>CM065468.1:51495500-52695500 GCA_032872505.1 Leptopilina syphax
AGTAAGATTGTGTTGTATAAAGTCCGCCTGAAAATCAGTCGGAGTTCGAGCGATTCTTATAAGAAGAATCTAATACTTTTATAGCACGTTCTCTTTATATTTATAATAAAGATTTCGTGCAAAAATAGCTTACTGTCTCTTATGCTTATTGCATTGAAAGTATTTTTACAATAAGTATATGAATCAATGCTTAAAAATATAAGAGACTTCGTTTAAGCAATTTAAGTAATGTGCTCTTTCGAGTTAATATTAGCAGCAGATTTTTCTCGTTGTAGTAATACATTTTACTTCCCTCATTAGAGGAAGTATTGTCAATTACCGAAAATTTTTCGAGTTCGACTTTTTGACATATCTTTTTGTTATTTGACCTCAGAGGTTCGAAAATGACATTTTTAAAAATGTCATTCCGTATGTGTGTGTGGGGCTGTGTGTAAACATCAACATTTTCATTAATATCTCGAAATCATGAAAGAGCTTTTGGGTTGAATTGTTTTTTGTTAAATTGTATATCTCACGCTGCGGACATAAAATGAGAGTACTTTGAAGATGGACTTTATAAAGCTTTAACTAAAGTTTTTTTTTGGATTGTTTAATTTTGCAAATAAACGTTTTTTTTGCCCATAACTTTAAAATAAATGTTAGGACTCCTATATAATGTTTTTCCATTAAATTTTGTAGAGTTTTTTAGGACGCATCTTTTAAGCCCTAATTGAGCTTTTTTCGTCAATATTAACAGGAGGTTATTAATCTTTTAAAAATCAAAAAATTTTGGAAAATCTAAGACGTTTTGAAAAATTTTGTTCGAAAAAAACGTAGAAGTAAAACTTTTAATATTTATTCGTAATCAACTTGTAGAGGCATTAAAAAGACGCTTCGATTGACCTATTTTTGAACCTATTGTCGATAATTAAATTTCGAAATTATTGGTATTTTAAAAATAATAAATTGTGTAAAATGAAAATTTCTTAACTTTTTTGTTTGAAAATTTTTTTGTTTAATCTACTTAAATTGTTGGTAACTATCTTGTTAGGGTATTTTAAAAAATACATTGAATTGACCACTAAATTGAGTGACTTATACCATATTTATATATAAGTTTATTCATATATTTCTATTATTTGTATCTCTATGAGGAGTAAGAGTAAGAGTGTTCAGAAAATGAGCCACCAAAATTTATAATAAAAAATATACAACTTGGGCAGCGGTTTTTGTTTTGAAAACATTTTTGCTATGTGTAGGTATTTGTAAATAAAAATTATGCATTTCAAACGTTGGTTTCAGTATCTGGTAACCAATGAAATAACGGAGCATTAATTTAATTTGAAGATAACTGAGAGTCCTTTAGGGTCTGTAGCGGGAACAACGTATGTGACAACGCAGCTCCCACTATGGTATTTGGTGCGCTGTGGTAAAATATTTGGGCGGTTGTGGGACAGTCCAAAATGATTGGGTGTAACAGCTCCAACGAAGTAGAGGGATGCCCGCCTTTGGTTTGCAGCAAAACAAGTTTTGGACTGTCACGCGCCCATTATTGTACCGCAGCTACCCAAAAGGTTATAGTCCTGTAGCGTTCCACCAAAGATTGGTCAGTTAGCAAGCCTATCGAAAGTCTGCTGCTGACCCAAAGGTCTCTCTGTGAAGCAGTAGTAAATAATTTGGTCATTTAATATTGATCTAATAATTTGTTGCGATGAATAACCAAGGCTTGGAAAACCATTGGCTTTGGTTACCCAATAGTGATCCAATATTGGCTGCTAATGCTTGGCAAAGTTCGAGATCATCCAAGGACTAGCAATAACTGGGGCCCAATATTGGTTGCTATTATTGCACCATCGATTATTGGTTAATTTTCTGGCTCCCAATATAGACTCATTAATGCGCCACAATGGTAAATTTTCCCATATTAAGGTAATTATGTTTTTGACAAATTTATCTTTTAAAGACAGATGATAACCTTCTTCGAGAGTTAAAGTGTAAGGATGAAACAATCGATGCTTTAAATGAAGAATTAAAAATAATAAAGGAGGAACTTGAACTTTTAAAGAGAGGACAACAGTCTGTTAATGAACAGGACGATATTAAAATCTATTTAGAAGAAATAAAAGAAACTTGCAATAAAATTTTAAAGAACCAAATCCAAGAACCAGAAGATACTGAACAATTGAATCAAATGGTACTGTTTTTCTTATAGCTTAATTAAAAATAGAATAGAACGTGGTGAAAAAGCCATTTGACTTTTTATTTAAAAACTGTTAAACCGATTTGTCAGAGCCATTTAGATTATAATTATTTTTAGGTAATACGCAACTTTTGATTCTAGTTTTGAAGTTCTACCTAAAAAGTAGTATTGTTTTTATTGTAATTTTAATTTTTTAGTTGCTCTGTGTACAATATTTCGATGAACTTTTCGTACATATTACAACCTGTTTAAGTTAACGGGTATAAAAGTAAATGTTTGTACATAAGGAAAAAACTATACTCAAAACCTATACAATGCTAATTTTTGGAAATTGAACTAAATTTAAAATTTATTATAGCTTTTTGAAAAACTGATCTTGGGGGTTGAAAAAGCCAGGGACAAAAATTGATTGAATTAAAAACTCACTATATAAAAATAAAAGTCTGTACAATTAAATCAAAGTTACACATACTTCTAATTAACAATGGCTATTAAATTGTGAAAACTTACCATTATTAATTTTTTAATGAAGTTAATATTTCAGAAATTGATTTTTCTTATATGACAACAATTTCCTAGACTGTCAAAGCGAACTAAGAACTTCTAATTTCTAATGTGATCGTTTCTCGTGGAATTCCTTAGTTTTCATTAAATAAATGTGTGGCATTACTTAACTGTAATGAAATTATCATTGTCATAAAGGGGATCGATCAGTGAAATTTCAACTTTTCGATATTTAAGTTGTACGGTGTGATAAGTTTTGTTTGGCATTATTTAAGATCTAAATTTATTTTGTATTCAATAAATTTTTAAATTTCATTTTAGAGCATTTTTGACATTTAATAATTTAACGGTGTTCAATGGTCTCTTAAATTTCTATATTATGTGCAACAAACAATTATTTTCTATAAATACGACACTGAACGTGGTTTTAAATGATGTGAAATTAGTAAAAATTAATTTTCAAACAAGTTTTTCTATGCACACAGGCATGTTTTACAAAATTTGACCACAAACCATCAACACAAATCTTCTTTATTATCTGAATCCAACAATTTTTTTTTTTAATTAATGCAGATAATTTTATTTTATTCAATCTGCACCCATACTACGCTGAAAGCTGACGTTTTTACCTTCCCTGCCGGAAGGACGTTAGACACTCTATGGTTAAGAGCATTTTATCCAATCGGTTTCAATTTTCGTTAAATTGATAATGTCAAACAAAAATAATCAACTTATAATTAACAATATTTATATAAGTTGAAATTTCTACTGTCCTTTCTCTTAAACTAAATTTTTATTTCAAGATTATGAAAAATATTATGCTGTTAAATAAATAGAATAAAATGAAAATTTTTACGTTACAGTCAGTAGTGGCGGGAGTTTCTATTAACAAAGATTTTCTGACAAATGCTGAGCATTCTATAACTTTAGAGAAAGATTAAGAAACATAATTTTTGGATTCTGGAAGCCTGAGCAGTATATTTATGTTGCTAGCCGACGTCCTTTTAGAATAAAACAGGGAGGATTTCATTCCTTTAGTAAAAGAACATTTTCAAAAAATTATTAGTACGTATTTCAAAATTACTAATAGGGGAGAGTCGGTACTTTTAAATGCTTAAAACAATAAATTAACATCTTCATCTTTTTGTTTTGCTTTTTAATTTCATTAAAAGTTATTTTGACTTAAAACAAAATACAATTTTCAGAGCACCCGAGTATACGGAATTGGATTAAGACGACTGCTAAACTCTAAATTACTCTTACATTTTAGGCTGAAAGTAAAGTTTAAATTTCGACTCGAGAATGAGGCTTCAAGTACTTGAAAAATTAATACTTACTCACTTTGTTCAGTTTTTATTTTGAAAAAACTAAGGCGTTAATATAGAATTTCTTATATTAATGTATATGTTCTTTAAAGAAATCTTTGACATGGTATTATAATTGGCATTTTAAAAAGAGAAAACACAGTGAGCACACTTCTTTAAAGGAAGTCCTTTTAGGTTTTTTTGGTTAAAGTTGTTTTACTTGTTACTCAGGGATATTAAGAGTTGTTGATTATGAAATCGATATCAGAATTATAAAGTTCAAAATAATAAATCCAATTAGGTCGATATACTTTTCCAAAATTTAGTGGATTCTTTTTAAATTCACTACTCGGTGATTTTTTAAGTCACTATTTACAAATTCGCGTTGGAGAAAACGTTAGTGCGTAACTCGTGTTAAAAATGTTCCTTGTATGATTGTTACTTTTAGCAGTAAACTTCACCATCGCGAAATTATTCATTTGCACTAGTTGCGCAATGTAACAAGTTTCACAACTTAGGGTAACTGCTCCAGTCTTTGGCATTGCGCTAGTGGTTGGCACCCCTCTTAGGTTTTCTTTAAATAACAAGATATAGCAAAAATCTAGCATGTTTTGCATATGATCATTAAAATTTCCAACATTTTTTACAAAAATCTAGTTTTTAACTTATTAGAAATAATTACATAATTGCATTAAAAAAGATAAAATTAATATCATTCTCAAAGTTTTAGGAAATTTTTCGGTTTTTATAAAGAAAATCTTAAGAAAAACTGTAATTTTTTAATTGAATTTATTATTATTAAAAGTGGGTAAATTTGCTTTTTTCTTTGTAAATGTTTTAGTAGAATATTTAAATATTGATTAGTTTAACACGTCTTGCCTTAAAAATTATTAATTTATTTATTTCAATGGTCGTTGAAATACACATGTTGGCACACACATGTCAACGACGGGACAAGCAGTATTTCTAACCAAGCTTCAGTCGTTGACGTAACAATGTTTACGTCTAGTCAATAATTTCAGGTCTTTTTGAAAAATAATATATACATTTATTATTGAATTATATATAATTATATTTTCTTGTATTTGTTTATAACTTAAAATTATAAATGAATTATTCTTGATTAATCAGAAAATAAAAAAATTTTTAATTTGCTTGTTTGAAACATAAGAAATTTAAAGGTTATGTGTGGGTTCCAACCACTGGAAATTGGTGGGTGCCAAACGACTTGTAGTTGCAGTACCAACGACTGGAAATTGGTGTTATTATATCATAATTAGATAATTTAAAAGTTCCAGTTTATTTTTATTCAAAATTGATCATTTTTTTCGTATTCTGCATTAAATTCTGAATACATATCGTTCACTCCAAGTGGAATGTACGTATGTTTAAAGAACATTTTAGAAGTTACGTAACTTCCACGTTCACCCTCTGGGCACGAAAACGTCTTTGTTTTAGAAACGTTCCTAAAACGTTTTAAGAACGTTTCATGTCCACTAGATAACGGCTTAAGAACGTCCAATGTTCTAAAAACGTTTTTTAGAACATAAAACGTTTGTAGGACGTTATGTGGAGGACATGAAACGTTCTAAAAACGTTTTAGGAACGTTTCTAGAACAAAGACGTTTCCGTGCCCAGAGGGCAGTGAAGAAACCACGTATCTTTCTGTTCCGTGCAAAAACTATGTATCTCTGTCAGTCACTGGGAGCGTTCATAAACTACGTAGCATGCTAAGGGGGAGGGGGGGGGTTCGGAAAAAGTCTACGCTAGTCTACGTGGGGGGAGGGGGGAGATCGACTCTTACTACGTAGTTAATACATATAAGCTAAAATTAATTTTGCAAACTTACTACCCGTTGCCATGGTTAAATGTTGCTACATGCCAAGAATAAAATATTTTATTCAGAATATTTGACATTGTTTTTAATTTAATTTTTAATTGTTTTTAATGCGAATATAGTTAAATATGCAGTTTGAAAAAAAACTACGTAACACACGGGGGGGGGGGTTCAGCAAAAGTCTACGTTAGTGTACGCAGGGGGAGGGAGGGGTCAAAAAATGACAAAAATAGGTCTACGTAGTTTATGAACGCTCCCACTTTAGAAGATCTACATTTTATTATTATTATTTTGAAGTTAATATTTTGTTATGAAGTAATAATTTTTTCAAAAGTTGATGCAATAAAATGTATATTTTTAATAATAATTTAATTTTTTTTCTTAAAAATATTAGAATATTATTAGAAGTTTCTAAAGCGACTGACAGAGATACGTAGCTTTGCACGGAACAGAAAGATACGTGGATTCTAAACTGAACGTGGAAGATACGTAACTTCTAAAATGTTCTTTAAACATACGTACATTCCACTTGGAGTGAACGATATATTACTATAAGTATTATATAATAATATTAGTTTTTATCTATTAAAATAATTCTTAAAGTCAAAATTTGGCCTTAAGGGTGCCAACGACTGGAGCAGTCACCCTATGTCTTTATGGTATAAAAAATGATTTCTTGACACCTAAGCCGCTTTTTCTAGAACAGGTTATATACGCTAAAAATTTTTGAAGAAGTGGGCCTACTAGGGCGTTTTCATGTATTTAAAATCTTTTGAAATAATTTCGAATATTTAATAAAAGGTGATGAGGATATTTTCAACACATAATTGTTTACAATTTTCAAAAACATGTTACATTAGTTGATGTTGAGAAATCTCTTTGATGCTACCAATTAAAATGTCGTTTACATTTATGTCGTTTTTTTACAATTTCTTTTTTAAATAGAAGTTACAAAAATATTTGGTCGAAGGTAATATTATTTTTGTTTTGTTCCTTACCATTTTTTTTGCTGTAACAAATGATATTGCAAAATTAAAAAAAAATTTAAAGAAAAATATAAATTATTTCACTTTATCACTATTGGCCTTATACAGAGAATGTGTTTTTTAAAACCTTACGTAAATGATTTAGTGATAAAGATAATGTTTGAAAATAATGATTATTATAATATTTACATTTTTTTATTAACATAATTTTTTTAATATTACTTTAACCGACTTTCCCCTTTACTAAAATGAAAATAATTTATTAATTTGAATGGCATTTTAATTTACTCCCTAAATTTCAATCAGCTATAAGTATACCAATGGTTTTAATTAGCGTATATTTTCTGAGAGATTAGTGTCATTTAACTGATTTTTCAGCATATATACGCTGATTGAAATCAATGGTATACTTATAGCTGAAAATCAGCGAGAATTCTCTGTTTCAGATTTAGATAGTAAAGAAATTTTTTAATACCATTGTTGTAATTGTTATAATATCTTATTATAGAGGTTGCAATTGAATTGCAAAAGATGGACGAACTACCAATTGATAAACCAGCCACAGAATTAAAAGAGGATGATGTAAAATTATTTATCCAATCTATTTTTAAAAATGAAAGACTGAAATATTTTAAAAAGTACGCAAAGAAAATATTCACAATCTCGATGAAATTCGCTTTAATCGAATTGTTAATGATCAGTTTAAAAATATTTTTTTAGTTTTTATTACGTGTATTACTTTAAGATAGTTCATTTCTTGTTGTGTTTCAACGTACGTGACATAAATCTAATCATTTGAAACACAGGTTTTTGTAGTAAATATAATAATATTTTAAAAATAATTTATTTTTGTTAAAGATATATATGCTGTATAAAGATTTTTTTTTGTTTTTATACATATGAAGAAATAGTCAAAGAATCTTATGTTTTTGTTATAATCCGTTTTAAGCGAATTTCATTTATTAGAACAAAGTATTAAATTTTATTGAAATTATTCCCTAAATTGCTAAACAGTCAAGCTCGAGAAAATGTTAACATTGAGTGAATGTTGCCTCAACATTAATTATATCCGTTCATTAACAGTGGAGATATTATGTACTAATTGTTGTGGTAATATTAACTCGTCAATGCTGCGCGTATTGCACGAAGAAATTTTTTCTACTAATATTCAATATATTTGGTTAATCTTTATTCTAAAAGTTTGTTAACCCTCTGCCTACTCATGTGACCGTTATCGTCTAAAATCGTCTATTTGGACGCCTGGTGGGGACTATGGGAATTACATTCAAAAGCGCTAGAGTGGGGATAAGTCAGCGTAGGCAGAGGGTTAAAATGTTGGGATTTTTAGTACATTGTGTAACTCCGAGTTAACGATTGTCCAATTATAATTGACATTCTTTTGGATCTAACCAATCACCGTTAACCCGGAGTTAACTCGGACGAGTGCCGAAAGCAGCCTATCTCAAAAGGAAATGTTAATTAACCCGTTGCCTGTTTGCAACCCAACGTTGGGTCGTGAACTTCTTAGAGAAAAATAAATGCAATTTCTTATGTCAATTATCAAATAAATTTTTTTATATCATTATTCACACACTATAGTGTTCAATGATACTAGATTAAGAAATAAATAAATTATTATTAATTTATTATTTTTAAGTAATATAATAATTTAAATACAAGTAAAATTTCAAAAAAAAATTTAATTTACTTAAATTTTATATTTAAAGGTTTTTGAGGTTGCTGAATTCTAATTTGACCTTTATTTTTAAAAATTCAAAATGGCGGATCGAAAATATCATACACAATTTTTGAAATTTATTTCGATTTTCATCAATTTCTGTATCTGGGGGTTTTTTAAGTCGCTGAATTCGAATTTCATATTTATTTTTCGAAATTCAAAATGGAGGATCCAAAATGTCGGACACAATTCTGTTTGAAATTTTGTGCCCTCCCCCCAAAAAGTGTTACGTAATATATGGACGATCCATAAGGGGGGAAACCACATTAGAACGCTGTTTTTCGCGAATTTTTTTTAAGGTAAGAATTTTTTTAAAAGAAATAAAACATCTCTACCATGTTGTTCATATATTTAACTGTAACTCATATTTTTTTAAGCGTTTATATAAAAAATCTTTCAAATTGGGAGCTATTACATATAAAGCTGCTCCGCCGGAATACATTACTGCCGTGCAGTCCTGAGCCCACAAATTTTGTCCGAAAGCAAAAAATCAAGTTTATTCACATTTTATAAATATTTTATTATTAAGTGAACTAACTTTTAAGTGAAAATATTGAAAATTGAAAAATTGACACTACTTTGAAAAAAATATTCGATTTTTGCCTACTTTTTTTTGCAACTTTTTTATTTAAAAAAAGGTATTACAATTTTTTTCCTTCTTTTCAAGTTTAGTTCACTTAATAATAAATTTAATAACTAACAATTTTCAATTTTTCATTTTAAAATGGGCCAAAAACTTTTTGAGCTACACTGCACGACAATTTTAAAAATCCTGTTTTGAGAAAAACGCATTTGAAAAAAAGTATCAAAAAATTGATATTTATACAAAAAAATTTTTTAAAGTGCTTACACTTGAATCGGCTATTCCAGCACTAACACATATCCCTTCAAATGCTTCATAAGTAGCATGTAAGTCTAATAATTCCTCTTTTCGTGCCTTTCTGCTCTCCTTAGTCTCAAAAGTGCTACGCCTATCCTATTAATGTACAATAACCTGGAGCGCGCTCCGTTCATCACCAGTACAGTGAGGACGTCGAATTTTGCTCTAAAAACTTTTTCAGCCTATTTTTTTGAATACCTTAACTAACAATTTATGCAAAAAAGAAAAAATCAATTTTTTAAGACGTCTAATGTGGTTTCCCCCCTTAAACTTTATATAGGGAATGTTCTGAACGTAACATACCGAAAGTCACGGACTTCAATTATTGAAGTCTCGAACTCGAAACAAACTGCCTGCGCAGGCAGCCGCAACTGGAGTATGAGAGAGAAAACATAAAATCTGAATTGTCAGACTCTCTTACTCTTATGTGTTACCATGACAACCTGCAGACAGGCAGGCAGCCCAAGTGAGACCGTACCTTAATGTTTGTGAAGTTTAAATTCATCACGTTGATTATAAAAGAAAACAGTTTTATTAATAGACGTGAATATTTTCTCATGACAAATTAAATTCAAGAACATACTAATTTTATTTAATCTTCTTATGAATAACTGTAAAATATATACTAAATCCGTGTATTTGATAGACTCAACAGTAATTTCTATAACCTATGTTGCTTTTCTGTAGAATTTAACCTAACATACTAGAATGTTTAATCATTTTCATTAAATAGTGGTTTGAAAAGTTTCTCCGTGTTGCAATATTGACATGCAAAATTAACATAATATTGAGCTAAAAGATTGTATTACTCAAAACACGAAAAAATTTTGTTGAAGAATGAATATTAAATTTGTTTAACATCAGAAAATGTGGGAAAAGTTAGAGAATATTTTCAGAAAAAATCAATAATCATTTTAGAATCATTATGATATTTTTATAATTGATTCGAAATAATCGTTCTTAACGCCGCCACTGAATATTACAGCGCGTGCCGAAGAATCACTAGACTTTTTTAGAAAATATAAGTAGCGTAACTTATAGATATACAATCTCTAAATAATGCTCATCCTTAATTCTTAAAGAAATTCTGGAACAATTCTTAAACAAAATTTTTTTGTGTGCTGCATCATTAAAAGACTTTTTTCATGGCATTTATTTGTTAAACCTAAAATAATTGAGCTAAAACCGTCAAGGGTCCTGGCGGTCTTGCCGGATACAGACATATCTTCGTCATTTTTTACTAATGGGATTTTTCAGTTAGTCCACATTCACCCAGGACCCTTGCCGTATCTAGGTATAATTTTATCTTATGTTTAACTTTTAAATGTTTCTTAAAAAGTTACAATTTAAAATTTGGTTTGTGTTTCTTCTAATCTTAAGATGCATAACTTTTTTGTTGTGAGCTAATAAAAATTCTTTAAAACGGAAACTTGCGTAGAACAATTTTCATTAAGTAATTAAGTAATACCTTTAATTCAACGTATCATTGCATTGAACTTTTGTTCGTATGTAGTTAAATTAAAATTAATGTATCCGTGAATGAAATTTTATGCATTTGAGAATTATTGAGTCACATAAAAGATTTAACAGAGCATGGATTTTCAAGCATTTTCTAACAGTGTCGGTTCGGCATACATTATTTATCAAAGGCCAAATAAATTATACTCGAACCGATAGATGAAATTTGGTCAAAATTTTGTTATACAGTAAAACAAATAAAAAGTTTGCTCCTTATCTATTTGCTATTTTCGGCAATTCTGAATTTCCTAGCTTATGGAAAAGGAATTTAAAAGCTCCATACATTCATCTTTTTCTTTTTTTTTACTAAACTGCAGAATATGTAACATTCCTATGAGTAAAATAAGCAATAAATGTACTAAAGAAAATTTAACCACCGTTCTTGCAGACAATGATCATTATTACTAAACTTTACAAATTAATACCGATAAGTAATCCTGACTCGGAGTGATCGACTATTTCATCGTTTTTATTAATTTATCGACCGAGTGATAACATCATTACTACATATTTACAAATTAATATTGTAAATATGGATGTTTCTTTATGTTAGAAGAAGAACAAACCACATTTTTCATTTATAAAATTTAAATTAAGATGCACTTTATTCCTATTTGGCGCATTAAATTTTTTTCTCCCTCTATAATTTGATAACACAATTGTAATGCAATTATTTTCTCCGTTTCAGAATGGGTTCAGATAATTATGACGAGAATACACATTAAGTTCTAACAACTGTATTGTTCTTTAAATAATTTTTTTTATATTCTATTAATGCATGTAAATGTTATTTATTTTGTAACTTTACTAAAATTTTATGTACAAATAAATGTTACTTTAGAAGTTGTACTATATTCACTGTCTAAAAATTCTGAAACATGACTAATAATAATTTATATCTTTCTAGATTAATTATACTAAAAAAACATTTCTTCCGCCTTAGTTCCTAATTATTTCCTACAAACATATTTCTTTAAGGGATCATAACACTTATTTAGCTTTAGAAGTCGTAAAGTAGTGTCTGATTTCAAATACAGTTTGTTAAAATTGAACCCTACTTTGACTTCTACTTTAATTTTACATTCATTCATACAAGTTTATCAGTTTTTTAAGAAAATTAAGTTTATGCATAGGGGAGGATGGGGCAAGGATAGTTAGTTGCTGTTATGCTTAGATGGCTAGCTCAAAAATCGCATAATTCATGGTATATTCGAGTCTTAACATCAAAAAATGATAGTCAAAATTACAAGTCAATCTGTCACCATTTGCGAAGTTAGGAGTTTATTTTTGAAAAAAGTCTGTTTTGCTAAAATGTCAAAGTAATGTTTATAATATTGTTATCTACATTAGAGTTTCAGAATATTTGTTAACCAGGCTTTCAAAAAATACTTTTTGTTTGCAGATACATATTTAAGTTTAGCAGCTAGATCCGAGAAGGTCTTACCTAACTACCCTTGACCCATCCTGTACTATAGTAATTTAATATATTTTTAACTGTTAAAGAAAGCTGTCATCATTTATAAAAGGAAATTTAAAAAAATGTTTTAATCAAATTACACTCCTTTAAAAGTTTTTGAAGGTGAATTTAGTTCATATCTGGAAATTTTCGAATGCAAGCGTTCATTTTGTGATAATTTATTTGAATCTTTTTAAAAAACTGAATTACACTGAAACCCCCGAAATTTAGACTACTCGGTACTGGTGTCTAAAATTCGGGGTGGACACCTTGACGCCAAAAAGTATAAACACTCAGAGCTTTACGGTGTATGGAAGAAAAATTGTGTTCGATATAAATTTTATATTTCTTTAAAATGTTTTCTTTTTCAACTAACACGTCTATTTTCCTTAATAATTCAGACTTATTTTCAATATCGAATGCTACGTATTTTTATTTTCGATTAATTTTTAAATTCTTACACACAAAAAATAAAGCCACAAAAAAAGAACACTTTAAATGAAAAAAAGAAAAATTCTTTACAGGATCCTGAAGGGATCATTTAATGTTCTTTGTTCCAATATTCTACAACGGAGACTGGCACGATTCTATGTAGGATACTGTAAAAGAGACCTGAAGAATCTTGTAAAGTGCTTTGTAACTGGGATCAAATGTATTAGGTTTTTAAACAAGAAATTCATTATTTGTATTTTTGTCCCAGGCAAGCTAATAAAAACAATAATTAAAATACAATATTTAATGGAATATACAATATATATGAATACTTAATTTAGAATTATCCCTAAGCCCGACTGCTAGTGAGCGCTCATTGAACGACGTATAAGAATGAACTAAATTTTCTTAAAGCATTGTTATGCTTGTATAAATTAATGTAAAACTTGTTAAAATGATTAATTTATAAATTATACTACTGTTTGACTGTTGGTAGCTGTCTAATGTTATTTCTAACATTAGATTCGATTTAGGCACATAAAAAAAATGGAAATACATAGCCACTTGCAAAATGTCTCAATAGTCCACTTGTGCTTGTTATTGTGCATGTTATGGTGATTAAAATTAAAATGTCATTTTCATTGTCTAACCGAATATCTGGAATACTAATTCATTTATAAAAGTTTTTTAACTAAATTATTTTTCTTGCTATATACGGGTGATTCTAAAAAAAAAGACCACTTCACGTGTCTCCAACACAAGATTCATTATTTACATCAAATTTTCATGAATGTTCTGTCAAGCTTCAATTTTTTGAAAAATTTATTTATAATCTACGACGATTTATCTATCAGAATATATCATGTTTATGTTTTACTTTAATTTGTTTAAAATAAGATGAAAAAAAGTTTTTGAAATTATTAATTAAAATAGTAGGGGAGAGTGGTCCTAAGTTGGCCGCCTAAGCAAATTGGTCGAAAATAGTAACAAAATGAAATTTAATCACTTCGGCAAGTATATATATTAGTGTTCAGAGATCGTTTTTCTATAATTTTGTGGTATTTAGAACGTTATAGAATAGCTTTTGTAGTCTTAATACAATAAATAGTGAAAAGCTGCATTTTTGACATTTCAGAAATAGCGGTCCTAAGTTGGCCACCACTTTTTCTCGCTTGTGTATAAGGAAGAAATGCATATTCTTTTCAATTACGCAGAAATTTTACAAATTTAATATATTTAGGAGAATAAAAACGTATTATTTAACCATATTTGTTTAGAAAATGAAGCAATATTTTATTTCATTTATTTACAGTGGTGGATGGCTGTAGAGACAGGCGTTTTTGTACTATGTTTTTTCTAATGTTTTTTAAACCATTTTTTTTATTTTTTGTCTTTGTTTAATTCATACGTTACACTTTTACGGTCTTTCTTGTGATAAAAAACACAAAAAAGAAATAAAACATAAATAAAAACAAACAAAAACAATAGGTGGCCAACTTAGGACCACTGTAGATTTTTACAAGTTTCAAATTATTACGCTAATAAAAAAAATTTAATTAAAAAATCAACAGAACCTCTTATTACAACATTAAATAAAGGAACTAGCGCACACACTTATTTAGAAATTTTTAATTATTTATCTCTTGTAGCTGCTCTCAAAAAAACAAGAAAAATTAAATTTTTTTGGTCGTAAACAATATTATTGTCCTCACAATGCGTAGAAGAATCATAGATTATAATTAGGTCCATAAATTATATCATGGTTTATCAATATATCATACTCTGGGTGGCTGAGACAAATTGTTTAAAAATTCATTAGATTCACTTTAAATTTGTTACTCGGGGATTTTTGGGGTCGCTTATTACGAATATGATGTCAGTTTTTGAAAATTCAAAATGGCGGATTCAATATGGCGTTTACTAGTATTGGATCCGACATTTGAATGTTTAAAAACTGACCCCATATTCGTTTTCACCGACCGCAAAAACACCGAGCAACAAAATTCAAGTGAATCTAATGAAATTTTAAAATTGTCGTCCGCCATATTTTATTTATTTATAACAAAAAAAATTATTTGTTGAAGAAATTGCTTTTATTTAACATAAATATTGAAGATCTGGAGCGCTGAGACAAAGTACCTCTGGTTCTGCTGGTCAGATTATTTTTTATAAATTTTTTGCTTTAGTGTGTACCCGGGTACCCCGGGTGCGAGACAACGTAGAATTTGTTGGGTATGGACACAAGGGTTAAACTTAGATCGCAGTTTTGTTCACTGATGATAATTCATAAAACAAATTTTAGCATCCCAGTAAAAAAAAATAATTCAAACGGACTGAAATGAATTAAGATTTTTGGTAGAAAGCGGGATTCATTCAAGCTTTTTGTATATTCGATTGAATTCGATTCAATTTGCCTGAATTTGTGCAAACGAATTCGCATTCGAAAGAAATGACCAAGGCATGCATTGAATTCGTGCTGGCGAGTTAAAAAAAATTAAAGGCCCCAAAACTTGTCCATTGAATTAGTAAGAATAGAAGATTTAGGATTTCAATACAGTTTGACGAATTCAGGAAAATTGCAACATAGCTCCAATTCGTATTTGTCACAAAGCGGGATTCATTGAAGCTCTTTGTGAATTCTTTTTAATTTATTTCAATTAGTTTTTGTTTACTGGGATATTTTTCTAAATAATAAAGACGTATATTAACTTTTTAAAACCGATCTGCTTAATATTTATTATTATCCAATTAATATTTAAATAGTATAGCTATTAATAATTAAAAAAAGAAATCTGGGAAAAATTTAATTTAAGATCCGGGAATTTGAATATCATATTTCGCTAGACACCCTGAACATATTAACTTATTTATAGAAAAAAAATTTGGATTTTTTGGAGATTCAAACAAAAATAAATTCCTTTCAACAGAATCACCCATATAAAATAAGAGAATCATTGCTGTTTATAGTATATATTTTTTCTTAAATGCGTCTATTTAATAGTTTCAATAGCAATTTCTATAACCTAAGTCGTTTTTCCATAGAATAAAACGGCAAATTTCCAAAATTTTTATTTCAGTCAACTTAAACTCCTACAAAACTAAATAATGTAGGTTTATATAAACTATTATAGATAATAAATATTTAAAAAAATATTATTTCAAAAATATTTGAATGCTATTTTTCAAGTTGTTTGCGTTTTTTAGGTATTTATAAAGCATTTTAAAGTCATGAAATACTAAATAAAACTTTACTTCGGACGAAAGAAAATTAGATGATCTAACTTTTAAATATTGGAGGTAGCACACAATTCCCCAATCTCCCCCAATATTAACAAAACATTCTTTCACATTAGCAACAAACATTGGTTTTCAAAAATTCTATTAGTACTAAAAAGTACATTGATGTATGCAAACCTAATGGTTAATGAAAAAAAGGATCCTCCAACACGTGTATTTTTGTCCTTTTCTATTTTTTCCAAAGCGTGACGCACACAGGGCGCGAACATTACGGACCACTTTAACTATAAGCTCTTGCTTGTAGATTTCAATTTCTGAACCCGCCCATTTTTCTCCCTCTGTCTGTTTACCGTGTCTCATCATTGTATATTTCACTCTTCGGAGTTTCAAGTGCATTATCTATAAATAAACTGGACAAAAATTCTGATTCCAAATAATAAATTCTCCCATATACTATATGAAATTCACTTTTTGTCCATCTTTAAATAAGCTATTTATGTTTTAAGATTCATCTGATTGTTTAAGGTTTAGTCGCATTTCAAGCCATAAGGAAGCCTTATTAAATATATGCAAAAATTGACTAATAAAAAAAAATAATTCTAAACGTCTCACACTTTTAAAGAAATGATTATACATATCGCAAATGGCGTATATAAAAATTAAATTTTCTTTGAAAATAAAGTACATTTTAAAAAATTTTTTTATTCAATAATAGAAATTTAACATTTGAATCCAACATTTTAAATTATTTATTTTCATTTGAAAAATATAAATTATTGCCTTATTTTTATATAAATGAGAAATCTTAAATAAAAATGGTATTATAAAAAGGTAAATTTTCTTGTTATTTCGAAATAAAAAATTTAATATCGAAGTTGAAATTTTGTTTCATATATAGAGTTTTTCTTACACGTTACAAGTATTCTAATGTTCTAAAAAATATCTTCACCCCTTTGTTGGATTGGAGTTAAATAAATCGGTAAATGATAATGTTATGTATTCCCTTTCAGATAAAGAAACTAACAGCTACAGGATGTCTGACAACGAAGGTTTTGATAGTGACGAGAATGATGTTATCAATGAAGATGACGAAAACGACGAAGATGGATATGAAGATGAAGAAGAAGTTAACGATGATGACAATGAAGAGGTGTTAGGGGATGATGAGGGGCTTTCTGAAGAAGAAGTTGAAGAAGAAGAAGAAAATGCGGAGCAAGTTCAGGAAGAAAACGCCATCATTGTTGAACCTCCAATTGAAAGGAATATCGAAATCAACGAACAAGGAAGAGAAGAATTGATACAACAAACATTTTTTAAAGGAGTAAATCCTGTGGGATTGCGCGTACGTGTAAATTATAAAGACCACATTCGTGCAATTGATCACATACTGTCATTTGTTGCACAAGCAGTGCGCCATAATGCAACGTACGAACAATTGCTGGACAATTTAAGATGGGTACAATCTGTATTCACACGTATTAACATACCCACAAATAAAAATAAGTTGTGGAAAGTTCTTGGCAGGTCAAAGGAGAATTTAATATACAAATATTTTTGCTCGAAATGCAAACAAGAGATTGGGGAAGGAAAAATTCGAAGAAGATGTCGTTGCGGTCGATGTGGCCCGGGACTACAGAAAACGTTTGTAGCAACGTTCATTCAAGTTCTTTTGCGACCACAATTGTGTGACCTTTTTGGCATTCCCAACATGAAGCAGAAACTGGAATACAAAAATAATAGAATTAAGATCAATCCAGACGCCATAGAAGATATCTACGATGGTAGTAAATATAAAGAACTTAGTGAAGAAGGTAATTTTTTGAGTAATCCAAATAACTTTTCACTCACATTGTGGACTGATGGTCTTAAAATTACAAAGTCATCAAAAGCTACAACGTACCCCGTGGTATTTCATGTAAATGAATTATCACCCCACGCTCGGAAGAAGCATTTGCTTTTGGCCGGAATTTGGGTCGCTGATGAACACCCCATCATGAACACAATTTTAAGGCCAATAGTAAATGAAATACGTGACTTATACAATCATGGCATTGTATGGAAGCCAAACGGTGAGGAAGAAGTTGTCAGCAAGTTTATAGTTCCTATTTTTACGGCAGACTCAGTAGCAAAACCAGACGTGTTACGAATGAAAAGATGTAATGGGGTAAACGGTTGCCCAGCATGTTTTGCAAGAGGTCAAATGGAAGAACATACGTGGATTTATCCGGCAGAGCCGTATGTTATGCGAACAGACGCCACAATAAGACGTGATGGACTAATGGCAATCGAGAGCGGTACACCTGTAAACGGAGTGAAAGGTCTTTCAGCTTTAGCGCTGATGCCGGAATTTGACTTAGTTAATGGCGTCGTAGTAGATGCTTCTCACAACGCATTCCTTGGGGTAGCCAAGCGATTAGTTGTTCGATATCTAACAGACGCCGAAGAACCGTGGTACATTGGACACCCAAATAACACTTTGGCTATTGATGAAAGATTATTAACCATTAAACCACCAACGAGGATATCGAGAACACCACGAAGCATCCTCTTATACAAAATGTGGAAGGCCTCCGAGTGGAGAAATTGGCTATTGTACTATTGTTTACCATGCCTAAATGAAATTCTACCACAGGAATATTTCAATCATTTATTGTTACTTTGTAAATCTATCTTCATTTTGAATTCATCTTCGATTACTAATGATCAACTAAATCATGCGGAGGATTTAATAAACCAGTTTGTTATTGATTACGAAAGGCTCTACGGTTTGAGGAACATGGTTTTCAACGTTCATCTCTTGAAGCATTCTCCTTTATCAGTACGAAATTGGGGACCATTGTGGGTGTACTCAGCTCTACCCTTTGAGTCGTTGAATAAGAAAATTACAGATTACATCACAAGCCCTAATGGTAGAGCCGACCAAATCATTACACGTTTTTTTATGAAAAAATTCATTACTGTAGCAGCAAGTCAAGTGATCGTTTCAGTAGAGACGAAAAGTCTAATGAATCGTATTCTTGGAATTGAAGAAGAACATCCACAAAACATGCGAGAAGGGCACTACTTTCGTGGGGTAGTAGTAAAAGTAGTTCGCTTTCCTAATGTAGAAGAAGTGAATCTTCTCAGAGAAGCAGGACAGACCATCAATGGAAGAACAGATGTCACTTTCTTCAAGAGGGCTATGATTCACGGCACTGAGTATCGCGCGAAAGACATGACCATCAGAAAGTTTTGCAACTTCATTGCCTTTTCAGAAGAATCTAACTTCTATTTAATTGAAAAGGTACTGTCATACACACATGAAGGCGTGACAACATCTGGTATCATTGGTAAACGTTTCACAATCACTGGTAATGCATACAGGACTCCGCATATGCAACGAGTTGTTCCTACTGAAGAGAAAGAATTTGTGATTTACGAAAGAATTATTAGTCAAGGTTTCTTTCTTCCACACGTAAATGAAGTTGCTGTTGTATCTCTCTCGAATGTTTGGGAAACAGACTAAAATAAAAAGGAAGAAGACAACTACAAGTAGCTGATAAATTTGAGGTAAATATTACTTGAGTTTCGCACAATATATATTGCCCCCTATATAAAACTTTTTGATAGTTAATATTATATAATACAAAGTAAAAACCAATATAGTCATTTTATTTGTAAACAAATACATAATATATTAATATAATTGTAAATTAAAATATTATTTGAATTTAAACGTAAATTATTAAACAAAAGATTGGGGTGTACTTCCGAATCACTCAGACAACTAATCGTCTTAAAATTCAGTATTTTATTAAATTTACGATTGAAAAATGAAGCATTGAATGTAACGTGGGTGTTAAACCGATAACATTTATTTTGACATTACTTCTAAACGATGCCAGAAATAAATATTTAAGCGAATGTCATACAATTTTATAGCTACAAACACGTTTGCTAATTAAACTTCAATGTAAAAACAATTAAAAAAACACTGTACATAATAATTAGGTTGAAAATATTGTTATTATAAAATTGTTATTAAAAAAATATTATTTTATAGCTTGATATAACTTTCCGTCAATTTTACAACTAGATCAAACAGATAGTAAAGTTTAGAAACTGTAACTTGAAGTATCTCTGTTAGTCGGGTTTTGTTATAAAGCTTTGTTGCACCCAATGCTTCAATTTAAAATGGAAAAAATTGAATCAAATCCAGAAATTAAAAACAATATATATTAAAATGCAGCCGAAACTTTAAGGGTGTTCAGTGTCAGGATAATGTGCAAAAAGAGGGCATTCTACGGGGCTGTTTTTGATTTGAGAAATGTATGGGATTTTTTTCTGCCACCGGGAATTTTATGCACAGAGCTTCAACTAGGTCCGTAAATCCCGTAAAGGTCCGTAAATTTGCTTAAAACTCGTAAAAGTAATTTTTTTAAAAAAGAAAATCCGTAATTTGTTTGGAAAAGCTCAAAAAAAATCGTACATTGTACGACATAATTTTGATTGTAGAATTTCAATTATTTTTAAAAGTAATTAAATTTTTCGCAAAAATTTAATTGTTACAAAATTGTAAGATTCTTGATAAAATTTGAATTATCTTTTTAAATAATTTTGAATTACGGAGAGGAATTTTCACTCTCAGAAATTCAAATTTTTTATTGTATGAATTTTTATAAATAATTGAATTTTTAAAATGTTTCAAATGAAAGATCTTGACAATTTGAATTTTTTGTACTTTCAAAAAACAATTGTGTGAAATTAATTATTCTAAAAAATTGAATTGTATTTTTTTAAAAAATTGTTTTATGTTTTTATTTTCTAATATATATGTAATTGAAGAATTTCCAAATAATCGTTATTTCGTAAAATTAAATTGTAAATAAATTTATTTGAAAATTCTAAAAGAATTTTTTACAAATATATTATAAATAATTGATTTAGGGGAAAATTCTAGTTTACAATTGTAGAAAAATAATAATTGAATTGAAATAATAAAAATAATTCTTGAAGCAGTTGTAGTTACAATATTCTTATAATATAAAAAATTATTGTTTCGGTCAGTCATTTTTAATTATTATGAAACATGTAGAATTTTATTATAAAACATAAAGATGTCTTCATGTTCTATAGTTATATACAAAATTTTTAAATGTTAATATTTACAAATGTATTAAAGAAGTAAAACTTTAAAAAATGAAAATGTATCAATCAAACTACTTCATTATGATATAGGCGTTTTTTATGAAAAAATTAACGGGATAATAAATGTAAACAAAAAATTCGGGAATTCCATATACATATTTCAAAACTGCACTTTTCGACAATATAAAATTGCATAGAAAAAAGATTGAGTCTTATTTAAGGTAATATATCGGTTAATCGATTTTTTAAATGTTTTGAAAATTTGACGATACTTTCTTCGTAGGGTTATTCTTTTATTTTAGGGTTGTCACAAATTTAAGTTTATCAATTTTATTGATAAATTACCGACATTAAAATTATTGTCTCTGATAAAATTCTTTTTACAGGAAAATGTGAATGTTTACCGAAAATGATTAAAATGTAAGACATTTAATAACTTCTAAAAATATTACAATTACCTATAACATTATCTGAATTCAATTGTTTTCTTAAATTTTTAACTAAATTTCAGCTCCAAATCAATTATTTTAAATAATTTTCTTAAAGTTCTTCGAGAATTCAATTTTTTTGTAATAATTGTAACGGTTAATGACTTTTTGTAAAGTTATGAAGATACAATATTTTCAAAAAAAATATAATAAAGGAATTCCCGCAATTAATTTTTTAAAACTATTTTGAAACAATTTTTGAAATATAATAGCTTTTCTGATTATACGTATACAATTAAAAAATTTCCAAACCTATCGAAATTTAGTAAAATCTTTTAAAAATAACTCAATTTTTGAAAAATATTAATAATAATAATCAAATTTATAAAGAATTTTTATTATAAATAGGACCATGATTTCTCCGAAATTTCAATATGACTTAAAAAGTAAATTATTATAAATTTTCATTTACTTTATTCCAAGATAATTGAATCTTAAAGAATTATGATATAACAGTACTACACTGAGAAAAATGAATAGTTGTCATTACTATTAGGTTTATAGTAACTTCGCTGCCAATTTTTATGTTTATTAGGTAACACCAACCAATAAGTTAACATCAGTGTAGTTTACTAACTAAAAATAAACTTAGAAAAAATGGTTACCACCAATATTCTTTTCTCTCAGTGTATGAATTATTTTTTAAAAATATTGAAATGTAATTTTTTGAAAATAATTGAATTTCTTAAAAAAATTTTGTGTATAATTTTAAAAAAGTAATTTATTTTTTGAGGAATTTTAATTAAAATTTGCGCACATGATTTTATTCTCTAAAATGTTACAAATAATTATAAAATATTTTTTTTGTATATTTATATTTAAATTTTCGGAAGTACGTAATTCTTATTCGTTAGAAAAATTTGCAAATAAAAAAGTTAGAATACGACAGTAATCGGCCACATAAAGCAATCTTTTTAATTAACACTGTTTAAAAAGTGCAATTGATAAATTTTTTCAATTTCTTATATTATATGTTGTTCTTTACGATCATATAAAACTATTAAACCAATCATATTTATGAAAAAAAAATTTTATTCGTTAAAAAAATTAGTAAATAAAGAAGTAAGAATTTGACAGTATTCAGCTACCTAAATCAACAGTGATCAGCCACTCAAAAAGACCTAAAAAACCGTTCAAAAATGTTTTTTTTTCAATTACAAAAGCTCCCAAGTGCGAAAACCAACGCGGCCCAACACTGGCCCAGTATTGGCAAAGCTGACATCGAGACTTGGCAGACAATATTGGCCCGACTCTTGTGGTGTTAACCACGGTTGGACGTCGGCAGCCAGATCTCGGCAGACATTAATGGCCCAATATTGGCAGCCAGATCTCGGCAGACATTAATGGCCCATTATTGGCAACCAGATCTCAGCAGACATTAATGGCCCAATATTGGCTGCCATTACTCCCCCAGTGTTGACAAAATTAGGAGAAACTAAAAATAAATTTTTTTTATTCAATTAACTAATTTATTTATAACATTTTTACGGCTTATTTCCCTAAATTAAACGCAAACTTACAAATATTTGAAAAATTCTTACCGCTCGCGGGGATCGATACCTGAACCTGACGCACCACAGCCTAACGCTCTGACCACTCTGCTACTCTGACGTGAAGTCGAGAATGCAAAACGGTTCTTATAAGCTACACTACACTGGCCGATACTGTGCCATTATTGGGACGAGCTACGTCCCAATATTGGCAATTATAATTTGCCATCATAGATACAAAATGATAGACATTAATGTGCCATTCCTGGGCCAAGCTACGTCCCAATTCTGGCAATTATAATTTGCCATCAAAGACACAAAATTTTTCCATTAATGGGCCGATCTTCGTCACATCACTGGCAATTGAATATTGCCATTAAAGATTGATTAACTTTGCCAATATTGAGCCAAGCTACGCCCCAATACTGGTAATCATAATTTGCCTTCAAAAATCTAAATTTTTTGTCATTAAAGTGCCACTAATGTGCCTTTAATGGGCCGATTTTTGTCACATCATTGGCCATTGTCTTCTGCCATTAAAGATTGATCAACTTTGCCAATATTGTCTCATTATTGAGCCAAGCTACGCCCAAATTCTGGCAATTACAATTTGTCATCAAAGATACAAAATGTTTGCCATCAAAGTGACACTAATGTGTCATTAATGGGCCGATCTTCGTCACATCACTGGCAATTGAATTTTTCCTTTAAAGATTTATCAACTTTGCCAATAATGTGCCGTTATTGGGCCAAGCTACGCCCCAATTCTGGCAATTATAATTTACCATCAAAGATACAAAATTTTTGCCATTAATGGGCCGATGGTCGGCACATTACTGGCAATTGCTTTTTGCCATTAAAGATTGATCAACTTTACCATGAATGTGCCATTATTGGGCCGAGAGCTGGCCCAGTCTTAAAAAATTTGAAAATCTGACCATCGGCGCCATCCTTGGCCCATCAATGGGACGTTTTGAACACCAGTAATGGCCCAGTAACTACTGCCTATTATCGGCAGACATTACTAGACCAATTATGGGCCGTTTTTGCAGTCTTGGCATTTTGCACTTGGGAATCTATTTTTTTTAGAAATAAATTTTATTAGGGTAAGTCCGGGGATCTCCCCCGGATGGCCGTATGAGAGAGATGGCCAGTTCAAATATTTTACAGAATTTGTAAATAAATATCACTTATTATGGGTTATTCTTCAACCTTTCGTGATCATTAAGAAATGTAAACAACAGATTGTTGAAAAATAATAAAAATGTAAGCGTAATCCTTTTATATTTTTTTTGCATGGGTCCAAAATAATTTAAGAATTTCAGATTTCGTATTGCTATATTCTTATTTTTTAACGGATCTTTAATTTGAAGTTTTATTGAGTAGTGTGTAATCCACGCTTCGATATAAACAAAAAATGAAGGAAGAAATTATTTTATTCATTTAATATTTTGATGTTTACTTTTCTCATGTATTATCGGGTGAGATGGCCACAAATGACTTTTATTTAAATTTTTTTATGTTACTGTTAGATATTCAAGAAATATTAAAGAATACCAAATTAAAAATGTCTGAGAACAAAATAATTGATCTAATTGACACCAGAGATGGAGATATATTTGTAGGTTGAGTCAAAAGTTACAATCAAACGACTATGATTGAAAATTTGATTCAGTGCAGTATTCAGGGTGCGAAGCGAAAAAAGCCTTTGAAAATACTGACTTTACTGACTTAAGACTAGAAATTACTGACCAATCCTCGCATAATCGCAAGCAATTAAAATCGCCTTGTAGACCGAATTTTTCTATTGTTTTTATGCATTAGTGTCGCTACTAATATTCAGAATAAAAAGAAATTATTTATGCGAATCTTATACATTATTATATGAAGAAGAAAAAACTTAATAACTTAATAACAGGGTTGCTACGGTCATGGAAAACCTTGAAAACCTGGAATTGTCAGGGAATTTTTTCTTGGTCAGGGAAAACCTGGAAATGTCAGGGAATTTTATAAAATATTTTTTTTCAAAAATCGCGTAAATTTCAATTTTTCATTTTTATTCTCACTTCTAATTTTAAAAAACTACATTAACTAATTTTTCAAGTTAGATTCAAAAACATTTATTAATTTAATAACCATATAAATGTTTTATTGTCTCAAATGTTACGCGCGTAACTACGTGATGTTGCATTTATTATTATTATTATTATTATTATTATTATTATTATTATTACGCAAATTACAAGATTTTTTAATTTCAAATTTAAATTTTTTAATAATTATATTTTCAAAAATTTTAATATTTTTCTTCGCAAGAATTCAATTATTTTTATAAACAGTAAAAATCTTTTCAAAAATACAATTACTAAATTCAATTCCAATACAATTGTAATAAAATTTCACGAGAGAATTAATTGTTTTTAATTTTTAAGAATAATCAATAATTTCCTAGAAATTTTAATAAAATAATAACAAAAAATAAAATAAAATTGAATAAAATTCAATTATTAAATGTTTAATTTTAATTATTAAGAAACACGATCATATTAGAAACTTGAAATAAATTGTTAATGAAGTTCAATTATTTTAAAAATTATCAATTATAGAAAATTAATATTATTAAAGAAACTCTATTAAAAAAAAATTAAAACAAATTCTTCAAAAAATTTAATTAGGATTTTCAATCATTTTAATAAAATTCATAAAATTCTTCGCAAAAATTCAATTATTTTTATAAATAGTAAAAATATTTTCTAAAATTCAATTACTTCCAATACAATTGTAATGAAATTTCACCAGAGAATTAATTGTTTTTAATTTTTAAGAACATTTTTCGAAAATATTCCATTATTTTCTGCAATTTTAAAAAATCCTTGTAAACAATAAAATTTTTTTCTTAATTCGTTATAAAATTTTTCAAAAAAATTCAATTATTTTCTAATATTTTAATAAATTTTTCGAAACATTTCAATTATTTTTATAAATGTATAGTAAAATTCATCGCAAGAATTAAATTATTTTTTATAAATAGTAACAATTTTGAAAAGTTGAAAAAAATTCTTTGTTTAAATTAATTATTTTTAAAATTTTTACTTAAAATTTTAAAAAAACTACATTTTCAAAAACACTTAAAAAATTCTTCAAAAGAATTTATTAATTTACAAAAACACAAATAAAATTGTTTGAAAGAGTTTAATTTTCTAGGAAAAATTTTAATAAATGTTTACAGTATAGTTATTAACTATAATTATATTAAAAAAATCAACATAATCAATAATTTCCTAGAAATTTTAATAAAATAATAACAAGAAATAAAATAAAATTTAATAAAATTCAATTATTAAATGTTTAATTTCAATTATTAAGAAACACGATTTAAGAAACGATTTTAGAAACTTGAAATAAATTGTTATTGAAGTTCAATTATTTTAAAAATGATCAATTATAGAAATTTAATATTATTAAAGAAACTCTATTTAAAAAAAATTAAAACAAATTCTTCAAAAAATTTAATTAGGATTTTCAATCATTTTAATAAAATTCATAAAATTCTTCGCAAGAATTAATTGTTTTTATAAATATTAAAATTCTTCGAAGAAATTGAATTATTCTCAAATTTTTTGATAAAATTCTTTGCAAGAATTCAATGATGTTCAATACATTAATTTTAAAATTGAAAATATTTAAAAAGAAAAAATATTAAAAAAAGCAAACAACTAACTAATTTGGTCAGGGAATTTTAAGAAAAATGGTCTGGAAAACCTGGAAAAGTCAGGGAATTTTGAAATGCTGAAACCGTAGCAACCCTGTAATATCATCCTCTCTTCAATAAAACTATTACTTTCAGCAAATAATTGTCCTTAAAGAAGAATATAAATAGAGGAGAACGGGGCGAGGCAGCCAAGACGGCATATTTTGGTTTGCGAGGCAGTTATTTAAATAGGTTTTTTCAATTTTAATATCGCATTAGAAAGCTTGTCTTTTTGGCTAAAAAATCGCCATAGAACATTTTCACGTAGGTTGCACTTAAAAATTTCTACAACCCTTTTCCCAAAGGACCACATTTTGGCATATTTGCAAAAACGTGGGGTGAGACGGCCAACTATTTTAATAGTTAAAAAAACATAACTTAAAGTTAAAATTAGTAAAACATAACAAGGTAGTTGTTGTTAACTTAATTTTATTTTGTTAGTAAACTTCAAAAATTTACATTTAAATAATATTATAATGGTAACATTAATTAAATTCAATTTAACATTTTAAGGAAATATAAATTTGTTATTCTTAAAAAATGGTTTATAAAATTCTATGTTAAGTTAAAAATGTTTTGGAGTAGGAAAAAAAGGAGAAATCCTTTAGAAGAACCAATAAAATCAACACAAAAGGACGAAAAATTTAACGTTGGCTGCCTAACCCCACGAGTACTTTTTAAGAAAACATTCACAAAACCCGTAAAATTAAAAATATCGCAATTTCATTAACACCATCCTGCCGTGTTTTGGAAAAACACAGTAACTGCAGAAAAATCGAAAAAATGAGTTTTTTATATCGTCGGAATCGTAAAAAAAAAATACACCTGTTTATGCAAAGCATTTTTTAAAATTATTAACTTAATTAATAATAATTTTTTAATAATTATGCTATTTTCACAGTAACTGCAAAAATTGGCAAGTCATAATTCGAGAAACTGGGTTAACTGCAAGATACTGGTGCCATATTTGGGCATTGTGACGTATTTTGAGGGTCGTGATTTCAAACACCAAGTAACTGCACAGTTACTTGGTCTTTCAAAATAGTAGCGTTCATTTTCGAGCCCTCGTCGCACGAAACACCAAGTAACTGCAGAGCGCTCTGGAAGCAGTTCAGTTACCTAAGTTTCTCGTGCGACAAGGATTCAAAAAGGAACGCCAATAATTTGAAAGACCAAGTAACTGCAGAATTTTATATAGATCTCGTAAAAGTTACGAGCAATTCATTTTAAATAATTAATAATTTATAATTATTCTAATTAATACTTAGTCATTTATTATAAATTATATATATTATTTATGTTATAAGTTTATTTACAACTATTAATTGATAATTTCTAATTATTAATTAAATTTATTTTAATTGATTTTACTTTTATTAGTTTAAAATTATTAAAAATAATGAAAATAATTTACATTGAAAAGATTTCCTAGTAGATTTGACTACTTTTTAACTACTCTGCTTAGTTCAACAAGTTCCCAATAATATTCAAAACTTGTATTAACTATCAAAAAGTAGCTAAAAGAATTAAGAATGTAGTTTGTGTTATCAAATTTTGTAGTTGTTTTTGCAATTTTACTACATTTCTTAGTTAACTGAATTCTAAATTTTTAACTACATAAAGAAATAGTAAAATTAACTATACAAACAGTGCTAAGTAAACATGTAATTACACTGAAAAAAAATTATTTTATTCAAATAACCGATTAATTGACTATTATTAATTAAATATTTAGTTGAAACAAATAATATTTATTGCAGGCAATTCAATAGTATTTAATCCAATAATTGCAGTATTTGAAGCAATTACCATTTAATTGACTCAAATAAATATTATTTGATTCAATTAAATATTTAATTGATAATAGTCAATTAATCGGTTATTTGATTGAATCAAATAAATTTTTTTTCAATGTTTTTAAACTACTTCTTAGTATTCACTTTACTACCCAAAGTAGTTGGATTTAAAAAAAATTATTTTCTGTGTATTTTAATTTTAAATTAAAAAAGAATAATAATTAATAGTTTTTTATTATTAATTAATAATTAATATGTTATAACAAAATTTAATATAGGGAAGTTCGATATTTATGTAAATAATTATTAAAATACGGCGTCAAGAAATATTAACATTTTTATATTATATTGCGCAGGGTTTTCTCTTGTTGTTATTTTATTTATTTTTTAATTTTATTATAATTTTATAATATTATACTATTCATTTTTTCTAAAATTATTACATTAAAAAAACCTTTTTTTAGAACTCCCCATTATATTCTCTTGCAGTTACCTAAGTTCTTTGCGCGACGAAGGGTCTTATACGAGCGCTCATCGCACGAAAGACCAAGTAACTGCCAGTTACTTCGTCTTTCGTGCGACGAGACTCAAATCAGCATACCGGTAACTACATTCTTAATAATTTATTTATTGTTTAAACAAATAAAACATTTATTTTTACATCATTAAAAAGAGGACATTCATACGAATCAAAAGTAAATAACGGCGTTTTATAATTTCAATTAGGTTATGCGGGAGGGGACAATAAAGATTCGAACAGTTTTTCGCGTTTTTCTCGAAATCTTTCAATCTGCAGTTACTGTGTTTCTCGAAAACACGGCAGCATCGTCTTCAGCACTAAATTCTGCATTTTAACTCACTTTACAAGAATTTAGCTTCAATGCTTAGTTCAATGCTTAATTACAAATCAAAGTTCATACATAAATCGCTTTTTTATAATTTTTACAGTACTTTTAAAAAACTATGGCCATCTCCCCCGGACTTACCCTAAATTTTAATCACTCGGAAAATCATCAATGACAAAAACTTTGTCTAAGTAAAGTAAAGAGGAAAAATTTTTTAGAGCTTTTTATAGTTGAGCATTTTTGATTATTTGTTTTGTATATTATTGACATAATAATTTATTTAACTAAATTATTTTATTTACTCATTTTCCAAACTTTGTAAAGTCCAATAGGCCCATATTGGCGACCAATCTCACTTTGGGCAAGTTTGAAAAGCTTTCCAGAAAGGCGATTTTTTTTAAAAATATTAAACCTTTTATTTATAAATTATGGATTTATAATAATATTATTTTTATTCTCCCTTTTTTTAGGTACGGAGGACATGAGATACAGATCATATTCAAGGAGGTTTTGGACTTATTTTAGAGAAATTAAATTAGGTTGAATTATCTCTATGGATCATAAACGTCTACGAAAAGAAGATCATCAATAATTAATAGTAGAATACCTACGTTATTTTTTATGAAAGATTTCTATGTATTTAAATATGGCAGTTCTGGTTTGTTGAGCGAAAAGTATCAATGCCTTTTTTTGCAATTCTAAGCATTTTATCTGCTGTATGTGTGATTAACGTAATAAATTACGTTAAAAAATACCAGATTTTATTCAATCCGTTTGAAACATGAAATTTAAAATAATAATTGTATTGTATCGAAATTCTATTAAACAAAATGCAACAACTGTCTTGTTAAGCTCATAAAAAATTTGATTCGAAAATTAAACTTAATCATTTTTCACAACGTCGATTTTGTAAATAACTTATATTTAAAGAATAATCATATTTTTGTACTCTTACGAAAATGAAAGTCATAATTGTGTTTGGAATGTTAAAGAATCTATGAAGAATATTGTCTTATCTAAAAGTATTATAAAAAATATATTTAAAAATTTGTTAAGTTTAAAAAAATAATTTAATATTAACACAATTGAACTACATATGTTTGAAATCTAGATTTAATTACAAAGAATATATCAAAAAAATTGTACCTTTCTTGAAACATTATGCTATTATAACTAAATGAACTGTTTTAAAATGTTGCTGAAATATTAAAAAAATATTCGACTTTAGGAATAATTTGTACTTTTTATATATTTTTCTGTGAATGATGAAATAAAAAATTTACTTAATAGCTGTCATACCCTCGTCGATGGGTATAAAACTGAAGTTGTTTTAATTTTGAAACTTATAACTACACCCAAGTTTACGTGTTTTTATGTTCTTACTTTCTCTTTAAAAAATTTTGAATTAGTATTTAATGTATTTTATAAATTTTAGTGTCTTAAAAAAATGTAACTTTCTAAAAACAACTACCAAGAAATATTTGAGTTTGCCGTATTATATTTTCAGTAGCACTATTTTTGTAGTAATTTACATTTAAAAACAAATAATTTTTCTTTATATAAACAAAATTTCCAATTGTGTTTTTTTAAAAATATTTTGATGCAAAATTTGACCTCAGAAGTTCAAAAAACGTGATTTGAAGCAAGAATGAAGAAAAAATTCCACCAATTTCTTTACAAAACTTATTTGAAGAATTAAATTATTTTCATAGCAGAATTTCAAATATTTTTAATACAATTAAAAGAATTTCCTTAAAAAATGCAATTATTCTTAATAATTTTATTAAAACTTAAGAAAATAACAAAATTCATTGTAATAATTCAAGTTTTATTGAAATTTTAATTCGTCACACAAAATCAATTATTTTCAAAAATTTAAAAAAAAATTTTTTTTTTAATTTTTAAGAAGAATTCTGCAAAAAATTTCAATTATCTTGGTAAAAAACAAAATTCTTCTCATAAAATCATTTAGTTTAAGAAAGTTTAATAAAATTCTTTTACAAAAATTCAATTATTTTGATAAATATCTAAATTTATCATAAGAATTATTCTTTTGAAAAGTAATAAAATACTTTGCAGAAATTAAATTATTTACAACATTTTTGTAAAATTCTCGTCAAGAATTAAGTTATTTTTATATATATGTAGCGAAATTATTCTCAAAAAATCAATTATTTTCAATAAAATTTTAATAAAATTGTTGACAAAATTTTAATTATTTAAACAAAATATAATGAAATTGTTGGCATGAATGTAATTATTGTAATAAATTATTATTTTTAAATTCTTCTCATGAATTCAATTATTTTTAAAAAATTTTAGATTCAAAGTTGTCAATTATTATTTTTCAAAATTGTGATAAAATTCTTTAATTAAATAAATTTCTGTACAATTTTAACTAAATTCCTTGAAAGAAATTAATAATTATTTTCCAAAAGTTGTTATTTACTTTTGTATTTAAACAATTTAATTCTTTAGCGTAGAAGTTGCTAATAGAAATTTATTTCAAAATGAATTTAGGTTAAAATTTTACATTATAATTATTATATACAAAAAAAGTTTTACGCAAACACAATACTATAGTCAGCGAACAGAGTACATTTTAAGTGCGACTGAGTCACTAAACAACGCGGGCAGCAATGACAGACGCAGTTGCGTAGCAGTGCATTTTTTCGCCTATTGACGGCGCTGTTATTAGAGAAAAAAAATTTACCGACCAAACTGCATTAATGAAATAATATTTTTATTTGATGAACACTTTCATCTAATTATGTAGACACCTGTCAAATTTCATTTTCACCCATTTTAACAAAATTTTGTATTTCCTGTTCCGTAATCTACATTTTTTTTACTTTTAACAATCAGTCGTATTAATTATTTTTGAATTAAGCAAGAAAAATAACAAAGAAAAACAGAAAAAATTTCTTTTCGGAAAATCAATATGTTTTATAATAAATCGGTCAAAAATGTTGATTATAAATATTAAATAAATATTTTCTATTATTGAATCTTTAGTCTTTTGATCATTTGTTCTGATTTTAATGAAATTTAATAAAATTATACACCAAACATTGAGATAAGGAAATCATGAGTGTTGCCACCTACCGTGTGTTGAGCGCGGCTACCTTTCTCTGCACCTTACGTTATCGACACTTTACATTGAAAGACAAAAAATTATTACTTTCATTAAACTTTTTATTGTTAATATGCAATAATTAACAAAACTATTTAATGAATTAAATACATTAAATATCAAAGAATATTTATTGATTGCTTTTTTTACCATTTTATTCTAATTTTCGTTACAAATTAATAAATTTCACACACTATTTCAACTGTCAGATTAGCACTTTTACACTTTACACATTAATATTTAATTATTCACAACATAATTTACACTAAATATTGGATAAATTTACACTTTAATACTCCATTTATTATTTTCAATATTTTATTTCAACATTCTATGCTTCTTTATTGAATTTTCCGACCAATTACCGAACGTATACCGAACGTATACCCAATTCGGTATATTTTCAGTAAAACCCGACCGCAAGGGATGTAAAACAAATAAACATTAACAGTAATTAATTAACAAACATTATTTAATTTATGTTAATTCATTACATATGAATTGTAAAAAAAGAATGTCACATTCACAAATAGCTTATGTCAAATTATTTCTCTGTGTATTTTCTTTGCTGAGGTAGCACAGTAATTTTTGTAGTTAAAGAGACAGCAAATATTTTCGTTTTTTTAGGTATAAACTGTTTTGGTTAATGGTACATTCTACTTTGCCAACAAAACGAACCTATTTTATACGGAAGCACAGTAATTTTTTCCATAATTTCCTTACAAAAAAAACAGAAATTTCTCTCCGTGTATATGCGCAACTTAAAAAAAGTGATTAAAAACTTTTTAAATGTTCATGAAACCGGTTACTCGGGGGTTTTCGAGGTCGCTGATTACGAATATGACGTTCGTTTTCCAAAATTCAAAATGGCGGATCCAATATGGCGGATAACAAAATAAAAAATTGATCAGATTGACTTGAAACGTAGTACTCGTGGGTTTTTGGGGTCGCTGATTTCGAATCTGACATCAGTTTTTCGAAATTCAAAATGGCGGATCCAAGATGGCGGAATTTTTCCAAAATTCGTCGAATTTGCTTGAAACTTGTTACTCGGGGGTTTCAAGGGTCGCTGATTACGAATCTAACATTAGTTTTCCAAAATTCAAAATGGCGGATCCAATACGGCGGACAACGAAAGAAAAAATTGATCACATTGGCTTGAAACTGAATACTCGGGGGTTATTAGGGTCGCTGATTACGAATCTGTCATTATTTTTCTAGGGTATTTATCGAAATTCGATTTCACCAAAAATTATCATACTGATGTCATATTAACCAGTTTCAAACAAATTCAATAAATTTTAAAAAATTTTCCGCCATATTGAACCAGATATTTTGAATTTTGAAAAACTGATTTCAGATTCGTAATCAGCGACCCTAAAAACCCCCGAATATTCAGTTTCAAGCTATTATAAATAATTTTTTATTTTTTCGTCCGCCATATTGGATCTGCCATTTTGAATTTTAGAAAACTAATGTTAGATTCGTAATCAGCGACCCTTAAAACCCCCGAGTAACAAGTTTCAAGCAAATTCGACGAATTTTGAAAAAAATTCCGCCATCTTGGATCCGCCATTTTGAATTTCTAAAAACTGATGTCAGATTCGTAATCAGCGACCCCAGAAACCTTAGGGTACCAAGTTTCATAAAAATCCATTAAAATTTTTATCAACACACTTTTGGCCCAAACAGTGGAAATCTCGTTGACAGCCAAGGGGTTAACCGAGGAAGTCTCTATACAGTTTATATGCATCTTTGCCGGGACCGCAATTTTTGTTCGTGCTAAGAGAGAATTCGTGTTAACCGAGTACGTGTTAACGAGGTTTTACTGTATGTATTTATCAGCTTAAGAAGGAAGTATACATTGTTTTTCAAAATCTCTTGTATAAAAAATTTAATTTTTATATCACAATCAAATTTATTGCATTGTTAGATTCGGTAGTTTTAATTTTGAAAATCCGACTTTTTATTCTTAATCATTGACTACAAAAACACCTAGAAATGAGTTTCAAGCGAATCCAGTTAGTTGTTAAATTTGTTATCCGTCATATTGGATCCGTCATTTAAAATTTTTAAAATCTGACTTGACATTCATAATCAGCGAACCCAAAAACCCCCGAGTAACAAGTTTCAAGTGATTTAATTGATGAAAAGGTCTTACACCTGTGATTCGATACTATCATTATGCTACTGGGTAAAAGCTTAGATGGTAGAAAGTTTTGTTATTTTACTTCTAGATTTAATTTCCAAAATGTTTTTTAAACATACGTTCATTTGACTTGGGGTGAACGATATGTATGTATGTCACAGAATGCAAAATTTGACAAATTGTCGCGAATTTAATTTGACTGGAAAAAACTAATAATTAATTACCATCAACTATTTCATTTGGAAAATATTACTATTTGAATATAATAGTATTACAACTATATTTTTTGGAGTTATCCTGTGAATTTTAGTTAAAAAATTATAATTGTAGTTTAATGTGAAATATAAGACTGGTGAAATTTTCATCAATTTAAAATCTCTATTCTTGGAAAAACTAAAAATTTTGAACACTTAACTTTTTTCGAAATTTTTTAATCTATTTTATAAGTCTTTAATAATTTATGAAAGAAAAAAGTTTTTGAATTAGTGATAATTTGTAGCAAAATTTAAGGGAAAAATTATGTCAACTAAAACTGGTACTCCTGATGAAAATTTCTATTTTCGTTTTTCGAAATTATTTTCAGAAAATATAATTTAAAACCTTTTTGAAATTTCATAATTTACACAAATTATAATTCCAAATATTCCAAATCCAATTATTTTTTAATATCTAAATAAAATTATGCTCCGAATATTTTATAAATAACAATTTTATGAAACGTCTTCAAGATTTTAATTATTTAAAATTAAATCAATTTCTTCTGTAAAAATCAACTTTATTGTCAGAAATGGAAAAAATTTAAAGTTTATCATTTATATTCGTGGTCATTTTAAAATTTATAAATGCCTTATAAGCAGAATATTGTCGGAACTATTGCAATACATACTCCTCACGAAAAAATATGATTTGTAATTTACGACATTAACAAATATAGTAATTTCAGGGACGTTTTTCGTGACGCTATAAACAAAATATTATTATATACAAACTTCAAGGCGCAAAAACCTTAAATAAAATCATGTATTAAGTGTCCAGGCGAAAAATAACTAAAAAAATAATGCACAATTAACACTACCCAATCGCCGATTGACTTGAATCTACGCACATTTTTTAAAGGATCTAAAAGTATTTAACACTTTTTTTTTATATTGGCAATAAAGATGTTTTAAGAGTTGAAAACAGTGGTTGAAAAGTCACATTTTGAGTGGCAAAATATACATATAATGATTATTCGGGAAAGTTTAATTGAAATGTTAAAAAAAAAAAGAAAAAAGTTGAAAAGTCACATTTTGAGTGGCAAAATATACATATAATGATTATTCGGGAAAGTTTAATTGAAATGTTAATTTATTTATTTAAAAAACTTTTGACACTTCTTTCCTGATTTCCTAAAAGATATTGTCTATAGGTAGAAATTACTCTTTTAATTATTTTTGAACAGGGTGAGTAACCCTCTAAGCCCAAATTAAAACCACTTTTGCATTTGAATATTCATAATTTTGACAAAAATTAATAAATTTTTGTTTACTAAACAGCAAAGTCCCACAAATTTGATTTACTTTATGAAAAAAATAGTACACTAAATTTACAAGAATTTTATTATTAACAACAATTAAAAAAAATTTATTTGATAAGAGTTGCAAAGAAAATGGTAACTTTTTAAATTACTTTAAGTTGATTGTGAGCTAATGAAAATCACTACTCGGGTGTTTTTGAAGTCGTTGATTACGAATCTGATGTTAGTTTATGAAAATTCAGAATGTCGGACGAAAAATTAAAAGAAAATTAAGGTAGGTTCATGAAAATGATCACTCGGGGGTTTTTAGGGTCCCTGAATACAAATCTGATGTCAGTTTTTCAAAATTCAAAATGGTGGATCCAATATGGCGGACAAAAATTGGGAAAGGGGTGGTTAAAATTTCTTGACGAGACTCTTGTAGAATAAATGAAAAATAGAGTATCTGGGGATGTTTAAGGTCTCTAATTATGATTCTAAAACCAATTTTCAAAATTTGAAAATAGTGGATCCAATATTTCACCCTACTAATTCTAGGACGGGGGTTGGGGTGTTTAATAAATTATCAAAATCAATCTACATCTTAAAATTTATTTACTTTATTGCAACTACTACTTTTAATGTTTAAATTTTTCTGTTTAACATCTTTCTATTTTAAAAGTTTTATTAATCAAATAAGTAGACGCTTTTAATTGAATAATATTTATATAATGTGAAATTTTTTTTCGAATAGTAAATGAATCTTAATTGTTCTGAAATCGTATTTGGATTAAACCTATGTAACACACATTTATATTCGAAGAACAAAATTTAAAATAGAAGAAAACTCCGACATATGTTACTACTGTAAACTCAAAGAGGGTAATTTTTATCATATGTTGGTCATATGTCCACCGTTTAACTGGCTTCGCTGTAAATATTTTACAATTCCTGAGGATACAGAACCTATTGATTTCTGGCTCTCTATCATGTCAACTCAGAATGTAAATACAGCTAAGAATTTTACTTTTATTATCAGTGAAATTTTAAGTTAACGTGATTATTTGTTTTACAAACACTTATGGCCTTGAATGCATGAATGTAACAAATGCTTTTTACTTTGTTTTTAATTAATCTCAGTTTATTTTATTTTACCTAAATGAAACTCCTTTTGATATGGACTAATAGTTCCGCAACAAATGTATTTGTTCTTATAATAAAGAATTACTACTATGTACAGCAAGAATTTTTTTGACTTTATTTCTTTGACTCTGCAAATAATTTGCACAATTTCATGTCGTTCATTGTACACGTATACTATAATTTTTGAATAATTTCCAACAATGCGACGTATTTCGATAATTTCAGGTCAATATTGCAGGAGAATTAGCAAAACAATGACTATGTTTCTACTGCGGTGGGATTGAAATCTGACCATTTGGTCGATCATTTGACTGTAAAATACAAGGAAAAATTGTTTTAATCAAGGTTCTAGAACAAGTGATACATGAAATTTGAATCTATTCTGCATCTAAATCGTCAATTCTAACTGATATATAGTTTCCATTTTACAAATAAACTTCTTGTATTATTTTGAAAATCATGTATTAAATTAGATAATATTCTGTTTAAAGCGAACAAAAAGGGGTCAGGCTTTGCCAATCAGAGCATTGTTATAAACAATTTATTTTATTAATTTTTTTGTGCACTAATTTCAAAGTTTAATAGCTGAAAAATCATTAAAATGGTTAATAATGTAAAACATAATCGCAAAATTGCGTTTTTGAGAACGGGAGACCAACGTATGTAATAACATAACTGCATTCAGTTGTAAAAAACAATTGACATCCTCATAAATAAAAATAACTTCAAAGGGTAAACTAAAAAATTCTTCAAATTAAAGAGTAAAGTAAATTCTTTTTGCTCATTTCAATAAATTAAAAACATTTGATAAAAAAATGTATTAACTCTAATAACTAGATAAATATTTTTCTTTATTTTGAATAAATTTTGTTTTATAATTATAAAATAAAATGTAAATAATATATTAATTTTTTTACCTTTATTGTCATAATCTATTTCCGAATTATTGCTCGCTATTAAATCCATTTTTTATTGAAATTGTGACATTAAAAAGTATCTGAAGTTGGCACATATTTAAACTGAAGTTGCATAATCGCATCACTGCAATAAAACTCATGATTCAGATGAAAATTTATTAAAATTCATATCAAATAGTGAGTTTTATTAAATGTAATAAACGAATTTTGAAAATACATCAAATAGTAATACTAAATGCAAAAGACCAAACACATCTGTTGATTTTCCGATTTGACAAAAGTGAGAGAACATTAAAATCAATTTATCTTGAAAGCATGATTAAATGCAGTTATGCCTTTCTTTCACAAAAATAATACTGAGAAATTAAAAATATGTCTGCAAGTACGCGTCGTTAGCATAGTGGTAAGAACTTTAATCTATAAGATCGTAGGTCATAGGTTCAATTCCCCTCGTGCGCAGTTTTGTTTATTTCATAGGTTTTCGTTATTTCTGGATTTTATTTGTACCAAAACTTAAAAATCTAATATAAGCACTTATTGCAAATTTTTAAATTATATAAACAATTTTTTTACTTTGTTTGCTATGTCCATTGTTTGTTAGTCGTCCCGTGTGGAAATTAAATCTGGGCGCTAGCCCTGCCATGGCCAGGGAGCCCGTGTTAAAGTTGGGCGATAGTCGTGTCATGGGAAGTGAACACAGACGTAACCTAGGCACTTATCGGGCTTCTGGCTGGTTCCCAGCCAGAAACGATACACCATTTTATTCGGTGGCTATTTGAGCAAAATATTAGAGCGCCCTACTAGGGCCCGACTAATATTATAAGGGTTTTTTGAAAATTATTTTTTTAATAAATTCGTACTTAAACTGGTGTTTTATATGCAAAAACAAATTGAAATGCCAAATTGACATTCTGGAACAATAATTGCTCGCACTAGCTCTTAAAAAAGCAACTGAAAATTAGAAGGTTACGATAATAACATGAAATTATTCATCTTTTTCAATTTTTTTATAACTGTCATTTTTTAGGGTTAAAAAACTTTGTCATTTTTTTACCACCATGAGAGATCAAAATAACATAAGAGTTAATAACAGAAAAAGAAGAGCAGTTTCTTCAGAAAAAAAGAGGATGTATCCTGAAGAATTAGCGAAAAAGAAACCGAAATAGTAATTTTTTATCCAAATTTATTAACTTTAATTTTTTTTATTTATTGGAAGACACTGTTTTAAAAATTTTTAATGTTGTTCACAAATTCGGATTCATCGACTTTGAAATATACGAGTTAGTAGTTTTAGATAGATTTTTTAATTAGCTATTTTCATGTAAAAATTTTAAAAATTTTTGAATTTTGTTGAAAAATTTGATTTTAGCAATTTTGAAAATTTGTGAGTAAGTAATTTCGTCAAATTCGATTACTTAAAATTTTTGTTTGTTATTTTGAAGCCGAAATAATAAATTTCCAATTTCAACTAAAGATGCAGATGCAGCAGCAGGCAAAACTTTGTTAATATAAAGAAATAAATTTTGGATTTAGAAATATTACTTTTATGTCAAGATAATGATTTTAAACTTTTTATGTTGAACCTAAACTGTCCAGAATTCATGTATTTCCTAGTAAGGCTTTTAAAAAACTGAGACCAACTTGTCCCCTACCAGATCTGACATTCCTTTTATGTGAAAAATTAGTCCTTTTAGCCCCTGACTAGCAACCGACTTCTATTGGGGCGACCTCGGGCTTTTTCCACACGGGGTTGTCTTTGATACAATTTTTAATTAAAAATATGAATAGTTATTTGAAAGGAGACTATATTTATTCGTATTATTTACTCTTTTGCTGTTAAATTATTTATAAATAATAATTAACAACTATAAATAGCAATACCCAATAACAATAGAATGAGTAAATCTGGTTCCAACTGAGATTTCCCAACATTGGGAATAAATTTGATACAAATAATTTCTTTAAATATTGTCAGTGCTTCTTCAGACAACAATATTCAGATGAGAAGCATGCTTATTTCCGTAATTTTTTTTTGACAAAATAGTTAAATAAAACCACTTATTTCACATAATATAAACAATATTAGTCACAAATTCCATTGCACACAAAATTAATTTGATATAAACACTAATTGTCATAAAATTCATTTAACTCAAATTTTATGTTTCAATACCCTATATAACCTAATTCTCATTGGACATAAAAATTATTTAATATAAATTTCTTTTGACATAAATTTTATTTGACTAAAAAGTATATAACATAATTCTCATTTGACATAAAATTCACTTGACATAAATTTCATTTGACGGAAAAGTCATTTATCATGATTCACATTTGACATAAACATCAGTTATGATAGATTTCATTTGACATAAAGATTATTTAACATAAAAATATAAGGCTTGAATTTCAATATTGGCTAATCACAAAGTTCTTGGTAATATCTAATTGGTTATTTTTAAAATTCATGCCGATATTTTTACGTCAAATGTAATTTATGTCAAATAAGAATTTGAATGACTTTTATGTCAAATGAGAATTACGTTTAATGTCTTTTATATCAATTGAAATTTATGTCAAATGAATTTTATGTCAAAATAAAATTTGCTTTAAATGTATTTTATGTCAAATGAAATTTATATTAAATTAATTCTATGTCGAATGACAAATACATGTCATAAATTTTACGTCTAATGAAATATATGTGAAATGGATATCTTATCAAGTGACATCTATGCAATATAAATTGTATGTCTAATGAAATTTGTGTCAAATGAATTCCAAATTAAATGTCTTCATACCATACAGATTTTATGTAAAATGAAATTTATGTTAAATGGTTTCATGTCAAATGACTATTATTTGAAATAAGATTTTGGAAGTAGTCATATGCGTCTCATTCAGATAAGATTTCAAAAAATTCAAAAGTTGAATTTTTTGTTAAAAATTAATTAAAGCTATTAATTTTAAAAATGTAGACTTTATATAGGTACACCAGAAACTCGATTTAGCGGTTGGTTCGGTTATTATTCGCTAAATCGAGAATGACGTCACAATTTCAAAGTCGTATTCACATTGGTGCAGGTCTGTACATCTCAATAGATTCGTTTTTTGTGTCAGGAATATAATTTTGACAATAAGCATTTAAAATTTCAATAAAGAAAAAAGTTATTTTAAAAAACTTAGGTGGCCGACTACTGTCGCATTCTTACTTGTTTATTTGCAAATTTTTTTTAACGAATAAGAGATTTTTTCTTGCAAACATGATTGGTATAATAGTTTTGTAGGACCATAAGAACTAATCGCACGTGGAAGAAATTTTAAAGAAATTTTAATTGTAATTTTTAAACAGTAATCATTAAAAAGATTTCGTTAAGTGGCTGACTACAACTGTCTGGTTTACCCTAATTTGTAGTAGACGAATACGAAGACTGCGTTTAGTAAGAATGTCCTTAGCTTTCACATGATTTATTCTTCGTTTCGTAGCTAGTTGGTTAGGTATTTGAGTCCAAGCGTTAAGGAATTTTCTATGCTACACTGAGAAAACTGGAGAGTCAAATTCGGAGGTTCAAAAAGTGTATGTTTCCTTTGCTTATGAAGAGAGTTAAATATTCCTTCTAAAATAAATTTTGAATTGGTAATGGAAATCTACTTGTATATTCTCTCCCATTATATCTGAGGGTTAAAAGTTGCGCAGAAAATGTGTACGATCTGATGCGCGCGAAATTATTTTCCTGACATTTTATGTATTTAATTTAGGGGTTAGGTTGCCATATTTATTCATTTCGCGCCGGATAAGGAAGGGATTTCTCAAGATGGTTAATTTGTCCCTCTGTTATAAACTCATTTTCCCTCCAAGAGAAATGGCACGAATATCTGTCAATGGTGTATTTGAACATTTAGATTGTTATCCAATAGCAAACTCTCAAATATCAACGATTTGTCCCTCCAGATGTTTAGTCCAATACTCCAGTTTTCTCAGTGTAGGTAGGCAATTATGAAATATAAGGGCAATTCCACGTGAGATTTCAGTCGACCTCTTAAAATCGGCCAAAAATATTTTTTTTCTATTATGTATTGAAAAAAAACAGATACGTATTTTTTTATTATTTTTTTGGAGGCCAAATTTTTGAGTTATGAATTTTCAAAATTTTCGCTTTTTAAATGTACCCAGGCGAGAACTGACGCTGGATTCAGGCTTTACGGAACCTTCGTTGAGGCTTGGTCAACATTGATCAAGCCTTGGTGGGACGGCGGAACGAAGGTTGCTTCTAGCTATAATGTAACACTTATTTAAGGGTATGTCCAAGTTGTGAAATGTAAACAAACCAAAAGGTAAACAAACCAAACACAAAAATCGCACTTTTGTAACAGCCATTTCTCTTACAAAAATTAACATTTTTACACTTTCTCTACAAAAATGGAAAAATCAGAGTTTCAAGGTGTCCAAAAAAATCATTTTTGGCTATGAGCAACAAAAAGCAATTAGTAAAATAACTAATTAAAATGACCAGTAAAATAGCATTTTTGACGCGTCGCGAAAAATAAACTGCTTGAGTATATCAACCGCACGGATGATGAAGAAGTTCCATGTCAGCGATTGGACCTTCAACATGTGGAAAGGGAAATTTTTCCCTTTCCTCCTTAAAATTACAAGAGAAAGGGTAAAAACTTCTTCATCGTCCGTGCGGTTGATATAGTCAAACACTTTATTTTTTCGCGATCTGAGACTCTGTTGCTCTCTGCGCATGAGCAGACCGAACTAAGAATGCATTGACAGCACCATGTGGAAGTGCACATTTTCTATTGAATGAAACTTAGTTGTTTTCTCATTTTTTTCAGCTATGCAAGGCGTAGTAACCAAATAGAATACATCAGTTCACCATTTTCATAAAGAAAATGTGAATTCATATTTATGTACGAAAATGAGACCTCGTGCAAAAATGCTTCAAAATAGAGCATAGTGCAGCATTTTTGCACGAGGTCTCATTTTCTTACATAAATATAAATTCACATTTTCTTTATGAAAATGGTGAACTGACGTATTCTATTTGGTTACTACGCCTTGCATAGCTGAAAAAAATGAGAAAACAACTAAGTTTCATTCAAAAGAAAATGTGCACTTCCACATGGTGCTGTCAATGCATTCTTAGTACGCTCTGCGCTTGCGCAGAGAGCAACAGAGTCTCAGATCGCGAAAAAATGAAGTGATTGACTATATCAACCGCACGGACGATGAAGAAGTTTTTACCCTTTCTCTTGTAATTTCAAGGAGGAAAGGGAAAAATTTACCCTTCCACATGTTGAAGGTCCAATCGCTGACATAGAACTTCTTCATTATCCGTGCGGTTGATATACTCAAACAGTTTTATTTTCGCGACGCGTCAAAAATGCTATTTTACTGGTCATTTTAATTAGTTATTTCACCAATTGCTTTTTATTGCTCATAGCCAAAAATGATTTTTTTGGACACTTTGAAACTCTAATTTTCCATTTTTGTAGTGAAAGTGTAAAAATGTTAATTTTTGTAAGAGAAATGGCTGTTACAAAAAAGCGATTTTTGTGTTTGGTTTGTTTACCTTTTGGCTTGTTTACAATTCGCACCTTGGACTTACCCTTAAGACTGACGCTCCAGTCTTTGTTGTAGATTGGCGTTCAATGTTCAATCAATGCTGTGGAACCCTATAATGCAGGACTGAAACAAGTCTGCTTTCACTGTTCCCAAATTTACGCGTCTCTCGCGCTCCTTCAATATAATATGAATATATGAATTGTATATAATAATAATATTAATAATAATAATAATAATAATAATTATTATTATTATTATTATTATTATAATAGTAATGAATATTATTGATATTATTTTTATTCATGTTATATGCGTTTGTTTAGAAATAAGTTACTATTATAATAATTATATTATTTTCATATAAATAATATATTACTAACAATAAATGTCATTTGAAATAGTAATATTAAAAAAATAATTTTAGTAAAAAAGACAATTTTTCTGTTAATCGATACATTTTTTTCTCGATTTTTTAGCAGAATTTTTTACATTATTTACAAACATGTTCACAAGTTTTTATTCACAACACAACACACAATTTTATTATTTTATATAACGCTTAAAACAAAGAATGAAAAATATTCGCTCGCATGTGGGATCGAACTCACACATCCCGTCCCTAACGCATACCGGAAGTCCTAAACGCACGCATTTAAACCGCTCGGCCACAGAAGGCTGGAAGGCACCTCGCCTAATCTACTATTTCAATGCCAGCGCCGTATATTCTGTATATACGGCGCGTCACTCAATATTTGTTCAGCATGGGACACCAATGTTCGTCCCATGCTCGATTAAAGACTCGGTCAATCTTGATACAATATTCACTTTCTTTATTACCGTGTGCACTGAACAATATTAAATATCAATATTTATAAATTATTTATTATTAAAATATTTTTTATGATAATTTTATAAGTTAAATTATATATATTATTTTTTTTCTTGTACAGTGTCAAATTATTATTTTCAAAGTTTAAGAGTTTCGTTTATCTGAAAAATTATTAGTGAAAAAAATGTTCATTAGGTAGTAATAAATATTTATGCTTAGTAGTTTTACACTAGGATTAACTGTTTAGTAAATATTATCAAAAAACTATTTTTTGTCAAACGCGCGCGACTAAACACAAATAACCTTGAAAATCCAGCATTACCAACTCAACACATACGTTAAACTCTTGAGTTGGCAATGCTAAAGTCTCAAGGTCATTTGTGTTTAATCGCACGCGTTTGACAAAAAATAGTTCTTTGATAATACATATTTACTAAACAGTTAATCCTAGTGTAAAACTACTAGGCATAAATATTTATTACACCCTAATGAACATTTTTTTCACTAAAAATTTTCAGACAAACGAAACTCTTGAACTTTGAAAACAATTATTTGACACTGTGCAAGAAAAAAATAATAATGTATAATTTAACTTTATTTATATAAATCTTATATAATTAATAATAATAATAATAATTATTATTATTATAATAAAAAAAAATAATATTTAATATTTATTTTTAATTTAATATTTTTTTATAATAATAATAATAATTATTATTATATTATTAATAATAATTATTAATAAATTATTAATTAATATAAATAATATACACTAAATAAATATTAATATTTATTAACCAATTGATATCCTAATAATAATAATTAATAATAATTTTTAAATAGTATACAAAATTATCAAAAAAAATATTTTAATATTAATTAATTTATAAATATATATTTAATATTTTTAAGTGCACACGTCAATAAATAAACTGTCAAGATTGATTCAGGCTTGAATTAAGATCAGATGTTCGAGCTTCACTCACGAAGATTGACCGAGTCTTGAATCGATCATGGAACGAACATTGGTGTCCAATGCTGAATCAACATTGAGTGACAGTGGTATAAAGACTGCTTTAACACTGGGTTACCCAGGCTGGGCGTTCAAGGCTCAATAAATCGTCAATCCATCGTCAGCATTGGTCTTTCGCGCCTGGGTAGGTATATTTTTAATGTCAGATAAATAAAAAAATATTGCTTCTTTTCATTTTTTGACAAGAAAAAAAAAGTTTTGTTTTTCTCTCTACTTTTGAATAATCATAACAAAAAATTTTTTTTTTCATTTTTTATTAAAAAAATAAAAAAATTTTATAAACAAATTAATTTTTTTTAACTTTGGGTATGATAAATTTTCAATTTTCTTTTTTTAAAACATACCTGGAAATGATAAGAAGGTTTTGCAAAAAGTTTCAGAGTGGGCCTGACAAGTTTGATGGGTCCAAAAAAATAATTAAGCTGTCCGTGCAGGTCGCACGCACGTGGCACAATGGGATTTTTTTACAATTTATTATTAAAAATTGTCTAAAGCCTACAAATTTTATCGGATTTTGATTATTATTGAATTTTAAGGCTCTAAACAATTTTTAATAATAAATTGTAAAAAAATCCTATTGTGCCACGTGCGTGCGACCTGCACGGAGAGCTTAATTATTTTTTTGGACCCATCAAACTTGTCAGGCCCACTCTGAAACTTTTTGCAAAACCTTCTTATCATTTCCAGGTATGTTTTAAAAAAAGAAAATTAAAAATTTATCATACCCAAAGTTAAAAAAAATTAATTTGTTTATAAAATTTTTTTATTTTTTTAATAAAAAATGAAAAAAAAATTTTTTTGTTGTGATTATTCAAAAGTAGAGAGAAAAACAAAACTTTTTTTTTCTTGTCAAAAAATGAAAAGAAGCAATATTTTTTTAGTTATATGTGACATTAAAAATATACCTACATTTAAAAAGCGAAAATTTTGAAAATTCATAACTCAAAAATTTGGCCGTCTAAAAAAAATAATAAAAAAATACGTATCTGTTTTTTTCAATACAGAATAGAAAAAAAATATTTTTGGACGATTTTAAGAGGTCGACTGAAATCTCACGTGGAATTGCCCATAAATAACTGTTAGGGAGGAAATGGTGGAGGGAAAGGTGCAATCTCAAGATGTTGTGGTGCTTCAAAAAACTTATATAATTTATAACGAAAACATTTCTTTAAAAAAAAAAAATTGTGTATTAAAAAAATGACTATACTGCCTTAAAAAATTGTCAATTATATAAAAGTTTCTATGCACTGAATAATGTTATTTTTTATCGGTTTTCATGAATTCAAGTTAATGATTATAGTTATAACCCAATGATTGGATAATAATGTGAGCATTAGTTAACTGTAAAAAGAAAATGAGGGTAACGTTCTGGACCATGAGTTGGACGAGACTCTCAAATCTCGTGTAAGCTCTGGATATACGTAAGCAATTATCGTGTGAATTGAGCAATCACTGGTTCGTTATTATACTTGTATACCTATACAGGCACTCGACATGGCTCTGATACTGCATTAGCGCGGCGACAATGGCACGCGCCCCGATTTGACTAGTCACGCACTCGTACACGTGTGGGTTATAAACTAGATTTTCATGTAAATTCAACATAAACTTTTACTAGAAGAATTTCAAATGCTTTTTAAGTAGTCATTGATAAAATTAATTTTAATAATATAGATTAATATCTTTTGTCAAGATTACCGAATTTAAATTCAGCAAGGTGAATTTCGTTCTTGCTTTGTACCTATCAAAGCATACTGGCCCCCTAAGGGGGGTTTAGGGGTTCAAACCTCCCTTAGAAAGAACTCAATAGTGATGCCGCAAGACTCGAGATTTTCGAGACGAGACGAGACAATCAAATGAAAAGTCACAATTTTAATTTTTCCACAAGTCAATTCTTGTTAATCAGAATTTGTTTAACAAGAACATTTTTATTGCTTCTTTGTGCTCCAAAAGAGCATAAAAGGTAATAACTAATTATTTGACAACAATATCAGTCGCGTTTTTAATTATGGCACTTCTAGAATAAAAACTAATGCAAGTGGGACAACCTGCAATCCTTTCCCCTAATATTACATCTATATTTTATGTAATTACTCTGTTAATTTTAGTTATAAAATTAAAATTGTAGATTAATGTGAAATATAAGACCAGTGAAATTTTCATCAATTTAAAATCTCTATTCATGGAAAAAATAAAATGTTTTAACACTTAACTTTTTTCGGAAGTTTTCAATCTACCATATAAGTCTAATTATTTAAAAAAAGAAAAAAGTTTTAAATTATTGATCATATAGCAAAATCTAAAGATTAAATTATGTCAACAGGAACTGGAAATCCTAAAGTTTACTATTTTGGTCTTTCGAGAATATTTTCAAGAAATATAAATTAAAACCTAGGTATTGAAATTCCATAATTTATACAAATTGCATGTAAACTCAACTATTCTAAAATCTAATTATTTTTCAATTTTAAAGTAAAATTATTCTCTGAATAGTTTATAAATAACAATTTTAAGAAACTTTTTTGAGATTTAAATTATTTAAAATAAAAACAATTTCATATTCGGTAAAAATTAATTTTACTGTTAGAAATGAAAAAAAAATTTAAAGTTTAGCATTAATATATTTGTGATGATTTTAAAGTTTATACCCAGAACATAGAAAATTCAAAAATAATTAAATGTTTTTAATATCTTTAAAGGTTGCTGAATACCAAAAATCAAAACCTTTTCTTCAATTCTAGAAACTTAATACTTAATCCAGTATTTTTGATAAAAGTCTCTGATTTCAATGAATAATTGCTTCCTCAAAGAGGAAGTATTGTAATACCAAAATTTTTCAATTTCGATTTTTTGACATATCTTTATGTTATTTGACCTCAGGAGTTCAAAAATGCCATTTTTAAAAAATGTCATTTTGTATGTCTCTATATGTATAAACATATTTTCATAAATATCTCGAGATTATAAACAACTTTAGAAATGAATTTTTTTTAAATTGTAGATCTCATGTGCGGACATAAAATGAGAGTACTTTGAGATAGATAAATAAAGTTTAACTGTATGTTTTTTGGATTTTTAATTTTGCAAGAAAAAGTTTTTTGCCCATAACTTTAAAAAAATGTTAGGACACATACAAATGTTTTTTCATAATTTTGTAGTTTTTTCAGACGCATCTTTTGAGCTCTTATTGAACATTTTTTCTCCATATTAACAGGAGATATTAAACTTTTAAAAATGTAAAATTTTGGAAAATAAGACTGTTTTGAAAATTTTGTTGAAAAATGTAGAAGTATCGTTACCAACTTGTAGAGCATAAAAAAACGCTTCGATTGACCTAGTTTTGAACCTCATTCAATCATAAATTTCGAAATTATTGGTATTTTAAAAACCAAAAATGTTTGGAAAATGACATTTTTTCAACTTTTTTGTTTCAAAACTTTTCTTTAACTATTAAACTATTATAACTATCTTGTAGGGTATTTAAAAATGCATTGATTGACCCAATGTTTAATCACTTTTGTCATATTTATAAAAAGTTATTCATATATTTTTATTATTATTATCTCTATGAGGAAAAAAAGTGTTAATGAAATGAGCACCAAAATTATTACAGGTGGCAGCGGTTTTTAGTTTTTCTACATTGAGAAAATTTATTTGATTTAAACAAACTTTCTTTAAATTGAACTTAAAATATATTTATTGTGCAGTCAAACAAATTTAAGTTTAATTCAAACATATTTTCTGGTTCATTTAAAGAAATAATATATTTAATTCCAACATAAGTTATGGTTGATTTTAAATTATTTATAATCAACTTTTAAGTTTGAATTAAACGTAAAATTTTTAAAATATTTTTTCTTTAAACCAAAACAGAATATTTCTTTAAAATAAACAATTATTCAAACAAATAACATTAACAAAATCACTTAAAATTATTTTTGTATTTAAATTAAGGATAATGTGTTTTTTCAGTGTAATTTTTTACTATATTTTCTGTTTTCCTAACCTGTAGTTTAATTAAAACCTTTAAAGCCTTTTTAATTAAAACCATATCGATACTTTAAAATTTAAAATGGCGGCTTCAACATGGCGAACAAAAAAATTTTAAAGTTAACGAATTCGTGAACTTTAAAATTTTTTTGGTCATTTTGAAGCCGCCATTTTGAATTTTGAATTTTTGACTACGGATTTGGATTCTGTGACCCCAAAAATGTACAATATGACAATGTCATGTTTTTAAAACTTTTTTTTTGAACATTTATGACACAAAAAAAAGTTTATTTTCACATGACTGTGAAGGGGTTAAATTCCAAGCATTAGCCAATATTAGACTAATTTAGGTCGCCTTTATTAGACCGATGGGCGGCATCTTGTCTTCCAATACTGTATCGTTATTGGACCGATAGCAAATTTCTCACTGGGTATGAAAACATCATAAAAGATCCCATTTCTCAAGAGTTACATTTTATATTTATAAATAATATTTTGTACAGTTAAAAAACTGAATCCTTATTTTCTTGGAATCTAAACTATATTGGTGTGGCGTAGTATCCTTTTGCAAAAGGCCAGATAGTTAGAAAGACTATAAGAAACGTAGGTATTTGAAAATATTTAAATTTCTTGGTTGGATAAACTTTGGGTCATTGTTGGCCTAACGGTTAGTAAAACTTTTGAAACGTTGTTTAGACAACTTAAACTTTTTGGTTGGCTAAATTTTCTGCCATGGTTTGCCCGATGGTTGGCACAACTCAGGAGAACGAACTTTAAATGACAAAATTTTTTGGTTGGACAAACTGTGAGCAGTGGTTGGTTGGTAAAATATTATTTGAATTGTCCATATGTCCCAAAATAATAACGTGTTAATTGTATAAATAATTTAATTTTTTACTGTTGTTATTGCTATCTATTTAAAGTTGGAACGGCTTTGGGATAAGTTGTCGGGCCTACCATCCTTACTAATGGATGGTGAACCGTTATCATTTGTATTGTTTATCCTACCTTTGGCAGTAGAAGTTGACCTAAGTGTTAACTGCAAAGTTGGCCAAACTTTGAAAATTGAGCCGCAGCGTACAATACCAGCAGCTATGTTCGGGCTGTCTGTCCCAATCGGAATATCTACTTCGAATTGTACGGTGGGAACTGGATTTGGCCAATAAGGAGACTAGATTTTTTCCACTTCTACACAACTCGAAGTAGATATTGCGGTTGTGACAGACATCTCGAGCGTTACTGTTCTTATTGAATATACTCATTTAAAGATGTACCAACGTTCGCGTCAGTCTTTGGACTAACCATTGAAAAGTTTGGTTGTCGGGACAACTATCGTCGTCAATGGACGGTGAACCGTTATCATTTGTATACACGGAAAAAAAAAGTTCGAAGATTATTCGGGAACTTCGTTCTTAACTCTTGGATACGGCGGGTAGTTCACAGAGAACTAAAGGTTGCCTCGTTTAAATATGTCATTTACTATTTCTCTACAAATTATAACTATTTCACCACTTCTCGGCAAACTGTTCTTGAAAAAGTCGGGAACTGTTCAAGAAAGTCGAAAAGTTAGGCGAATGCAAGAAAAAATGGATTCTGCTTCCCCCCTCCCACTTCCCCTCCTTGACACGTCCGCACACACATATTTATCCTTGAAGATCACATACAATTTTTATTTTTTATTAAGTTTCTGAAATAGAAAAAACCATATGAGGGAAAATTCGACGGCGGCTGGAACAGAACTCGCGTACCCGAGGAATAGAAGTCCGGCGTCTTATCCACGTGAGCTAAACAGGAGCGTTAAATACCTCAGCATAAAATAAATATATAAGGCACGCAAGTCTTACTGACGTTGAGACTGGTGCGCACAGTTTCTGCGCACCAAGATTCCTTGACGAGTTCCCGAAAATTTCAGAAACAGTTGCGGCCAGTGCCATGGACTTTACATGAGAAAGAAATGAAAAAAAGACTATTGGACTATTTACAGCGTTTTCTAATACAGTTCCCGAATTTCTTTCAAACATTCATTGATTACCATTGAATGTTCGACGCTAGTTCAGAGCTGTTACCACGTATCCAAGAGTTAGGAAATAATTCCTGAAATATCTGGGAACTTTTTTTTTCCGTGTAGTTGGCCTAACCTCTGACTGATAAAAAATTCGCAGCCTTTTTAAAGGATACAGAACTAATCTGTATTAGAAAATTGAAAGTGTGTCAAATCTGATCGATAAGTCACGGATAAAGTTGGTAAGGCGGCCTATTTTGGCAAACTTGAAAACAAAATGAAATATGTATTTTAATGAGATTTTTTGTTATTTTTTTGGTTATTATCATTAATGTAAGAATTGTTTTAATTTTGAATATAATTCTCGTATTACCAGAGTATCAAAATACACGGAGAAACTTTTAGTTACAAGAATTACTTTATCGTATTTCGATATTTCTAATAAAACGTAAGAATTTAGGGATAAACGAAGTACAATGATGATAGTTCTTATTATAATAAGGAGTAGTGTTATTTTTCTTTTATTTAATATTGTAATTTTTAGGGAACAGAAGTTAGTATAAAAGTTTAGAAAGAGTATCATTTGATATTAGACAATTGTAAATTCGAAAATGTGGAACTTATTTTCAATGCATTCTGATATTTTTATTTGTAAACCCAGTATTTTGAATACTATAAAATGTTAAAAAATTTTAGAAACTTATTTTTAATACTAAAATTCTCTGAAATGGTAAGCATTATGAATTTTTACAAAATTTTATTAGAATATTTTCACGAAGATTTCCGAACTGTTCTGTTTACAACCGAAGATCAGTTAATGTTAGGCGAACACCCAGCAAACAACCGAGCGTCATCACCGTCTTGAAAGTATTTTGTTAAAGACAATTCAAAAGTTATTGATAATTAGACAATTGAATTCTATAATAATATTATAATCATTGACATTAGCGTGATCATCACAAGCTAAAACTAATAATTGTGGTCCACTGTTGGTTGCAAATAATTTTGCCAAGGAAAAACGATTGGGTACCAAGCATGGTCCATTATTGATCCAATCGTAACGATTGGCAACTTCCCATTGAGAAGTTAATTTAAAATATGGACATATTTCTTTTAAATCAAAGGCGAGACGTTTCTGGAACTACATCACAATTTGTAAAAGCACAACAACAAATAAGTAACAATATGCAAATGGAATACAGAAATAACAGTTTTTCCTACTTTGCTCAGCCACCACTTGATCGAATTAGTGACATTTCCTGGACTATTTACACATAGACCCAATTTCAGTGTTTTCTTTCAATTCAAAAACTGATTATAGGTTAGAGGATATACTTTCTCGCACTAACTCGTCACGTGGGAATTTACTGCATGTCCTCATATCAAAGATTGTTATTTTAAAATAAAATCAAAAACCATTTATATAAATAGCATGTACCTGTTGAGTCACGTGACAACGCTAAACACTATTAATTTGAAAATTATTGACGTTGGAGTAATACCACGTAATATGCTGTAATAGCCGGTAATACACAGATAAAAATTTTGCCGAAAAATTCAACGCGATATTTACTTAACATGGCGCGTATCCCCTTATATCATCCAGCCCCTCAATTATTGTTTTAGTTAATGTAACCGTGTTTGTGTAATTTATTTTACTTTTCTAATATAGTTTAAAATAATACTAGTTGATTTAACTAAAGAACGAAGTTAAATTTTAAAAATAAATTTAAAATCTTTATGTTTAAACTACATTCTTAGTTATTTTCACTGCTATTCAGTAGTCAGTGCAACTTTTTAAATATAGTTTGAGACCTAAATAATTCAATGGAATTATTTGGAGTAGTTGAAAAAATTAGGAATTTTTTAGTGTACCTGCAGTACTTGATAATGCATGTAATGGCAGAAAAATTAAATGTATTGGAGTCTGCGCTTTTCTAATTAGTTAATACTTCTATTGCCAATACCTAGAAAACAACATTTTGAATTAATTCTCTAAGTATAAACTTTTTCAAGAGAAATTAAAATATTTTAAATAAATGATTCCCTGCTTATAAAGTCACAATATTTTTTTCTCCTCAAAAAAGTACATAAATACAAATCAAGATTTGAGCTTCTTAAGGAGGAAAAAGGAAAACAGATATTCACTTTGCACTCTAAACGCACTTCCGATGAAACGATTTCAATCTCAAAGACTTTCTCATATTCAAGAACTTACTTTGAGGAGCGCTTTAAAATCGCATGCTCGATGCACTGAATTCACTCGAAGGCGAAGTCGTGTCTTGACGAGAGCGTCGGACTTTTTAGGGCAGCATTTTTAAGGCGTAGCATCAGTAGAGTAGAGGTGCGCGTCATTTTCGTCAATTTAACTCTCTTGCCCCCACGCCTCTATCCCACTACTATAGAACAGTTCGAACACCCATCCACCCTCTATCAGGAGAGTATCCGTGAATTTCTCACCCTTTCGCAACCCCCAATTTACCCCCAGTATGTCACTCTCTTCCCCTCGATGTTGTATTTTCTTTTCCCCTCTCATAGGGTTGATTCGCCCCCAGCTCAGAGTACGTCGCTGTCACCGAAGCGAGGTCAATCGACGGAGGAGTCCAGAGACGACTCCCACTCTATTTTTTAACCCCACCCGTGCTACTCGATATCGTTTCATTACGCACCCCACATTCCCTCCAGACGTCACTATTTCACCTACATCCCCACCAACTAACCAACCACCCTTACTCACCTCACCCACATCGTTTCTCCTCCACCGCCCACTTTTACTTGAAAGCCTCAACCGTTCGGCGAACGACTCAAGGACGAAACACGAATGCCCACGAATTTTTATTGTTACTTTTCGCGCTGCTTTTTTACGTTTCTTTTAACGACCAACTCCCTCTGCTTGCTGAAGCTGCTTCTATACTCCCTTTTTCCTTGGTAAAACTGCACTTTCGCGGAAACGAAAGCCATTTCGGAAAGTAAAGGCGCGGGAACGGCCAGTTACCTTAGATATAAGTAAGCGTTTATCCTTTTTTTATTACTATCGTATCTTACCCAAGCCAAGATACGAGGAAAACTGTTTCCCTTGGCATCGGGGTGACGCTTTTTCTACTTGGGCGTTAATAAGTTTTCCGCGGAATGGGATGGAGGAAAGGAGGGCTGGTGTGTGGGGGGATGAGCATGTTAAGGGATCAAAATTGTTTAAGAACATTGAAAATGTTGAATTCAAAAAATTACTCGAAAAAATTTTGTATTTTTGCAATACTTTCATTTAACCCTTTGCATCGTAGTGGGTAGCTCAGCAACCCACCTATTCCTTCACAGTTTTCTGCATTTCTATTTCTTATTTATTAATAGATTAAAGGATATATATTAGTTTTAGCATGTTCCATATACATGAAAAAGTCTAAAAAAAATTGATGTACCACAATTTGTTAATAATAAAATCATAAACAAATGGATTACAATAAAAAATCATTTTCTAATAACCCTTTCCAACTGTTGTAATGTAAATTTTTTTCTTTACTTGGTGTCTTCTTCTTGGTGTCACTGAAAACAAATCTGAAGTCTTTTTTCGAAAATTAAAAATGGCGGATCCATTATGGCGGACATGAAAATTAAAAATCGAATGAATTCGCTTGAAATTCGTTACTCGGAGGTTTTTAGGTTCCCTGAATACGAATCTGTGGTTAGTATTTAAAAATTCAAAATGGCGGATCCAGTATGGCGGACATGAATATTAAAAATCGAATGAATTCACTTGAAATTCGTTCTCGGGGGTTTTTGGGTCGCTGAATACAAATGTGAGGTCAGTTTTCGAAAATTCAAAATAGCGGATTCAATATGGCGGCCATAAAAATTCAAAATCGACTGAATTTACTTGAAAATAAATACTCAGGAATTTTTAGGGTAGTTGAATACGAAAATAAAATTAGAATTTGATAATTCAAAACGGTTTAATAAAAATTAAACATGCTTATATAAAAGTCATGTACCAGACAATCTGTAATCCACTAATCCCCGAGTAACTATTTTCAAGCAAACTCAGTCGACTTTTAATTTTCATATCCGCCATTTTAATTTTTAAAAAACTAACTTTAGATTCGTATTCACCAGCTCTAAAAACACCCGAGTAGCTATTTTCAAATGAATTCAGTCGATTTTTAATTTTCATGTCCACCATATTTGATCCCCCACACAGCACATGATATTTCCTGAATACTTCCTGAATATTTCACTGAAAGATTGAAATATTTCATTGCAAGATTCAGGAAATATTTCTGCAAACAGGAAAATGTCCGCTTATGTGGGAATATTGACGCGAAAGTTGAGAAAATATTTCATTGAAATATTTTGGAAATATTCAACTGAAATGATGCGCACTGGTCGAACTCAGTTTCTATGGCCTGTAGAGTTGCGCAGTAGTTTTTGGCTTACTATATCCTATGGGTTTTAAAATATTTCAGAAAATTCCTATTGATTTGAGGTGTTTAACAAATTTTTCCATTTTTTGAAATATTTTCACAATATTGCAGAATCTTTATGTGTAATATTGCAGGAATATTTCAATGAAATATTTTCTCAATTTTCGCGTCAATATTCCTACATAAGCGGACATTTTCCTGTTTGCAGAAATATTTCCTGAATCTTGCAATGAAATATTTCAATCTTTCAGTGAAATATTCAGGAAGTATTCAGGAAATATCATGTGCTGTGTGGGCCGCCATTTTAATTTTTAAAAAACTAACTTCAGATTCGTATTCACCAGCTCTAAAAACACCCAAGTAGCTATTTTCAAATGAATTCAGTCGATTTTTAATTTTCATGTCCACCATATTTGACCCGCCATTTTAATTTTTAAAAAACTAACTTCAGATTCGTATTCACCAGCTCTAAAAACACCCGAGTAGCTATTTTCAAATGAATTCAGTCGATTTTTAATTTTCATGTGCACCATATTTGATCCGCCATTTTAATTTTTAAAAAACTAACTTCAGATTCGTATTCACCAGCTCTGAAAACACCCGAGTAGCTATTTTTAAATGAATTCAGTCGATTTTTAATTTTCATGTCCACCATATTTGATCCGCCACTTTAATTTTTAAAAAACTAACTTCAGATTCGTATTCACTAGCTCTAAAAACACCCGAGTAGCTATTTTCAAATGAATTCAGTCGATTTTTAATTTTTATGTCCACCATATTTGACCCGCCATTTTAATTTTTAAAAAACTAACTTCAGATTCGTATTCACCAGCTCTAAAAACACCCGAGTAGCTATTTTCAAATGAATTCAGTCGATTTTTAATTTTCATGTCCACCATATTTGATCCGCCATTTTGATTTTTCAAAAACTGACCCTAAATTCGTATTCAGCAACCCCAAAAACCCTGAGTAATTATTTTTAAGCGAATTCAGTCAATTTAAAATTTTCATGTCCGCCATATTGGATCTGCCATTTTGAATTTTCGAAAACTGACTTCAGATTCGTATTCAGCGACCCTGAAAACCTCTAAGTAACTATTTTCAAGCGCATTCAAACGATTTTTAATTTTCATGTCCGCCATATTGGATCCGCCATTTTGTATTTTTATAAACTGAACCTAGATTCGTATTCAGCGACCCCGAGTAACGCTTTTCAAGCAAATTCAGAAAAAAATGCGTGACTCAAAGGGTTAATGCTACTTGCACATGATATCATAATAATTAAATAAAAAAGGTGCGTAATGACAGGTAATTCCCTTTAAATTTTAATTGATATTGGTTATAACAGCAAACTAATTTGCTGCCTTTTTTAACATTTTATTGTTGTTCCCGTTAAAATTTTTATTAAAAATAATACCTTAAATCTATACTTATTATATAATGCGTCTAATAGTTGAAATTAGGAGTACTGGCGTTTACCTGAACTATCTGTCCAATGGGTCTTTGAAACTAACTCGTCTGTCATACACCTCACACATGGAGAATGGATAAATTTCATACACTTTTTTCATTATTTTAAATAATCAATTGTATTAATCGTATAAATTTTTGTTACTTAAAATTAATCCTTTTGTCACAAAAGGAATTCATTTGAAGAACAAAAGAAACTTTTATGTAATTTTTTGATATTTTTTCATTTTGTCAACAAATGTGCAACATTTTTAAATTTAAAAGATTCTTTTTACAATAAAATTAATTATTTTAACTAACCCCTTAAAAGTGTCATGCCAAAATACAAGAAATTGACAACGTGTGTCAGGAAAATAAAAGATTTAAAAAATGTAATATATTCAAAATGGCGGATTCAATATGGCGGACTATTTTAATAAATTTTATCGCATTTCGTTAGAAGTAAACAACTACATCGTCCTTATATATTAAACCAGTAAAAAAATTTGCACCTTCCAGAAAAAGTTTTTTTTTTACCTGCCAATACTTTATTTCACGAATTAAAAAATTATTCCTATGTCATTTCTTTTGACGAATATAATTAAAAAAATCGTGTACATATAAAAAACATTTACTAATTATCTGCCAACAATGAAGTTTTAACGTATTTGAAGAGTTAATACACGTTTCGTTTGAAGTTATGGTAAGATTTTAATTTAGAAAACGGTAACCTTTTCTTAATCCCAAGCCTAATAATAATTTTGATCATTATTTGCTGTATAAAATTGTTTTTTAAATATGAAAATTTTAAGAATAAATTATTATTTAATTTCCATAAAAAATTATTTATTTCTTTCGAGTAACAGTGTCAAAAATAGTTATTTATTATTATTATTATTATTATAATTATTATTATTATTAAATTTCCATAAAAAATTATTTATTTCTTTAGAGTAACAGTGTCAAAAATAGTTACACATGTTAAACATTAAAATTAAAATTTTTGAAATTAACCAATTTTTTTATAATAATAATAATAATAATAATAATAATAATAATAATAATAATATTAATAATTGCAAAAATTAAGTTCCTATTTAAAATCAGTAAATATTTTCTGTCAGGTCAATTAAAAATAAAGAAAAAATAAATCCAGTTTGAGGTTATGTTTTCTAATTCGAATGGAGAGAAATTAATAATATATTTGATCCATAAAAAAGTATTTATTGTTATTCTTGGTGATAAATCGTTAGATTAATTACTTAAAATATATTTAAAAATTTTCTTGGAGGTTGAATAAGACATTCATATACTAAAAATTCTTTTATAAATAAGTGTATAAATTAACAAATGAACAAGAAATTTATAATGCAATATTAATTTATATTTAAATTTAATACAATTACAAATATATAAATACTTAGAATCCTTTACTATTATTGTTTTTAAATGCCACAATATTCTACAAGCAAACATTTACTTTTACTTTAAAAATAAAAACAAACACCTTTGACACTTTATGCAACAGAAATTTGAGGTTATGTTGCATTCTAGCGAAAAGTGCTCGCGCCATTCAAGGCGCTAGAAGACGTCGGCGAGATAAACTGCTATGCAAATTCCAGTGGTGGCGCTAGCATATATCTAGGCTTCCATTAAATTTTTCTACCTGGGAACTTTCTAAAAAATTATATTATATTCAAGAACTGTAATTTAATGTAATTTGTTGTAAGAAAATATTCACGTCTATATTAAAAAAAGTTTTTCCTTTCATCAACCTTTTCCCCGAAAAACTAAATATTTTTGACAATTTAGTCAGAAAAATATTTACTCCCCTTGACGCTTATAATTCGTGACCTAGTGAACTGCAGATTGGCATTTTTATGTATTTTCACGTCTACATTTCAGGAAAAATCTAACAAAAATCATTAGAGTTAATCTTCATAGTGATTTTTGCAAAAAACTTTTGACAAATTTCTTAAAAATCAATGTGGATTTCATGGCGCACACACACTGAGATACTTTTTGTTTCAAAAAATATTTAGACAATTGACGAACATTAATCTCTTACGAAGTAAAAAAGAAAAAATTTTCTCAATACACGCACAGATCTCCTCAGAGGTGGACAGGTTATTCTAAAATGTACCGCTACAAACTTGGTGGGGAGTTGTTCCAAATGACTTCCAGATTCCAATTTTTCAAACCGATAAATCGTACCTGATCCTCTTTTCGAATTATCTCTTATACAGATAGTCGAAAACTTGAAAAATTTATTATCTTAATGTGGAAGATTTGATTCAGAAGACTACTGGTTTTTTGTTATTAAAAATTTTTTGGACAACATTTTATAGATAATTATGGTTCCGAATTGTCTCTTCTTCAAGAAACTTTTTGATTTTTTGAATTTGGACACGTCTGTCACATGTTACAGTGCTATATGTGCATATATATAATTTTTAGTTAACAATTTTATAACTAAGCGAGAATTTCGCATCTAAAAAGAGCATCATTTATATATGCGTGGACGTCCGCATGAAAAGGGACCACTTTGTTGGTTCTAGATTCGGAGATAGTCGCCATTTACTAATTTTGAAAAAAAAATCGAAACTTTTTTATTCTTTTTTCTAAATCTGTACAGGGTCACACACGTCGAATCATGCATTTTTCATTAATTTATTGATACGCTTTAATTATTATTAGTTATTTGAACCAAAAAAAGAGATAGTAGACATAAAAAAAATTTTGATGGTCTTTATTTTGAATAATCTAACGAAATATCGAAGTTTTTATTTCTAAAAAAAGAAATTAGAAATGGTAATGTGAATTTTACTGTTTCTTCGGGGAAGTTATTCAGATGAGAGTTCTTTTAAGTCTAGTACACCTTAAGGATTGTCACAGCGGTGGTGAGGGGCAAGGGGATTGTTCCCATTACTCCCATGTAAAATCTTGCTTGTTTGCAACCTCAAAAAAAAAAAATTTCAGTTTCATAATTTTAATCAAAAAACCTATATATTTATTTTATTCAAAGAAAAAAGACATTCAAAAAAGATGTAAAAATTAATGATAAAATTTTTTCAAGACTACAATATTAAAAAATGTATTTAATTAATTTTTTGAAAAAGTGCTAAAAACCATTACACAACATAGTCGACATATGGTTGGTACGACTGGAATATAGTATATTGTCAGAGGTTAACCTCCAATTTTTTAGTGATGAGAACACGAAAATTACAATAAACAAATGTAAAATATAATTATGATGCAAAAGAAACATAAAAGTTATTAACTTATGTTTAAGGAATATTATTAATTTCAAATGTACAGATCAAATTTGTATTTTTTTGAGGTTGTGTGTTGTTGCGATGTTGCCACATTTTCATGTGTTTTTGTGTTTGATACTTATACAATTATTACTGTTCTGAAAACTAAAACTTTAATAATTATTTATTCATTAAATCTGTGGTAAACTTTTTCTAAAATCTTCCAGTTTAAACATTTTGACATTGTCTATCCATATACAAAACCACAGATTTTTCTCTCATTTCCTTCACACTTTTTTTCTAAGATTTATCTGAGCTCGCATAAGAGCCTATGTTAAATTGCAAATTTATTTTATTTTTTTAAGAAAAAACTACGTGGTAAAAAATTCTGAAAAAAATCATATGTTTCTAAAATAATATAAAGTTCAAACTGTCAAATTTTTATAATTTTCTCTCATTTCCTTATATTTCCGGTGACAATCCTTAAACATAAAAAATCAAAAGGTTTTGAATTTTTCCGCCCCCTCCATTTTTAAACAGAAACAACTTTTGCAACAGACCGACAAAGTTGCTCTCTTTTCATTTTTTTGTCTAAGAAGAAAATAAAATACTTAAAGAGTATTAATAAATTAATGAAAAATGCATGATTCGACGTGTGTTACCCTGTATAGACTTAGAAAAAAGAATAAAAAAGTTACGATATTTTTTTTCAAAATTAGTAAATTGCGATTACCTCTGAATCTAGAACCGACAAAGTGGTCCCTTTTCATGCGGACGTCCACATATATAAATGATGCTCTTTTTAGATGCGAAATTCTCACTTAGTTATAAAATTGTTAACTAAAAATTATATATATGCACATATAGCATTGTAACATGTGACAGACGTGTCCAAATTCAAAAAATCAAAAAGTTTCTTGAAGAAGAGACAATTCGGAACCATAATTATCTATAAAATGTTGTCCAAAAAATTTTTAATAACAAAAAACCAGTAGTCTTCTGAATCAAATCTTCCACATTAAGATAATAAATTTTTCAAGTTTTCGACTATCTGTATAAGAGATAATTCGAAAAGAGGATCAGGTACGATTTATCGGTTTGAAAATTTGGAATCTGGAAGTCATTTGGAACAACTCCCCATCAAGTCTGTAGCGGTACATTTTAGAATAATCTGCCCACCTCTGAGGAGACCTGTGCACGTATATCCCACTACACGTTCAAATTTTGTTCACAATCTCATTTCACACATATTAAACGTTCGTATATATCTTAATATTGACCTAACACGCCTAACACGTTGGCATTTTAGTTTTCAAAAAAAGTCGAGCAGGGTGTCTATTCCTGTTTTTTGGATCGCTGAAACCGAAAAATAACACCAAAAACAAATTAATTCCTCCCTTTACCCCCCGAACGCCCTAAATACACCCTTAGAGGGATTTAAAATTTCATTTTTCACGAAAAGTCGAATACGGTGTCTATCCCTATATTTTTTGGGTCCCTGAAACTGAAAAAGACTATCAAAAATAAATTAGTCCTCTCCTTCACCCCCTCTCTCTCTTACTACCCCCTAAAGGGGATTAAAATTTTCGGTTTTACGAAAAGTATAGACGACTTAAAAATTCCAACCCCCTCAATCTTGTCGGGGGGTATTAAAGGGGTGGTAGCGGGAAAATAGGCAATTAAAAAAAATTTCCATAGCCATATTCGGTTTCAGTGACCCCAAAAACGTAGGAACATAAGGTTCTGTCTTCTGGGTCATGACATTTTTTTTGTGCCTGTGCTATTATTACCTGAAAGAGAACAATTTTTTAAATACTAGATATTTCTATTTTTGCTCTTTAAAATATTTTTTTACAATGTTTTGAAATATAATTTAAAATTTATTTCAATTTATTTAAATTATTAATTTCAATAGAATATTTTTAAAAATAGATGTCAGTTTATAACAAACAACTTTTTTGACTGAAACCTAGTATTAAGATTACGTTAATTCTTTATATCATGAAGTATAGACTTTTAATAACTTTAAAGGTGGATTCAAATCTAATCTAATTTTTGACGTAACTTTACAACTTATTACCTGTAGATAAAGGTAGATAAATTATATTGGTCATTTTCAATGAACGCGTAAATTTGTAAAGTCGTCACAATTATACATAAAAAATAAAATTTTTCCTTTTTTTTATACATGTTATTTATAGTATAATTAGATAATATATTCATTTGACGAGGGTGTCTACTTAATAATAATGAGAAATTGCAATTTAAAATTTTTTACGTAACTTTTATTCATTTACAGTATTTTGAAATAATTTGAAATTTAAGCCTATTTTAATTTTTTACCTTCCTTGTTCAATATTTTCTTTAAAAATTCTTACCCATATTCAAGCATCTGGTTTATTTTTAATATATCAAAGATTTTACATTTGTCAAATTTGAAAGTATATGTAGGTACACTACGTTGTGCATAATCTTTGAAATTTTTCTCTCAAACAGGGTACGTTACAATCCAGATTATACCATATAATATTTTATATTTTAATGTATATAGTTTAAAAATCTTTATTTATCATTATGTAATATAGAAAGAATTTCGATCTTTATATGTATAGCTATTATTATAAAAAGAAAAATTTACATTTTTTATTTTATTTTGTGTCAGGGAAGTTACACTAAAAAAGGTACTATAGATTTTTTATCATTAATTGTATTTTATCTCGGAATATGATTGTTTTTAAAAGAATTATTTTTTTCTAAGTTAAAGATGGATACATAAATACTTGTTATCTAACATACAAATAAATTGTTTTATATTTAAAATTTTGTTTACGAAATTATTATTTTTATTATTTAAGTCTCTTGAAACATGAAAAGTAAGTGACATTGTTTACAAAAAGATAAGTAATTTATTCACGACTATTTTACTTTGTTGAATGTATTTTTACGTTCAGTAGAATGTATATAAAAAGTAGGTAGAGTTGAAAATTGCAAATAAAGCATGCGTTACTGTACTATAATAAAACATTTAAAGTTGCATAAATCACTTAAAGACAGCCATGGTACGTTACATTTTACACTTCAATCAACTCTTACTTATCTTATGAACTAAATATTTGCCATTTATAAAATTAGAAATGAGTAGATATATTATTATTTACTACATAGCACCATTATTGACAACCTTATCCTTTATTCTTTACTAAACAATTATACCTAAAAGACACGAATTCACGCGTTCAATGAAAAATATAAAAACCATATTTGAGATAAATTTGTTAGTAACAGTTAGTAACCCTTAACCCGAAAATTTTGAAGTAAAAATTTACATCCTCTTACCTGCAAATCAAAATTTGTTGTGAGGAATTTCACGTCAGAAATATCACGATTTGCAAAGGGTATGCCGATTTGCGCAAAACTTCGTGGGATTATAGTTCTATATAACAGACTTCTTTCCCCCAAATTTAAAAAAAAAATTCAAAATTGTTGAAGATACGCCATTTTGAATTTTAATATTAATTTTACAAAATTTTGAATGAAAATGACTATTACCGGATTCTTTGGATACAGATTTTGGATAATTATGAACTCATTTTGGAATAGAATTTTGAAAAATTAGTTGATCCAATATGATGGAAAAATTTTAAAAAATTGATAGATTTTGTCAAAAAATTTCAATTTAGTGGCCAAAAACAGTTTTTTATGTATTTATTATCCCTATCCCATCACTTCTAATCTGTGGGTCAAACTTTTTAATTACAGTGAGTTCTCGCGAGTCGTTCAAGAGCACCATCAGAAGCCTTTGTTTAAGGTAGATATTTAGAAACTAGCTTATTTTTCATCGATTTGTTTGCGGCAATTTGGATGTCACTGTGATATCCTAGGGATGTCCATGGATAACCTTAGGATATCCTGTGGACGTTTTGGGATTTATTTAGGACATCATCAGGATATCTTTTTGTTGTGGGGGAAGTATCCTATGGATAACCTACGGACACTCTTGGAATGTCCTTAGGATACTTTTTATATCTCGAAGGGATATCTTATAGATATCCTAAGACATTATTAGGATGTTCCTAGAAGATATTTCCCAAGTTAATTTATATCATTTGAAAGCTTATGATTTCTACTAAAAAAATAAAACAGAGTTTTTGATTTATCTTTTTTAATTTTACTTAGAAAAACTTTTTAATACACATATACCAAATTTCAAAATCACAATTTTCCAGGGTAAATCCGCTCACTTTATCTTTTCAAGACGGAACAGTTTTATTTTTTAAATATTAAAATTCGTCTTATTCCCGTCTTAAGTATGATTTATTATTAATAAACTATGAGTTCTATAAACAATTCTATAAACAACAAATTGGTTTAATAAATAATGAATATAGGTTTCATGAATTACAACTATGCGGATTTAAATAATGTTATATTTTATTAAGAGAAAATGAAATGTAGTTACAATTTTGGTTTTAACAAGTCATAAATTTAGTTATTGTTAAAATATAATACGTGAAATTATTTTATTCTAAATTTAAAACTAAGTGAGCGGCTTTACCCCGACTTCACGTAAGCGACTTTACCCCGAGTGTATTCCTCACATTTCAGAATAAATTTAATTAAATCTTTTTGAAATAAAACAAAACTATATATGTACTTCGAAGAAGGACTTCCAATAGCAACAACAAAAATTTGTCAAATAAATTAAGACTCCAAAATAATGATCGAAAAACTTAAAAATCCAAAAAACGTTTTTTTCTTACACCTCTAAAAACATTTGATTGCCTCTGATTCTATGTTGAATTTATGAATCTATACGAAAGTTCGTTAAAACTCTTTTTTATTTTGATAGTAGAAATGATAAGCTTTCGAATTATATAAATTAACCAGGATTTAGAGAATAATTTTCTATATTTTTACCTATCTGACCAAAAAGTGCCCGGATTTACCCCGGTCTCCCCTATTAGCTTAAAAAATTGAATTGTCACCTTAAATTTTATCTATTATTACTAAAAAAATAATTTAAAAATTACGTTTATGCCACTATCTTCAAACTTTATCAAAAAATTCGGTACAATATAAGGAATTAATTTTCTCCGCGTGTGAATACTGCAAAAGCACTTCTTTTGGAAGGTCTCTCAAAGAACCTGTTGCTACGTACTTAATTTTTAAAATTTTTGACAAAAATTTCAAAAGTTTCTCGTTTTACAGTGCACTTTAAATAAAAGTGCTTGAATAAGATGATTTATTTATTTTAGTAAAAAACATACGTTTTCTGCCCTTTTGACCCATGTATTCTCTTAATTACATCAAAACAGTTATTACATTTAATGGGAATCGATATTTTTACTTTTAATTGCCATTCTTGAATTTTGTTTTAAACATATGCATTCGAATAACAAAATTTCTATATAGAATTTAAAGCCTATGAAAAAACTATATTTTTAAAAAAGAAGGTAGGGGAGACTGGGGCGAAAAGTTAAATTTTGCATAAATGATTTTTTTTGGCAATATAATCCGCTTAGATGCAAATATTTGTATATCAATATTGTAGGGCAACTTGTCCCCTACAATTTTCAATAAAAAAGTTCCTGATATTTTCGCAAAAAATACATGTTTTGTCCTTTTTTGAAAATTTTGATTTTTTTAACTTTTCGCCCCACCCTGGGGCGAAAAGTTAAATGGCTGGGGCGAAAAGTTAAATTCTATTTTTAGCCTACTAAAACTATTTTCTGATAGGTGATAAGTAGTAGATAAGTTAAAGTATACGTAAACAAGTAATTTAGTAAATAAAAGATCTTTGTTTATTTAACAAAAGCTTTAGAATAGTTGTAAAGTTAAAAAATTGAAATTTCAAAAAAAAAAAAATTTTTTTTGGTTTATTTCACTTGAGCGGTCTTGTTTTTTGATGGAGTACTTGCCTAATGTCAAATAAATCATTTTTAAACAAATAAACCCAAAAAATCGAAAAATAAAAAAAAAATTTTAATAACATGTAAAAATATACATTTAACTTTTCGCCCCAGGGTGCGTTTTTGGCTTTAAAAACAAATATAAAAAATCTGACTAAAGATATTTAGCAAATACCTTCAGGTATCTCTCCAGGGGACCTAAATAATGAAGTAAAAAAATCGCGGTGAGGATAAATGCAAAAAATATACTTAAAAGTTGATATTTTCTTTTTCGAAAAAATTTTCAAAAGTAGGTTGAAAAAAAACATTTAATATAGACACCACAAAAATAAACAGAATTGCACACAACTCCGGACATTTATTTAGGGTGATAACACCCTTCTATAATTAAAATTGCAATGCTCTAACTATTCCCGTTCGAAAGATAATGAATTTTAACGGTTTTGTCAGTTTAACTTTTCGCCCCAGTCTCCCCTACTAAAAATATTTTTTTATAATAAATAAATAAATAAATAAAAGATTCAAAGAAATATCAATTTCTTAAAACTTTTTACAACCATGCAAAAAAAATAAAGACAGGTTACACTTTTTCACTATTTTTCAACAATTTATTGTTTAAATTTATTTTAATTGCGAAATAAAGAAGATTAACCCATACTATTGTAAGTGATACATTTTTTACGAATTCTGCAAAGTATTTATATTGAACATCTCTTCCCGACTCAACCTATTTAATATAATATTATAAGTATTGATAACCGATGAATATATTTCTTCTTTATTAAAAAACAAAAACAAGTATACGGTTTGAAAAAAGGCTTACTACTTTTCAGAAAAATCTATTTAATAAAAATAGGAAATGATTTTTAAAAAGTAAACCAGTCATCAAAAATGTGCCAAATGAAGGTAAAAATGAAAACATTAATATAAATATAATAAGGACTTTACGGACCAAAAATAAAAAATTACCGACCAATATTACTAACAAAAAATATAATCAGTTTAAGTCAAATAAGAGAAAATTTTATTTTAAATTTTTTCATAACTATAAAACATGAAGATATCGATCACTCCGAGTCTTCGACTTGGAGTGATCCATTTCTTCATGTTTTGTAATAATAATTGAAGATGGCCCTGTGATAAAATTATTTATTGAATATACATTGAAAATAATTGAATTTGTGGCGAAGAATTTTATCAAAATTTTTAAAAATAATTAAATTCCTTACGAAGAATTTTATTACTTACGAAAATAATTGAATTTTTTGAAAATAATTAAGTTTCTTTAATAATTTTAATTGGAAATTTCCAATTGAATTTTATGAAGAATTTCTTTCAAGTTTTTAAAATAATCATATTTTTTAATAATTGAAATTTAACATTTAATTATTAGGGTAATGTCACCTTGAGTGGACCGCCTAAGCTATTTTTCGAAAAAATTCTTTATGAAAGCAAATTAATTAAAGGTTTATATTCCAAGCTTTAGTTTAGATCCCTAGATAAGTGTTTGTACCATAAAAGCTTTGATTTTTTTTATTTGGAAGAAAAAATTGACTTTAAAAAAAAGCTAATTTTTAAGGAATGAAAAAAAATGATTGCAAGTGAAACCATTTGTAATAATTTTGGCACATATCACATCAATATCACAAAAAAATTAATAAAGAACATAAAACATAGTTTCAAAACAATTTTATGTCAATTTATATCCAAAAAATGGTAAACTGACATTAATAATGGAAAAAACAGGCAGTCCACTCCTGGTTATAAACAGTGGTCCACTCATGGTGACATGCAACTTTTTATGGCAGCCACCACAATTTTTTCTTGAGTCAAAATTATCACTTAATTAAACTAAGACAATCAATTTCAATGTTCAAAGTAGTAGGAAAAAATATGTAAACTTTTAAAACTTAAATTTTACACTACTTTTACACTTCTCAATCACTTTACCTATTGTAAGAGCGACTTTTTTTGGGTTTGTGATCTTAAAAACGCGTTACATCAAACGGTAACGTATATGTTTATCGCGGAACTTAATTTCTTACGGTTTCTAAGTGCGGTGCTGCTATTCGCACTATTTATATCACGTTTCCGCTGTCAGCTAACTTAAAAGCTCAGGCGGTCCACTCAAGGTGACATTACCCTGAATTTTATTAAAATTAAAAAAAAATTATTAAATTCTTCTCAGATTTTTATTACAATTTTTAAAAATAATTTAATCGATTCAAAGAATTTTAGTAAAATATTGAAAATAATTAAATTCTTTGGAAGAATAGATAGATCCTCAATTAAACTCATTCAAAAAAATTATGTCCACTTTTATTTAAATACAAAATTAAATAATTTATTGAAGAATTGAATGTTTCTTAAAATTGAATTCTCATAAAGAATTTTATTAATAAATTTTTAAGTAACTGAATTCTTTGGACGAATTTTAATAAAAAAAATTTAAGAATAACATTGAAATTCTGCAATGAGTTTTATTATTTACGAAAATAATTGAATTCCTAAAAATAATTTTATTATTTACGAGAATAATATTGAATCTTATAAAAATTTAATTATAAATATGAAAATAATTCAATTATTGAGAAGAAATTTATAAAAAAATTTGTAAATAATTAAATTTCTGTAAAATTTTTATTATTTTATGAAAATAATTAAATGTTTGCGTAGAATTTTATTAATTTTTTTTAAATAATTGAATTCTTTTGGAAAATTTTATTCAAATAGTAGTTATTGAAAATCATTCAGGGTGTCTAACAAGGATTGAGAAAAAAATTCCCTGATTTTTCGTCCTTTTTTAATCAAATTACGAACCTTTTTTCAAAAAAAACGGACTTTTACGAAGAAATATAATAAAAAATCTGATTTTTCGAAGAACTTTGAGAAATGAGTAAAAAGTGACCCACCGTCAGTTTCATCAGTAAGGAATCCAGTATCGTTGTCGTTGAAATACAATTTCGCATTCGTATTATCGCGCGTAACGATATTCATAACTTGTCTAAGAATCACATTAAGGGGTAAATTTGTGATCGTAGGTAAAATTACATGAGAATCTTATCAGTAAAGTCACTTATTTTCCACGTGCAGTCATCGTTGTAACCAGCCTCCTCCACCCCCACACGTGTAATCTGATCAACAATCTCACATTCCCCGTGTCGTGCACCAATGTATCCGAGTCCACGTTAATTTGAAAAGAAATTCGCTGCCAAAAGATAATGAGGGAGAAAATTCAACTCTCCCGAATTCGTTCATTGTACGGCTTGAAACTGCTGGTCACTCCTTTCCGGTTCTTTTTCCATTCGATCGATCCCCTCCTTGTAGGGGGGAAGGGAGCTCAAAACTCGCGACACCTGCGGCGCTCACGGCCCTTTTTTCCGATGGCGCCGAAAGGATCCCGTAACGTATAAGTCGAAATCCCAAAGGAAAGAGGGGGGGAGGTGTTTTGAGGAACGAGAGAAAAACTAGGAAGGGGTAGTAAAAAAGAAAGAAGGGAGAATAAAAATACAAGAAAGAAGGAAAAAAGGGAGAAATAAAAAAAGGAAGAAGCGTCAAGGCGTGCACGCAACACCCGCTCTCGCGAAACGTGCCTGCTCGAGCGGGACGAGCGCGTCGCCTAACAAGGGGTGAGAGGGGAATGTTCGATGTCTCACTCATTCTTGTTGGCGTGCGCTTTTTCTATCAACGTGCATAGTGGGGAGAATCGACGTCGACAGAAGAGGGGCAAATGCCCGGAAGGGGTGAGTATCCAAAGCAAAAAGGGGTAGAGGACGCGCGTAAGAAGAAGAAAAGAAGGTTTCGGGCGGCGGCCGGGAAAGGCTGCTTGTCTGTGGTCAAGGCACGCAGCATGTGCAGTATTCTATGCGCGCCCAAGCGACGCTGCGGCGTCTGTAGCAACGATAGAGACTAAACGCAAAGGGCAATTGGGAAGCTTTGGAAAAGGCAATGTTGAGACCGAACTATCACAATAGTCCTCTTTTCCTTACACTTTTCAAACTTACTTTTTTCTTGTAAAAAGTATAAAAACTTTTTTCCATAACGGAGAAAAGCCTGAGTCTCGTTAAGGCAATGCAAAAAGAATCAAATTTTTATTATATTTTATTAAGGCGTGTAGAAATTTCCAAACGCATTGCCTATTTTCTATAGTGGGGCTCTAGGTGAATTCCGACAAGAACAACTAGACTCGAAGAAGCAGACTCAACCCATATCAATCTTCAGCTGGACTAGCGCTTATATCGACCGCTCCGCGGTGTGGTCGACTGCGTTGCTTTCGTATTTCCATTATAGACATGTCATTTTTCTTCATACACATTTTAAGATTAAGTTTTTATAAATTAAATAAATAAAAACTTTTCCGGTTTATATTTCTTTCTTGAAATACATATACTCGGAAAGAACTTTAAACCATCAAAGACAGTGTTCAATTATTTAGATGATCAAAAGAGGGTGACAGATCTAAGTTTTAAGGGTGCGTCACCGAGATCTTAAATTTATTAAATAAATTGACCTTTTGCTTTTTCATCGAGGCATTGTTTTACCGAAGATATTCAAAGTCGATTTTTCACTTTTCTTTACGTTTCGTGACTCAAAAATCGCATTTTTTTAAAATTTCATTTTCATGTGTAAATATCACGTACATTTTCATAATTATCTCGAGTTCTACAAGAGCTAAAGGAATGAATTTTTTAAAATTGTCGATCTCATTGGCTGACAAGTAATCAGTAGTCTTTGAATCTTATCAATCAAGTTTAACCATACATTTGAAGCATACATTTTTCTAGTCATGGAATTTAATAACTAAGTACACTTTAGGGGGGTTTTCACGGTCGCTGTTTATGAATCTGAAGTTAGATTTTTCATATTTTCAAAATTAAAAATGGCGAATCCAATATGTCGGACTAATTTTTTAAAATCGATCAAATATACTTGAAACTTGTTACTCGAGAGTTATTTGGGTCGCTGATTACGAATATGAAGTCAAATTTAAAAAATTCAAAATATCGGATCCAATATGGCGGACTTTTTTTAAATTTAATCAAATTCAGTTGAAATTTCTTACTCGGGGGTTTTTCAGGACGCTGATTACAAATATGAAGTCAGATTTTTAAAATTCAAAATGGCGGATCCAATATGGTGGACTTTTTTTAAATTAAACAAATTCAGTTAAAAATTCTTACTCCGGTGTTTTTCGGGTCACTGATTACAAATATGAAGTCAGATTTTTAAAATTCAAAATTGTGGATCCAATATGGCGGAAATTTGTTTAAATAATGATCGAAATCGCTTAAAACTTGTTATTCAGGGGTATTTGGGTTTGTTGATTACGAATGTGAGGTTTTAAAATAGTGAAACAGTAAAAATGAATTTTAAGGAAATATTTAATTTTAATTAAAAGCATGAAATGGAAGTGAACAATATTTAAATATGTAAGAAAGAAAATTCGACATCAGTAGCTTTCAATCTATCTGGACACTTTTTGATGTGTTCTAAAAAAACATGGGTTTTTACGGTTATATAGTAATATAACCTCATATGGATAGCAATGCTTATTTCAATTTAATAAGAAGTTTATCATTAATATCAATTGTATCAGTTCTTTTCACCGAGGAGCAAAAATTAACAATTTTCTTTGTCTTTGAAAATGGATACAATTTCTAGCTTCTTTGGACAAAATAAAACTTTTTCTCGAGCAACTAGTGGTGCCAAACAATTCCAATAGAAATAGTTTCCAAATCCCTGCGACTGAATCCATTTCTAAACAGATAAGTCGACTAACTTCAAGTTATAGATTTACTTGTCGCTAAAATATGTTATTCTACATGAAAAATAAAGAGACACCTGTTTTTTTATTTTTCAGAAAAACCAAATTCAATTAAGTCACTCACATTTAAACTTTGAGTGGTAAAACTCGAATGAACAGTGAAAAACAATTGTTTTGCTTGTAATTTATTTTTCTTGAGTATAATTCAATTTTTTTCTTGGGTCTTGTAGATGGTTTTGTCCTCTTTCAAAATCCCGTTTAAAATTTGTAAAATTAACAAAATAGGGGATGATTTTCTGAAAATAATAAAGATCAATTTTCTCAAAAACCCCACCACTTTTACGATTACATTTTTACCACAAATTCTTAAAATAATGAAAAACAATTCCTGTGAGTTTCAAGTGGTCTAAATATTCTGGCATTCAGGAAAATTTTTTTGAAATATTTATTTTTACAAAATTTCTAATTGTTAACGTGCATTTTTAAGAAGAAATGAATGGTTAAAACAATATTGACGTGAACTTCCAATAATAATAATAATAAATAAAATACTGATAATAGTAAGTTGTAAAATTGTTTCAGAATATTTCTAATCTTTTTTATTTTTAGGCACTGTAATAATATAAATTTACCATGTTCTTTCACTGGAAAATAAAACTGTTTTTTTACTGGTCAATGTTCTTTTACTGATAAAATAGACATTTTTCAATATTTGATTAAAATCTTTAATATTATGTTTTATAAAATTATTATCATAGGCTTCAAATTCTATATGAAGTTTGGCTATTCAATGCTATGTTTAAAACGAAATTCTAGAATGGCAATTAAAAGTAAAAAATATACATTTCCTTAAATGTTCTTTCGATGGTCCCTATTTGTTATTTGTCAGATGTAACAAGAAACCATATTTGATCAGAAATTAAGAAATTAATGGTATTTTAAAAACCAAAAATTAATTTTGAACATAGGTATATCTTTCGGAGATAAAACAACATAAAATAAAAATTTCTTATAAATTATCTTAAATAGGTCAACAAAGACCATTATTAATGAAGAAACCTGATTCTTGATTTTCAAAATTATCTTTTACCATTTTTAAGAACATTGCTATACATTTTTTATTATGTAATTAATTTGTTAGTTATTTTAAAAAATTTGTGATAGTTTTATGGTGAAAATAATATAATTTAAAAAATAATGTAATTCAAATTTTAAGAAAATTTTTCTTATAAATTATTTAAAATAATTATTATTTATATTATTATTATTTAAAGTCACATTTAAAAACAAAAATCTTTTTGTTATTACAATCTATAATAATTTTAAATTATTTAAAATTATATTTAAAAATAAAACCAAATAATTTTCTGTTATTAAAATGTAAAAATAATTATATATTTTTAGAAATATAAATATTAAAAAGATCCACATCAGAACCTTATTAATTCTTCTACGGTTTTATCATTTTTTAATTTTGCAGGAGAGTCATTCCATTATATTTCGACTAAAGTCGTTGCTGACTAATTTTAAAAAATTGTAATATTTGGCAGGAATGATGTTAAAGATATTAGGATCACCGAACAAAAAGAATTTTTTAAATATTTTTTATATTTATTGTAAAATAAGCATCTAAAGTATATGAAGTCGTAAAAACTGTCACTTTTTCATCTATTAGAAAATATTAAAGAAAACACATAATTTACTATAAAAACGTAAAAAAAATTATAAGAATTTATTAAGAATGAATTGTTTTATTATTATAAATTGATAAAAACAATTATCAATAAGAAATATTAAATAAAAAATGATTTTAAAGTTCACCTGCCAAATAACCTAAATTTGCAAATTTCATTCACTAAATGTGAGAAAGAGAAATCATTAAATTGAATAAAACCTTATGAAATATAAAGTACCTGTGATTAACTTTTAGTTTTCCTTATCACTTTCTTCCTTTTTTCTTCACAAATGTGAAAAAATAAGCAATTAAAATTGGCACTTTGCTTATTTTCATGATTTTAAAATGTAAATAACTTCTGCCCAGAAAAATGAAAAATTACGAAAATTGGGCAATAACTAATTGATCACTAGATACACTCACTAGAAAAAGATTTTCTTTGGTCCCGAAGCTATTTTCCGAATTAATTAACTTTAAACTTTTTACTATTTTTATCAGGTTAATACATGTGTTTTTTAAAGGACGAAGTTAGCTCTTCTTGTCTAATTGTTTTGAACCAACTTCAGTTTTAAAAAAATCACATGTATTAACCTGATAAAAATAGTAAAAAGTTTAAAGTTAATTAATTCGGAAAATAGCTTCGGGACCAAAGAAAATCTTTTTCTAGTGAGTGTGTCTAGTGATGAATTAATTATTGCCCAATTTTCGTAATTTTTCATTTTTCTGGGCAGAAGTTATTTACATTTTAAAATCATGAAAATAAGCAAAGTGCCAATTTTAATTGCTTATTTTTTCACATTTGTGAAGAAAAAAGGAAGAAAGTGATAAGGAAAACTAAAAGTTAATCACAGGTACTTTATATTTCATAAGGTTTTATTCAATTTAATGATTTCTCTTTCTCACATTTAGTGAATGAAATTTGCAAATTTAGGTTATTTGGCAGGTGAACTTTAAAATCATTTTTATTTAATATTTCTTATTGATAATTGTTTTTATCAATTTATAATAATAAAACAATTCATTCTTAATAAATTCTTATAATTTTTTTTACGTTTTTATAGTAAATTATGTGTTTTCTTTAATATTTTCTAATAGATGAAAAAGTGACAGTTTTTACGACTTCATATACTTTAGATGCTTATTTTACAATAAATATAAAAAATATTTAAAAAATTCTTTTTGTTCGGTGATCCTAATATCTTTAACATCATTCCTGCCAAATATTACAATTTTTTAAAATTAGTCAGCAACGACTTTAGTCGAAATATAATGGAATGACTCAGGAAATAAATTTATAATTTTGTTAAAATTAATTTTGATTATTGAAGTTTTACTTCTATATTAAGTACAACTATTTAGCTTCAAGTTACACTAACAGTTCTACTTTTATGACTCTCGAATTAAATTTTTTAAAAGAAATAAATGAAATACTCACCCCGAGTATACTCGGGTTAAACCTTACGGAGGTTAAAGTGATGAATTATCATTAAGTGAATAGCTTTGAATAGATTAATTTATTATTACAAACATTGGATAATACAGTCCCTAAATTCCAATAGTAGTTTAAGTGGAATCACTCCCAAGCTTATGTGACTGTACGGTATGCGTGTTCGACTAGCGTCCTCGAAGTCTAGGGTTCGATCCCCCGTGCGTGCGAAATTTTTCAATTTCAGTTTTAATGTTTAGTACACAATGTTTGTTGCAATGCCCTAATAGGGATATCTGGTCCTGATCAGGTTACGATCGGCGCCTTAACAAAATTTCTGCACGGGTAGGTGAGACATTTCACCTACACGTGAGCTTGATGCAAGGTTACGTGCTATCTGAGTAGTTCCTTTCAAAATATAGCCTACGAAGCCAGTCACGTTTTGAGATATTCTATTATGTAATCATTTATTTTCAGATTTATTTTAATAAACTATTATAAAACCTTATTCTGAGTGACCTTTATGAATGATAAGTGTGAGTAAAGGAAGGAAAATTTAAATTAAATTTTTTTCGTCTTTCTGAGTTAAGAATATTCCAGAAGGAGTTCCGCAATTTTTTAGATGAAGCTTTATGAAAAAGTCAAGAGGTACACTACCGTCGGGAATTATCGGTATGGCTGTACGCGCACGGCCCAAAAACAGGCCAATCTTTAAATCACGATTTTTTTGTAAATGCAAATATCAGAAAATTAACAAATATACCATTCGAAAGATTATTAAATTGTACGATTAATGTTACATAACTGAAAATTTTAATAATTTATACAAAGATTGCAGCAATCGACAAATTTAACAAAAAAATTTAAAAAATACAATTTTTTTGGAAATTTTTTCAACCTTTTCATATTTTTTAAAAATTGTGGAAAAATTTGAGCTGGCTGAAGCTAGCAGTCTATATTAATACTGCCGTAAATCTCACTTTACCTATACTTTAATCACTATATCAAACCCCCTACAATTGTTTACGAACAAATGCTAATTGAGGCCTCGGATCGAGGAACTCGACCGCCGCACGATTGCAAGGAATAGTATAAGTCAGGTAGCAGTGTGTAGCCCAGAGGCGCTCACTGCTACTTGACTGGTATTATCCTTTTCGACTTCGCGGCGGTCGAGTTCCTCGATCCCAGGCCTCAATTGATACACCTGCCTACAATACATTCTAGACGCATACACTAATACATACATCACATGCTTTACATTATTGCTTTAGAAAGTTTAAACAGTCCTTATATATTATTCTGAATTTTATATCACCGCTTGTGAGAAAGATTCAAATATCGAATAGAATTTTTAATCTTTGTTTTCTTACTGGGTTTGCCCTACTAGTCATTGTATTTACACCTAAATTTAAAAGAATATTAATAACCTAAGAAGGTTTAATATTGCTGTATTAATTAATAACAGTATTTCCACCTCTTTGTGAGATACACAGAGAAAAGGCAACTGGGAGGTGGTCAGAAAGAGCAAGAATTTGCAGGATACGTAAGTCTCCACACAGTGAAAAACCGTTCCGAGAACACCATGTCAAATCCAACTCGCTGCCATCTTGAGGTTCCACAATCGTAAAGTTTTTGCTGACCAATCACTTTGAAGGGGACATTGTTCTACAGTCTAAATAACGTTTCCAATAAATTCATCCAAGCAGTATACTCAAAATCGATATTTGGAGAAAAATAAGTAAGATAGAAGACACAACAACCTTCTTATTCTGCCGCCCAGAACGAATTTCTTCTTTCCAATATTCCGTACCCTTCACTCTCCACTGCTTTGGAATAATTCATTTCCCCTCATTAAGCAAGTCCTTGTGAATTCGCTGCATCAATCTTGACAAATGAATCAAGTAATCTATATTTATATGTTCTCTTAGGATCTGGAGCAGAAACTTTATGGGGGCTACCAAATAGGTTGCCAGTTTTCCTTTTACGTTTATAACATGGTGTACTGAATGAAGAATCCAAACCGCCATTCTCCACCTTTTCTAATGGTGGATTTTTTTAACAAAATATCCAATTCATTGAAAGAAATCGTCTATAAAGACTTTAGCACCCTTTAAATACGCATTGAAACCAGCTTTGCTGAGGGGGTGCCTACACAAGACATGTCGTTACAGTGAGCAGGATATGCATCAAATATGTTAAAAGAGGATGGATATATCCTTGTGCGAGAAACTTTAGTTTTAGACTGTTCGCACAAACCCTGTCCAACAAACTGCGCCTTAAATCACGTTTGTCTTTTGACCGATTAATTACAATAACCAACCTTAAATTTTTTAGCTTTTTGACTGTGGTGGAAACAGTCGTAAATGTAATTAATAACAGAAGCCTTCTTATGTTTTTACAAAACAACATCTGGTATTTCAAGATTAATTTTGGCAAAAATAACTATTAAGTTTTAAATAATTTCAAGAAATTCATCAAAAAACTGCATACAACTGTGCAAAAAGATAAAAGAAATAAGACACAGTTATAAATAGTATAATTATAAATATTGAAAACAAAGTTTATAAAATACTGTATAATGCAGGTACACACGCTAGGATCAGATTAATAAATACTGTCATGTATATATAAAACGCGATAAACGAAATAAAAATAAAATGCCACACAATATAATAAGCCTTAATCATCTAAAGCAGACACATAAAAGTTCAAATTTCTTTAAAACAGAACGTTACGAACATTAAGAGCGTATGAAACAAACAAACAAACTTTCTCACTTGACAAAGGTTCAAACGAAACTGAAGGAGAACGAATATTGCCAAAGTTATTCAAATCCATAAAATGTCTTCTATTCAAAGTGTCTCATCACGAAAACGTCTCAAATTAGAAATAAATACTTTAATATAGTCAGTTTTGACTATTTTACTGTCTACATTTTATGTCCCAGATTATAAAACGCTAAAGTAAATTGTTTACATTCGTTAAACGCAAAAAGTAAAGTTTTAAAGTGTTTTAAAGTTTTAAACACTTTGGATCAAAGACAGATACATAAATAAGGAATTTATTCTAGTCTAGACGTTTTCAAAATGTCTAATATCGTTAAGACATTTTGAAGAAACAAGAAAAAAGATAATAATATTCTTGATTCAAACTTTTTGATACTTCAGAAAAGTACAATGATTAAAATAATAACATCTGGCATTCTGACATATACTAAACTCTTAATTCAAGAACTCTCTTATTCAATGCTAATAATTATTTGGCACAAGAAAATAAATTTTTCCCTTCAAATAAATATAAGATTTTTTAGGAAAATTAATTCAAGTAAATTCATTTTTTTCTGCTGTCGTTATTAGAAAATTTAATTGATCCTTGTAGCTTTGTCAAAATTCGAGAAGGAGAAAAAATGCAAACATTTGTTTGCATATAAATATTATGTGACGTGCTCTAAAGAAAGGTATCTTAAAGAAGGAACGATTTGCAGATTAAGTTTTTGTTAGATTATTTTTAATTTTAATTTTTAACTATGTAAATTTGAAATTAGTTTTTATGGAATATTTTGAATAAAAAAAAAATCAATTATCAGCAATATTAATTGATTCTTTTTTCTGTATTTTCACTCCTAAAGTTATAAACATAAACTTAAAATTTTGAACTTTTTAAGTACCTTACTTGGGAATGCGTCACATATAGATAATTAATGCATATAATTATATGGATATTTTAAAATATTTTTTGAAAACTTTAGTTTTCTCCTGACAACAGTATCACTATCAACTCAATAAAGTTGGTTACATTTCTTCATTAATCAACAGATGAGAATTCATAAGTGTGAATTTAAATCCCTCTAGGATTAAAATTTGTGGTTCATTGGAAAATATTACACGACTTTGAAATGAATAATCATTTTAATAAAGTTTCTACTACGTGCATCGAACTCTAAAAAACGGGTTTGACCGTGAAATAAATAATTTTAAACTATAGATTAGTGAAACCCAGAAACATAATACACATTTAGAATTAAATGGTCACTACAGAAGTTAGAGACTATCGAACTGTTAGAATCAAAACAAGAGGGATATACCCAGTATGTAACGAGAACTCAGGAGTTTTGGTTTGCAACAGGTTCCACCAATACAAATTCATATATCCCTTCGATCCACCCACACAGACTCACATCTAATGCTTACGTAACAAAGTAGATACATATACGTACGTTTCCTAAATACAATCTTATATACTTTCAAGAGCAAACGGTGTTTTCCGAGAGATTTTATTTTTTAACCCTTTCGTCCCCCCGGAGAATCCAGCTGTTGGATTTTGTTGAAAATTTGTACTCGGGGGTTTTTGAGATCGCTAATTACGAATCAGATGTCAGATTTTTAAAATTTTCAAAATTCAAAATGCCTATCCAATATGTCGGACTAAATTTTCGAAAATTACTTCGATTTACTTCAAATTTGGTACTCGGGGTTTTTTAGGATCGCTGATTACGAATCCGATGATAGTTATTAAAATTTCAAAATGTCGGATAAAATTTTCAAAAAATTCTTGAATTTGCTTCAAAATTGCTATTTGGAGTTTTCGGGGTCGCTAATTAACAATTTGATGTCAGATTTTCAAAATTTACACCACCTGAGAGGTTCCGATAAAGAAGCGTTAGGTTTTTTTATGAACCTTCACCGAGAGCCTTATAACTAGAGTTGTGCAAAAAGCTCGATCGAGTATTTTAAGCTTTTCGTTTTTCTAGCAGAGATGAGCAGAATCAATCCGAACTTGAACCAAATTTCATCCGACACGTGCAGTATTAAACCTAAAATAATTTTGAGCACTTGAGTTTTTCGAGCACTCAAATATTTTTGAGTAACTAAAACTCGAGCCTGGCTCGAGCTCGACCATGCTATTCGAGCTTTTTGCACACCTCTACTTATAACACTTTTTAACAGCAGCTACTTAGAAAAGACAATTGCAAAGACTAATTCATATTAAATCCGCCATTTTAAATTTTCAAAAATTGATATAAAAATTCGTCATCAGCGACCCAAAAAACCCTCGAGTAGCAATTCTATTTTATTTTTATTTATTTGATTATACACCCGTCTTCAGCCTACAATACTTGGCTATACAAGTGTTTCTACATAATATTTTCTTTACAATTTTCTTATTACTATACATTTTTGCTAAATGTATAATACTTATATTTTTATGTTATTACAATGATAAAATAATGGATATAATATTTTAGAACGTTTTTTATTTATCACAAACCATGAGTTAGATATAAATTGAAATTAAAAGAATTAATAGGGGAGAGGTACGCACGTTGAGACGGGTTCTGTTTTTCAGTTATAATTTTTAACAAACAAAATTTAGCGAAAAATTCGAAATGCTTTCTTAAAAGTATTGTCTAGGACTACAACATTGCCAAAGAAAGTTATTTTTTTTGGACAAAAATGAAAAATTTAGAAATGATTTTTTAAACATGTTATTTTTGACCCAAAAAAAAAGTTGTAAGCGCGTTGAAACACCCATAATAATTTATTTTAAATTGAAACAAAATGAATAATTGAGGCTCCCAATTCAAAAACCGGTCGGACGCTCGGACGACACGCGCAACAGCCAGTCAGTGAGCAGTGAGCGCCTCTGGGCCACTCACTGCTACCCGACTGGTACTAGCGCGTGTCGTCCGAGCGTCCGACCGGTTCTTGAATTGGGAGCCTCAATTACGTCAGATTCTAATTGTTTGTTGATTATTTACTTGTTTTGATGGTCTTAGCGCAAAGAAAAAAATTAAAACATTAAAAATTAACTTATAGGAGATAATTAAAAAATAAAATTTTATTTTGCACAAAAATAATTAATCGAAATCTATATATTCGCAATTTTTACAGGTAAAGAACATGTAAAACGCTTAAAAATTATGGATTTAAAACCAATTTTAATGGCAGTACTATTTTCACATCGTGAGCGTTTTAACCTGCGTACCACAGTGTGTCTCAACGTGCAGACCTCGCTGTTATTTTTTTAAAGCTTTGAAACTATTTGTAGATGTTAACGTATGTCTAAATTTTTGTCGGAACATTAAAGTATGATACGACAAAATGCCAATAAACTTTTTAATATTATCAGTTACACAGGTTATAATATCTTTGTGTCTCAACGTGCGTACCTCTCCCCTATAATTTTACTATCAATTGAAATTGGTAAATTGTGAAAATTCAGTCAATTTTAAAAGTAATTAAAAACTGGCCTAAATCTATAAGTCGTCAAAATTGACGTTCATTTGAGAATGAGAAATGTCTCATTGGGGGTAAAAATTAGTCCGAAAAAGCCTGATGTAGTTTGTGAATGACACCATAGAATCAACATAAACAAAACTGTTTAATAGTCTAAGAGGGAATGAGAGTATCAAAAGTTAGAATAAGAAATCACTTTTATCTTAAATAATCTTTGATAAGTGTAATATTTATATTTTTATGCGTATAATAAGAGCGAATATTGCACAGTTAAGATCTCAGTCCAGTTCCGTGTAGAAGTCGTCGCAGTGCATATTACACTTAGTTTCCTACTCAAAGTTTTTTTCTCTCTCGCACTAGTGGTCTTTTAAAAAAAGTTGTGAGCCACACTTTTTCTTAGCTCAATATCTTACACACAAAATTTTTTTTTCAAATTTTTCCTGTTATTTGGAAGTATAAACTAACATTTACCATAGTCAGTTTCCCAAAATTATCACTTACCTGAAAGAAATTTCAGTTTTACCAAAGATTTTTAAAAATGTTGGGGAATTGTGGGCCACTGCCTAAATTAAGTTCAAAATCAAAAATAATGATGAAATATATTTGAGCCGCAGCGTGCAATAATAACAGCTACGCTCAGGCTGTCTTTCTCAACCGCAATATCTACTTCGAATGCAGTCTCCTTATTGGACAGATCTAGTCCCCACCGCGAATTTCGAAGTAGATATATTCCGATTCGGAAAGACAGCCCGAGCGTAGCTGCTGTTATTGCACGCTGCAGCTCAAATATTAAAAATGTTTAATTATTAGTTTAAAATTAGAAAAGAAAATTAAATTAATTAGAATCATAATTTGGACAAGTAAAATAGGATGCATTAGTTACACATTTTAAGTGGAGAGCTCTATTGCATGAATCGCAATAAATATAATTGTTTTTGCTAAATTACTATAGCTATGAGTGGTTTTAATAATATGTACGTGCATTGTGCAATTAAGTTGACAAAAACAAGCAACAAATACTTCTCAAAAAACATGGCCCACAATTCCCCAAATGCTTCATTTTACAAAAAGCTTTGTATTATTTATTCATTTTAATTTGATGCAAAATTTCTTTTTAGAGTCAAATTACCAATGGCACACAATAATTAAAAAAATATTTTACATAATTAATTGTTGAAAATCCTTGTAAAAACAATAAAAACATGAACGCTCAAAATAAATATTTGAATGCAATATTTTAGGTGATTGTTATTTATGGTTTATAGGTAATTGTAAAGCGTTGTAAAGTCATGAAATAGTAATGAAAAATTAACTTTGTACGAACAAAAGAAAATTTTTAAAAAATTGGATAATCAAACTTATAAATATTATTAAATAATGGAGGTGGTCCACAATTCCATATCGATTGCGATAGCCGAGAGGCTTTATATAAAAGCTTGCTTTTTAGAATTATGCATATATTTAATTGTATGGTTAGGTATATGTTCGATCCCGTATGATTGTAAGATTTTCCGATGCGTTCAGTTGTTAATTATAATTATGAAAATGTGAGAAGAATAAAACTTGTAAATTAGTGCATACATTAAGATTACACTTTATTTTTTTAACGGATTAATAATTGTTTATGTAAAATTGAAGAAGTGAATAAATAAATACACTCGCGTCCGCCAGAAGAAAAATTTCGACAGGTTACGTCCTCATTAAACGTGTTATTACTTTCGATATTGTGAAAGGTTTAAAGTTTGTCACTGAGTCCTCTACTGTACTAAACTGAGACCCGCTACCACTAAACGCATCGCTGGCACGCATAACATTTGTTTCTGTTTGTCCGTAGACTCTTTAAAATTTTTACAGCTACTACACTCCATCGCCGGTTTAGCGGACTGACTGAGGGAGTTGTCCGTTAAAGCGAACAATACCTTTAACAAGACAAGACACAGAAAATCGTAAATCATAACCCGAAAAGTCCGCTAAACCGGCATTGTAGTATACTTCCAGACGATGCTTGATGGAAACGAATTAATGTACTTTTTCTGGACTGAGTCCTATTTGCAGTATTTGATATTTTTAGTTACATGAAAACTGCTCTGAATATAAATGATAGATGTTCAAAATGCGACCAAAATAAGATAAATAAATATCGATTTTTTATAATTCTTACAATCATTTAAAAAAACTATGGCCATCTCCCTCGGCCTTACCCTATTGATTTTCATTTGAAGTCTTGAAATATTTTATTAACTCTTTTTCAAACTTATATTAATTTATGTAATATTTCGAACAAAATACCACTGTAAACTGCGAGGTAGTTTATCTACACCAAAAAAAATATAGTAATTTATACTTTGGTGTTTAAATAATACCCCACAATTTCCTGTGACTAATATATATTATAAAAACTTACCAACTACGAAGACCATATTCTTTGTCCATCGCAGCAGTTCTCTTCGTATGTGTCTGCGTTCCTGTATGCAGCGGGCATAGGGGCAATCCGCCATTTTTGAAATCACATCTTAGGATGTGTGTTTGTGTCGGCCGGCTTCAGGTGTTGTATAAGGTCTTGGTCTCGTTTACCCGCGTGGATACGACTTGTTATACGTCTCTCTCTCTCTCTCTCTCTCTCTCTCTCTCTCTCTCTCTGGTATTTTTCAGTCTTTCCTCTCTCGCTTTAGGGCTCAATATATACTGCGTGTTTTACGAAAAAGTTTTTTTTTTGCAGTTTCCTTCTTCCCTTCTATATTTATGTGATTTTTCGATGTAAAAGTGGATATTCGACAGAAGTTTGGATAAGTGCGCACATATGTGTGTGTGTGACGTCACGTGTGACGTAACTTGCGCTAGGAGGCAATTGGAGGGGTGATGTCTGTCGTCGTTTCGTTGACGTTGGGAAGAGAGGAGCACACGAATGGGAAAAGACGACGTTGGCAGAATGGTGGGGGTGGTTAATGTAGGGGCGGCTTGTCCTCACTGGTAGTGGGACAGGGTTAGCGCACAGTAACGCACACACGTGCACGCTTGCGCCCTGAGTAGTTAGTGCTCTCTGTCGCCAAAGGCTTTCTTCCCTCTTTCTCGAACAAACCGTTTTTAACACTGTTCCTCGTCTTCTCGCGACGCAACTCGCCCCGTGTATCCCGTAAAGGAACGCTTTGTACTAAGGCGTGCACCTCTCTCCACAGAGAAATACTCTTACCAAATCAGTATCTGAAACAAAACAAGAAAAGAAACAATTGTCAGTATAGGGTATTGTTATTAATTGAAAATATTAATATAGAATAAAATTTTAATTATTTTAGAACTATCGGATTTCACACTCTCTTAGATTCATTTTTGTGTATGACTAGCCTTTGTAAATGAGGATTAACTCCGAGAACCCAGGTAATATTTCAACAAATCGCGACCGTCATCATGGAATAATCAACTAAAAAAAATTAGCTGTTTTTCCATTAGGATACTATGGTAATTCATAACGGGAAGTTAATCATTACGGAATACAAAAGGGGTTGATTCCGTTACTCTTAGCCCTAACCTTCCGTAATGTACATGCTGCCTTAAGATTAAATCAATGGTCTTAACCTGTGAACGTTTTACGAAAAATATTTTTAATTAAAATCTATTTACGTCCCGACGTTAGACTGTTACACTTCTGATAAAGGAATCAGAATTTTAACAATAGGAGGGCATATTTCAGTAAAATATTCTAAAATGAGAAAAATGTTTTCGGCCTCAGTTAACTGAATTGCTATTATATGGATAGCAATCACAGGTTAGCTATCACAGCTAATTAGCTATCCATATAATAGTAAACTAATTTTTCTCCGTTTCTTAATTTGAGACATTTATAAAACTGTCCGCAAAAGTAAAAAGCAGAAACAAAAACTACCACAAATGTAAAAATCACAAAGTAGTAACGAGTCCTGAAAATAGAGAAAGTTAGAATAGTTAAAATAGTTAAGCAAACAAAAATTGAAACTAAAGAAATAAATAGATGCTATTGTAAAGAAAATCGGACATGGAGCATACCTGTAGACAAAAGGGAGAAAAGGGATTTGAAGTGTCCATGGCGGTGCCCCACCCCAAAGCAGGAAGGTACTACTTGAAATAAAACATTGCCGGTAAGAAGAGCGTCGGCTGTTAGGTATGAAGGTAAAAGGGAAGGGGTGGTTCACTCGCTCGCGGAAAGTGGTTGGAAATGTAGGGGCGGTTTCGCGTAACCAGAGAAATAACGGGGGGTAGATTCAGGGTGGAAGCAAAAGGAGAAGACCAGTGGGAGACCAAGGGAAAGAGGAGCAGAGTGCGCCTAATATGCAACAAGAGAAAAAGAATTGGCGATCAATAGGTAGTAGCTGGTAAGCGTCCTTTCATCCGTCCCCTCGAAACCCCTTGTCCTTTCCACCTGCTCTACCCTATCGTTCTCTCGCCCCTCAACTCAACCTCACCCTTCCACCTTCTGCTCCACCTTGCCCATCGCGAAACTCTCCGCCACCGCCACCTTCGCGACCGGGACACCCATACCCATAGCTTGTGCTACTACTAAGTTTATCGCTGTCGCCTACCAAAACAAACCCACTGCATCCTCAGACTATCACAACTTGATCCAATATATCTGCTCAATGCAGCATGCGAATATGCATCGCCTGGGAAATTAGACATTAGTTGCACTTTCTTGTTATTTCATTTTACATTCCCATGAACTAATCTTCTCTTGCATTAATTTTGTTTTACTTTCTTTTAGTTGCGTTACCTCTACCTCAATATTTTGCACAAAATGAAACAGGCGTGAATGTCACGATAATTTTTAAAACTTTGCAATTCCTTCTAAGTCATATAGTTTTATTTAAGTACAACAAGAGACTGTACACATAAGATTTATCTAATTAAATGAAGTTGGACTTTATTTACTAGAGCAAAAGAAGTGTTAGATCAAGTAAAATTTTAAATACAATTTGGGTTAATAATTTTTGCATTAGGCAAAATCTTGCAACATTTTAAACAGAATATACAACCCAATAAGAAATTATAGTATTAAGCCAGAGAAAACTACTGGCGCAATACAGCGCCTGTAGAATTGCTAAGGGTTGAGTGACTATTAATGAACAAATTGGTATTGGTATTTTTTATTTTATAAACAACTTAAGTCGTGAATTTTGGTCAAAAATATATACCTCCGCTTTCAGAAGGCGAATTCGATTAAAATTTAAAAATAAATTATTAAATTCCTCTTAGAATTTTATTACAATTTTTAAAAATAATTTAATTAATTTAAAGAATTTTAGTTAAATATTGAAAATAATTGAATTTTTTAGAAGAATAGATACTTTAATTCTTTTAAACAATTTTATTAGAGATTTTCTAAATAATTAAATTCTTTTAAAAAATTTCTTTAAGTTTTTTGAAAATAATGTTGTTTTTTTTAATAATTTTAATTGAAAACTTTATGAATAATTAAATTAATCAATATTCGTCAACTTTTTAAAATAATCGTGTCTGTTAATAATTATAATTAAAAATTTTAAACTTCAAATAATTTTTTAAAAAATCGTCAATTAAACTTATTCAAAAAAATTAATTTCACAATTATTTAAATACAAAATTAAATAATTCATTGAATAAATCAATGTTTCTTAAAATTTAATTCTCATAAAGAATTTTTATCAATAAATTTTTAAATATTTGAATTCTTTAGACGAATTTTAATAAAATTTTTCAAGAATAACATTGAAATTCTGCAATGAGTTTGATTATTTATGAAAATAATTGAATTCCTAAAAAGAATTTTGTTATTTACGAAAATAAAATTGAATCTTCTAAAAATTTAATTATTTATGAAAATAATTAAATCCCTGTAAAAATTTTATTATTTATGAAAGTAATAGAATGATTGCGAAAAAGTTTATAAAAAATTTGTAAATAATTGAATTTCTGTGAAATTTTTTTGTTTCTGTTAAATTTTTTAAAAATAATTAAATGTTTGCGTAGAATTTTATTAATTTTTTTTAAAGTAATTAAATTCTTTTAGAAAATTTTATTAAAATAGTAGATATTGAAAATCATTGAATTACAGAAAATATTTGAAAATAATTAAAATCATTGAAATTTTGTCAAGAATTGTATTAAAATTTGTAAAAATAATTGAATTTCGGAGAAAAATTATATTATTTATAAAGATAATTGAAGAATTTAAAAATTTTGATGAACATATTTGAATTTCCGCAATCATTTGTAATTTAACTAAAATTTTCCAAATTATAGCGCACAATTTACAAACTTTTAGTCTTTTTTCAATCAAATTACGGACTTTACCAAAAAAACGGACTTTTACGGACTTCAAGCAAATTTACAGATCTTTACAGGATTTACGGACTTAGTTCGAGCCCTGCAAAAATCTTCAATTGTACTTTAAAAACAAATGTTTTAAGTTCAAAACGTGATATTAGTCTTTTCTTTTAAAGCTATCTTTAAAAAAATTGAACAAAAAAATGAAAATTTCATTAAGTTATATTCATATATGTCAAAATTACTTTTTCTATTAGTTTTCATATTTAATAGGTACAATTTAATTAGTAAGACGAATATTAGTTAGAAACAAACTATATTTATTAATATTATTTACTCTTCTGTTAAATTATTTATAATTGTTAATTTCTAGCCATAATGCCAGTGCCGCCTGTCAATGTTGCTGCCAGTAGAGACAGTGCAGTAGCAGTATGCAGCCAGTTGTACTTTTCCCATTGGGAAGTTGAATATTTTAGTACAGAGAGCGTGGAACTAGATTTTATTAAAATATCGGTACGTTTGATGCGTACTTAGTAACAAGCAGTTTCCATTACACTGTATAGTCTACGTTTCACATTTACTGCATTCATATGACCTAGGGTTGCGACGTCATTGAACCTTCCGCGTGCCTAAAGAAAAAAATCGTTAGTCACTGTATATAAGTCTCGCAGGTCACTCGGACTATGTCGCGGAAGCATGTATTATACAAATAGGTGTGTATATGTGTACAACAAGCTCTTTCAAACCCAACATCGCGCTAACAAATTGAAAGCTTCGAGCCACCATCAACATCAGAACTTAACTTGTTCGCAGTCAAAATTTACGGAAAATAAAAGTAACACCTTCAAAATTCAGATTTTGTTACGCTAAAATGATATTTCCTTAGGCTTTTTGGGTAGTGAGGTACGAAAGACCACCACAGGAGATCTGATTTGCATTTTTTCTAAGTTTAGGGTTTAGGTTTAAGTTGAAATTTTTAAAATTAAGTTAGATATACATCCAAGTACTACGTGCCAAGACTTTAAAAATGGCCCATTATTGTGAAAGTACACTGGAACGCCGATTATTCGGCGTTATATATATATATATATATATATATATATATAAAATGTATAAATTAATATATATCGTTCACTCCAAGTGGAATGTACGTATGTTTAAAGAACATTTTAGAAGTTACGTATCTTCCACGTTCAGTGAAGAAACCACGTATCTTTCTGTTCCGTGCAAAAACTACGTATCTCTGTCAGTCACTTTAGAAGATCTACATTTTATTATTATTATTATTATTATTTTTAAGTTAATATTTTGTTATGAAGTAATAATTTTTTCAAAAGTTAATGCAATAAAATGTATATTTTTAATAATAATTTAATTTTTTTTCTTAAAAATATTAGAATATTATTAGAAGTTTCTAAAGTGACTGACAGAGATACGTAGTTTTTGCACGGAACAGAAAGATACGTGGAAGATACACTGAACTCTTGCTGTAATGGACTCGAATGTGCTGTGGTCCATTACAGCAAGAGTACCCTTGAAGCAAGGTCATCAAAACATTCAGGGCCGTATAAAGATTTAAAACATAGATTCTAAATTATTTTTTTTTATTTTTTAAATGCACAAATTTTTTACTAAAAGCAAGTAATTAAGGAATGGGAACATAATTTTGGAAAATATTTTTTTTAAAATGACTGAACAGCTCATAAAATAATAAAAAATTGAAAATAAGATTTTAGTGGGGAGACTGTGCACCCGCAAAATTTAGGAAATAATACTTTGTTGGTGGCGCTAGTCGCCGAGCTCAGGGACCCCGTTTCCCTGCTCACCACTTCATCTACAAACTAGTCCATTACAGCAACGTCCATTACAGCAAGAGTTCAGTGTACGTAACTTCTAAAATGTTCTTTAAACATACGTACATTCCACTTGGAGTGAACGATATATATATATATATATATATATATCCTTTAAAGTGCTATGCCGGTCTGACAGACCGCTATAAAAATTTTCTTTGCTTGTAACTTTTTTTCAAAGTAAGATACGAACTTGAGCTTTTCAGTAGCTTCATATTTTATAAAAATCTGTTAAGTGACAACTTTTTCAAAAATTTTTTTTTCTTTAAATTTTGTATTGTAAAATATGTAAAAATAAAAAAAATTGAATCAAATTAATGTAGAAATGCCTTTTTTATGTTAAAAAGTGAAAAATATTTACAATAGTTGTCTTTAGAAAATTATAAATTACTAAAAAACCGAAAAAAAGGGAATAGCGGTCTGACAGACCGGGAGTAGCACTGAGCGTGATTTTTCGGCACATAGCACTTTAAAGGATATATATATATATATATATAAATTAATTTCTGCAGAAAAAACAAATTTTATTTTAAAAAAATTGTCACCCAAATTATTATTAATTGATTATAATGTTAATATAATATTAATAAATTCTTACAAAATAAAATTTAACAACACGGGGTTGGGGAATACGGTTCCTTTCATAGACTACGCTACTACGTTCAGCGAAGTAAACTCGACCCTCCCCATCTCTCCTCGTCCGGTTTCAATACCAACATTTTCCGAATAATCGGTTTTCTTATAATCAGCGTTCCAGTGTAGTAGCAAAGTACGAAAATGAGGGTACCTATATCATATTGTACAAAAGAAATTCATTAATTTGCTAAACTGAAATATGAAGTTTTAATATTTTGTGTAAGTATTACAAAGATAGCAAAAATAATTGATAAATTCAGTCAGTCTCCAAACTACAACTATCAGTGTCGTACTTTTAGTTGGGTACTTATTGTTAAATTATTGGGATAATTTCAGTCAATGATACAGTGTCGAGACTTAACTATATTGGACAAAATCTGACAAATAAAAATAATTTATTGGAGAAAGTTAATATTGACTTTTGTATAGCATCCCAAGTAGAAATTTCCGGAGTTAGGACGGAATTAAACACCGGCATGGTACTGACTCAGTACTGACCGTCGGTACTGACTTTCGGAACCCGATCAGTACTGGGAGTATACTGACTCCAAAACCGAATCAGTAATACGTCGGAGTTAAAAAAGTATTAAAATCAGTATTGGCAGAAAACTGGCATAATACCAAATCAGTACTGCGAAGGAGTTAAAAAACAAACAAAATTTGTTATAATGGCATCAAACCTACCACTATTAATAACAACATCGTTTGATTTATTAACTATTAAAATATTTTCCAAGATTTTTAAAAACATTATTCATCAACAACAACATCAAACACTTAATTAATATATTATTAATTATTAATTAATAGGTATATCATAATATTAATAAATTATTATTATTAATTAATTATTTTTACTATTATGTATTATTAATAATAAATTTTTTTTTATTTTTTAAAAATGTATAAATATATATTTTTATTATTATTTTAATAAATAATTAAATTAATAATTTTTATCATATTTTTATGCTATACCTATTAATTAATATATAATGTCTTGTTAAAATGTATATAAAGGTATATAAAACATATATATATAATTTTTCTTTAAATAAATATAATATACAGTGAATTTATTATTATAGCACTGTATATGTATATCCTTCCCATAGATCAAAAGAAAGTTTAAGTAAAATCACTTCCAAGCTTGCGTGGCTGTGCGGTTAGTGTATTCGACTTGCGTCCTCGAGGTCTAGGGTTCGATCCCCCGTGCGTGCGATATTTTTTCGTCTTAGTTCTTAGTGTTTAGTGTATAAATCTCAAAAGTGTTACATAAAATATAAATTTAAATAGTTATAAACAATAATAATAATAATTTAGTAATTAATTGAAATAAATAAAATTGTATAAATTAATGAAAAAAAAAGAAAAAATTTTTTTTAAACTTATTTCAATAAAAGCAATTTTGCTAATTATTTACATTTTTACTGTTACTCATAAAAGTTTATTTACTACAGAAATATTAATAATAATTATTAGTATTCAATAAATTACTCCCTTTTCTTTAATAATCAAATAACAAATTAATATAAGCTTCTAAAGGTAAATTTTGTTTTAGAGAACGCGTTACAGCATTTTCCAAATCTACTAAATTTTACCTGCGAATCAGTAATTAGGCGGTGTTCTGCCAGTGATATTTTAATACTGACTTAGTACTGACTGCCAGTAAAAAATCAGTATTGGACAGCGTTACCAGCCAGGGATTTCCTAGTACACTGAAAAAAAAAATTATTTGAATCAAATAAAAATTATTTGATTCAAATAAATCATTTATTTGGTTATATTCCAATAAATGGTGTATTTGAACCAAATACATAAATATTTGAACTAAATATTTTATATTATCGCACCAAATAATTATTTATTTGAATCAAATACAAACAATTCAAATCAAATAAATAGAATATTTGAATCTAATAAATAATTATTTGAATCAAATTCAAAAATTATTCAACTCAAATATATATTTATTTGACCCGAATATTTTATTTAATTGTATCAAATAACTATTTATTTGAATCAAATACAACTAATTCAAATCAAATAAATAGAATATTTGAATCTAATAAATGATTATTTGAATCAAATTCAAAATGTATTCAACTCAAATGTATATTTATTTGACCCGAATATTTTATTTAATTGTATTAAATAACTATTTATTTAAATCAAATTCAAATTATTTTAATCAAATAAATCGAATATTTTTATGTAATAAATAATTATTTGAATCAAGTATGAAAATTATTTCATTCAATATTGATAATTTCAACATCAACAAATATTAATAAAAAAATTACTAATTGCAAAAGATAAATACTGATGACAATTCATTGATAGTTCACTTTCACATTTTTTTATACACTTAAACGCAATTTTTATTACATACACATTTGAAAAATCCTAACGCTTGGGGGTACGAACCCACGCCTAACCGAATATTCACGCACCGAAGTCACGCACGCTAATACCACTATACTACGCTCGCATGGGACTCTCAAATCTTAAACACTCTCATGTCTCACTAGCTGAAATAAAACTTGTAGAATTACTACAAGGCAGTGAACAATTTTGCCGCTAAATTTTCAATACTTTATTCAATGTATATTTACGAATATATTTCAATATTTCTTTAAAAAATCAACTTATTGTAATATTTTTATTTATATATTTTTTCATAATATTAATTATTATGTCAATAATAATAAATTTATATAGTAATAATATAAATTTATTTGTAATAATTATAAATAAAATAAATTTATTGTGTCAAATAATTTTTATTTGCATCAAATAAACGAAATATTTGGGTTAAATAAATAAATGAATAGTTTCAAGTAACTCATTATTTTCGTTTCAAATAATTATTTAATTGATTGAAATATTTTTTTATTTGTCTTGATAAAATGTATATTAGCTTTAAATAATGAATTATTCGGATTAAATATTCCAGTCTATTAGAATCAATAAAATAAATTTACTGAATCAAATAATTCTTACTTGCATCAAATAAATGAAGTATTTGAGTGAAATAAATGAAAGAGCAGTTTCAAATAATTCATTTTTTTCGTTTCAAATAATTATTTAATTGATTGAAATATTTTTTTATTTGTCTTGATAAAATATTATATTAGCTTTGAATAATAAATTATTCGGAGCAAATAATTCCGCTTATTTGAATCAATAAAATAAATTTATTGTGTCAAATAATTTTTATTTGCATCAAATAAACGAAGTATTTGAGTGAAATAAATAAAAGAATAGTTTCAAATAATTCAATATTTGTATTAAATAAATTTATTTATTCAATTCAATTAACTATTTATTTGAATCAAGTACGATTTATTTGGTTCAAATAAGTATGATTCAAATAATTGCAGATATTTAAATCAAATACATATTTTTTTGATCCAACTAAAAAGTATTTAAATCAATTAAATATTTTTCAAATAATTTGAATTATTTGAATCAAATAAATTTTTTTTTCAGTGTACTGATTTAGTACTGGAGTCAGTACTGCTATACTGGCAGTCAGTACTGGGTCAGTACTATGCCAGTATTTCTACTTGGGATTTCTATTGGCTAAAAACTTCGTTAATACCGTGATTGAGCAGATGTCACCATCGAGTTTCGACCGATCTATCACGATTAGATCCGATCACTGACACTAATCATGTTTTATTCAAAAAATAAATTTGAATATTATCTATAATAATTAGATAAAAAGTTACAAATTTATGAAATTTACATTTATTTCTGTCCCAAAAAATTATGTTTTTATTGTTTTTAATAAGTTATTACAAGGAAACTGCTTTCTCATATAAGTGCTTTAAGGTATTACATCTACTTAGGATTTTAAAAAAATCGAATTTTTTATTGCATTTTCGTAATCGTAATATATTTTTTCTACCTGCCTATTACCAAAAAAAAATTCTAGAAGGTGCTGAAGATGCAGAAGATTCATTATATAGGCCTAAAATAGACGATTCAGTAAGTTAAAAAAAATTTACTATGAGTAAAATGTTTTTGAACCTTTTTTTATGGACGCGTTTTTCTCAAAATTATGTCTTTAAAGTCGGTGAGTAAGAATTCTCGAAAATTGTTGAACTAATAAGTCTCAGATTTTAACACAAGCTTTTTAATTATATTTTTTAGTGATTAATCAAAGGTGTTTTTTACAATAAATATTTTTTATTTTATAAACAATATAAGTTTTGTCAAAAATTATTTCATTTATTCTTTCGATTAATCCCAGGATAATCTATTATATTAACAAAAAATTTATTGTTTTTTCATTTTAGATGATCCAGTTCAGAAATATCTTGCTCCCCGCAAGATGCTTCGCTTTGGAGAAAGTACCCTTTATATGTATATTAATTTTCAAATTGAAAAACTCAAGTTTTCTCAGAAAAAATTCCAAAAATATCGACTTTTTTTGTCTGTCTATAACTGGATGAAACCTCTTAAGGGGTTACCCCCAGTTGCAACGCAAAAAAATAGGCTATTTTCGTGAATTTTTTTAACGAAAACTGCTGAACTGTTTTAAACGATCAAAATATTATCTGAATGTACATATATTATATAGATTTCAGTATTTTTTTATTAAAAAATATTAAATAATTTTGTTAGAAATTTCTTCTAAATGAAAGTTGTTTTTATTATTTTGTTTTGCGGTAACCAAAATTGTAGTGAACTGGATTATGTAAAACAAAAAATGTCAATAGATTTAGTTAAGTAACACTATAATCTAGTCTTAAATCGAAGTATTTTTAAAAATATGCATTTTTGACAAAACGTCTGACAATCAAAATTCGTGTTTCGATTTTCACTAAAAAACGATTGTTGTTTTCGGCTATAATACAATCATTTTTTATTGAAAAATAAAGCCAAACGATTAAAAACTAGATTTTTATGTATCGAATAAGCCTGCCAAATTTCAGAAAGATCGGTTAAGTAGTTTTCAAGTTATTTTGGTCACCGAATTAAAAAATGCCATTTCGAGATTAATCTTTTTAAGTAAAGTTTCTTTACTCAGATCAGTGTTTATGGGTCTGATGGCGTTCAAAAAATTTGTTGGTAGTGGTTTATAATCATTCTAGACAGTCGTCTACGCAACGAATTCTGTTCTTTCAATGTTCATATTTCAGTTAATTTTGTTCGGATCGACTTAAAGTTTGAAGGACTTATTTTTAGATAGTTATGCTTCAAAAATATGCAAAAAAATTTGTAAAACTTTAAAATTACAAGTGGAGGTAACCCCTTAAATTTTCAGTAATTAATGTATAGTAATTTTCCATACACGAATATTGTAAATTGATAATGAAAAACTTGACTAATTTGGTGAACATTTGTTGTATTAGTGCAGAAAATAGTAAATAATACCAAAGGTCCCCTTATTTCCGGTCTTCACAATGTGAGGTCTTCGTAAATTTTAGTAAATTCTGGTCTGATTTTACATAAATATTACTACGCTCGGTCTCTCCATGTAATTACATTTCAGGACTAAGATTTCAAATAATAATTATAATTTCGAAGAAACCCTGTTTTAAAATTTAAACCGAGGAGAAATTAGGTTTAGCCTTGGTGTTATCACTTTTCTAAATTGGGTATAAAGTAATATTTAGCCAGATACAAGGACCTGCGAGCCACACGAGACAAGAGTACAGAATTGAAGAGAAGGATGAAGCTTGAAAGAGAGAAAAGGAGAGGAAGATGGATGCTCGAGGAAAAGAAGAGTGAGGAGGGTACTTATAAGTGGTGGGGGATCGCGGACTCCGTTTTTTTCCCCAGGGTCGCGAGGCAAGGGTGCGTTGGGTTCGGTTACTTGGTTTCACCCCTTGGACCACCTCCACCGCCGGGAGCAGCAGCTTCCCTTCTCCGCAACCCCTTTTTCCTTGGCCTCCTCCTCTCACCCTTTCGACGCGCCTCGGCGTGGTGCTTCTCGTTTTTTTTAACGAAGGATCCGCTCAATACCTCGGCTGTCATAACCTCCCGGCGCCCACCCGCTCTTCCGTATCCTGTGCAGGGCTTGCATTCAACCTCCTACCGCCAAACGCCCGCTCATTCCTCTTCCCAGTTTTTAATGTTTCGTTCGATGTTTCTCTTCGGGTGGACGGGCGCCAAAGGGTGAGGGGCAAGTGCATTTCGTCGTTACTTTGTTTTACGTGTTTTCTCCCTCAAAAACAACCCCCACCAATTCCTCTCCTTCTCTCACACGCATGCACGCGCACATAGCGCGCCAGATATACACTTTGTTACGCACCTTGCCTCTTCTTTTCCGTTCTTTTCCAATACCCTCATATAGAGACACGTACAGAAAAAGAGGCGCTTTATATCCACCTCAAAAGTATTCTTCATACATTTATAGTGGTGAAAAAAATGTTTTGTGGCTCGCGTTTCTTACAAGGAAAGGCGTTTTATTTCGAAATGTAATTAACAGATTATTAAACCCGGACTATTTCATGTTTATTATAACATATTAAAAGTGTCACAGCAAAAAGAAGAGACATTCTTTTCTTTTCACTGTTACATTTTACTAGTGACTTTTTTAATATTTTTTACCAAACATCGAATAATCCAAGTTTAATAATCTTTTCTTTCTGAAAAAATTTTGTTTTAACATAAAATTTCTTTTCTGTCACTGTTGTAAACAAATTAAATTAATAAATAAATTGTTCTCTTTTTTAAAGTGGAAGTGAAATTGCTTTTTTCTACGTTTTAGAACCATACCAATCACATTTTTATATATTTTTCATAAGGCATCATTTGTAAAGGCCTAAGCACAACTACTTCGCGAACGTCGTTCGCGAACGCAATGCATGGGTTAGAAAAGGACAGAGATATATTTGTGTCCTTTTCTAACTCATGCTTTAGGGGAGACCGGGGCTACTTGGCGCAGGGGTTGCTTGGCGCACTCGAGTTTTTTCAAAAATTTTGAGTTGAATAATTTTTTCTCTCCACTCAAGTTCAAGTACTTAATGAACTCTAAGTTTGTACAAAGTTTCATTTTTATTAATTAATTATTGTGGCGTATAGATTAAAATAATTGATTTTGGTACTCGAAAATAAATTTTTGACCTCCTCATTTTTTTGTTATATCTTTTTAGGAAATGATTTAAAATAAAGCTCAAATATCAAGTTTTGAGCTCTAAGTATTTGTTTTCTAGGGACAATAAAGAATCTTTGATTTTTATTAATGTTATTGATAAAAACTTTATAAATATATAAAAAGTACCTCCGGGGTTACTTGGGGCGGTTTGGCTGGGGTTACCTGGTTTAGTTATATATACCATAAAAGATCTCAAATGTTAAAATTTTATAAATTATTATTTCTTTATTAAAAATATAATTATTTTGTTTAAAAATTGTAGTGAAGGGTGCGTTTTTTAAAAATTCACAGCATATGAGCACCTGGATCGTAGAAGGGCACGTAAATTTTTCTCGGCCGAAATCGAAGTCCCCTAGACACTTAAAATTCAATTTCTGAATTTTAATATTTTAAATACACATCCTCATAAAAAATTTCATTGTGCATCTTTTTTTCTTATGAAATTTTTTTGTATCTATTACCGTTTTCGAAATAGTTGAGAAAAATTGATTTTTTGAAAACTGCAAATTTAATGACATTTTTCACTTCAACTCGCAATAATTCAGATGATTTTAAATATTTTTCAATGTACCAAAAAAGAAAATACGTCTTAAGGTATTCTACGAATGATAAAAAAAGAAAAAAGTAGTTTTGTTTATAAACAAAATTGTTATTAATTTTTTTCTTTATTAATGTAAAAATCACGAACTACAATCTTCACGGCTCTCGTTTAACGGGCGAATTTTAAGTAACAAAGAACTTTCAGTGAGAAAGTTGTTCATTATGGACCAAAGAAGTTTTCTGGAAAATCACAGGGTTAATAATTAATTAGTGTTAAAATGGTGAATGTTTAAAGTTGATACCGTACGAATGTGTATCACGCGTCACTCGCCACAGGTACTTGGGAGGCTTGGGAGTGTCGTTTTATAGGTTATGGCCATCGCGCGTGCCACACGTTCGGACGGTATCAACTTTAAACATTCACCATTTCAACACTAATTAATTATTAACCCTGTGATTTTTCAGAAAACTTCTTTGGTCCATAATGAACAACTTTCTCACTGAAAGTTCTTTGTTACTTAAAATTCGCCCGTTAAACGAGAGCCGAGAAGATTGTATTTTATGTTTTTTACATTAATAAAGAAAAAAATTAATAACAATCTTGTTTATAAAGAAAATAACTTTTTTCCTTTTTTATCATTCGTAGAATATCTTTAGACGTATTTTCTTTTTTGGTACATTGAAATATATTTAAAATTATCTGAATTATCGCGAGTTGAAGTGAAAAATGTCATTAAATTTGCAGTTTTTAAGAAATCAATTTTTCTCAAGTATTTCGAAAACGGTAATAGATAGAAAAAAATTTCATAAGAAAAAAATATGCGCAATGAAATTTTCTATAAAGATGTATATTTAAAATGTCTAAATTCAGAAGTTGAATTTTGAGTGTCCAGGGGATTTCGATTTCGGCCGAGAAAAATTTACGTGCCCTTCTACGATCCAGGTGCTCATATATTTTATAAAAGTTTTCTATAATTTTACGATTACACAAAAAATGTTCTTAATTGTAATTAAATATGATCCTTTTTTAAATTTTTTTTATTGTAAAATGACATTAAAAAACTTATTTTACTATATCATATAGGGTAGATGTACCACTTTTGGCCACTGCTCCAGTTTTGGTCATTTTTATAAAATTTTTAAATTTTTATTTAATTATTTATTATTAATGATATTTCTCATTATAATATTACAGTACTACAGGATTTTATGTATTTCCTTAAGTAAAATACTTCATTAAACTTAAATAAAAAAAATTACAATAAATATGAACTAGTGGCCAAAACTGGTGCTTCTACCCTAATGTTTCAACTTTAAATCATATAATTTAATTAATTTCAGTCATGCGCCAGGCAACCCCGGGTGGTGCGCCAAGCAACCCCGGCCCGGGGTTGCTTGGCGCACTTTACATAGCTTTGAATAATGTGGTATAAAAAAAACTATCAAATAGATTGCAATTTTTTTTGTTTTAAATTGAAGCTGAGATGTTACAGTAAGTTTTCCGTGCAGTAGGAATTTAAAAAAAGCAAAAATGTTTTAGTTAAACAACAAAGAGTAAAAAGTGCGCCAAGTAACTCCGGTCTCCCCTACATTCGCGAAAGACGTTCGCGAAGCAGTTGTGCGTTGGCCTTTAATGTTAACAAAAATTAAGTAAACAAACGATTTGCTCATTTGTTTCTAGTCGAAACAGCAACATCTTTTTCTAATTTTTTTTTACAATTACCTTACCAATAACATTTATTTAAGATACTTTTGCTTCCTCAAAGGAAGGTTTACAGTGATGTCGATTTCACGAATTTCTAAAATCAGATATCTAATCAATTATTTTTACAAACTGTCAAGTCTGGAAATTGGAAATTAAAATTATATGGTTTTTTTCTATTGAAACTACTTTATTTCATAATAAAGAGTAAAATTTTTGAGTTGTGCAAAATTAATTGTTAAAAATATTAAAGTTTTCTTCTTTAAAGAAAATTGACTTTGTTGCTTCATTAGATTAATTTTTTTTTGATCGGCGAGTTTTTCTATTAAAAATGCACACTAAAATCGTTCATGTAATCAAAAATAAAATTAACCTGATTAAAAAATAGTAATTTGCATATTTTAATACCAAATATATTCACAGGGTTGCCACAGGTCAGGGAAATCAGGGAATTCAGGGAAAAGTTAGAGATTTTTATTAAAGTACTGGAAAAAATTTAATTTTGGAGAAATTACAAATATGATTGCACAAATTCAATTATTTTCTAAAGTAATAAAATTTTTCGCAGAAATTCAATTATGTTCAAAAATTAAAAAAAATTCTCGTCAAAATTCAATTATCTTTAAAAATAATTAAATTCTTCTCCGAATTTCAATTATTTTCAAAAACTTTACTTAATAAAATTCTTTGCAAAATTTCATTTTTATTAAAAAAATTTTTCTTAATTCAATGATTTTCAATATCTACTATTTTAATAAAATTTTTCAAAAGAATTCAATGATTTAAAAAAAATGTTGATAAAATTCTAAGCAAACATTAAATTATTCTTATAAATAATAAAAATTTCACAGGAATTCAACTATTTACAAAGTTATAAATATCTTCGCAATAATCCAGTTATTTTCATAAATAAGAAAAATTCAATTATGTTGATAAAATTTTTTGTGATGATTAAATTTAGAGAAACATTCATTTATTCAGTAAATTATTTATTTTTGACTTTTTGTATAATAATTGAATTCTTGTAGAATATTCCAATAAAAATTGATTTAAAAATAAATAATAATGAATATATTAAAAGCATTATAAAACATAAATTTTAAAAAATAATTGATAATTGAATTATTTCGAAGAATTTTAATAAAATTTTTGAAAGTAATTTTAGTTTTCGAAGAGTTTACTTATAATTGTATTAAAAATGATTGAAAACACGTGAAGAGTTTTATTAATTTATGAAAGTAATTGAATTTTCGCAACAAATTTTATCAAATTTTTTTTAAATAATTGAAATAATGTAAAGAATCTTATTATTTATGAAAATAATTAAGAATTTCTGCAATGAATTTTATTACATTTTTTTAAGTAATTGAATTCTTTTGAGAACTTTTATTAAAATGGTAGATTTTTAAAATATTTGAATTTAAACGAAGAACTTCATTATATTCGTGAAATGTAATTAAATTTTTGCAAAAAATTTAAGAAAACAATTATATTTTTCTAGAATTTTATTTTAAATTGTATTAAAAATAATTGAAATCCCCAGATTTTATAATTTATGAAAATAATGGAATTCTTATAACGAATTTTATCGAGAGCTGAGAAAATGGTACCTAAAAATAGGCATATTTCAATGGGATTTTACAACTGCTCTTTCCCCCTTAAGTGTCATTATTGGGCAGAATTACGTCGCATTACTGGCAGTTATAATTTACTAGTAAATATACGGGTGATTAAATTTAAAATGTCATTTTTGATCCTACTATCTTTGATTTTTCGATGTTGGATTTTGAACTTAACGATACTCTATTTTGGTTGACTAGAATATATGATGGACAAAAATAATAGTGGTCGAGCAGGTGGAAGCAAATTTTAATTTTCACCAGGTGAAAAACGATAGGCAGAAATGATAAGAAATTTTCTGTTTTCGTTTATTCTTTTTTAAAATAAATTCTTACAACTTTAAAAAGTTAAAATATTTCAAATTACAATAATGAATGTTTTAACATGACTTAAAAAATATTTGTAATGAGTTCTGCCACAAATTAATATACTTTTGAAGACCAAAAAGATATATGAACATTGAGGGACACCACTGACATTTTTGAAAGATTTCACTGATAATTTTTTTTTTAATAGTGAGAATAAAATCAGCTTATAAATTACAATCTAGTATCAAATCTTCATTAACTGCATATAAGGAGTAAATTTAACACAAATTTATTAAAAATAAAATAATAAGCTGCAAGAAACAGAATTTTGAGGGGACACCACTGACAAGGGACACCACTGACATTTTGCTTTATTTCTCAATTTCAAAAAAGAAAGACTTTATTTTTAAGTTAAAGTCGGTGCGGTTTTTAAAGTACGTGTAATACCTGAAAACGAGATACAATAATATTTAAAAAATATTAATATTATGAACAATTTTTTGATGGGGACACCACTGACATGGTGTGCTCGACAAACTGATACTTGCTTTCTGCCACCAGCCGTACAAGTTATAGATGTGATAGAATGTTGTAATGTTTTTTCTTTAAGAAGCTATACATATCACCAATACCATTAACGCTTAATAAGGCAATTATCTGCACTAGGTTATTTAAAAATCAGGCATGATATTCAAAATTTGCGATAATTACTTAAAAATATGAAACTTACGGACAGGCAAATTTGATTTTTTTTCTAGCACTGGATCAAAATTATTCTGCTAGCACAATTACTATATAAAAATATAGACTCTTAGCTGTACAAAATAATTTTTGTGGTACTAAAAATGTGAGAATCAAAATTTTTATTATTAGGTAAAGTTCTGATTTCTTAAGTGCGGACAGGGGACACCACTGACATTTTGCTTCTAATTCTTCTGCCAAATTTTTTCAGAGAATTTATAGCGACTAAGAATTATTAATTTAAGTAGAAGGAGTGATTGAGAAAATTAATTGACTTCAAAAACTTTTATATATGAACTAGTATTCCAGATTTTTGGGCAGGACATGAAAATGACATTTTAAATTTAATCACCCATACAAAGTTTTTGCTATTAATGTGCCATTACTGGGCCGAGCTTCGTCTCATCGCTGTAAATTGTATTTTGCCATTAAACTTTGCTGTAAACGTGCCATTATTGGAAAATAAGAAAATTAGAATATCTGATAATAATCGGCACCATCATTGGCACAGCAATGGGTCGTTTTGAAGAATTTTAGAGAGAATTTTATTATGATTTCTGGTATTCACAATAGATTATAAATTTTATAATCCAAAATCGAATTAAATTATAATTTCAGATTATTACTATAGTAACATGTTTTTTTCATTTTGTAATTTATGAGGTTAAAATTGTTTTGGAAATTATCTGTGATATAATTTTTTACATCTGCTGCTATATTTTAATTTTCCAGGTTTGTAAAGAACGATGCTGAAAAATGGTCAAAATTTGCCCCCAAAGGGGATTTTAGAAGAAGTACATGTTTTTATAGATTTTGACCTGCTGAATCCGAAAATCACCCTTACAAAGTTCTAAACCTTGGGGAAAGGGTTGAAAAACTACCCTTAACTCAGAGACAACGTTTTCAATAAACAACAGTAAAATATGATAAAATTATGTAAATAAGAAATGTTTACACTATAATTTAATAAATTAAGGTAACAGTAATAACAACCGCATAATTTAAATCACGATTACGACTCTTGCAGTTTAAAAAACTACCCCCTCATACATCAACACTTAAGCCAAAACCCCAAAAATTTATAAAACGTCAATATATTGATACATAACAAAGCAATAAATAATCCTTTAAAAATAAACAACGTTTACCACTACTGTAAAAATATCGGCCACCCCTAAATATGTTAAAAAACAACCCTTAAACAACCAAAAACGAAAAAAAAACTTAAAATGTCATGGACTAAGATTCTAATGTTTTTGTTAAAGAGTTATCCCCACCAATAACAAATAAGCAACTATTGTTACATCTACCATTAACTCAACAACCCTTAATCATGATCAAAAACTACCCCTATATCATCCCTAAAAAATTACCTCCGAAGTTACAAATTAAAAACCAAATTATTTTGCTATTTATGACACTTTAAATAATTGTTTGATATGGTGATAATCAATTTATTGCAATCAATAAAGAAAAAACCTAAAATATTTAAACCTTGAAGGTACAGTCTTTGGTGGTCAAATTAATAAAGATCAGAGTTTATCAGGTAAAACCACTGAAGGTAAGAAATATTAAAGTCCAATCAATAAATATAAGGGTTATCAGGTCCAACCACTGAAGGTAAGATACATTGTTGTCCAATCAATGAAGATTAGGGTTATGGGATCCAACCACTGAAGGTAAGAAACATTGTTGACCAATCAATGAAGATAAGGTTTATCAGGTCCAACCACTGAAGGTACACTGTAAAAAATTTAGGGAGTTAACGGACTCGGGAGTTGGGAGTTAAATTTTTCGAGTTAAAAATCAACTCCAATAGAGAGTTAATTTCTAACTCCCTTCATTCAACACCCGCGCGAGTTATTTTTTCCATGGGGAGTTAGCATTTGGGTGTTAAATTTTAACTTTTTTTATTTAACTCCCCTGGTATTAACTCTCCAATGGGTGCGACTTTTATAGACCCCCCTAGGGGAGTTAAAATTTAACTCCCTTTTTTTACAGTGTAAGAAACATTGTTGTCCAATCAATCAGTGGTTAGACCTGATAACCCTGATCTTCTTTAATTAGTCAACAATGTTTCTTACCTTCAGTTGTTGGATCCCATAACCCTAATCTTCATTGAATAGGACAACAATGTATCTTACCTTCAGTGGTTGGACCTGATAACCCTTATATTTATTGATTGGACTTTAATATTTCTTACCTTCAGTGGTTTTACCTGATAAACTCTGATCTTTATTAATTTGACCACCAAAGACTGTACCTTCAAGGTTTAAATATTTTAGGTTTTTTCTTTATTGATTGCAATAAATTGATTATCACCATATCAAACAATTATTTAAAGTGTCATAAATAGCAAAATAATTTGGTTTTTAATTTGTAACTTCGGAGGTAATTTTTTAGGGATGATATAGGGGTAGTTTTTGATCATGATTAAGGGTTGTTGAGTTAATGGTAGATGTAACAATAGTTGCTTATTTGTTATTGGTGGGGATAACTCTTTAACAAAAACATTAGAATCTTAGTCCATGACATTTTAAGTTTTTTTTTCGTTTTTGGTTGTTTAAGGGTTGTTTTTTAACATATTTAGGGGTGGCCGATATTTTTACAGTAGTGGTAAACGTTGTTTATTTTTAAAGGATTATTTATTGCTTTGTTATGTATCAATATATTGACGTTTTATAAATTTTTGGGGTTTTGGCTTAAGTGTTGATGTATGAGGGGGTAGTTTTTTAAACTGCAAGAGTCGTAATCGTGATTTAAATTATGCGGTTGTTATTAGGATTAGGAAAATAGGTAGGGAATCCTGTTACCTTAATTTATTAAATTATAGTGTAAACATTTCTTATTTACATAATTTTATCATATTTTACTGTTGTTTATTGAAAACGTTGTCTCTGAGTTAAGGGTGGTTTTTCAACCCTTTCCCCAAGGTTTAGAACTTTGTAAGGGTGATTTTCGGATTCAGCAGGTCAAAATCTATAAAAACATATACTTCTTTTACAATCCCCTTTGGGGGCAAATTTTGACCATTTTTCAGCATCGTTCTTTCTGCAAATGTTATTTTTATAAACCTAACAAAACTATTAAAATATTATGTAATATTTATTATTAGCTTATTACTCATTGTAATCATTTTTCATTTATGGGTTACTATACTGATTTGTCAAAATTTTATTTATTATAATAATAAAAAAACGCCAATTATATTGATGAAAGTTTTATAATCCTGGTTAACTGTTCTATATACAATGTAAATTTATCATATAATAAGTATAATCTGGATTATACCACGTATATTCCATTTTTCTCCATGTACATTTTTTGGAAAAAAACTCATCGTTCTTAGTCCAGAAAAAACTGATAAATTTTAATTGTTTATATGGAAAACTGTAGAAAGTACGATTTTGCATGTGCGAAATCGTCGGAAAAATTGGCCGATGTATATATAGGCCCATATTTCAATTACATGTATGTATCGATCGGGCTTCTCGAGTCGCTTTACTGACAGTAGCATGTACATTGTGCCTTTACATCAGTTTTTCTTAGCCACTGGAAATTAAAATACTTAAATTTCTGAAGATAGAACTAATTATGGATTGCACAGTTAAATTATAATTTTTATAATGATTTCAACGATATAAAAAACTTATTTTTCGTAAAAAATTTAGATAGTAACTCAGACCATCCCTTTACCTCCTAGGACCTATTAATACCCCCTGGAGGGAATATAGGAGTCTGTCCTCTGGGTCACAATTTTTTGTGTGTGCCTGTGTATTTAATTATTTACACATATTTTATACTCTGATTTGAAGTATAGGTGTAGTCATTAATAAGACATTAATTAAACCTTCGATTTACGATACGATTTTTAAAAAAATTACAGTTATTCATAGCTGTAATGAAGATCAAAATGAATGCATTAAGCTGCGGGAGGAAGAGGCAGCGAGCATTCTAAACATGGAAGAAAAGGTCAGCAAGATGCTAAAATCATGTGAAGTCCAGAAGAATGTCAATATGATAATTAAGGATGGACTCAGAAGCTAAACATCGCTCATACAGGATGTCAAGGAGAAGCACGCAGCAGCGACTAAAAGAGATGCGATGTTCTATCATGGAGTAACCTGGTCATAAGAAGCACGCCAAGAACGAAAGGTTGAGACGCGAGAGCTGTAACGCAATCCTGTTAAGAAACGTTGTCCTAAATGCTCAGAAGCGGAAGAGAAGCGGTCCTGAGTTTGCGAAGGACACAAAGAGGTAGAAGGAAGAGGGACCTCCTAAAAGGACTGAAGGCAAGAAAGGAAGACAGTCACAACAACGAACAACAATGATTGTCAAAGTGCGGCTGAAGGAACTACATTCGCCAAAATGCTGAAAAAAGGTCGTGATGAGGCTGACCTGGAGGCCAGTTAGACAAGGGTACCAGCAGGAAGCAGAAAGGTGACGATCCTTGGACGAAATAAGCGAGAAGTAAAGCTAGTTGACGTGGTCATCAGCAAAGAGGACGCTGATAGGCTACAGAAAATGGGGCACATTAAGATCGGATTCGTGTCCTGCAAGGTTAGAAGAAGAGTTATGGTCACAAGGTGTCATAGGTGTCTTGACTACGTCCATATAGGTCGAGACTGCCAAGCAGTAGATAGGTCGGCTGCGTGCTTCAAGTGCGGAAAAGCCAGTCATAAGGTAGCAGATTGCAGGAAGAGCCCATGTTTCTTCTTACGCCAGGCGAAGTTCGGCAAAAAGGATAATATCCAACATGTCGATGGATCAGGAAGATGCCGAGTCTTCAGAACTGCCGTAGAGGAAGCAAAGAAGGCTTTGTCAAGGACGATGAGAAAATAAGGCCAGAACAAGAGTGACACGGAAGAGTCGCGTCAGCGATTAAATTCATCTGCGAAGTCTTAATCCGAAAGGTAGTTCCGTAGGTGGATAGAAGGTTCGAAACCCAGGGGAATCAAGAAGAGGTTTTCAGTCGGTATTGGTGACTGCCTATAGCAGGTACGCAAGATTTCTTTTCTTTCTTGCATTTTGTGCTGAGCCCGACATACCTCAGCGAAATGAGAGTTTCCTGAGCATGCGTTAAATCCATTTTCATACGCAGAACAATTATGGAACAATTCTATGCAAATGTCAGCTGATAGGTGTTACCTGTTACTGGTACATAACCGTTATAAAACCATTAGGCACCAGTAAGCAGACATTTGCATAGAATTGGTCCATAAATTTTATGCTCATGTTATTTGTGTTTACTGGCCACAATTAAAAAAAATATTACATACTAAAATGTATAATTATTCAATTATATCAAAAGTAGCATGTCTGCCACAATAAAAAAATTCGTATTAAATATTTTTCGATTCTCTACAAAATTGTCTCATTTTTCTATTGTAGATTGTCTATTGTAGAAATCGATCCCAGTTTCTCTACTGAAAAAATATACGTGTTTTAAAAAATTGCAATATTTCATCTTAATATCAAGTTATGTAAAAATAAAAAAAATTAATTTATTCGCCTTATTGAATTTTAAATAAAATTAATAACTATTTTTATATATTGTAAGATGAAAGTTTTTAACTAAATAAATCATGCAATATTGTCTCATAATTTAATTAGTTAAGTTTTCTCAGTCGACTAAAGTAAAAGTAAAACAATAAATTAATTTAATAATTAATTACATAAAATAAAAAATAGTGCAAGTTTGATAAATCAGATAAATAAGTAAATTTCATGAAAAGTTTGAGATTTAAAAAAATTATAGCTTATTTGCAGTAAAAGGTTTAAACGTGAACAAGTTGTACAGTGTGAAGTAATAGCAGCTTATTAAAAGCTACAAGTGGATTTTACATATAACTTCTCAAGAGATATGTAATTTATACAGAGCAAATATTTTAACGAGTTTCCAGTTCTCGATAACATCATCTAATCACTTTTGAACTCTCGATTCAATTAGGATTTAGATTCCCATATGAGAATCTGGAATAGATAATGAATACTAATCTCGTTATTAACAGATAACCATATTCTAATTAATGTCTGATAAACATTAAATCAAACTTCTTTTAAATCTGATTACTTCTCAAAATCCTCTAATCACTCTTATTCACTCTCTTATAGCCTCAAAATTTGTAATCTCAAAAAATCTTTAATCAAAGCACACATAAAGCTCAATGCTCACTTAAGCCCGTGTGGAAAAATATTGTGGCAGTCTAGAGTCCAATGATTTCCCGATTAGCAATCATCAAGTCCGTCTAATTCTAGACGGTCCATCAAGTCCCGAATCAGTGACTTAACAGATGGGCTTATTAAAAAATATCTAAGTCAAATATGTCCGCCTAGTACGGTGTTATAAAGACCGTCTAGATTTGGTCTAGGATTTAATATGCGCATGCGTCGATGTATACCCAGCTGTTAATTAACATGGCGCCTAATGGCGTCGCGTCGTTTGGCGTCGTTAGATCAGTCAGCGTATTGTGCATTTTCTTTGTGAATTTTAGTATTCGTTGTGGTTTCTGTTTTATGTGAATAATAATGTGCTATGTTGTTGCTGTTTTCTGTATAATTTAATTTTAAATGTGCACTGAAAAAATAGATTTTGATGTGTTTCTATGTGTTTTGACTAGTCGGCTGAAGCTAGCAGTCGTACTCAGCATCAATGTTTAGGCGTCATCTACAAATATGCCTCTCCTTCAAATTTACCCAACGGGAAGTTGCCAATGTTAACGATTGGTTCAATAATGGGCCATGCTTGGTGCCCAATGGTTTTTTCTTGGCAAAACAATTGGCAACCATCATTGGACCACCAATGGTTTAAACTTGGGATGATCACGCTACTGCCAATGATCGGTAGCCAAGCATCGGGCCAATATTAGTTGCCAAGGAATTGCCAAGGAAACAAAATCGATTTTCAAAAGCTTGATTTTTTATTGGCAGCCAACAAAAAACCAAGGTTTTAAAAATTGGTTTTTTTTAATTATTAATTAAAATTTATTTTTAAAAAATATATTTTTCAAAAATTTATTTTTTAAAAATATATATTTTTTTAAATTAATAGAACATATTAATTTAATTTGTCACCTCTGGTAAAACAAAGATGAAAGACTGATAAATTCCCTCACTTTATATCTTACAGTGGAGGGATAACTGTGAATGTCTTTGCGAGAGAGGAGCAGGTACTTATATAGAGCCAGTGAAACAGGTCACAAGCGAGAAAAAATCACTAGCATGCACTCTGGCGGCGCTTGTCGGAACTGTTTTCTGGCGCGCATGCATATCCTGACGTTATCGACACAGCGCTTGGCAACCAACGTTGCGCCACTTCCGACAAGCGCCGCCAGAGTGCATGCTAGTGATTTCTTCTCGCTTGTGACCTGTTTCACTGGCTCTATATAAGTACCTGCTCCTCTCTCGCAAAGACATTCAGTTATCCCTCCACTGTAAGATATAAAGTGAGGGAATTTATCAGTCTTTCATCTTTGTTTTACCAGAGGTGACAAATTAAATTAATATGTTCTATTAATTTAAAAAAATATATATTTTTGAAAAATATATTTTTTGAAAATAAATTTTAATTAATAATTAAAAAAAATCAATTTTCAAAACCTTGGTTTTTTGTTGGCTGCCAATAAAAAATCAAGCTTTTAAAAATCGATTTTGTTTCCTTGGCAATTCCTTGGCAACTAATATTGGCCCGATGCTTGGCTACCGATCATTGGCAGTAGCGTGATCATCCCAAGTTTAAACCATTGGTGGTCCAATGATGGTTGCCATTAATGTTCCAATAATGGAACGGAGTTCGCCAAGCATGGCCCATTATTGAACCAATCGTTTACTTCCCATTGGGTAGTAATACTTAATGATTTAAAAAACCATCGAATATTGTTATTTGAGAATAAATTGTACACTAAATAGCAAATTTAGTAAGTTTTTATTTATTAATTTCATTAATTAGTGGTTGACGCCTAAAGATTGGTGCTGAGTACGACTGCTAGTTTCATCCGGCTGTTTTGATTTGCAGTAAATTTTATTTTACAAAAAGACTACTATATCTCCAATGCCAAAGATTGGGAGGGACACAAAGCCTTTCGCAGTTGAAGTGAAAAATACAGAAAATTAAAATATTTTTTTATACTTTTTATGTAAAAAAAAGTCATCAAAATTATTTCAAATATAATTAAGTTTTATCATTCTAAGAATAGTTGTCATAACATATAATGAGAAATTTTTAATAGACGTAGATTAGAATTTACTAGCACTGCTGATCAGACCAAAAACGCTGGTCTATTCTAGACGATAGCGTGGAAGTTTCGTTTCAATTCTGAACAGCCGCTCGACAAGACCGTCTGCCCTGGGTCTAGAAAGACGTTAGACAGTCTAATAAGCGCTTGGTCAGCGCCCTAAAATTTTTCCACACGGGAGGCTCAAGACTTGTTTACAGCTAAAAATTCGTCTAAGACTTGAGATTGGCCTAAAACTTAAGACTCGCTGAAGGTTCACTTAAGGCTCAGAAATTGTTTGAAGCTAAATCATCGTCTAGGACTTCCAACTGAATTAAGACTTAACTCTCGCTCAAAGCTCAAGACTTCTTTGAAGCTAAATACTCGTCTAAAACTTAAGACTGTACTAAGACATGAGGCTGAAAATTGTATGAATCTAAAAATTATGGCATTGGCTTAATAATTTGGTAAATTGTTAACAAATATTGAAGTAATAATTTCCTAAAACATTAATCATTAAGGGGGTGTAAGGTATTACATTTTTTTAAAAATTAAATACATAATATCTCTAAAATATTGTGTAAAAATTTCAAGACAATCGGAGAAAAATTAACAGAGTTATGAGTATTTGAAAGTCCGTTTGGTTCAGGCTTCAGAACTCATGTCTTTTATGAAATAATCATCTGTAACTTGCCATAAGAATATGTCTATTGCCAAATTTTTTAAATTGAGTTTCAACGTTTAAAATTAATGCCAAACTTCAATATTGTGTTATATAAAAATTGATAAAATAAATTAATTCTCTCTGCATCGCCAAAAAAATTCTTAAAAATATGCATTTTTTCACTGAATTAACCTTACCCTTCTTTAAAAATAGTAAAAATTAGGGAGGAAGGTAGAAGTTTTCACATTTTAAGCGACATTTTTATTTTTAATATAGTCTAACTACACTGAGAAAATTTTAATAAGACTACAGGCTTTAGTTTGGGCGAGCAGAGGATCCTATACTTTAGAATCTGCTGCTCGTTCCTGTATAAGGCAATGCATATATGCAGGGGCAAGCAGCAGTATCCCGTGTAAGAAGTGGTGATTGGTTTCAACTAGAGAAACTAGTGGGTTTCTAGTCAATTTTGTCGCCCTCGTGTTGATAATTTAATGTAACATTATTAAAAAATTAAACATTAATAATTACTTTGTTTTTAACATATATTTTTAATTATATTTACTATAACTATTATATTGTATTAATTATTATAATTATATATAATACAATAATATATTATTGTATTAATTATTGTTCTTATTTATGTTTCATTATTTTAATTTAATTATTTAACTAAAAGATTTTTATTTAATAAAATTATTCTATTGGAATTTTGTTTAAAATATGTTTAAAAAACCGCTGCCAAGTTGTATATTTTTTATAATTTTGGTGCTCATTTCATGAACACTTTACTTCCTCATAGAGATAAAAATAATAGAAATATATGAATAACTTTTTATAAATATGGTAAAAGTGATTGAATTTTGGGTCAATCAATTTATTTTTAAATACTCTACAAGATAGTTACAATAATTTAATAGTTAAACAAAAATTTTCAAACAAAAAAGTTGAAAAAATGTCATTTTTCACAATTTTTTGTTTTTAAAATACTAATAATTTCGAAATTTATTATCGAATTAGGTTCAAAAATAGGTCAATCGAAGCGATTTTTAATGCTCTACAAGTTAATAACGATAATTTTAAAGTTACTTCTACGTTTTTCAACAAAATTTTCAAAAAAGTCTTTTTTTCCAAAATTTTTGATTTTTAAAAGTTTTATACCTCCGGTTAATATGGACGAAAAATGTTTAATTAGGGCTCAAAAGATGCGTCTAAAAAAACTCTACAAAATTATGGAAAAACATTTATAGGTGTCCTACCATTTTTTTAAAGTTATGGGCGAAAAACGTTTTTTTTGCAAAATGAAAAATGAAAAAAAAAATTTAGTTAAACTTTATTAATATATCAGAAAGTACTCTCACTTTATGTCCGCAGGTGAGATCTACAATTAAAAAAAAAATGCAACCCAAAAGCTCTTCATGATTTCGAGATTTTTATGGAATTGTGATGTTTACACACACACACATACGGAATTACATTTTTTAAAAATGTCATTTTTGAACTCCTGAGGTCAAATAACATAAGAATATGTCAAAAAATCGAACTCGAAAAATTTCGGTATTACAATACTTCCTCTATGAGGAAGTAATTAAATAATAAGCAAAAGTTTTTAATAAATAATGCTGATAAGTTTTCTATTAATTCATCTGAATTATCCTTTCTTAAAAAAGACATGGAGTGGAAAGGTCGAATGTATTGAAAAGTATCGAAGTAAAGAATGGGCAATGAGAATGTAAAATCTTAATAGAAGGGTGTTTTTAAAATTGTTTGTACATGTGAAGGTGGCGCTGCAGTCGTATGTTATTTAAAAAGAGCGCGAATATATTAATTTTATTTTTGTTAAGAGAAAGTACACATAATAAATCTTATTTTGCATTGTCAAAAAAAACGTCAACATTTCAAATATAAATGAGCAAATTATTAACTAAAAAAATTTGAATATTATTATTAATAAAATAATGGACTTGGACAATGGACATATAAAAACTAGCACCGTAGACGGCGGCTTGCGGCCGTCGGAGGAGCTAGTTTATCTAAAAAGATATTTTATGTATAATACTTGTACATTGGTTTGTCTAGTTAGAAATCAATAAGGTCCTGATTATTTTTCCCTAGTCTACATTATGCTAACTAGAATTTAACAGGATTCTAGTGAGTTTTTCTAGTCTGTATTATCTAACTAGGATTAGATAGGGGCTCTATCAGAGACTACCGTCGGGAATTATCGGTACGGCTGCACGCGTACGGCCCAAAAACATACCAATCTTTAAATCACGATTTTTTTGTAAATACAAATGTCAGAAAATTAACAAATATACCATTCGAAAGATTATTAAATTCTACGATTAATGATACATAACTGAAAATTTTAATAATTTATACAAAGATTGCAGCAATCGACAAATTTGACAAAAAAAATTTTTAAAATAAAGTTTTTTTGAAAATTTTTTTAACCCCTGCATATTTTTTAAAAATTACAGCAAAAAATTGAAACTTACATAGGTGTGATCATCCACGTCTCATCTTTAGTTTAAGACTAAAAGAGTTCAAAAATCTTAATGGGTTCGCGAGATATCATTATAAACGGCCGAGAATTTTCAGCCATGAACCGTTAAAAATCGACTAATTCAATGCATTTGTCAAAAAGCATTAATCGTAGAATTTAATAAGCTTTCGAATGGTATATTTATTAATTTTCTTACATTTGTATTTACAAAAAAATCGTGATTTAAAGATTGGCATGTTTTTGGGCCATGCGCGTGCAGCCGTACCGATAATTACCGACGGTTTTGTATATCAGAAATGACACCGAATACATTGTCAGAAAAGATGTGTGAAATATGAATCAGAAATGACATCGCTTACGATGTGATTTCTTACCTAGTTTCTGATGATGTGTTCAACACATCATCACAAGATCTTCCCAGAAGCTTCTAGTGGAATATTCCTAATGTTTCTTTGAAGCTTAAGGGAAGCTCAAAATGTCCGCCTGAAAGAAAGCTTTCAGGAAAAACTCAAGGTATTACTTAAAAAGCTCTAGTAAGATGCTCATTTTCTCAAAATTTTGAACTGTAGGAAATTTATTTTTCTTTATACCTCGGTCGAAAGTACGTACTTCCCGCTTAGACTTCGCAGCAGAAAGTCAAACATTTACGCTTTGGTTGATATACACACACGCCCTCTATTACAGCGGGAGTAAAAGAATTCTTTGTCGGTTAAAATACCAATGTCGGTAAATAAGAAAATTGTGAGTTCCAGAACATTTAACGAATTTTTTTTTATTTTAATATATAAAATGAGAATAAAAATTAACAAGAAGATTTTATAATTTATTTTTTATACGTGCCACAATATTATAATAAAATTTTAATAATTTAAAGAAATAACGACATTTTGTTTATTAGAACGTTTAGAATTTCCGAAATATAAAATTAATTTTGTACGAACAAAAAATTCTTTTAAGAATATAATATTAATTTATTTTGTTGCCCGTATATTTATAAATAAATCAATAAATTTATCTTTCACATTTTTTTTCGTGCCTGCCTCCGACCAGAAGCACTCGCTTCGCTCGTGCTTCAAATGTCGGGGCAGGCGTTGAATGTAAGAGAGAGACAGAGAAAAAACCAAAGCTTCACGAGCGTCCGCTAGAGGCGTTGAAGCGGGGAGCGAAAGTAAATAAAGATGGCCGGCTGTCAAATTAATCACGATTGAAATTTTCTTAAAAAATAAATTAACGGGCGTACTTTCGACCGTATATAAAGAAAAATAGTATACATTACACGGTCAGAAATTTCGAAGCCCTTCACAGTGCGATGATGCCCTCGGCTTCGCCTCGGGCATCATTTCGCACAGTCCCGGAATTCGAACTTTCTGCCCTTATAATGTAATGTACTATTTTATTCCACGAAAATAAACAAAAATAATAATAATAATAATTATGAATGCATATTAATAAGTTACAATAAATAATAAAAGGAAATATTGAGAGAAGAATTTGACGTTTCAAATTGGGCTAGTAGCCAAATTCTTTGAATATAGCCCATTTTGGACCTAAAGGTCAAAAATTAGATTAAATTTGACATAGATTTAAAAGTAATGTAATGGTCTTTATTAGGACCCTTTTTGACCTGCAGGTCAAAAATACGTCCAATTTTTATAGATGTTGACGTATCGTAATTAAAGTCATTATTGGGCCCCTTTTGACCTGAAGGTAAAAAAAAATAGGTAAAATCTCACATAAGTTTTGACGACCTCTTATTTCATTCAAATAAGCGATTGATTGGCTATTATCAATTAAATATTTACTTGAATCTAATAATTTTTAATTCAGTTAATAAAATTGTATTTGCTTCAAAAAGCATTTTATTTATTTTGTATTTAAAATACAATTTAGTTGACTCAAATAAAAATTATTTGATTTAAGTAAATATTTATTTGATAATAGACAAGTAATCAGTTATGTGAATCAAATAAATTTTTATATAGGGGATACTGGGGTAAACCCGCTCACTAGCGATTTGACGCTATAAACTCAACTTAAGATGGAAATATTGGTACTGTGAATAGAACTTAACATTCAACTTATATTAACAAACTTTCGTTTAGTTTCATGAATTCAACATAGAATCATAGGCGATCAAATATTTTTAGAGGTGTCAGAAAAAAAACGTTTTTCGGATTTTTGAGTTTTTTGATCATTATTTTTGAGTCTTAATTTAGTTGGAAAATTTTTTTTGTTGCTATTGGATGTCCTTCGAAGTACATATATTATAGTTTTGTCTTATTTCAAAAAGATTTAATTAAATTTATTCTGAAATGTGAGGAATACACTCGGGGTAAAGTCGCTCACGTGAAGTCGGGGTAAAGCCGCTCATTTAGTTTTAAATTTAAAATTTAGAATAAAATAATTTCACGTATTATATTTTAACAATAACTAAATTTATGACTTGTTAAAACCAAAATTGTAACTACATTTCACTTTCTCTTAATAAAATATAACATTATTTAAATCCGCATAGTTGTAATTCATAAAACCTATATTCATTATTTATTAAACCAATTTGTTGTTTATAGAATTGTTTATAGAACTCATAGTTTATCAATAATAAATCATACTTAAGACGGGAATAAGACGAATTTTAATATTTAAAAAATTAAACTGTTCCGTCTTGAAAAGATAAAGTGAGCGAGTTTACCCTGGAAAATTGTAATTTCCAAATTTGGTATATGTGTATTAAAAAATTTCTCTAAGTAAAACTAAAGAGACGCATGCTTATTCCCGAAATCTTTTTTGACCAAATAGTTATTTGATATAAAACTACTTAACTTAAAATTCACATAATATGCACATTATTTGACATAAATTTCATTGTACACAAAAACCATTTAACATAAATATCATTTGTCGTAGAATTCATTTAACAGAAATATTATGTTACATAAAACTTAGATAACTTAATTCCCATTTGACATAAAAATTATGTAACATAAATTTCTATTGACATAAAAATCATTTAACATAAATTTCTTTTGACATAAAATTCATTTAACGTAAATTTTATTTGTTATAAAAATCATTTGACATCAATTTCATTTGGCATAAATGTCATTCAAAGTAATTCTCTTTTGACATAAATATCATTAGACAGAAAATTAGCTTGACATAAATTTCATTTGACGTGAATATCATTTAACATAATTATTATTTAACGTAAAATTAAATTTATATAAATTTCATTAAGCATAAATTTCATTTAACATAATTCTCATTTGGCATAAAATTCACTTGACATAAATTTCATTTGGTATAAATCCCATTTAACATAATTTTCATTTGACATAAAGTTCACTTGATATAAATTTCATTTGACGAATAACTCATTACACATAATTCTCAATTGACATAAAATTGAGTTGTCATAGATTTTATTTTACATAAAGATCATTTGACATGGAAATATAGGCGCGAATTTTAAAATTGTCGAATCACAATGTTGTTGATAATAGCTAATTGGTTACTTTTAAAATTCGCGCCGATATTGTTATGTAAAATGTAATTTGTGTAAAATGATTTGTATGGCAAATGAGAATTTTGTTGAATGTCTTATGTCAAATCTGATTTATGTCAAATGACTTTTATGACAAATGAACTTTATGTCAAATGAAAATTATGTTAAATAGGATTTATACCAAATAAAATTTATGTCAAGTAAATTTTATGCCAAATGAGAATTATGTTAAATGGAATTTATGCTAAATGAAATTTATATAAATTTAATTTTACGTTAAATAATAATTATGTTAAATGATATTCACGTCAAATGAAATTTATGTCAAGCTAATTTTATGTCTAATAATATTTATGTCAAATGAGAATTACTTTGAATGACATTTATGCCAAATGAAATTGATGTCAAATGATTTTTATAACAAATAAAATTTACGTTAAATGAATTTTATGTCAAAAGAAATTTATGTTAAATGATTTTTATGTCAATAGAAATTTATGTTACATAATTTTTATGTCAAATGGGAATTAAGTTATCTGAGTTTTATGTAACATAATATTTCTGTTTAATGAATTCTATGACAAATAATATTTATGTTAAATGGTTTTTGTGTGCAATGAAATTTATGTCAAATAATGTGCATATTATGTGAATTTTAAATTAAGTAGTTTTATATCAAATAACTATTTGGTCAAAAAAGATTTCGGGAATAAGCATGCGTCTCAAACTAAAAAAGATAAATCAAAAAATCTTTTTTATTTTTTTTTGTAGAAATCATAAGCTTTCAAATGATATAAATTAACTTGAATTTGGAGAATAATTTCCTAGATTTTTACCGATCTGAAAAAAGTGAGCGGGTTTACCCCAGTCTCCCCTATATTAGTGTTCTTTCTAAAATATTAATGTGTGAAACTTTAAAAGTATATACCTATATACATCATATTGACCGACGTTCCCTGAGGAAATGTAAGTTATATTCTTACTCATAAAGCAGAAAATGGAACGTGTACATTTGTTTTCGATGGCTACTTTCCCCACACATCCCTTCAGTTCCCTTCAATATTCAATTTACGTCAATGTCTCACTCGAATTATGTATTTTAACGAGTACTTCAAATCTTTGGTTGAGGAAATACATTGTCAAAAAAGCAAAAGTCTACACATTATTTATGTTTGTCTTTTTATAATGTTGAGTAAACAATCTTTTGATCGTTTCAGATTCATTAAATATATTTTTTGTAGATATTCCAAAGTAAATTAAAAAAAGAAAGAGCTGATAAAATTTTTGTTGGTAGAAATTATACAACAAAGTGTGAAATAAAACATTAAGATTTTACTAAAATCTAGATTTCACCCGTTAACGCCAAAATGTACAAAATGTTGGCATGAAGTTTGAGGACTTATTTCGGTATATTTAAACAAAAAAGTCCAATTTTTTTCAAATTTTTATTTAATTTTCAATTTTTTCTACTACGAAATAGTAGTAGGCCAGTCGGTGAGTGCAAAAAGTGCACATAAGTACACAGAAAAAACTTTAATCTAAATTTAAGAATATATTCTTGGCTCCTATTTAAGTATATTGTATACTTAAATTAAGTATTATACTATTCTTAAAATGAGAATATATTCTTATTTTAAGAAAATATATTTTAAGAAAAATATATACTAAAATATATTTTCTTAAAATAAAAATATATTCTCATTTTAAGAATAGCATAATACTTAATTTAAGTATACAATATACTTTAATAGGAGCCAAGAAAATATTCTTAAATTTAGAATAACGTTTTTTCGGTGTACAACCTGAAAAGTCGAAGCAGTTTCTTGTAGTTTGAGGGCCCCAAATAAGAGCCCCATAGTTTGCACCACATTTCCGGTTGCGAAAAATGGTGTAACCAATCGCCAAAGTTCGAAAAACATGGTTTTTCGATGACTGTTGCTTCCAGTTAAATTTTAGGGAAAAAAAGTTGTGATTAAAAGTTATAGAGCTTGGAAAAAGCTCTTAAATGATTGGTCGCAAGTTAAAAAAGCTTAATTAGTTTAGTTGCAAATGAATTTAAACCATTAAAAATAGCACTTTTTTAATTGTTTAATAACTTTGTTAATGATTATCGAATTTGTTTCTAACTTCCCAGAAATATTCCCTTTGCGAGGCTGAATAAATCCCAAAAAAAATCAACTTGATCGGGTAAATAGTTTATGCATAATTCCATTTGTTAACTAAAAACATGAAATTTTTTAACGGAATTTCCCCACTTTTAAACCTGCGAATTTTGTTTTTTTTTCTTGGAGAGTACAGTTAAGGAGACTAACTTTAATTCCATTTAAATGGGAAATTGATTTTTTTATTTAAGTGTATAATAATCGACGTTAAAAAAGGGTATGTTTTTTTGACATTAACAAATGGAATAACTCGGACATTTTTCACTTTTTCGATTTTGTGTAAAGGGCATTTGATTTCATTTGTTTTCACAAAACTTTTCAAAAAAAAATCCGACCTAACTTCAAGGGGTGGGGAGTTAAATTTAAAAAAAAAAAATTCCTGACAAGTTAATTATTAATGTTTTTTATTAAAATTCGCACCACTTACAGTTTGATACATGTATTTTATGTAAAAAAATTAAACATAAGGTTTTGTGCATTTATTTTTAATTTATAACAAGTAAAAGTAAATGTATCCATTTTTCAACCTCTGAACGGCGGAGTGGGGGTACTCGGAGGAGCGTGATTCTCGCCACCACAACTGAATTCAGCCGTTCAAATTTGCAAAAATGGTCATAACTTCGTTAATTATTTACCGATTTTTATCTTTCTTTTTTTAATTTGATGTATTTTTTTACGCTGAATCCAAAAATGATTTTATATGTTTTCAAATTACAATATTTTTAATAATAAAAAAGAAAATTTTTTTAACGACAAATTTTTAATTATTATTTATCATATTTGACAAAAAATTTTTTTCGTACATATAATTTCATTGAATTTAAAATAATATTATGACATAAAGAAATTCAAATGAATTATATATAAGCTTGTAGAATCAGGTTTACATATGCATGCCTGTTCAACTATCAATACAACAATGCTACACACTTAAAAGTAAATAATTTGAATTTTTTTATGTCATAATATTATTTTAAATTCAATGGAGTTATATGTACGAAAAGAATTTTTTGTCAAATATGATAAATAATAATTAAAAATTTGTTGTTAAAAAAAATTTTCTTTTTTATTATTAAAAATATTGTATTTTGAAAACATATAAAATCATTTTTGGATTCAGCGTAAAAAAATACATCAAATTAAGAAAAGAAAGATAAAAATCGGTAAATAATTAACGAAGTTATGACCATTTTTGCAAATTTGAACGGCTGAATTCAGTTGTGGCGGCGAGAATCACGCTCCTCCGAGTACCCCCACTCCGATGTTCAGAGGTTGAAAAATGGATACATTTACTTTTACTTGTTATAAATTAAAAATAAATGCACAAAACCTTATGTTTAATTTTTTTACATAAAATACATGTATCAAACTGTAAGTGGTGCGAATTTTAATAAAAAACATTAATAATTACCTTGTCAGGAATTTTTTTTTTTTAAAAGTTAACTCCCCACCCCTTGAAGTTAGGTCGGATTTTTTTTTTGAAAAGTTTTGTAAAAAAAAAAAATCAAATGCCCTTCACACGAAATCGATAAAGTGAAAAATGTCCGAGTTATTCCATTTGTTTATGTCAAAAAAACATACCCTTTCTTAACGTCTATTATTATGCACTTAAATAAAAAAAATCAATTTCCCATTTAAATGGAATGAAAGTTTGACTCCTAAACTATACTCTCGAAGAAAAAAAAACAAAATTCGCAGGTCCAAAAGTGGGGAAATTCCGTTATAAAATTTCATGTTTTTAGTTAACAAATGGAATTATGCATAAACTATTTACCCGATCAAGTTGATTTTTTTTGGAATTTATTCAGCCTCGCAAGGGGAATATTTCTGGGAAGTTAGAAACAAATTCGATAATCATTAATAAAGTTATTAAACAATTAAAAAAGTGCTATTTTTAATGGTTTAAATTCATTTGCAACTAAACTAATTAAGCTTTTTTAACTTGCGACCAATCATTTGAAAGCTATTTCCAAGCTCTATAACTTTCAATCACAACTTTTTCCCCTAAAATTTAACCGGAAGCAACAGTCATCGAAAAACCATGTTTTTCGAACTTTGGCGATTGTTTACACCATTTTTCGCAACCGGAAATGTGGTGCAAACTATGGGGCTTTTATTTGGGGCCCTCAAACTACAAGAAACTGCTTCGACTTTTCAGGTTGCACTTATGTGCACTTTTTGCACTCACCGACTGGCCTATAGAAAAATAATTCCAAATGTTACAAATAACGTAACAAAAATATATAAGCTACAAGATAGGACTGTAGAGAATATTAAAAATTAAAATAGCGGCTCAAAAATTGTGTCTAAAGTTGAAAGTTTTTTGCAAAATTTCACCCGAAAGTACGAAATTGCTGATTATGAATCTGAAATCCAATTTTCAAAATTTAAAATATCAGATCCAATATGGTAGACAATTTTTCTTAAAAACTCATTAGATTTTCTTGAAACTTGTTACTCTGGCGTTTTTGGGGTATCTGATTATGAATCTAATGTCCAATTTTCAAAATTTAAATTGGCGGATCCAATATGGCAGACGAATTTTTAAATAAAAACTCGTCGGTCCGTTAACTCTTTGCCGTACATAATTTTTCCCCACCTCAGAAACAAGCAGTTTGATAGTTGAATCACGTGGACAATATCAGGGCCGAATGTTAGTTTGATTTTGAGGTTATGTTTACATAGGATATTTATGTTTGATAAAAGTCTTAACCAATCAAATTTACCATTTTTAAATTGTAATAAATTGCAAATATACATTTGCACTTTACACAAAAAATCGTTTTTTTAGTGATCAATTAGTATAATTAAATATTATTTATTGTAAAATATAAATGGGTTCCAATTTTAAGAAGGTACGATCCTGCAAGTTTAGACACTTACATACTCACACATAACTAACTTATCAACACAAGCATAAACTCCTCTTCTCATTGGCTGTTCCCCCAAAAAGGACTCTAGACGACATTTCGTAACATATCAACGGCAAAGGGTTAACATTCGTTAATTACGTTTTTTAGCAATTAAAATGTTTAAAATATTTTTAATACTGCCAAACTTTCATCACGTGGATGTAAGTGTGAACTGAAAAGTCTTTTTTATCCCACATGCACACACAGAAAAAACTTGGACTCATTTTTGTTGCAACTCAAAATGAGTCCATGTTAAATGACATAGAACGTGGCGCCATCTGCCCTACTCATTTTTGTTGCAGCTCATAATGAGTCACTTTTCCGACTCATTTTGAGTTCAGTTTTTTTCTGTTTTTTTCTAAAAGCGCCATTTTTGCAAAAATGGCGCTTTTAGATAGCTGACGACAGGGAGTAAAGTCACTCATTTGTTCGACCATATGAAAATGGCGTTCATTTTCTCCCATATGCAAACATAACCGCTGATCCTATGCGTTATTTTTGCCCAAGGGAGAAAACGGCCGCCATTTTCATATAAGTCGAACAAGTGACTGACTTTTATATCCTGTCGTCTGCTATCTGAAATCGACACTTTTGTGCATTAGGAATAAAAAATATCGTAAGTAACACGGGAATAAAGGCAGCCAATTTGTTTACGATGATTTTTGTGACACTCGTTCCGGTCTCGGGGCGCCCTTAACCTCCACTCGTGTCACAAAAATCACCGTAAACAAATGGCTGCCTTTATACCCTTGTTACTTAATATACTATTTTTTAATTTTCAAATTTTATATTTTTTTTATTCATAATGTTAAGATTTGAATCTTAAAAAACTAAAATTAAATGATTTGTTTTAATCATTAATTATGTTTGTTTGCAAAAATAGACATTGCACATTTTACAAAATAAATAGCAACTTTCTGAAAAGCAATATTTTATTTTCTTTGAGTAATATTGCAGTAACTTCCTTGCAATATGACAATCGAGCGACAATCTAATATTACAGTAATATTAAGTGCTAGTTGAATACACTCATCAAATTTAAACAAGTTGTAAATCCAGAAGTTCATTACATGAAAATTTTGCTTCCTCTTTACGATCAGCAAAAAAATGTTGCTTCCTCGTGGAGAAAGTATTAATATTGAAAGAACTATTTATTATTTAATTCCTGACAAATCGATTTGTCTTGATGCAAAGAACATAGTTTTTGATTCGTTTTCATGTAAGGAATAAGATATTATTCTGCAATAACCTAATTTCGAATGAAGAAAAAAATTTAAGTAAAATAGTGAATTTTTCATCTTTAATTATAGTTTGTTTTAAGCATTAATTATGTTTGTTTGCAAAAATAGGCAATAATAAAATATAAACTTTATATACACCAATCGGTTCGTCTTGATGTAAAGAATAAGATTTTTGACTTGTCTTCATGTAAGGAGTAATATTTTATTGTAGAGCAACATAATTTTGAAGAAAGAACTGAAAAACAAACATAATTAAAAGTTAAAAAAGCATTTAAATTTAGTTTTTTTGAGATTTAAATCTTAATATTACAAATGAAAAAAAGAAGAAAATAAAAAAGTAAAAAAATATAAAATTTTAAAAAAGACTTTTCAGTTCACGCTTACCTCCGCGTGGTGAAAGTTGGGCAACATTAAAAATATTTAAAACATTTTAATGGCTTAAAAATGTAATTACCGAATTTCAACCAACCGATGAGTTTTTATTTGAAAATTCGTCCGTCATATTGGATCCGCCGTTTTGAATTTTGAAAATTGGAGCTTTTTTAAACGTTTCGAAAGATATTTTTCAAAATCTGAAAATTAATATTTTTAAAGTTAAGTAAATAACAATTTTATTTTGTATATACTGTTTAAGTTATTTTAAGAGAAACGAGAGAAATAGTTTTAAAATTAACTTGATGTGCGTCGAATGACGAATTTCGAGTAGACGCCGCGCACCTCAATATCTCCCCCACCGTGCCTCAAGGTCGAGACTCCGAGCGCCCCACCACCTCGTGACCGTCCAATACTCGCTCGCGTAGCGCGGATATAAAAGTAGCCAACTCACCGGCACGAGACACAATCGCTTCGAGCTCCCAGCCGGAGTTACACTCTGGCTACGAGCAGTTTTACTTTTGTGGAGCATACTACATCATTTGGAGACACCCGTACGAAGAACGCAAGAGAAGCCTTATCGACAGATCCTATATAATTGTACCTTTATTGGGTAGAGCCTTCTGCGTCTCAACAGATATTGAGAGATGCTCAATATGCATCGATACGAGAAATAAAATTATTATTTTATTTCTTTTAGTTATTATTGAGTGATACTTAATACATGACAATATGTAAAAATAATTTCGTTATTTTGTTTCCTGCCTCGATTTATACTCAACGGGTTTACGAAAGTAAAATTGTTATTTTTTCTTTCATTGAATGATACTTTATTTGACATCAATATGCGGAATAAAATCGTTATTTTATTCCTGTTGAGTGATATTCAACGGGATAATCGGTTTGAAGGTCACATTTTGTCTCAACGCATCACTGTCGCGTTTCATTTTTATTGTTTGACGCTTCCGTATCTGTACCTATCTCGTTTACCGTATTTACGTCTTTTGTCTCGTCCTTATGCTGGTTTCATGCATAAATTTTTTTTGTTTTTGGATATTAAAGAGTTGTGTTTAAGCTTTCAGTTGGTCTTATGCGGACAGATTTACTGTTTCGGTTTATGTTTTTACATTCTTTCAAAAACGCGTATTTTTGCGTATTGAGAAGTAAATTGCTCGAAAACTAGAGCCAATCTAATATTTTCAATGTCAAATTCGGATTCTACAGACAAAATCCTATAAGAAGTGGCTTCCATTGGTTAGGCCACAAAATTTTGTTGACCTGTGTTATTATTATTGCATATAAAACTGCATGAGTTAGGCAATTATACCTTTTATTGAGATCGTACTTTTACTCATTTATGGTGGAATTGTGCGTCGAATGGTCTGCTCCTATCTTATTTTCATCAAAAACTCGCGTGAAGATTTACTTTTTACCATTTTTCGCTATTTCGGACCTCTATGGAGCGTGATCTAATAAATTGGTTTAAAGCGTCCAATTATTGGATAATGTGTCCAAGCTAATAAACGCTAATCAATCTATCGCAAAAATAAAGTAGTTGTAAAGAAAAGCATTTTCCTTTTTCTGAAAATTTACCTCTTTTTATAACGATCGTTAAAAGTGAATGTCACCATCAAATGTAGAAACGAATAAGTATCAACGTGCAATATTTAATTAGCAGAGAATATAATATTCAGTCGCGAATTCGTCGCTCTCTTGTACGACAGACGAGAATCAGACATAATTAAAGTCATGAGTAATGGTTACAGAATAAAAGGGAAATTCGGTGAATGTAGCAGAGCGTGAATTATAGTGACTTCGGTAATAAGGGGAATGATAATTATGTAATGGAGTCTAGCATATGAAAATTTTTCAACTTAAAATACATAATCTATTAATATACACGCCGAAAAAAGAAGTTCTTAATTTAAGAGGATTCCTTTCCTTTTTGCCTTATTTTCTCCTCTTAGATGTGGGCATTAAAGTATTGGGAATTTCCTCTTTCTTGTTAATTTTTAAACAATTTGATACTACATTCTAAAAAAGATTAAAATATATTTTTTCTATTATTTTGCTTTATTTATAGAGTAATAATTTCAATCAAAGAAAAAAAATTAAAAGTATTCTTTTAATTAAAAGTTTTCAAATAAAGAAGAAAGTATCGAATATTTAAAATAAAATGTAATTGTTACGCGGAATTTTTCTTCTTACTTTGAGATTTTATTTTTTTCGGTGTGGTATCTTATATAATCATGTAATTAATTTCAATACCGTGTAGAAATTGAATTTAAGTTGAAGCCAAGCCATAGAACAAATCTAACTTATACAGCTAGTCCCCAGCAAGTGCAAGCTTTCACTGTATCAAGTCACCTAGGAATGAAAAATAATCTTTAAAGGTTTTGATTAAACTAATGCATTGATTTAATTTGATACTCAACAGAAATGATAACAAGTTCATTTTTATTATAGTTAAAATATAGTTTTCATGCATTGTCATGCATTCTTATTGTTTCTGTATTGTATTTCTCTCGTATTATATATGGAATATATAGGGTAATGTCACCTAGAGTGGACCGCCCGAGCTTTTAAGTTATCTGACAGCGGAAACGTGAAATAAATACTGCGAATAGCAGCACCGCATCTAGAAACCGTAAGAAATTAAGTTCCGCGATAATCATGTACGTTATCGTTTGATGTAACGTATTTTTAAGAGCACAAACCGAAAAAGAAGTCGCTCTTACAATGAGTAAAGTGATTTGGAAGTGTAAAAGTAGTGTAAAATTTAAGTTTTAAAAGGTAACTTATTTTTTTCCTACTACTTTGGCCATTGAAATTGATTGTCTTAGTTTAATTAAGTGAAAATTTTGACTAAAAAAAAATTGTGGTTGCTGTCATAAAAAGTTGCATGTCACCATGAGTGGACCACTGTTTATAACCATAATTGGACTGCCTGTTTTTTATATTTTTAATGTCAGTTTTCCATTTTTATGGAAATAAATTGACAATGAATTGGTTTGAAACTATGTTTTATGTTTTTTATTAATTTTTTTGTGATATTGATGTGATATGTGCCAAAATTATTAAAAATGGTTTCACTTGTAAACATTGCGACACATACATGGTCTGAAGCTGCATAAGCATAAATTTTGTTTCAATATATCAGAAGTATTAAATACATTACATAATTTAGAATAACTTTTACAATTTTTTAGGAGTGGTCCACTCAAGGTTACACTTTTTTCTTTCCTTAAAAATTAGCTCTTTTTTAAAAGTCAATTGTTTTTTCCAAATAAAAAAAAATCAAAGCTATTATGGTATAAACACTTATCTAGGGATCTAAACTAAAGCTTGGAATAGAAACCTCCGATTAATTTGCTTTCATAAAGAATTTTTTAGAAAAAAAGCTTAGGCAGTCCACTCAAGGTGACATTACCTTAATGCACTTAAATATGTGCTTTTCTATTTCAATGATGGTAAACTTTCTTATTTCGAGTTATTTTTGAATTTTTTTGTCTATAAATATTTATATTTTTTATAAAAACTGATTGATAGTACAAAAAAAATATTATATTTCACATGTGAAAAACATTTTTTAAAAATAATTGCTATCTATATGATAGATAGCTACTAGTAACAAGGTTACGAAGTTATCTAAACAGAATAGAAGAAATTGTTGTAGTGAAGTACGACGAAATCTCATCGGTCGTGGAAATGTTTAAATTCTGTCTGAGAGCCTCTAGAAATTCCTGCGTTAGATGTTCACAAACATGCAGTATGCTTTGTCGTTGAAGCAACAGTTCGTTGTGCCCTCGTTTTCTCTCCCCCGATACGAACTACTTCCAGCGTGTATTCCTTTTTTCGCCACCCCAAAATCACCTCTATCAGAGTTAATATTTTCTATTTTCTTTTTCTTTATCTAGTGATGCACTTCGAGCGAGTCTTGTCTCGAAAAACAGAGAATTTTGCGAGAAAAACAATGAAAACAAGTGAATGTTGTACAATTATATATTTTCATCTCTTTTATTTTATGAAAGGACAATGTCTCGTTGTGCATTATTAGTTTGGACCTAAATTTTGATTCCCAAGCCATAGGTTCCAAAATACCTTGATTCAGTTATTACAATATTAATAAAAACTTGAACAAAAAACAATTTTAACCTTGAAAGAAGTATTTACTCTTAAGAAGATACTCTATTAATTATTATTAATTAATTATTATTACTAATTATTTTTATCTATCATTTTATTATTTAATATTATTTCAATTTTTTTAAAAATCAAGATGTTTTAATATAAAATTAATTACACTTAAAAATGCAGGGATTTTTAGTAAAAGTACTGGAAAAAATTAAATTTTTTAAATTCACAAGAAAACTCTGAATTTTGATGTTTTTTGTATGACTCATAAACTTTGAAATTACTACGAATTCTAATACAAAACATTCCATTTTTTCTATTTTTCACAATAATTTCTTTTAAAATAACTTAATTCGTGAAGAGAAGCTATCACAAAATTATTACTTATAAATTATTTAATGAATAAATAAATTTATTTTTTATATTGTTTATACTCCTGCCCTATTGGCCTTACGCACTTCGACAAGAGTCCCCGAGAAATACTTTCTGGATTAAGCATAACCATTCTACTTAGAAATTTTTTATATATTAACTTAATTTGCGTCTACAGCCGACTTTATTAGGAGTACTCGCATTCCGCCTGGACCACCCGTCAATGGGTTTTCTCGCCAGAGAAGAGGGAAACTGTAGAAAACCTCTCTGAGTACAACCGGTTTATCGACAGTCGAGTTCTAATGGTGTGTACCGGACAATAATCGACGGTACACATCATTATACCTCGACGTCAAACCTCCCGCTCAGATTATCTCACGTGCCGGAAAAATACCAAGCCAAATGGGCGCGAACCAAGGGTATTTATACCCTCAGTCCTTAAACGACCGCCAAGCGAGGCATCTATCCGACTGAGCTAATCTGTCGGTCTGAATAAATTAATTTAGGGGAGGGTAGGCTACATTGAACCGGGTTTTTTATAAAGTCCAAGAACTAATTAAATTTCACAAATTTTGATCAGGTTTTTGTATGAAAATAAAACTGAAGTACTCCTTTAGTTAATACACACGTTACAAACACAAATTATTATGATAAAATAATTAAATTTAATTTTTTTCTAGCCAGTTACACTTTTCTTATTTTGAAGAATGTGTGTCTACATTGAACCACCTTTAATAAAACACTACAATTTACTTCTAAAATAATATTTCCACTTACACATTGTAAAAAATCTTATTTTCCACTCAAAAAAATAGAAAATTGTTGTTAAATAATTATTATTTGTTAATATAGGAGATTAATATATTTCGATGTCAGATTTCGTAGCAGAAGTGACAGTTTATTAAGTTTATCTCGTTGACAATTATGATAAAAGCATGTCTGCTAGTATTTTTCTTACTAATTAGTAGAGCAGACAACTTTACAACTCTTAAAATTAAAAATTCCTTGCTTTTTCGGGTGGTTTAGTGATGCTGCACTCACTGTATACACATGACAATCACAACAAAAATTGTTTATTATAAATTTATGTAAGATTTAAAATTCTTTATCACATCGGAATATTGAAGTTGACACTCTAAGCTTAATAAATCACAAGCTTATTAATTTTTAAAACTTCCTATTTCAATAAAAAAATGTCATTATATTCCCACAACATTTTTTGTTTTGTACATGAAAAACCGTTTTTTAGTTTTTCTTTGTAAATAATAAACCTACGTGCCGTAAATTTTTGGACATAGTCTGTTTCGGTAAGGCTAACTTATATATTAAATAAGAAAAAATTCCACTCAGTCATTTCTCAGAAAATTGAAGTGGTTCACTGTTGACGCTGGTTCAATGTAGCCTACTCTCCCCTAAATATATCTAAATTAATTGATTTTACAAGAATTGCGTTTACAATTTTCATAAATAGATCAACTTCAAATGGTTTTAATTTAAAATTTTTAAAAACCCGTGTGGAAAAAGACACGTTCGAGCACCACAGCTCCGGGGCCCTCGTGGAAGGTCCATGAGGAGAAATCCACGAGGGCACCAGCAGGGGCCCCGTTCTTTGCCCTTACGGTTGCCCTGCTCAAAAATTTATCTAAGTTTAAAAAAAAAAATTTTTTTGTTGAAAAACTTAAGTTCAGAATGCATTAAATTACGTTTCAAAGCACCTGAAATAAACATTAAGTGACATTTTTCCAGAAATCCTATCACAAAGTTATGGAAATTTACGAGGGCACCAGCTGGGCCCCTGCTCTTAGCCATTATGAATGCCCTGCTCAACAACTTTTCTAAGTCCAAACGAAAAATTTTTTTTACAACAAAAAATTATTGTTTACTATCATTTTAAACAATGAAAAACACGTTTTAACAAATATTTAATGTTACTTTTTTTGAAAATATTGAACTTACCTAAGGGCAAATCCATTAGGGCCCACGCGAGGGCCCTCATGTCCAAAAAAAAAAAATTTTTTTTTTATCAACAAATTAATGTTTATAATGATTTTAAACAATAAAAAACATGTTTTTAACAAATATTTAATATTACTTTTTTTGAAAATATTGAATTTACCTAAGGCCAAATCCATGAGGGCCCACGCGAGGGCCCTCATGGTTTGCCCACATCATTAACTAGAAAAAATTTCTAAGTCCAAAAAAAAAATTTTTTTTTACATAAAAAAATTAATGTTTATAATGATTTTAAACTATGAAAAACGCGTTTTTAACACAAATGTTTTGACATTTTTTTTTGAAATTATAAAAATATTAATTTATGAATATTTATGGTCTATTATTATATTATTGACATTGTTATTATTATTATTAAACTATTTAATTATTTGTCATGGTGTATTAGTGTTAATAAATAATTTATTGAATCATCAAAAGCAAGTCAGCAAGTCACCTACATTAAAGCAATAATTTTCAAGTATGTCCCGTAGCATAGTGGTAAGAGTGTTGTCTGGTAGTCAGTAGATCGTAGGCTCAATTCCCACGTGCGTCAGATTTTTTTTTTTTTTTTTTTTGGTCACGATTTAATTAAAAAAAGTAAAAATTGTTAAATAAGAATGTTATTTATCAATAATTGGACTAATTTGTTATTAATAAATTATTAATTTATTAATTCGAGGGCTCCGCGTGGATTGCTATTACGGATTCCACATGGCAAGAGGGCAATCAACGAGGGCCCCGCCGGGGGCCCTCACCATTTTTCTGCACGGGAAATTGCATTTTTTAATGAATTTAATTGGAAATTATAATGAAGTCAGATTTTTCAAAAATTTTAGTAATTCAAATTCTGAAATTAGTTACATTTTTTAATATCCCGTGTGGAAATTTTCTAATGGCCCTTTATTGGTTCTACCTAGATTTCCCCTTTATTAACTTGGTCCTAGCTTGTTTATCCTTGTAGGCTCTAGGTTGAAACGTCACGCTCTTCTAGCCTGGTTCTACCTAGAGAATCTAGTTAGGCCCAATAATAGAAACAGTTTAATTAACTATTTAAAAAAAAATATTTATTCTTATTTATTATTATTAAGATTCATTATTTCAACTTTTTTTTACCTACTTTTGTTATCATGTAATTTATAATACTTAATTCCTATATACTAACAGAGAAAAAATCCCCACACGTTGGGAGTGGAACGCACGACCCTAACATTCGTAAACCGATAACCTAACCACTTAACCACGCTCGCTCGGTACGATGCGTTGCATGATACTTCAGGTTATTCTTGTCATCGTAAGTCATATGAACTATTCCATTGTAAATGCCTCAAAATAATAAAACTGAAGTCAGTAACATTTTCGTTGACGCAAAATGAGAAAAGAATTTTTTTAAAGATCAAGATGCAAATAATTTCTGATAAAAAGAACTTAATTGTTCTTTTCATTACATCCTGCATAGATTTTTAACCCGGCGAACGTAAGGTACCGTCAACAGGGGTAATTATGGAACATTAGAGGTAAATATGGAACGCGTAATTCTTTTTTATGTAAAATTTTTGTGATAAATTATTTTAATTTGGTTCTTGTTGTAAACAATAGTTTAATATATTGCCTACAAAGTTACTCAGATGTTTTTATTTTTATTGTCATTGGTAACAAGAAAATAATTATTAAACATCGAAAAAGTGGAAAGGTTATTTCACAAAAGTGTAAAAATCTACTAATTTCTTCGAATTAAATTCGCGTTTAGTTTACTATTATTATCTATTATTATTTTACTCTGCAGTACTAAATAAAGTTTTCTTAATATACAGACAAAGAAAATTTGTTATACTTGCTTTTATAATTAATTATAATAATTTGTTCTATAATTGCCCCAAATGCGAGGCAATTATGGAACAATATTTATGTTTAAATAACTCCGTCAAAAAATTTTTGTTGGAAATGGAACTTGAAGGAAATCTTTAAAAGAATGTTCACAATATATTTGAATAGCTAATAAAATTTTTTTGTACACTTTAGATTTTTAGTAAAGAAGAAACTCAAAAAATCGTGTTTTTTTGTTCCATAATTACCCCTGTTGACGGTAGGGTAAAATTTACCCTGTAGAATATTCATTTCTCCATAATTCGAATTTGAATTGATGAATTTACCTGTAATTTTTAATAGCTGCACTGAATACAGTAACAAATCAATAAAAAATAAAAAAAAAATTTTTTTGCATTTCTTATTATTTATTTATAATTATTGTCAACACATGTACCCTGAATATAAAACACACTACGAGTATTGTTTTTTGTATAATTTAAAAAAAAGTTGGAATCGTAAATGAACTTCACTATTATTCTTTACTAAGGATAAATAATGTATTTTACTATTACTACAATTAAATTTTCATTTGTTTAAACAAATTATTATTGTTAATTTATAACAATTCCAAAAACAAAATAGAGAAAAGCAAATTTCTAAAAATTTGGCAGCTGATATCGGTATTATTTAATGCTAAATTAATGAATTAAATAAAACATTAAATTAAATTTGCTATAATTATTATTTAACATTGTTTAAACAATTAATTGTTGTTATTTATTAACTTTTTTTTCTATTGCACTTAGAAACATGCAGTTTTTTTTAATTTTACAATTTTGGACCTAAGATAATAACTGATAATTATTAAATGTCAATTCGATATGTTAACAATTGTTTAAACAATTAATTGTTGTTATTTATTAAATTTTTTTCTATTGCACCTAGGAAGATGCAGTTTTTTCCTAATTTTGCAATTTTTGAGCTAAGATAATAACCGATAATTATTATTAAATGTCAATTCGATATGTTAACAATTGTTTAAACAATTAATTGTTGTTATCTTAGGTACAAAATTGCAAAATTAGAAAAAAACTGCATTTTCCTAGGTGCAATAGAAAAAAAGTTAATAAATAACAACAATTAATTTTTTAAACAATTGTTAACATATCGAACTGACATTTAATATATGTAATTATCGGTTATTATCTTAGATCCAAAATTGCAAAATTAAAAAAAACTGTATCTTTCTAGGTGCAATAAAAAAAAAGTTAATAATTAGCAACAATTAATTGTTTAAACAATTGTTAACATATCGAATTGACATTTAATAATTATCAGTTATTATCTTAGGTCCAAAATTGCAAAATTAAAAAAAAACTGCATCTTTCTAAGTGCAATAGAAAAATAGTTAATAAATAACAATTAATTGTTTAAACAATGTTAAATAATAATAATAGCAAATTTAATTTAATGTTTTATTTAATTCATTACTTTAGCATTAAATAATACCGATATCATGCTGCCAAATATATAGAAATTTGCTTTTCTCTACTTTGTTTTTGGAATTGTTATAAATTAACAATAATAATTTGTTTAAAGAAATGAAAAATTTATCGTTACATTAATAAATTAGATTACTAGGCAACATAAAACATTTATAGAAAAAAATTTTCATGATTTTAAGTTTTTTTAAATTTATAAATAGTATTACATTACGGGGTAAAGAAATACCCTACCTTACGCTCGGTGTTGCAAAATTCCACCTTACGCTCGCCGGGTTAATCCAATCGGGGAGGGAAAGTCAATTGTTATTTAAAAATTGAAGTTTTTATCTCATTTCGTCGACGTAAACGTTGGAAACTTCAGTTTCATTCAACAAAATATGATTTTAACAGAAGTTAACAAATCCGTGAACGGTTTTAAAAATTTAACTTGAAAAATATATTGTAATGAAAATTTTAATTGAGTTAATTAACTTAAGCTTAAATCAAAGTTCATGAAACTTTAAATAAATCTTTAATGTCAGCAGTTTTTTAATGTTGGGCGCAAAAGTTAACTAAACATTGCATGAAGTAAATTTTTTTTTTAATTTAAATGAATTTTTTCTTTAAAGGAGGAAGTTTAGAATTCTACTGATAATCTGTCAAATTTTACAAATGAAAAGTTAAAAGTAAACATTTCAGTTCAATATTGTCTCAATCTTGCTATGAGATGTTTAAATATTACTTCAAATTACACATAAACAATTACTGATACCTACACTGAGAAAACAGGAGAGTCAAATTCAGAGGTTCAAAAAGTGTATGTTTCCTTTGCTTATGAAGAGAGTTAAATAGTCCTTCTAAAATAAATTTTGAATTGATAATGGAAATCTACTTGTATATTCTCTCCCATTATATCTGAGGGTTAAAAGTTGCGCAGAAAGTGTGTACGATCTGATGCGCGCGAAATTATTTTTCTGACATTTTATGTATTTAATTTAGGGGTTAGGTTGCCATATTTATTCATTTCGCGCCGGATAAGGAAGGGATTTCTCAAGATGGTTAATTTGTCCCTCTGTTATAAACTCATTTTCCCTCCAAGAGAAATGGCACGAATATCTGTCAATGGTGAATTTGAACATTTAGATTGTTATCCAATAGCTAACTCTCAAATATCAACGATTTGTCCCTCCAGATGTTTAGTCCAATACTCCAGTTTTCTCAGTGTATTTTTAAATATATTTATAACTTATAATCTAATAAGAAGCTCTAGCTATTACCAAGCTAGGGCCAGGTTAAGGTACATTCCAAGCTAGGACCATTATAGACCCAATAATCAATATTGGCAAACCTTGGCAATTTCCACACGGGATATTTAATTAATTATTAAAAATAATAGATTTGTAGAAGAATTAATTATTAAAAATAATAGATTTGTAGAAGAATTTTAATTCAAAATAATAAAAAAATTGAATTTTGAAAAAGTTACAAATGATTGGAGAAATTCAATTATTTTCAAAAGTAATAAAATTCTTCGCAGAAAGTCAATTATATTCCAAATTTTTTAAAGATCTCGTTAAAATTTCAAGTATTTTTATAAATATTAAAAATTTCACAGTAATTCAATTATATTTACAATTTTTTATAAATTTCTTCTCAATAATTCAATTATTTTCATAAATAATAAAACTCATCGCAGAATTTCAAATATTTGTAATACAATTTCAATTTCAATTCTGTTGAAATTAGTTGAATTTTTAATATGTATTTAATATTATTTCCAAAATTTTAACGCAATTCTTCGAAAGAAATCAATTATCTTGATAAATATCAAAATTCTTCCGAGAAATCCAATTGTTTTCAAGAATTTTAATAAAATTCTTTGCAAAATGTAATTATTTTCATAAATGACAATATTAATCTCGAGAATAAAATTCTTTCAAGAGTAATTAAATTCTTTTCAGAAATTCAATTATTTTCAAAAATTAAAAAAAATTCTCATCATGATTTTAATTATCTTTATAAACAGCAAAATTCTTCGCAAAAATTCAATTATTTAAAAAAATTTTAATAAAATTCTACGCAAACATTCAATTATTTTCATAAACAATAAAAATTTCTCAGGATTTCAATTATTTATAAATTTCTTTAAAATTTCTTTGCAATAATTCAATTATTTTTATAAATAATAAAACTGTTCTCATGACTTTTATTATTTTCATAAATAATAAAATTTACAGCAGGATTTTAATTATTTTTGATACAATTTTAATCAAGTTCCGCGAAAAAAATAATTAATTCTTAAAAATTTTATTAAAATTCGTTAGTAGAATTTAATTACTTTCAAATTTGTAGATAAAATTTCTTAAGAGAATTCAATTTTAACAAACATTCAATTATTCAATAAATTATTTTTTATCCCACATGCACAAAAATGGCGCTTTTAGATAGCTGACGACAGGGAGTAAAGTCACTCATTTGTTCGACCATATGAAAATGGCGTCCATTTTCTCCCATGTGCAAACATTACCGCTGATCCCATGCGTTATTTTTGCCCAAGGAAGAAAACGGCCGCCATTTTCATATAAGTCGAACAAGTGACTGACTTTTATTCCCTGTCGTCTGCAAAAATCACCGTTAACAAATGGCTATCTTTATACCCTTGTTGCTTAATATAGGTACTATTATTTTGAATTTAAATAATTATTTAATTTTCGTAAAATTTTCTAATAAAAGTTAATTTAAAAATGAATTTCCAAATAATCGATTTATTATTTATGAAAATAATTGGATTCTTGCAAAGAATATTCTTTAGGGTCAGGAAAAAAGTCAAAATTTTGTCTGGAAATTAGAGAAAAGTCAGGGAAAAACAAAATTAAATATTTGTGGCAACCCTGATACATAAAAACGATTAAACTCTATATAAAAATTAAAAAAAAAAAATTTTTTATTCAAAATTTTAGATTTTTAAAAGTTTAATATTTCCTGCCAATACAGACGAAAAATGTCCAATAAGGACAAAAAAGATGCGTCTAAAAAACTTTACAAAATTAGGAAAAAACATTTATAGATGTTTTAACATTTTTTTAAAGGTATTGGCAAAAAACTTTTTTTTTTTGCATTATTAAAAATCCGAAAAATATAGTTAAACTTTATTAATCTATATCTCATAGCACATACTCTCATTTTATCTCCGCATGTGAGACCTACAATTTAAAACAAAATTCACCACTATTTCAAAATCTCGAGATATTTATGAAAATGTTATGTTTACACACGAACGGAATGACATTAATTAAAAATGTGATTTTTGAATTCCTGAGGTCTAATAACGTGAAGATATGTCAATAAATCGAATTTGATAAATTTTGGTATTACAATACTTCCTTCATGAAGAAGCAAAAAGAAAAGACTTGCCCTTAAATAAAAAAAAAACAAAAAACTTCAACCAAAAATAAAATTTTTTTTTTAAAAATTCGTTTTATGAATAATAAATCTCACATGTACGAAATTAAAAACGGCCTACTAAATATTATTGAATAACTAAGGTAGCCCACAATTCCCTAATCTCCCCTACTAATGACAAAATTTGTGTCTTTCACGAAGAAAGTAACTCCCGTTATTTATTTTACCGATTCTACCCTTTTCTTGGACGTCTTGAAAAACCACACAAAAAAATGTAAACTATTTTTTGAAAATAACAAAAAAATTAATTATTAAAAATTTAATGACAGAAAAAAGTAACTCGGGACGAAATCTCGACGCCGAAGAGAACAGTGCCCTGTATAGTGGGTAGAGTGGGGGAAGACCCGGGGACGAAATTTCGACGCCGAGCAGTTAACGGGGGCAAGTTCGCGTCGAAAAGTAAATTGTCAGTTAGGAAAGATGTATTTGTGGGTCAAAGGGTTATCAAAAATTTTCAAAAATTATTAGAGTTACAATGCTTTTAATTTTTAGGATAAATTTTTTTTGAAATACGATATTTTTGACAAATTTTTATGAAACTTTTTAATGTTCACAGGATGAACAGAAGATTTCCAACCGTTTAAAATAAAAATTTTAATGAAAATTTTTTTTTAAATTTCCTCCAAAAAAATTAAAAATTTTTTTGAAATTAGTTTTTCACTCATTTGGCCATTAGATAGGTTAATAAAACAACAATTTTTGGATTCCTTATAATTTTCTGCGTTTTTTCATAAAAAAAATTGATGGAGGGTCTAAAGCTTTCGAAGTTACTCAAATTTTAGTTCGACGGTGCACAGTGGGACGAAAAACACGGCCGTGGACAAATTAACATAAAGCCCACAAATTTAATCCGATTTTGATGTTCTTAGTCTTGTTTTAAAGATAATAAAATTCTGCACTATCAATTGATTTTATAAAATATTAAAAAAATATATCACATTCAATGACATTTAGAAAAAAATGAAATTTAAACAACTAAAAACAAAACGTCGCTATTAACTTGTTAATTATTAAGAATTGTTTTAATAATGGTATGTGTAAATATTAACTATAATAAGTAATAGTCGTTTATTTTGACCAACAATAGTGCACATTGCACCCATTAATTCATAAATTTCGCTAATAGGAACTGAAATCATAAAAATTGTTTATAAAAACTTTTTAAACAACTATAAATAATGAAGTACAATAATAACTTTACAAGGTATTTACTTTTGGGTCTCAAATACAAAAGATCAAGTGGATATTTCAATTACTAAAATTTAAAAAAACAAATTACTTATAATTAATTCACTAAATTGTTAATAACAATTATAAATTATGAACGATTTAAAAAAATTATTAGCAATTAAAATGTGTTTCTAGGTTAGGACTTTAAAAGTTTTAGCTTTTGCTGATGTAATAATTGCCTTTTAAAAAAAGTTTTCTTGATTTTAAGGAGGAAAAAAATTTTTTGTTAACTTTAAAATTAAATAAACAATAGAAACAATTTAAAAAAAACAAAAGCAGTGGCGTTGTTCAGAATTTTATCATCTTCAAATCAAGACCAAGAACATCAAAAGCGGATTAAATTTGTAGACTTTATGTTAATTTGTCCACGGCCGTGTTTTTCGTTCCAATGTGCACCGTCGAACTAAAATTTGAGTAACTTCGAAAGTTTCAGACCTCCATCAATTTTTTGTTATGAAAAAACGCAAAAATTGTAAGAAATCCAAAAATTGTTGTTTTACTAAAAAAATTTTCAATTAAAATTTTTATTTTAAACGGTTGGTAATCATCTGTTCATCCTGTAAATATGAAAAATATTCATGAAAATTTGTCAAAAATATCATATTTCAAAAAAATTTAACCTAAAAATTAAAAGCACCATAACTCAAATATAATTATAAAAAATTTTGAAAACCCTTTGACCCACAAATACATCTTTCCTAACACTAAAGATATGCCCATTTTCAAAAAAATCAAAATACCCCCAGTCAACATTGATATTTCTGAGAAATTTGGACCCAATTCACAAGTAGGTAACTTATCGCTAAACATTTTATTGTGCCAGAAACATCTTAATTTAAGATACTTAAAAAAATTTGCCTAAGTAACTTACTTTTCTTATAGATGAAAGAAATATTTTGATCACTGCTAAAACGTATAAAACATCTTCTTTTATGATGTAAGATACTATTTCTCCATCTTACATCTTATTTTAAGATATAAAAAAAACTATTTTTGCAGTGCATCGTTGGCCCAGCAATGGGACATTTTGAACACCAGAAATGGCCCAGTAACTTTTGTCAATTCTTGACAGACATTACTGGACCAATAATGGGCCGTTTTTGCAGTCTTGGTATTTCGCACTTAGGAGATCAATACGTTCGCACTCACTACACATATGTTACGGGTTCAATGACCTACGAATATAAACATCTGTATTATAATCTATTACCTTTATATTTATAATTTAGTCAATGTCTAACGAAGAACGATTATTGTTTTACAAATTATTGCGACATTCTCTTTTTCGATAAATTTCTTTTATTTAGTGTCTCAAATTTATTTATTTTAAATTTTATTTTAAATATTAATGAAACTTCGAGTTTTTGAAGAAGACAGCGGTGCTGTCGAAAAGTTAAGATGGAATTTTTATTTTTTTAACCTGACTTCGATGGACTTATAATTATTATAATCACCTGTATAATTATTTTTATAAAAATTATTAAGAATTATAAAACTTTTATAATTTTACAGTCTGTTAGAGTGTAAAACCGTCGAGGAGTGACTCGAATGTTATTTAAATATATATTGTATATGAGAAAGCCATGGTGCGGAATATAAGGATATCTAGAAGCTTTTATATCTCTAGGATGTCCTGAGGTATCTTAAGGACATCCTAGGGATATTCAAACTTCCGGATGTGGCTAGGACGTCCGTATGATATCCTTGGATTTCCGTTGCTGTCAGGGGTGATTTAAAAATATGATTTTGTAAATTTAGAAAGTGAGCGCTTAAGGGTTAAGATAATTTATTATAGAGGAAAAGTGTAAAGGATGATCCCTTAGGACAAGAAAAAACGTAATAGTAAAAACGGTAATACGTTGTCATGACAACACGCGTCATTAAAAAAATTTTATTGGAAAAAATAAAAATTTCATAGTTTTAATCTAAGGAAAGCTTAACTTTGTGCTTAAGTAACTTTTGTTGTAGAGGCTTTTGTTGCAAAGTTCCTTGTACTGATAACTTTAGTATAGGTAATTATGTTCAAAAATGTGTTTTGATTGTCATTATAGAATAACAAGGCTTGTAGGTTAAGTTGCGAACAAATTACAAAATAGTGGCATTTGGGGCAAGATGATCTCTGAATGGGTGTACAAGATGATCCCCCCGATTACCATGTACACCGTCTCACCTCAAAGTGAATTATCTATAATAATAACAAAAAAATACAATTTTTCTCGCTTCTTATATGTTTTTATTATGAAAACTAACTTATCTAAAACAAAACGTTGACATCTACATCTATTTTATTATTATTTTTCTTGTTGTAATCATTGCCTCGTAACTATATAAAATAGGAAAACGAATTGTGTTTATTTTCCCTTAAGGGGATCTCTCATACACCTTTCCCCTAAATGTCTAACACAAATAAATAATGTACTTTTACTAATGTTACAATAAATTTTTTATTTCTTTAAACTAATTATAATTGTTTTATTTACTGACTTTTTCCACATTTAACCTAGAAAGATGTGACTAAATATATATGCATAACGTCATTAAAATTGTCTTGAAAAATAATTTTTCCACCTAACCAAAGGAATCAAATCACTGCGACATCAGCTTCAACAAAGTGATACGCAAACTTATAAAATATTTAAACGTATAATGTTGTTTTATAAATTGGTTCAGTAATATTTTTAGTATTATAACAATTTTTGTGGAATATTTGAAATATATTCTTGACATAGTAAAAAATATCCGTATATATATAGACACTTTAGCAATGATAAGCGTTTTCTAGGTATGAGAGTTTAACAAAAAAGTATTATGTAAGTGTTTCATTTTTTGAGTTCGATATCTTTTATCAAAAATATTAGAAGGAAACTTTTATTAAAGCAAGTAAAACATCGATAATCTTTATTTCTTTTTGATAATTTATTTTTCTTTATTAAAAAAGATTTTAATAATAAAAAAATTTACTTTTATTATAATAATTTGCGAATATTTTTTTATTTTTTATCAATGCTGTAAGTGTGAATCAAAAATCTCCATTTGTCCCTTAAAAACAAATGTTTCAAGCTCAAAACGAGATATTAGTTGTTTGTTTATAGCTATTTTTTAAAAAAATAGAACAAAACAATGAAAATTTTTAAAAGTTATATTCATGTGTCAAAATTAGTTTTTCTACTACATTTCCTAAATGGATAATAATAAAACTTGGTATAAACTTGCAGTACACCAACTACAATAACTTATGTATGGCAGAGCGAAATTATTTTGATTTAGGGTTTTTCAATTAATTACAATTTTTCATTACGCCCCTTAGCCATTATGCCCCGGTCTCCCCTACTTAACTTAGTTATTTTCAAAATTAAAAAAAACTGCTTCTTCCTATAGATACACTGTAAAAAAGTTATTAAATAATAATAATAATTTGTTTAAGATATTGTTAAGATAATGGTTTTATAATTCCTTTTTATATGTTAGTACATCAATAAATTGTTAAATTAGAAGAAATTGCATGTATCTAGGTAAGACATGAAAAAAATTTTGAATAACAATAATAATTTGTTTAAACCATTACAAATATTTGTTGTGACACATTTAATTTAATCTCTTATTAAAATTATTAATTTAATACTGGGAGATCAGAGAATTGCAGGTCATGGGGAATTGTGGACCACCTCCATTATTTAATAATATTTATAAGTTTAATTATCCAATTTTTTTTTATTTTTCTTTTGTTCGTCTAAAGTTAATTTTTCATTAGCATTTCATGACATTACAACGCTTTACAATTACCTATAAACCGTAAACAACAATCACCTGAAAAATTGCATTCAAATATTTAGTTTGAGCTTTCATGTTTTTACTGTTTTTACAAGGATTTTCAACAATTAATTATAGAAAATATTTTTTTAATTATTGTGTAGCACTGGTACTTTGACTCCAAAAAGAAATTTTGCATCAAATTAAAATGAATAAATAATACAAAGCTTTTTGTAACCAACAATTCCCTAACATTTGTTAAAATCATAAAAGTGCACTCTTTGGTGAAACTGAAATTTCTTTTAGGTAAGTGATAATTTTGGGAAACTGACTGTGATATATGTTAGTTTATACCTCCTACTGACAATGCTCCTACTACTAACAATGCTTATTTCTTCGGTTTTGTTTGAAAATATTATTAATTATGTTTTAACATAAAAATTGATCTAAACATTAATAAATTATGTTACAGGCATATGTAAAGCAATTATGGTGAAAAACTTCAATGATTCTATTTATAAATGAAATAGGAAATCAATACTGGGTGGAAAACACCCAACCTTACGACTGACTTTTTGCTTTTAAATAGTAAATTTTATCAGCAAAATTAAATAGCAATGTCTACTAATTTATTAGTAAAATTGACTAATTTGAAAGTAAAAAGTCAGTCACTAATTCTAATTTGTAAACATTTTTAATTTTTACTAATTCGAATTTAGAGAGCGGGTAAATAATCGATGTAGGTATAGGTAATTAAGATGCAATTGAAAAAAGTGGAATTTTTAACAGATTTTAACAGATTTTTTAACTGATTTAGTTAATGTAAATATAAATTCAACACTAATTTCTTAATTAAGCTTAAGTGTGCTCCCTAAATTTGAATCAGCGGAAAGTCGCTAATTGGGTAGCGATAAGTTTGCAGCTGAAGGAATTTAATCAACTATAATTTTTTGTGTAACACAATACACTTTGAAACGAAAAATTCTCGTCTCTTATTTCTAAACATGCTGCGTCGCAACACGATATGATTCACCAATTTCTAAACACAACACGAATATTGCGTGTTGGTCACTGCTTAAAATACAATTATTTTCATTCACATTGCTCTACTCGTCATTTTTCCTTTTAGTCTATCTACTATCGATTCTCTGAATTCCTGCAGTTTTATATTTTTTAAACCTTTAACATTTTTCTTCTTTTTACTTTATGTTCCTTTAGAAATGCATTTCTCTTTTCTTTTTTTCTGTTTTCAATGTATTTTGTTATATGTGTATATTACGAAAATTTTTTACACAGCAGTGGAAAACCGTTTTTTTCCTGTCATAAGTCAATGAGTAAAGTAATTTTAAAGAAATTTTGCAAAATAAATATGGGGCATTCTCCGTCAGATTTTCACTCAAAATTTTTTTTGGATTAAAACAATTTTTTTCGAATTCTATATGAAAAATAAGTAAATACGTGTTTTTTTATTTTTTTATTTGATCAAAATTATAAAAGTTATGATTTTTTTAAATTAAACATCTTCAGAAGCAAAAGATTTTTCTAACACTTTTAACTCCGTTATACCAAAAGATAAAAAATAATGTAATATATGAAAATGACTTGTTTTTTCTTGAATATTTCAAATATGCAATAAAAAATAACTTTAATAAAGCGAAAACATTAAATAAATTGAAATTTCTTCAAAAATGTGACTTTTCTCAAAAGCGAAGTAATTGATTTTCGATTTTTTTCTTCCATTACGACCACTGATAAATATAGAAATTTTTCCCACTTATGCCAAAGTGGTGTTCTTTAGGGTTCAAATTATATTTAAAATTATGTCAGTAGTTGCACAGAGTTTTATTCGATTTTTACACTTTTTAAAAATTTAACCTTCAAAAACAAAAGAAAACGAATGTTTAGTGGTTAATTTCTTAATTTCCTTCTGTAAAATCTGTGCAACGACTGATATAATTTTAAATATAATTTGATCCCTAAAGAACACCACTTTGGCATAAGTGGGAAAAATTTCTTTATTTATCAGTGGTTGTAATGAAAGAAAAAAATCGAAAATCGATTACTTCGCTTTTGAGAAAAGTCACATGTTAGACGAAATTTCAATTTATTTAATGTTTTCGCTTTATTAAAGTTATTTTTTATTACATATTTGAAATATTCAAGAAAAAACAAGTTATTTTCATATATTACATTATTTTTTATCTTTTGGTATAACGGAGTTAAAAGTGTTTCAAAAATCCTTTGCTTCCACTGAGAAAACTGGATAGTCAAACTTAGAGGGTTAGGTTTTGAGTGTTAAGCCTGATTCTCTGGACAGTTAACTTTTCCCTCCGAGTTAGTCAAATTAATCATCGGAGTGTCTATTTATCCCTCCGAGATGGTTACGAAAAACTTAACCTCAAATATAGTCTGTTTGTCCCTCCAGATAGTTAGTTGAATACTCCATTTTTCTCTGTGTCGGAAGATGTTAAATTTAAAAAAATCATAACTTTTATAATTTTGATCAAATAAAAAAATAAAAAAACACGTAATTACTTATTTTTTATATAGAATTCGAAAAAAATTATTTTAATACAAAAAAAATTTTGAGTGAAAATCTGACGGAGAATGCCCCATATAAAGAATTTTAAAATTCTTTTGAGAGGAACAAATGGATGTTTGTTTCTTAAACAACAAATTTTTTTTTTTTTAATTTTGATTATTAACTTCGTAAGGAGATTTTCATGCTTTTTCTGATATTATTTTTTTCAATTAGTTGAATTTTAAATATCTATCATGAAATTTTTTTAAGATACAAAAAATTGGTCTCTACATTTTTTGAGTAGAAAACACTGAACTTACAGGTAAAAAATACTATAAATGAAAATTATTTATTTTATTAAAAGATGTAATTTTGTTGTTGACCAGAATAATTTGTAGTGAAAAAGATGTGTTTGTTTTTGCTGGTCTTTATTTAAAGAATTTAAATTTTCAAGCTTTCGTCTTTCCATGAAAGACCTCTTTAGGTTATATCAAATCGACCTAAATTAAAGATTTTTTACAAATTAAAAGAGAAACAAACAAAAAATAATAAGTAAAATAATAATAAAAATAATTCAGACATAATCATTTTCTCTTTGCAAAGAGATCATAGAAAGAGTTCTCATCATGTCAACATAAAATAGGAAGTCACTGACACACAAAAAATAAAACATAATGACAGACGCATACAATGTCCATAGAAAAACAATAAAACGGCATTAAAACAACATTAAACAATACAAATAAAATTGTGGTGTACGTTTCTGGGAATTATTTTTAAAAAATTAATCGTTTTCGCCACTTTTTACTGTCAAAGAAACGAAAATTTAATAATTAAAATTATTCATTTGAAGGTAGTACGCTCGCGACAGTCACTCTCAAAAATAAATTTTAATAAAATTCTATAGTATGGTGCAGTTACTGAAGCATATTTTTGCCTGGCTGTACTGAGTACATAATCAGCCCTATGTGCAGACCGTAACACACAGTAAATTTCATGCGATTTTTAAAATTCGTCAGCCATATTAGATCCGTCATTTTGAATTTTGAGAAACTGACTTCGGATTCTTAAACAGCGACCTCGAGAACCTCTGGGTAACGAAAGTTATAGAAATACATACATTATTTTGTGAGTTATTGTTAATTTGTGTTTCACGACGACTGACCTTTCGATACAAGTTGATTACCATCCTCAGAGTGTTTCTAAACAATAGATAAATTTTGCTTAACATTGTGAAAAAAATAATAAATAATAAGAAACATCATTATTTTCTCTAAATTAATACCACGATAAAAAACATTTATGGATTTTATTCCACTAATTTTCTACTGCATTTATAAAAAAAGTTTTTTCATAAACTAATTTTATTTTTTGAGATACTTAGTTCATTATTCATATTTTTTGGAATATTGAAAGTTTGCTGACTTTTAACCCATCATATACATAGAAAGTGTATGAATAATATAATATCCATATAAGTATCACACTGCTATTATATCAATACAGTATACGCTCGAAGAACTTCCACTGTCACGATATATAGTATAGTTTATTTTGCCATAGACCCAAGTAAAAATGTCCGGAGCTATTTTGAACCTATAGGCACATGTGTGTCCTTTCAGAAAGTGCAAGGAAAACTGAGAATTTGGTCATTTTTCGTAAACAAAAATGGAAAAACAACGCTTAATAAAAAATCCAGCATACAGTTCCACAGGGAATAAGGTTCTACGACACCTAGAGCAACAAAAGTATTTTAACATAAAATATTTTTTAAAATTATTTTTTTTTTAAAACAGAACAAGAAACTTATGTACTTCTCTTACAAAAACTCAGAAACAATGTTAGAATTACTTTATTACCCTTTGTTTTCTTAAATGGAAAAAACCACCCTTAAATGTGCAAATCGAAACTTTAAAGTAAAAAAAAATTAAAAAATAGATTGTTTTTTAAAATAGAAAATAAATGTCTATACTTCTCTTTCAACAACTCAAAACCAGTGTCAGAATTAACCCATGTTTTTGTTAAAATTTAAAAAAACTACCCTTAACAGCAAAAAAATGAGAAAAAAGTTTAATTTTTTAAAGGAATCAAACGTTTCTGTATTTTTGTTTTAAATACTCAAAATCATAGTCAAAATTAAAACGCCAGCATTAGTTTTTGTTAAAATTTAAAAAAACTACCTTTAAAGTGGTGAAACTCAGATTTTTCAGACGAAAATTAAAAAAAAAAAATTTTTATAAATTTAATATTGTTTTAAAAGAGGGAAACAAATGCAGATAAAAGAAAAAGAAAATAAAATCTACAACACCGTTCGTTTGAAAATAAGAGGGTGCGTTATAACAGAAAAAATTATTCGCGAGTGTTGAGTTGAAAATAAAATACAGAAGTCAGAAATATATGGTTTTTAATAGTAAAAGAATAATTTTTCAATTAAAAAACTCTTTTTTAAAATTTTTTTGCTTTAAAGTCTGAGTTTATCCATATAAGGGTAGTTTTTCTCATCTAAGGAAAATTAGAGAGTGGTGATTTAATTATGTCGCTACTTTTTAGTTGTGAGGAGAACAAAAATACCAAAAGGCATGCTTCTGTTTAAAAAATTATTTTTTTTCATTTTTTTGATTTTTTCTGTAGTAAACTCTGCACTGAGAAAAATGGATATTAAGCTTTATTATCTAGATATTAACGGTCAATACTGTGACAGTGAAATATGTAACATCTTAGATGTTCAAATTTAATATCTAAGATATTGGAAAAATACTTGTTCAAACATAACCTCACATTTACAGATTATACTATTTAACAACTGAGATATTAAACCATAACATCTGGATGATATGCAATAGCATCTTTTCTTTAATATCTAGTATATTAAGATTTTTAATATCCAGTTTTCTCAGTGTGGGTTCTTTTTTTAAGGGTAGTTTTTTTATATAAAAATTGGAGGGTGATAAAGCAATTCTGATGCTTTTTTGAGTTGTTAAAATAAAAATACAGAATGTATGCTTCCATTTAAAAAGTTAACCTTTTTTTATTTTTTCCTGTCAACTCTTAAAAATAAGATGCCTTTTTTTTACAGTGTAGTTTTCTTTAATTTCGACAAAAAATTGGGGTGTTTTTGAGTTGTTGTAAGAGAAGTACATAAATTTATTGTTCAGTTTTGATAAACATATTTTATTTTTTTAATTTAAACTTTGAATTTGTAGGTACATTTGAGGGTAGTTTTTTCGATTTAAATAAAACAGAGGCTATTGGAGCATTTTTGACATTGTTTCTGAGTTGTTGTAAGAGAAGTGCATAAATTTACTGTTCTCTTTTGCAACACACAATCTGTTATTTAATTGTATTTACTTTAACTTTGAATTTGTATATTTAAGGGTAGTTTTTCGATTTTTAAAAAAACAGAGGGTAGTGGAGCATTTCTGACTTCATATTAGTTTTTAGCGGGCAAAAATATTATAAGACATAAAGGTCTGGTTCAATAAACATATCACTTTTATTTTTTGTGTGCCTGTGTAATAGAAACTATAAAGCTCTACAGTTTTCACTAAAAATAATAAAATTTTCTTTTTTCCAAAATTAATCTAAAAAGCAACTTTGGACATCACAAATTCCCTCTTTTGTAGAACTACCCATATATTTCAAATAATGCACTTTATATTCAGAATAATTATGTACTTATCGAGCTCGTACCAATGTCAATAATGACCTAATTGTTTATATAATTGAATCAGTCAATTAATGAAATCAATACACTGAAAAAAATGTATTTTTGGTACTGCCATAATTATGGCTAATTCTCGTATATTATATATTAGTGGATATGGTACAGGATTAAGATTATTTATAAAAATGATTGTAAATGTTGGGCAATAAGTTCTTATTTGTTATTACGTTTCAAATATGTTTAGTAGCGTTGGGATGTTGCTTGATCATCCAAGTGAGATTTTTTGTTTGAAAAAAGTGACGCATAAACAACCAATGCCTGCAGTTGACAACCTTCTGAAATAGACATATAAAAAGAGCTGAGCTAGACATGAAGCAAAAGAAATTGTTAGAAATCAATAAAACGTGTACGAAATATAGCTGTTGAGCATTTTGGTGTTTGTACATGTTCCTCTTTTGGGCTGTAAAAATCCGACCTTTTACAGGCATAAAAACACAATTTGCTGAAACAGTGTATTGAATTTTATCGAATTCTCCTTTATTCCTCTTCGATCATTCCAACGACTTAAATTTTTGTTTCATTTTTTACCCCCTTAACCCTTAACGTGTGAAGTTTCTAGTACAAAACTCCTCACCGGTTGTTCAAAACTACAACAGCTAGTTTTTGGGTCCTCAATTTTGCCCCTCACTACATTTTTTGATCTACATAAGTTGCAAAAATAAAAATGAATAAATTAACGACATCTTTTTTATCATTCTCTTAAAATTGACTTTGTTTAAAAGATATGTGACTGTCCACGAGAAAACACGGCTTAGCTCCCAAACGTGAATTTCACAGGGCGAGCGATTGAAGTACTACGATTGAAGTTAACTACGCTTGAGATACCCATCTTTAAAACTGTATATTGTCGAAAGTAATTAATATTTTTAACTTTTGACTTTTGCATTTGAAAAAGCAACATAAAATCTGTCGATTACCATAAAAAACTCAAATTGATTTTTTGGACCTGAGCCGTGTTTTGTCGTGGACAGTCAACGATTGAAGTTAACTACGTTTGACATACCCATCTTTAAAACGATATATTGGCAAAAGTAATTGATATTTTTAACTTTTGACTTTTGCATTTGAAAAAGCAACATAAAATCTGTCGATTACCATAAAAAACTCAAATTGATTTTTTGGACCTGAGCCGTGTTTTGTCGTGGACAGTCAACGATTGAAGTTAACTACGTTTGACATACCCATCTTTAAAACGATATATTGGCAAAAGTAATTGATATTTTTAACTTTTGACTTTTGCATTTGAAAAAGCAACATAAAATCTGTCGATTACCATAAAAAACTCAAAATTTATTTTTTGGACCTAAGCTCGTGGACAGTCACATATATGTATATTTAAAGATTCAAAAAATGGAAACAATTATTTCGGAAAAACTTGGTTTTTCTGGTTTTGACTCACTTTTCCTTATTTAATAGTTATGTGTGAAAGTAAAATTAAGTTGCTATGTGCTATTAGGAACTCTGTCACTTTAATGCGGCTTTGTAATTTAAGTACAATCTAAAAATAATAATTGTATCAATTGTTCAAATAAATTACTATTGTTTAACTTCAACTTTTTATCAAATTGATCTATAGAGTTGCGATTTTTTCTCAATTTTGCAACTTTCCAAGCCAAATGTAACTATTTACTAACAACAATCTAAGAATTACAATTTTATCAATTGTTTAAACAAATTGTTATTGTTAAAATTGAAGCTATCACAGTAGTAATTTCAAAAATTGCAACTCTGCAGCTCAATTTGATAAAAAGTAAAAGAGCCTTTAACGCCCAAATGGACAAAATTTTGGCATGAAGTTTGAGTACTTATTTCGGTACTTAAAAATCAATTGAAAAATTCACGAATCATCATTTCTTATGTTCTCATATGTGCTTTATTAAATGGCGTTAAAAAAGTCAAAAATTTATAAACAAATGTTATTAATGTTTTTTATAAAAAAAGTCCGATTTTTTCCTAATTTTTGTTTAATTTTCAATTTTTTCTATATATGAAATAGCGGAAAAATAATTCCAAATGTTATAAATAACGTGACATAGATATATAACCTAGAAGATAGGACTATAGAGAAAATTAAAAATTAAAATGGCTGCACAAAAATGGAGTTTGAAGTTCAAATTTTTTTCAAAATTTGATTCGAAAGTACGAAATTGTTAAAAGTGTTTAGATCAGCTTGAAATTTGTTACTCGGGGGTTTAAGGATTCGCTGATTATGAATCTGAAATCCAATTTTCAAAATTTAAAATGGCGGATCCAATATGGCCGACAAATTTTCAAAAACTCATTAGATTAACTAAACCCCCTATTCGGGGGTTTTAGGGGTCGCTGATCACGAATCTGGAGTCTAATTTTCAAAATTCGAAATGACGGATCCAATATGGCGAACAATTTTTCTAAAAAATCATTAGATTCGCTTGAAAACCCTTTTGGGGTCGCTGATTACGAATATAATGTCCAATTTTTAAAATTAAACATGGCCGCTTTAATATATGACAGGCGAATTTTCTGTTGAAATTTGATAATCACGTTCTTTAGCCATTAAAATACTTAAAATATTTTTAATGTTTCCCAACTTTCACCACGTGGAAATAAACTTGAACTGTAAATTAAATAAAAACTTTAAATAATTTGAAAAAATTAATAAATGAATAATTAATAACTTAAATATATATTTACATATTTATATAATTATGTAAATATTTTAATATTTTAAAAATTAATAATTATGGGTCAAATTTTCTCAACTGCACAGGTCAAAAAATGAATTTTCTCGAAATTTTGTTAACATGTTACTATTATTAGTAGAAATGTAAATATAAAATATTATTAAAATTGATAAAACATTTTTTGAGTTACAAAATTTAAAAATTTTGTCTTTTTTAAAGATATCTTTTTTTCGATTTAATATATTGATAAGTAAAATTAATCGAATTAAAACTGTGAATAATTATTTTTGATAGGTTTTACAAGAACTACAAGCTGGAGATAAAAAAATTGTTTTTTCAATTTGACCTTGAAATAAGTAATGATTAAAATATAACATATACATTTCCATTTTTTGACCTTTACTTTCTAAATTTGAATTAGTAAAAATGTTTACTAATTTGAATTAGTGACTGACTTTTTGCTTTTGAATTAGTAAACTTTACTAATAAATTAGAAAAAATGACTATTTTTAGTAAAATTTACTAATTCAAAAGCAAAAAGTCAGTCACTAATTCAAATTAGTAAACATTTTTACTAATTCAAGTTTAGAGAGTAAATTTAAAAATTATGATAACAAATAAAAAGAAGAAAAATACATAAAAAATAAAAAAAGAAGAAAGTAAAAAAAATATATAAAATTTAAAAATAAAAAAAAGATATTTATATTATAAATATATTATAAATTTATTATAATAAATATTTTAAATATTTTAATGGCTAAAGAACGTGATTATCGATATTGGAGCGGCCATGTTTAATTTTAAAAATTGAATATTATATTCGTAATAAGCGACCCCAATAACCCCCGAGTAACAAGTTTCAAGCTAATCTAATGAGTTTTTGAAAGATTTGTCGGCCATATTAGATCCGCCATTTTAAATTTTGAAAATTGGATTTCATATTCATAATCAGCGACCCCGAAAACCCCCGAGTAACAAATTTCAAGCTGATCTAAAAATTTTTAACAATTTTTTTTCTTTCGAATCAAATTTTGAAAATAATTTGAACTTCAAACTCCATTTTTGAGCCGCCATTTTAATTTTTAATTTTCTCTATAGTCCTATCTTCTAGGTTATATATCTATGTCATGTTATTTGTAACATTTGGAATTATTTTTCCGCTATTTCACAGTAGAAAAAATTGAAAATTAAACAAAAATTGGAAAAAATTGGACTTTTTTTTTATAAAAAAACATTAATAACTTTTTTGTTTATAAATTTTTGACTTTTTTTTAACGCCATTCGATAGAGCGCATATGAAAACATAAGAAATGATGATTCGTGAATTTTTCTATTGATTTTTAAGTACCGAAATAAGTCCTCAAACTTCATGACAAAATTTTGTCCATTTAGGCGTTAAAGGGTTAAACACTATAGTAATTTGTTTAAACAATTGGTAAAATTATTATTCTTAATTTGTTGTTAGTAACTGGTTACATTCGGCCCGAAAAGTTGCAAAATTGAGAAAAAACCGAATCTCTGTTGCTCAATTAGATAAAAAGTTGTAAATAAACAATAATAATTTGTTTAAACAAATTAGCAATTACATGGAACAATGTTTAAAAATCAATATTTGTGTTATTTATTCAAAATGTAGGAAAAAACTTTGATAAAAATAGTAAAAAATATTTTTTGGCGATTTTTTCGTAATTTTGAATTAGGTTTTTTTGGGTTACTATAAAAAATAGTTAATATTTAAAAATGATTGAATAAACAATTAAGCACTATTCTTTAAAAATATTTTGAAAAGAAGCAGAGTTTGCTGAATGAAAAATATTAATTTTCAAGGATTCTATACCAATTCTACGAAAAAGTGTTACATTTTGAGAAAATTTTTCAAATTAGAAAAAAACATGTTTTTCTTCACCAGACATGATTACCTCCAGTTTTCAGACGTTTTTTCACGCTCGTTACAATAAGAGGTATTCAGTACTGACGTGGGTTCACGCCTTTGAAAATGCAATTGGAAGTAAATTAGTCGCGCGACGGAGACAAATAAAAGTTAGTCAGCCTCCCTTCGCCGGTGTAAGAAGAACGAAGAGAGAGATAGAGAGAGGCTTGTTTTCCTGAAAAGCAGAATAGCGCGGATATAAAAGAGAGTGAGGGAAGTGACGAGCCCTGCCAGAAAAAGCTCTTGCGTTCTCAAAAATGCACACGAAATGCATCAAAAGAATCCATCAAATTAAAAACGCAATTATAAAAAAGCAACGCTTCTTTGTCGAAATACGAGCTTTTCTCGTTCTCGTTCCATCCCGTACCCCTCTGTTTTAAATCCACCCTTCGCTCCATAAGTCGAAAGTTATAAAATCGTGTGCGACATTGGAAATAGTGTTAGAAGTTGGAATGGGTAGAGTTGGGAGGGATTTATATATATATTTTATATATACCGTCGAGAAAGTGGTAGACTTATAATATACATCTCATTTCTATCTCAAAAGATGCTACCCCTCCCATCTCTGATCTTAATTATAAAACGCTTCAAATTATGTTTTGAAGCGTTTTATAATGTATAATGCGTTCAAAGTATTTTTTAGTATTTATTTAAAAAAAATTTATTAAAAACAAATAATATTTGTAACCTCTAGACTGGATTTTTTACGACAATCAACTTTTTCCAAATTGAAAATACAAATCTTTTTTTTGGGGGTTTCAAGAATAGACTACTAAGTACACTTCCTATGAGTATCATTTCAATTGAAGGGGTAGAACACATAAATAATTAAAAATGATTATTAAAAATATGGAATTTTTAAATTTACAATTATGCAAATATTTTCTTTCAGAAGAGTGAATAATTTTATGTAATCAGTGTAAGTTTCATTAATTTATTGTAACCGGCTTTTAAGTTATTAATTTTTTTTAAATTTTGTAATATTTTGTTAATGCAAAAAAATAACAAAAATTTAAAATTTCAAAAAACGATTAAAAGTGTTTTTTTTTTGTTTTGTTGTGAACTACAGATTTTCATAAAAGTTTTAACATTTTAGAAAATCAATGAAATTTTTTTAACTCAGTTGAGCTGGTCTGACCCTAATTATTTATTTTCATCTCAGAAGCCATTTAAAAAAAAAAATTTCAAGAGGTTCCAAGGCGGGGATAGCAGTGATTTATAATTTTTTTTCGTATATCTTCCAAAAATCCCGGCATTTGAACAAAAAAAATGCAATAATGGTTCAGAATATTATATTACAATTTTGATTGCGTTTATTTTAATATTTAAATCATGTTTTATTCATTTTTTCAATAACTAATGAAAAGTGAATTTATATATATATTAATTTGAATAATATTAAATAAAATAATTAATTTAAGACACCGAAAATCAAAAAACTTGGAAATCTTTTTTTTTAGTAAGTATAAATATGTTTCATTTTTAGAGTAATAATTTCATTTAAGGACGGAAGAATAAAAGTAATCTTTTATTAAAAAAATTTTTCAAATATAAAAAAATCCTCTTTTTGCAAATGAATGAATATTCATCTACGAAAAAGAAATATCTTGAAAATAAAATGTAAACGTACATATGTCCAATTAATTGATTATTATGTGGAATTATGAATACGAAAATCAGGTAATTTTAGCAGCAATGTATATTAACCATATAATGTAATTAAAAAAAGGATTTGTTTATGTTGAATTAATAATCCTATTTTGTTGTTATGATTAATTTTTTGTTGTCCTGACAGTTAGTTTGGTTATAAAATAAAGATTCAGGTAAAACTAAACGAATTAAAAAAGTCTTCCGCCATCTTGGATCCGCCATTTTGAATTTTGAAAATGTGACTCAAGATTCGTAATCAGCGATCCCGAGAACAATGAAAAAACGTCACACTTATGTTTTTTTTAACCTGCCAGTTTTGCCTAGGTGTGAAAGGGTTAATAAGTATAATTTAGCTTTCAAAATAAAATAGACATATTGTAATGTGCTAATTAAATAACAATCAACATCAAATGTAATATTTTCTACATAAAAAAATTAACCCAAGTGCGAAATGCCAAGACTGCAAATACGGCCCATCATTGGTGCAGTAATGTCTGCCGAGAATTGGCAGTAGTTACTGGGCCATTATTGGTGTTCAAAACGTCCCATTACTGGGCCAATGATGGCGCCGATGGTCAGAATTTCAAATTTTTTAAGACTGGGCCAGCTCTCGGCCCAATAATGGCACATTCATGGCAAAGTTGATCAATCTTTAATGGCAAAAGACAATTGCCAGTGATGTGCCGACCATCGGCCCAGTAATGGCTCATTATTGGCACTTTAATGGCAAAAAATTTGTATCGTTCATGGCAAATTACAATTACCAGTATTGGGGAGTAGCTTGGCTCAATAACGGCACAATATTGGCAAAGTTGATCAATCTTTAATGGCAAAATTCAATTGCCAGTGATATCACGAAGATCGGCCCATTAATAGCACTTTCATGGCAAACATTTTGTATCTTTGATGGCAAATTATAATTGCCAGTATTGGGGCGTAGCTTGGCCCAATAACGGCACATTCACGGCAAAGTTGATCAGTCTTTAATGGCAAAAGACAATTGACAGTGATGTGACGAAGATCGGCCCATTAATGGCTCATTAGTGGCACTTGAATGGCAAAAATTTTGTATCTTTAAAGGCAAATTATAATTGCCAGTATTAAGGCGCAGCTTGGCTCAATAATGGCACATTCACGGCAAAGTTCATCAATCTTTAATGGTAAAAGACAATTGCCAGTGATGTGACGAAGATCGGCCCATTAAAGGTACATTAATGGCATTTTAATTTGGTAAAATTTTTTATAAGAATTTAATTTTAAGAAACATTCAGTTATTCAATAAATTATTTATTTTGTATTTAAATAATTGAATAAGTTTGAAAAGGATTCAAATTAAAATATTCGAAACTTTGAATTTTCTATATTTTTTACTGTCAATTTTAAAGAATTAATTTTTTTGAAAAAGTTTAATTAAGTATTAATTTAAAAAGAAGTTATTAATGTTTTTAAATAATTTTACGATTAAAGAAATTCGTAAATAAATGTAACAGAAACCTTTTTTCGAGTAAAATTTTTATTTTGTAATCTAAAAATTAAGAAATTTTTAATTTATTCAATAAATTATTTATTTTTGCATTTAAATAATTAAATTCACGTAGAATTTTGTAGTAAAAATTGATTTCAAAATGGATTCTAGTCAACTTTTTAGATAATAATTAAATATTAAAAACATAGCATGAATTTTGATATTAAAATTTTTTTAAATTTAATTGCCAATGATGTGACGAAGATTGGCCCATTAAAGGCACATTAATGGCACTTTAATGGCAAAAATGTTGTATCTTTAATAGAAAAATATAATTGCCAGAATTGGGGCGTTGCTTGGCCCAATAATGGCACATTCACGGCAAAGTTGATCAATCTTTAATGGTAAAAGACAATTGTCAGTGATGTGACGAAGATCGGCTCATTAATGGCTCATTTTTGGCACTTTAATGGCAAAAAATTTGTATCTTTCATGGCAAATTATAATTGCCTGTATTGAGATGTAGCTTGGCTCAATAACGGCACAATATTGGTAAAGTTGATCAATCTTTAATGGCAAAATTCAATTGCCAGTGATGTGACGAAGATCGGTCTATTAATGGCTCATTAGTGGCACTTTAATTGCAAAAATTTTGTATCTATGATGGCAAATTATAATTGCCAATATTGGGACGTAGCTCGGCCCAGTAATGGCACAGTATCGGCCAGTGTAGTGTAGCTTATAAGAACCCTTTTGCTTCCTCGACTTCAAGTCAGAGTAGCAGAGTGGTCAGAGTGTTAGGCTGTGGTGCGTCAGGTTCAGGTATCGATCCCCGCGAGAGGTAAGAATTTTTCAAATATTTGTAAGTTTGCGTTTAATTTAGGGAAATAAGCCTTATAAATTAATTAGTTAATTGAATAAAAAAAAATTTATTTTTTTCTAATTTTGTCAACTCTGGGGGAGTAATAGCAGCCAATATTAGGCCATTAATGTCTGTTGAGATCTGGCTGCCAATAATGGGCCATTAATGTCTGCCGAGATCTGGCTGCTAATATTGGGCCATTAATGTCTGCCGAGATCTGGCTGCCGACGTCCAACCGCTGTTAACACCACAAGAGTCGGCGCAAAGTCGGGCCAATATTGTCTGCCAAGTCTTGATGCCAGCTTTGCCAATACTGGGCCAGTGTTGGGCCGCGTTGGTTTTCGCACTTGGGGAATGTTTACAATCATTTTAAACAATCAAAATATTTATTTAGTTGCTACGGTAAAATGACAGATGTTAGCATAGCAATAAAAACAAAATATTTAGACAATAAACATGTTCATTCGATTCAGTTTAAAAATTTAAATTTTTCGGGAAAAAGTCCATTCGGGAAAATCGATTCCGGAAAATGGTTTCGGGAAAAAGGTATTCGTGATTTTAAACATGCTGGACAGGGCCTTTCCGGAAAATAACCGGAAACGGTTTAACTTTTAACACTACCTTCAAAAAACTAATTTTTATTACTTTCCTACTCGGTCACTCCTACAAAGCTTCCTTCACGAGAAAACAAAAGCGCTTTTTATAATGAGGAATAAAGCATGAACATTTTTTTCTACAATGGAATATTTTAGAAAACTAAAGCGGTAAAGAAAATTTTGTTATAAAAAAATCTCGAATTAACACATTAGTTTTGGGATTCCAGTGAAGTTCTTTCGTTATTAAAAACGCAGGCTTTTTTTATAACAAGTGTTAATTTAAGGAAGCAAAGACCATGAGAAAAAACAGCAATATTGAAAACGCGGAATTTCTCTTCTTTTTTTTATCGGAAACCAGAAATTGCCACAAATTTTTCTAACTACGCGAAAGAATCTATTCCACGATTATTTTTTCTCACAACTTGGTAAAAATTACTTTTCTAACGGTGGAGCACCAAAGCGGAAGACGCTTTTGAGATAAAAAGAAAAAGTATGGCAGGGAACCAGCAACAGCAGACCGTATGTGAGGTCACGGTATTAATTTGCACGGTCGTAAACATAAAGGTACTGTCGATAATATTAATAAAAAGCTAGCAATTAAATTTTGTCGAGGGTTGATAGCTGCGAGAATTCGAGAAAAGGCGAATTGCGTGGTTCGAAGAGGTGGTGGAGCGTAATATAACGAACTCATATTTCAGGTACACGTTGTGCCTGAAAAAAGGGCAAGTCGAGATAGTAGGAGAGATGGGTCGTTGGGTGGATACAAGATTGAGTAGGGGAGAGACAAAAAACAATTCGGAGAAATAAAAAGAGTTAGGAAGGAAGGGGAAAGTTACACGGTGCAATTCACTCCCCTCTTTGATATTTTCCCCACCATTTTATTATGAAACGCTACTACCCCCATACTGCACATTTTCCCTACTCCATTCGCGTTTCCTTTAATTTTTTTATATTCTCTTCTTCCTCCATTTCTTTTCGCTTTCTGTGTTCTTTTTTTGTAATATCCCTCTTCTTCAATTTGCTATTTCCCCTCCATTTCTGAAATTTTGAATATTCGATCAATAGGAAGTCGGCCGCTATGCTGCAAAAAATCAAACTGATAGGGGTGTATACTCTGAGGAGGGAGACTGGCAAGAGGGAGTATCAGATCTGTCACGTTCTTTCACCCTTTCCCCTAAAGTTCTGTCGATTTATCATTTTCCACGTAGAGCCGCGCCAATAAGTTCGGCTGCTCGGGCACGTTCTCTATTAATTATTATAGGGGCTCCGGAAATTCCAGCTTGACAAAGTTCAATGATATATTTTTCTCATTTTCAATTGATAGAATATTGCAAAAATAATATTCTTAAAAATATTTTTTATTCATACCCTAATTCTAGAGAAAGATATAAGAAATGAAACTGACAAACACAATACGGCCAAGATTTTGCAAAATTAACACCTACTAAATTCTTGGCAGCCATTAACATAATGCACTTTTATATTTGATATATGTCGTAGGCAAATAGAAAAATCTGGCATTTAGCTTAATGCCTAGGCATTGGGCTAAATGCCGGCAAGTAGATAAATAAATCGTGGAAAATGGTTATTTTTCTATTTGCCTGAAATCAATTAGTCATTTAGCTTATTGACTAGGCGTTAAGGAAACTGCCTAAGTAGCACCCAGCAAATAGAAAAATGAGAATATGTGCATGTGTCACTCAACAGAAATATTAAAAAAAATATGTCAAAATTAATTAACACAAATATTTTATTATCAATAATAATTATTTTTTTTATTTATTTATTGCGGCAAACCGCACTTGGAATTTTTTAAAATTGACTTCACATTTTCCAATTGATTTTCACTCCACATACTTCGATTACTACAACCTTTAATAACTTCCTTACATTTTTTTCGAATATAACTCTATCAACACAGGCCATTTTGATAAAATACAACTGTTAGTTGACAAAATCAAATTTGAAAAATAATTGAATTTTAGAAAAATTTTTTTTTAAATTGAATTCTTTTGAAAAATTTTATTAAAACTTTTTAAAACACTATAAAAAAAGAACGCGACGTAATATCCTATATGATCGCTAAAATAATAGCTGTTGGGCGCGCACGTGGTAAAAAAAATGTTCCCCACAATTTTGAGTTATTTCTACATGGTTTCTTGCTTTTGGATGTTAAAGTTGAGGGTTTGAGCTCTCATTTAAGCCATATTTGAGCTTTTTATCACGTCGCGTTCTTTTTTTATAGCTTCAAAAAATGCCAAAAATGGCAAATTTTGACACTTTGACCCCGTTTTTGTCAAAATTGAGACGTGATAAGACAAATTCACTTAAAGATTCGTAATCTACGGCAAAAATCATGTAAGAATCACTTTCGTTTATTCATGTAGCAAAATTTTATCGAACAGTGTAATTTTATGAACAAAATACGGCAAAAAAATTGATCCATACAAAAATTCCTTAATTTTTCACTCAGAATCGATTGGCGTCAACAGTTTTTAAAAATGTTTAAATTTTTTATTTATTTGTTTAAACAATTATTGTTAAACAATTGCAAATTAAAAGCAAAAAAACAGGTACATATGTCTTTTCTTCAATATGTCTGTGAATCCAATTGTTTCTTAATTTTAATCGACTATAAGAAAAAAAAATTAATTAATTAATTACTAAATTAATTCACAAATAATTTTTTTCAATACATTAATTACAGGTATATGATAAAATACTTTTTTGTTTCAGAAATTTAACTTTTAGATTATAAAATATCGCAACTTTTTAAATAGTAAAGTTTTTAGTCTCTAAATTGTTTATAAGAAATATAAATTTTTTTTTAATGGCTCAAGTGGATAATGTTTCTTTGATGATTTTTTATTAACTTATTTCTTTAAGCGATGAATGCAAATATTATATTACAAAGGAGTAGGCACTATTTTTACGATAAAAGTGCTTTTTTCAATGTTTATAAATAAATAAATAAAGTTGAAGCTTTTTTTATAATCGGCTTGGAACGATCTCTTAGGAATTTAATAAAGAGTGTTTTAAAAAAAGAAGATAAAAATCGGTTAAAATTTACGTGCTCTACGCTATTTTGAACTCCGCTTTTTGATTTTAAACCACTGTGCGTTATACTATACGTATTGATTGAGTGAAGTCTGTGTTTAAATTAACTCCCGGGCGAATTTCGACTTTTAGTAAAATATTACGTAAGAATCGCTTTGACCCCCCACCCCTCAACACCCTTACGTAATTAATGAGTAAACCCTTTACGTATATGTATGTATTTTTACAAAATTTATGCAAAAAATCAAATATTAAAATATTTTTCTGTTGTAAAAGTTTAATTTTATATTGCATTCTATATGTAGGGGAGCGTGGGGTAATGGGAGCTTTTAAATTTCACGTACTTAAAAGCCATAAAATTCGCTGTAATGTCTAGAAAATCTTCTACAACCTTTGTTTATATCATTCCAAAACAAACGATCACATTCTTGACAAATTTTTAGTAAAGACAAGGGAAAATGTATTTTTTGAGTTTTCGTTGTAAAATGACAAATATTTCTAAACATCACCATAAGTAGTGAAAATCGTATTATTTAGTTCTGTTTTTCCATTATATTATAGGTGAATATGTGTAGATATGTATACTTGTATAAAAATCGAAATAATAATAAAATTTATTTATGTTTTTATTTTTTTATTCAAATTTTGGCCTGTAAGAATTCTGTGGGGTAATGGGAGAATTAGTGTCAGACCAAAGAATTTTCGTTACTATGTTGCGTCCATGAAGGAGTATAAGGAGAAGTATGTATATGTATCCCTTTTGACTGTACTTGACTGCGTAAGATCGCCATGCACGCAAATTGGCATACCGGAAATTTGTTCACTGATATTAGCGCCCCTACAGGAGAAAATATACACCCTCCATGCTGTCCATGATAAGTTTTGTTTACGTAGTTTTTTGGTTATGTACCAAGTTGATAATAACAATAAAATAATAGTAATATGAATTGTTTTATAAAAAATTGCATGTCTAGTTATAAAGCAAATAAAAATGCTTCTGAAAAAAGTGTTTTTTCAAAGCACCGAGAATGATAAGTTTATTTAATATACTATTTTGTAAGGGTAAAAGTTTTTATACTTTTACCAACAGATATTTATGAATTTAATGCAAAGAATTTTCGGTTGTTTATTTGGAGTCCTTTCTATTGATATAACGTATAAAACAATTTAATTCTGTTCATCTATTTTACAATACAACACTCAGAGGATCCTCTAACCTTAAATATCAATCAGCTGTCAAAGATAAAAATACGTAAAATTGCACTTATTTCTCCCGTTTGGCGGCGCTGTTATCAGTGAACATGAAGCTATTACTTTTCGCGTGCCTGTCGATTTTACTGCAGAGAAGTACAGTCAATATCAGGAAATTTTCCCATTGGAGATATGTCTCCTTATACTCCTTCATGGTTGCGTCTTTCGTTATTTCTTTCAAAATTGTAAAAGATATCACCTTATGAAAAAACTTTTAATTAAAAAACAATTTTTGGTGGAAAAAATGAAAAATTTAATTTTTTTTCAAAAATTTTTTACTCAATTATAATGTAGGAAAAAAATTATTCTAAGTCTAAAGTTTTGGCTTCATTGTAAGTATTAACACTTTTTTCTATTAGAAAACCAAAAATATTCCTAAAATATAGAAATTTTTTAAATTTCAAGTGAAAGCTCCCATTACCCCACAAATTGGGTGATCGCAAAAAATGTATTTTTTTTTGAAATTTTTTTTTCTAATTTATTTTCACTTTTTAAGTTTATAATTAAACATAATTAAAGATAAATAACGAAATGAGTAGGAAATGACGAAAACAATATTATTATAAAGATAAGTTGGTTTTTTTAATAATTTTCCTTAAGGGGCTCCAATTCCCCCACGCTCCCCTAACCTTTATAAATGCTACCTAATGAATACATGTACGGAAGTTCTTTGTTCAAGAATTATTCCATTATTCAAGAATTTAGAATACGGGAAAAATTTGGCATTTTTTTCAGAAAAGTTCAACATTATCATTAAAGAATTTTCAGGTGTTTTTGTAATGGCTTCGAAATAATTGTTCTTGACGCTGCGAATGAATATCTCAGTCACTGCGCGCCAAATAATTATAAAACTATTTAAGAAGGAAGACGTAGCGTAACCTATTAGATATACAGCGCCTGTTTGCGTTAAATGTGATTCCCACCTATTATCGTAATGTGTTCTGTAGCCGAGCGGCGTAAGGCGGAGATCTTGTCTCGAAGTCTCAAGTTCTAGTACTCACGCAGGCAAATTTTTTTTCCTTATATAAGTTCATATTTTTCGATTCTTAAACCAGTTTTATAATTCTTCATGAAAATTCAACAAGTTGTCCAGAAATTAACTACAGTTCTTCTCGAAAAGCTTAAAATAATATTTCTATCTACGGTTCTGCAGAATTTACCTATTGTTTTTTCTCAAATCCTCAATTTTTGAATAAATTTTGTAATAATTTCCGAACAAAGATTTTCCGTATGATAATGAAAAATTGAAAATATTAGTGACATTAACATTACTAAACCTCCACCTATTATTATTGAACACAATATTATATATGGGCAATTCCACGTTAAACCTGCTTTTTTCGTATTTTTTTATTTTTGTATAACTGCCCAAATTTTCAAAATTTAGGAATTTTAAAAGTAGATCTATTTTCAGTAGCTTATAACTTTAAAAGTGTTGAGTTTAGAAAAAAGTTGTCAAAGAAAGAAATTTTTAGTTTTTCTTCAACTTTTAGATAGTTTAAAAAAATGTTTTGTTTTAATTTTTAATTATAATTTTTTTTTTCATAAACAAATTAATTTGGTTTAAATTTGGAAATGATAAATTTTAATTTTTTCTGTCAAAAAATAACAATAAAAAATTTTCACCAACTCAATAAAGTCAGGTCTCCAAACTATAGCATTTGAAGCTGCGACAAACTTCTACCTCTAACAACCAGTTACGCCCACATATGTTGGTACTGTAACGTGACGTCACGAGACTTCATCAATTGTCAGTTTCTTTACACGGAAAGAAGTTTTCCTAAACAGTGTTGCCACAAGACGAGACCAGATGAGATTCTGTTCAATCTCGTCTCTTGTTAAAACCTGTCTTGTCTCGAAAAAGTCTTGTCTTGAAGACTCGACATTTTATTCAATTAATAAGGTTATCACAGGTTAAAAAATCAAGGAATTTAGTAAAAAATTAAGAAAACTATAATTAATCGAGGAAAATAGAAAAATCATAGAATTTATTAAAAAATACTGGAAGTATTAAATTTCTAAAAATGAAAAAAAAAAGTTCTGATTTTTGGTATCCACAGAAAACATTTAATTATTTTTGTATTTTTGATGTTGTCAGAGCTATTACAATACAGTGCATCTGCAAATTCTTCAAGGATGATATTAAATGACAAATTGTACAAAAAGTAGTAGCTCCGACGATATTCTGCTTATGAAGCATTTATATAAACTTTAAAATCACCACAAATATTAATGCTAAACTTTAAATTTTTTCCATTACTGAAATTAAAATTGATCTTAACAAAATAAGAAATTGATTTTATTTTAAATAATTTAAATCTTGAAGAAGTTTTATAAAATTGTTATTTATAAAATATTCGGAGAATAATTTTACTTAGATATTAAAAAATAATTGGATTTTGGAATATTTGAGATTATAATTTAAATAAAATAATTTTTAAATTTTGCTATATGTGACGACCTGGAATGTTAAAAGGGACCTTAGGTCAAAAAAATCGATTTTCAGTTTTTTAGTGATTCTTATAGAAAACGATCTACTCTTTTTAACGCAATAAAGCCCACATCTCTAGCTTTATTAGTTTTTCACAATTGAGCCTCCGGAAAGTATAACCGTGGTTATATTATATAATTCTGACGCCCATTGAATTAGCATGGCGGTCAGAATTTTATGTGTGGTTATACTTTCCGGAGGCTCAATTGCGCTTCAAAGATGGACGCAATTGGCTAAAAAAACGTAGAAAAACATCAGCACAAAAGAAATGTATAAACATTGATCAGATTTGCTTTAAACTTGTTACTCTGGGGTTTTTAGGGTCGCTGATTACGAATCTGACATCAGATTTTCAAAATTCAAAATGGCCGATCCAATATGTCGGACAAAAATTTTAAAATTATTTAAATTTGCCTGAAATTCATTTCTTAGGGGTTTTGGGGTTTTTTTCAGAATGGTTTTATAACGAAGCGAACAGTAGAAAAACTAACCTTATTATATCATAATAAAAAAAGAATAACGATAGTGATCGTCAATTTTTCGTCAAATTGACAATCACTGGAATTAATTTTAACAAATTTTTTATTTTTAAATTTTTATTTAAAGGGGTTTCGTTAATTCTTTTGACAATTTAATATTGATAAAAATTGAAAATTATTAAAAATTTCAGTAAAAAGTTACAAATAAATCCGATCAATTTCTAAATTTTGCCCTACCTATTACATCCGCCATTTTGAATTTTGAAAATCTGATGTCAGATTCGTAATCAGCAACCCCAAAAACCCCCACTTAATGAATTTCAGGCAAATTTAGATAATTTTCAAATATTTGTTCGCCATATTGGATCCGCCATTTTGAATTTTGCAAATCTGATGCTAGATTCGTAATCAGCGACCCCAAAAACCTCCTAGCAACATGTACCGAGTAAATCTGATAAGTTTGCAAACTGTTTCAAGCGAATCTATTTGCTACTTACATTTTTTTTGGTGCCATATTGGATCCGACATTTTGAATTTTGGAATTCTGATAGCAGATTCGTAATCAGCGACCCCAAAAACCCCGAGTAACGAATTTCAAGCCATTTTAATATTCAGAAGTATGAATATCGGTTTGTTATAACTTTAAGAACGCTTTTCTCGAAAACTTGGTCTTGAGACTTACAGATAGGGTGATGTGGGGTGATGTGCAACGTTTTTTTTTCGTTGGACGAAAAACATGTCAAATAATTAAATTTTTAAATATTTTAAAATTGAATGACTTAGAGGCATTATAATAGAATATTTTTGCATTATTAGATTTTCAAAATTGTAAATTTATCCTAAAAATTTTTCGCTTTTTCAATAACGTCTGTTTTTGCATTTTCCAAAAAAGTTGGGGTGATGTGCAACACCAGTAAAATTCAGGTATGTAATGCATAAATGTCAATGAAAATTTCTTTAATTATTAATTTTAGGCTTTTTCAATGCAAATTAATCGAAATATGCCAAAAAAAAAAATTTATTATGGTATAGTTGACCTCTAAAAAGTAAAGATTTCACCAAAGAAAAAAAATTTTTTTTTAAAATTTTTTATTTATTCATAACTGAATAAGGAATATAATTAAAGGAAAATAACTAAGAATTTTTTATTCATCATGTGAATCGGAGTTATGACACGTAAAAAGTAGTTACGCCCACCCCAAAAAAAGTGTTGCACATCACCCCAAATATGATATTTTGCGAAAAATGATTTGTATACGCAATACAATGCAATGGAAACACAAAATATAAACAAATATTTAAAAACACTTAAAAAACCAACAATAAACACATTCTTATATCTATAAAATAAATTAAAACCCTTCACGAAACGACTAGAAATGTAAAGCGCGAGAAATATTTCCTTCTCGAGAATTTTAAGTCAACTTACGTACATCAAACCTAGCTGCGAGCTGTCTCGTGAGTTTTATATCAAAAACAAGCTACTGAGGACACAAACAAATGGCAATACTTGGCTCTGTTCAATATTGAACTGTAGATCAGAAATCGGCTGTGTTGCACATCCCCCCATGTTTTACATCACCCCTTTATCACCCTACAGGATGAAAATAATCCATCGAAGGATTTTTTCTCAAAATGATTTAAAACTGATTTGCCTTTGTTTTAGTTACATTTTTGTCATTTAAAAAATTAATCCGAAAATAGATTATTATAATCTTTTTTATGTTAATTTAAGCTGCAACGTTTTTTTTTGACCGATTTATCGCTGCTTGAATGAAACACTATTGAGAATGTATCCACTTTGATAGACATCAGTCTATCCCCCTGTTAAAAACAATTTGATTTTTATTGGAATTTTTAAGTTTTTTGATTTTTTAATATACCTTTAAATATTTTTAAATATGTAGTATAAATTTTAATAAGAGGTATTTTAGTATTGCGAAAATAATAATTTCTTTCTAAGGATTCAGTTACTGATTAAAATCAAATTTCGAGGATCAAGATAATACAATCAATTTAGAATCGTAACTTGAACGAGTATATCGCGTGTCTACCTGTTACGCGAAGGATATCGTCTTTACGAACTCGTTTCGCGTCAAATCCAATGTGAAACTTGAAATTGTAGTAAAGTGGAACGCGATGCTGCTCACATAGAGAGCAACTAACTTTGAAAGACACACGTATTTGCTAGAAGATTCACATATACTTTTCGAGATTCATTCATTATAGACTATACTTGCAGTCATATTAATTTACCCTATATGTATATATGATAAAATTGATCCGTGTGGAAGAAGTTCAACTTAAATTTTTAAATTTAATGAAATTACAGAATTCATAATTTATGTAAAAAAAGAAAATTTAACGATCACGCCATAATTGCTGCAACCAAGAAGTCTTCTTTTTAATAATTATTTTTTATACGCTGTTTAAAATTATTATTTATAAAATATGTTTTAAAATATCTTATATTAGTAATTATTTGAGTTTATGGCAATATATTTTTTAAAGGTCTGTAAAAATTTAAGAAATGTTACTTTTGTTTCAACTTTTATTGATAATTAAACATTAAATATTTAAGTTTGATAAGTAAAATAAAATATGTTTAAAGAAACAATCTTAAAATGTAAGTTTCTAAAAAAATGCATTCGGCTATCTATCACGGAATTTATGGATGAGATTGCTAATGGGTCAGTCCACTGACTTTCGTCTGACAGTCGTTGCGACTATATTTTTAAAAAATCTAATTTTAATATATATGTGAAACTCGATGCTTTTCTCAGTTCATTAACCATAATATTATGGTGCAAATTTTATTTCCTTTAATAATATTAATTATCGAAAGTAGGTGATTCACGATGTGATTTTGTAACCTTAAATTTTTCAATTTTTTAAAAACGGTTATTATTCAAAAACTTTTAAATATTAGGTGTTGATACTTACTACAAATATTTATTTCTTTCTGCAAATATTTATTTCATTCTATTTATTTCTTTCATTCTGCACATACTAATGATGCAAATAAAATAAAAATTTTGTTATTTGTGGACAAAAAGTGATTTAAAAAATTTTTTCTAGAAAAAAAATTTCCCATTTTTTTTACTTACAATTTTTTTGTCGGACCTCTAAAAAATTTGTGGTTTTGCAATTGTGTTTCTAAGAATATTATGTATCAACATTATGTATCTTCTAATGAAATTTGACGAAGGTGTTTTTCTTTGTTATCGAAATAATAAATATAAAAATTTTTATTCAAAAAAGGTAAGAATTGAAGTTAACTTTGACACTAATAATAGCAATGCTTGTTGTTGATTTCAAGTCTTATAATTAACCTTCTTGAACAAACATTTTTAAAATTATTATTTCCAAAACAAAAAAAAACACCTTTGTCAAATTTCAATAAAAGATAAATCACGTTGTTTGAAAAATATTTGCAAAACCACAAATTTTTTAGAGGTCCGACAAAAAAGCTATATAAGTGAATAAAAATGTGGGATTTTTTCAAGAAAAAAATTTTTAAAATCACTTTTCGTCCACAAATAATAAAGTTTTTATTTTATCTTTATCATTAGTACGTGCAGAATGAAATGTTTTATATTTGTGGTGAAAAACACTTAAAATTTAGTAGTTTTTGAATAATAGCCGCTTTTAAAAAATTGAAAAATTTAAGATTACGAAATCATATTGTGAACCACCTAATTTTGATAATTAAAATTATTAAAGGAAATAAAATTTGTACCGTAATATTACGGTTAATGGTTAATATTACGGTTAATTACGGCAAGGACTGACAGACGAAAGTCAGTGGACTGACCCTAACACATCGTTATTTTGGACTGACAGTGTTTGGGTTTTAGCATTATAGTTTTAGTAACCTTCCACTAAAACTTTGGTAAAAAATTTATAGCTACAACTTGAAAAAGTAGAATTTTACTAAAATAAGTGAAAATTTCCACCGATTTGAATTTTTTTAATTTGTTTTTCTTTAATTTTTCTGAAGTAACTAACATTAACATAAAAAATTTTAAATAAAAGTTATTAATGGCCATCTCCCTTAATAAAAGTAAATACATCAAAATATTAAATAAATAAAATAATTTTTCCTTTCATTTTTTGTTTATATCGAAGCGTGGATTATGTACTTAAAAATTAACAATAAGAAATATGAATTTCTCAAATTATTTTAGACTTATACAAAATTTACAATTTATTGTTTACATTTATTATTAGTTACAAAAGGTCAAAGAATAACCCATTATAAGTGGTATTTTTTACAAATTGTGTAAAATATTTTAACTGTCATTGAAATAAGAGGAATCCGCTAAAAACAAGAATATTTTTTTTTCAGTGAGTATGATACAAGAAACAAAAACTCAGTCAAGTCGACTTGGGTATTTTTGCTATGAAAAACGTAGTCGAATTTCAGTCTTGGTTTCGAAGCGAAAAACTTTAGTCAAGTTAACTGAGTTCTTCTTCCGAAAAGTGGCATGAGCTAGAAGACACTATGGTTCGAAAGGAAACTCCTCAATTCAACATCGTTTAACTTCGGAATCTCCTCGGGCCGATTCGGAATCTCGTATATGCTTGATCGTGCCGGTTTGTTTTGTAGCAAATAATGCAAAAGTAAACCGGCCTTTTAGAAAAAATTTAAACATTTAAAATAAATATATGCGTATTTTATTATAAACTGAAGTTGCAAGTCATTTGAATATATAATTATAAGCAAATGTAATTGATATTTTTGTAGAGGAGAGGTACGCAGGTTGAGACGGGTTTTCTTATCAAATAATATTTTTACACAAACAAAATTTAGCAAAAAGTTCTGTTTGCTACTTGAAAAGTATTGTCCTACAAAATTTCCATGCCGTAGAAAATATTTTTTTCCTTTAAAAATAAAAAATTTATGACCTGCTTTTTGATCAGGTGTTTTTTTACCTAAAAAAAAGTTGGTACGCAGGTTGAGACACCTATAATAATTAATTTTTGACTGAGACAAAGTGAATAATGACGTAACATATCGATTGTTTATTTATTAATTTTGAAATTTTTTTTTTTTTAATTAAGAAATATGAACAAAGGTTTTTAGGGTCGCTGTTTACGAATTTGGAGTTAGATTTAAAAAATTCAATACACCAGTCCGATTTTTTTATAACTTAAAAATTTTATACAAATTCTTAAAGACTTAAAAAGTTGTAAAAGAATTCTATTACTTTAAACGATTTCCTAGAAAAGCGAAAAAGATGAAAGCTTCTAAGGGCCTTTAATAAAAACAATAGCCAAAGTTGTCAAGAAAATACCAAAAACAATTAATGGAAAATTATTGAATTTTACAAAACCTAAATTAATAAACTTTGTTAAAAAACACAGCCACACAAAAAAGTACCCGAGCCGGGGAATGAGACCACCTTTTGTTTATGTATTTTGATGCGCTGAACACGAATCTGAAGTCCGTTTTGCTCCATCACGTCAAAAAACATAGCGGATTTTAAGTGCCAGGAGAACTTTTTGAATAATGACAGATTTGCTTGAATCTTGTTACTCGGAGGTTTTTGGGGTCGCTGATTACGAATTTAACGTCAGATTTATAAAATTTAAAATGGCGGACGAATTTTTAAAAAGTAGTTGGATTTTTACGAAAATTGGTGGAGGTCCCCTGGATGCAGACACATGTAGAAACAAAGATATTTGACTACCGTACTATATCTGACGATAAATTTGTAATCAGCGACTCCAAAAACCCCTAGATACCAATTTTCGTAAAAATCTAACTACTTTTTAAAAATTCGTTCGCAATATTGGATCCGCTATTTTGAATTTTAAAAAACTGCCACTTAGCATTTAAAAGTATTCCTTTTTAACTAAAGTTGAAGCTTATAGCTGGTAATTTAAACGCAAACCATTTTTGAAGAGCAGGGGGTCCCGTTGACAAAGAATGCCTCATCTAATTACATTATTATGACATGCCTATTAATTAATAATTGGGGGAGACCGGGGCGTTATGGCTAAGTTTCCACTCTTTGCTGTTTTACTCGGCTATTTTTGTTTCAATTTAATGTTTATCTCCCAGAAAACTTACTCTGGTATCTTAGCTTTCTTTTAAAAAAAATATCACTTCTTCACTGAAAAAAAAAATTTATTTGATTCAAATAACGGATTAATTGACTATTCTATTATCAATTAAATATTTAATTAAATCAAATGATATTTATTAGAGTCAATTAAATGGTATTTGCTTCAAATACTGAAATTGTTGGTTCAAATACCATTTAATTGACTCCAATAAATATTATTTGATTCAAGTAAATATTTAATTGATAATAGCCAATTAATTAATTTGAATCAATTAAAGTTTTTTTCAGTGTACCACAGTAAATCGTGAGGTGTTAAAATAACACCAGAATGGATTGAAATAACCCATGTTATTATTGACTACACCCAGAGAAATGGTATATTTGTCTCAGAACCAACTAGACTTTTTATTTGTTTCAAATAAATTTTATTTGGTTTAAATAAAATTTTATTTGGCTCAAATATATGTTTTATTTATGTCGAATAAAATTTTTATTTAAAACAAATAAAAAATCTAGTTGGTTCTGAGACAAATATACGTTTATTTAACTCAAATAAAATATATTTGGTTTAAATAATATTTTTCTCTGGATGTATGAATGAAATTTGATTGCAAATCATAACCAAGTCAATAATTTGTCAAAATTCATTGAATTTAGCTTTACTAGGGACAATAGATACTGATCTGAGTAAGTAAGCAAGAAAGTAAGCAAATAATCAAGTAAGCAAGAAGGAAATAAGAAAGTAAGTAATTAAGCAAGTAAGAATGTAAGCAAGAAGGAAATTTACTGTGACTTTTTTTCTAGAACGGTTTTTTTTCGCAGCATCTGAATGAAATCAAAATTTTGAGTTGAAAATTTCAGAACATTAATTTTAAGTTGGTATAGAAATGTATGGGAAAAATATGAAAATAATACATGCGGGGGCACTTTTTTCATACTTATCCGGCTATACCCTTACACTGTAAAAAAAGGGAGTTAAATTTTAACTCCCCAGGGGATTCTATAAAAGTCGCACCCATTGGAGAGTTAATGCCAGGAGAGTTAAATAAAGAGAGATAAAATTTAACACCCAAATGCTAACTCCCCATGGAAAAAATAACTCGCGCGGGTGTTGAATGAGGGGAGTTAGAAATTAACTCTCTTTTGGAGTTGATTTTTAACTCGAAAAATTTAACTCCCAACTCCCGAGTCCGTTAACTCCCTAAATTTTTTACAGTGTAATATTTGATAGAATTTCTATGTCAATGAAGTTTTTACTTTCTCTTGATTTAATATTTCCCTCTTAGGAAGAGAAACAATTCTAAAATCACTTGAGGTGCACCTGTCTGAGTAATATTAACTTTTTCCACTTGCATGGAAATCCACGAAGAACAATTTCCGGCTGACTGGTTAGTCAGTCGGTTCAACTCATTTCTAAGCGTTACTGTAGATTCTCTTGTAGATCAAGGAAGAGAGAGAAGAATGAAACAATTAGCTCACGTCTCTGTAGCAACCTAAGGGACTTTTCGTTTCAAAAGATGGATTAGCTACATCTAACAAGTTTAATATACTGATATTTCAAAGCAATAACAAAATCTTCCAGTGAAATATAAAATTGGTATAGTGAATGTTAAATAATGTAAAATCCAACCTAAGGGACTTTTCGTTTTGAAAGATGTTAAATGTAGCTATTTCATAGCTATTTCAAATTTGACAGTGAAATATAAAATTGGTATAGTGAATGTTAAATAATGTAAAATCCCTTGGAAAATACAAGTGTAGTACTGATGCTTTCCTCTAGTTTAGTACTCAGCCTATTGTTCAGCCGCATAATTTAAACAAATTCAAATTGTAAACAAAATTTTAATTTCAATTGCAACAATACTTTGGTGGTACTTATTCTCGTGTAGAAATTTTGCCATGGCCCTAATCGGGACCAGATCAGGTTTTTTCTGTCCCTCACACTCTGAAGTTGTTTTTTGTTTATACTTTTGTTTTTGTTATCTTTAGATAGATTGTATATATATTACTAGCAAATTTTACGCGCGGAACGTTATATTCACTTTATTATTGTTATGCAAATTACAAAATTTTTTATTTTCAAATATAATTTTTTAAAATAATTTCATAATCAAAATTTAAAAAATTCACGTATTAAGTACCTACAAAATGAATTAGGTATTACTGTTCATATTTTCAAAAATTTTAATAAAATTACACGAAATAATTCAATTATTGGTTGGAGGACAAAAGTTCCAAAAAATAAGTTCCAGAGAAAAAAAGTTCTAATAATTCTTTGTTCCAAAGTCCAAAAGTTCCAATAATTCTTTTTTCCAAAAGCTAAAAGTTCCAATAATTCTTTCTTCCAAAAGCCAAAAGTTCCAATTATTTTTATTTCCAAATATCAAAATGTCCAACATTTTTTGTAAAATTCAAACTTCGAGTTTAAAAACTTTTTTATGCTGTATTCACAGCATTCTAATATTTTGTTTATATTTATTTAGTTAAGAAACATAACGGGACATGCCCTTTTGTACAAAAAATATTCCTATATCTAATATTAACAATGAATTTATTTTACTTAAATCTAGGTTGAAACTTTATTCTGTGTGACATAATAAACACTTTATAAGTAACATGTTGCTATAATATAATCTTTTAATTTTCTTATTTTAATTTAACCTTTTAATTTTCTTCTGTTTCTTATGTGTTCTTCAATTTTTTAATAACTTTTTATTCTTTGCATAATTTATTTAGATGTATTAGATTTTTATATTTATTTCTAAATATGTGCCAGGGAAAGTTAAAAGGGACCTAAGGTAAAAAAAAAAAGATTTTGAGAAAAACGACTTTGAAATTTGAAAAGTTGATTTGATGCTTCTGAATGTTTTAATATATTGAAACTTGTTACTCGTCCGCCATATTAGAACCGCCATTTTTAATTTTGAAAAACTAACATCGGATTCGTAATCAGCGACCTCGAAAACCCCAAAGTAACGAGTGTTAAACGAATTTGATTAATTTTTAGAAAAGTTTTTCATATTTGATTTTTTTGTACTGTTTTTTGTCAAAGCTTCTAACTTATTGGAGTGAAATTGTGAAAAAACAAATGCAGCTAGAAAGCTTACTTTGGTATTTGTGTACTTCAGTATTTTCAAATTTGGAAATTATTTATATTGGAAATTATTATTTGGAACTTTTTTAAATTGGACATTTTGTATATTGGAACTTTTTCATATTGAAACTTTTGGATTGGAACTTCTGTTTTGGAACTTTTAAATTGGAACTTTTGTCCTATACAATCCAATTATTTTCTAAAATTTTAATAAATCTTTCTAAATAATTCAATTATTTTTATAAATAGTAAAATCTTTAAAAAAATTCAATGATTTTTCAAACAATTTTAATTAAATTCCTCAAAAGAATTCAATTTAAAAAAAATTTTAACAAATTTCTAAAAAATTTAATTTTTTTCTAAAATTTCAATAAATCCTTCGAAAAAATTCAGTTATTTTTATAAATAGTAAAATTCTTCCCAAGAATTCAATTAATTTTATAAATAGTAAAATTCTTTGCAGAAATTCAATTATTTTCAAAACAATTATAATTTAATTTCTCGGATAAATTCCAATATTTTTAAATATAGTAAAATTCTTCGCAAGAATTAAATTATTTTCAATTCAATTTTAATAAAATTCTTCTCCATAAAATTCAGTTGCTTTCAAAATTTTCAATTAAAATTATTAAAAAAAACTCCATTAGTTTAAAAAAATTCAAAGAAATTCTTCTTTAGAATTTAATTACGATTTTTAAAAATTTTAATAAAATTCTTTGCGAGAATTCAGTTATTTTTCTTAATAATAAAATTCTTTGAAGGAATTCTATTATTATCAAATTTTTTGATAAAATTCTTTACAACAATTCAATGATTTTCAATAGATTAATTTTCAAATTGAAAATATTTGAAAAGAAAAATTGTAAAAAAGTGAAACAAAAAAGCAAACAAACAACTAACTTCAAACTGCGAACAGATTACCGAAACATGTACTTTATTATTATTAATAATTATTAATAATTATTGAAATTGTTAACTTCTTCAAATTTAATATTAATAATTATGTTATTATTATTTTTATTTTATAATTCATTCAAAATTTCAATAACAAATAGAAATCATCAGAATTTTTTTTACTTCTTTTCATTAAAAAACTAAAATTTTGTTAAATATTATGTTTTTTCAAATTCAAATTATGCAGATTTTTGTTCTTTACTTCTAAACAAAATTAGTAAATTGTTAAATAAATATGATTAAGAAATAGAAAATTTATTTGTTTTGCATTATTTTTGTTTATGAATCACAATTTGTTTAAGAAAATTATTATTTTGTTTTGGAAAAAGAAGAAAAATATTTGCACAATTTCTATTTTTAATCTTAATTTTGGAACAGGATTTTCCACAGGTATTAAGACATTCAAAAATTTCAAATTCAAACCTTTTTTAAATTAAACAACTTATAAAAGTATTGTTATAAAACATGACCGAGAGATAAAATCATTATTTTATATTATAAGAATATTGTTACTGTAATTTTATCAAAATTATTTTCATCATTTTAACTCAATTCTTATTTTCTAGAATTTTAAATTATTTTTTATGAAAATAATAGTTGAATTCTTTAAAAAAATTTTATTATTTATAAAAATAATTAAATGTTTGCATACAATTTTATTAAAAATTTTTTTAAATAACACAAGGCCGACAAAATTTTGTCGAATCTCAGAACCAAGAACTGGACAATACTTTTCCAAAGGATTTTGACGTGCTAAATCCGAATCTGACCTCAGAATTGCCCCATCACTTCAATTTTTTAAAATAATCTAACCTAAAAGTGCTAAAAACACGTTTTTTTTGGCCATTTTTGAAGTCATGTACATTCAAGAGAAAATTTGTTTTCTAAAAATTATTTGCGGCATCTGAATAGTAATTCTTCCCCTTTAAAAAGCTTTTTGAAACTTGAAAAAATCTTTATTTTTCACTCAGATATCGTCTTTTGAATCTGGTTTTGTTAATATTCGTATTCTGACCAGAATCAAAAACTTCAAATGACGATATGTCAGTGAAAAAAAAGATTTTTTTAAGTTTCAAAAGGATTTTTAAAGGGAAAGAATAGTACTTTCAGATGCCGCAAATAACTTTTAGAAAAAAATTTTCTCTTGATTATACAGGATTTCAAAAATGGCCAAAAAAAACGTATTTTCATAACGCGGTGCAAAAAAGGGCACTTTTTTGCACCTTGTTATGAAAAATATCGTTCGTAACTAGTGCTAGCAGTTGCCAATTTTTGAACGAGCACTTTTTTTGGAACAAACTGTAGGCGAAGCTTCGCTTCGCCTACAGTTTGTTCCAAAAAAAGTGCTCATTCAAAAATTGACAACTGCTCGCACTCGTTACGAAATATACTATTTTGGCACTTTTCGGTTTGAATATCTCAAAAACCTGACGTGATGGGGCAATTCTGAGGTCAGATTGTCTGATTCTTGGTTTTGAGGATCGCCAAAATTTTATCAGCCTGTGTAATTGAATTCTTTTTGGGAAATCTTATTAAAATAGTAGATATTAAAAATCATTGAAATTAGGACAAGAATTTTTTTGACATTATTAATTATTATTAACTATAATAATCGTCGTATTCTGTCCATTCTGTCCATTCTGTCCAGTCTGTCCACACTTGAAGTTAGACTATTGTGCATGCTTTTGTTTTTTTGATATATTCTGATAGATAATATTATACGTCATTATTTTTTCACTAATTTTTTAATTTAATAATATTATTTTTATTTCTCAAATAATTCAAAAATATTTTTATTAATTTAAAAAAATTATTAATGTTTTTATATTATTCATTATTTCCTTTGTTTCTAAAAAAATAAATCCTGCAAAATATTTTCTTTTTTTTATATAAAAAACTTAATTATTACTTGACAAAATTTTGACTTCTTCCCTATAACACTAAAGAAAATTCTGATACACTCTAAAACTGATTAGACACTCAAAAAATGTTCTATTACATTTATTTACCAATTTCTGAAATTATTTGAAAACGTCAATAACTTCTTTTCTAAATAAATTTTAATCATTATTATTTTCTCACAGGAATAAATTATTTTAAATAATTTTTGAAAAAAGTTCTTTGAGAATTTTAAAATCCATTTGTTTACAAATCAATTTTACGAAATTTAAATTATACAGAAATTCTTCAATTAAATAGGAATTAAAAAATAAACACTTCAAATAATTTTAGGATAAAATTCAATTAAACTTTTTTAAAATAATTAATTCTACAGAATTGTTAGTTATAAGTATGAAAAATACAAATTTTTAAAGAATTTGATTTGAAACCATTTTAAAATTTAATTATTTCTTAAAATTTATGCTATAATGCTTTTCATAATCAATTATTATGTAAAACTTTAACTGAAATTCATTTTGAAATAAATTTTTAATTAGATAATTCAATAATTTAAATGCAAATATAAATAATTTATTTAATATTTAAAATTTCTTCAAATTGAAGTCTCATAAAGAATTTTATTAAAACATTTTTAAAAATCATTGATTTCTTTTAACGATTTTTCATAAAATTTTTAAGAACAATAACATTTCTCGATGAATTTGATTAAAATTGTATTAAAAATAATTTAAACTCTGCGATGAATTTTATTTATAAAAATAATTGAATTCCTGAAAGAAATTCTATTATTTATAAAAATTATTGCGAAGAAATTTATAAAAATATTGTAAATAATAGATTTCTTATTAAATTTTTTAAAAATAATTGACATTTTGACGAGAATATTAAAAAATTCTTGAACATAATTGAATTTCTGCGAAAAATTTTATTACTTTTGAAAATAATTGCATTTATGCAATCAGTTATAAATTTTCAAAAATTCAATTTATTATTGGGAGGCTTAAAAATGAATTTTGTGCAAAGTTAGCAAAGCATTCAAAATTTTTGCTCACAAATCTTTTTAGTTTCTTGTTATTTGTACACGCGCGCTTTAGCGCGCGTTTGTTTAGCTGTTACCTATACAATAATTTAAAAAGATAACATTTTTGTAATTTTTCATAAATTTTTCGAAGATTTTTTTATTGGAATTTTTTAAAGATAATTTTATTTCTCTTGAGTAATAATAATAATAAATTAAATACTTCATTTGGCGGGCGTGACAGTTGCTACTTATTTATATTACTTAATAAAAAAATTTTAAATACAAATTTCATAAAATTCAATTATTTCTTTAATTTTTAAATAAAAAATTATTCCAAAATAATTCATAAAAATTCGACAGTTTTTCAATAATTAAATTATTTGAAAAAATAAATCTTAAATCTTTAAAGTCTAATTATTGTTAAAAACAGGAAAAGTTTGAAATGAATAAAATCTTTTCAACGCTGAAGAATAACATTCAGAATTTTCTTATGAATTCTTGAAATTGAATATTTTTCCAGCACTTTTGACAAAATTCTCTCACTTTTTTCTGATTTTTCTGAATAAATTTAGAAAAATAGTGATTTTGTGTAGAATTCTTCTGAATAATTGAATTTTTTAATGTTAATGACATGAAAATAATATTATTTAATTTTGACTAGAAAACTATTAGAAACAAAATAACAAATAAGTAGGTAATTAATTGTAATTAATTGTAATTTATTTTTGATAATTAATAAGTCAAAAATACTGTAATAAACATATCTTCCATTATCGTCTCATTGGCAATCTCGCTTTTCTATGAACAATAGTCAACCTTAAAATATAACATGCTTAACGGAATAAAAATTTATTATTTATAAAGATAAAGATAATTGGTATTTTTACGAGAAATTTTTTCAAATTTTGAATATAGTTGAATTTTATATGAAGAATTTTATTTATTTTTTTTTTTTGAAAATAATTGAATTTCTGCAATTATTTGTAATTTCACCAAAATTGAATTTTTTTAGTGTTTACAACAAAAATTTGAATTGTTAGTCTCCATTTGTAATACAATTTAATTAAGAAGAGGAATATTTTATGAATAGTAATAATTTATTAATAATTATTTACTATTTTGTTGTTAAATTATTTATAATTATTACTTTGTAACTATAAATAACAGTACGGTATTCATTGCGGCAATATTCTGTCAGCACTGGACAGTAGATACTTCCGTCAGCGCGAGACATGGTTATTATTTTAGCGTCATGACAGTGCTGTCTGTCAGTGTAGCTACCGATACTGATAGTGCTAGTAGTGCAGTACACTGCCAGTTGTACTTTTTCCATTATTTCTTTTCATGAATAAAAAATTATTTAAAAATTATCACTGGTGAAATTTTAAGTAAAATAAGTGAAGTTACTTAATTTAATAATTAAAAATTTATCATGAAAAAAGTTTTAAAATTGTTCGAAAAACTTTTTTTTCAAGTAGGGGAAATGCTTGCAGGTTGACCCACTTGCGTTATTTTTTATTTTAAAAGTGTCATAATCAAAAACGCAACTGTTATTGTTGTCAAATGATTAGTTATTACTTTTTATGCTCTTTTGGAGCAAGTAGAAGCAATAAAAATGTTCTTGTTAAACAAATTCTGAAATTGACTTATAGAAAAATTGAAAAATTAACATTGTGACTTCTTCATGTGCTAACAAATGAAAAATTTTTATAGATAATTTAAGTTACAATTTTTTTCTAAGTTGCATTTTTAATCAATTTTGATAATCCAAAAGGAATTTTTTAACATATTATCATGAATTAATATATTTTTCATCGATTTAAAAATAGAATTGAAAATTGCAGGTTGACTCACTTTTCGGCTTGCAGGTTGCCCCACCTGTAATTAAAAAACAAGTTTTTATTTTTCAAAAAATTTTTTTTATTTTACCATAAATAAATGGTGAGGGCCCCCGGCGGGGCCCTCGTTGATTGCCCTCTTGCCATGTGGAATCCGTAATGGCAATCCACGCGGAGCCCTCGAAGGCGTGACATGCTTTCCCTCATGGGTGCCCTCGAGGAAAATCCTCATGGATTCCATATGGATTTTCCACGCGGTGCCCTCGTGGATTTCATAAAATGCCCTCAACTTTATTTTCAATTAAATTATTAAATTAATTATTTATTAATAACAAATTAGTCCAATTATTGATAAATAACATTATTATTTAACAATTTTTACTTTTTTTAATTAAATCGTGACCAAAAAAAAAAAAAATCTGACGCACGCAGGAATTGAGCCTACGACCTACTAACTACCAAACAACACTCTTACCACTATGCTACGGGATTTACTTGAAAATTATTGTCTTATTGTACGTGACTTGATGATTTGCTTTTGATTATGATTCAATAAATTATTTATTGACACTAATACACCATGACAAATAATTAAATAGTTTAATAATAATAATAATATTAATAATATAGTAATAGACCATAAATATTCATAAATTAATATTTTTATCATTTCAAAAAAAAAAATGTCAAAACATTTGTGTTAAAAAGCGTTTTTCATAGTTTAAAATCATTATAAACATGAATTTTTTTATGTAAAAAAAAGTTTTTTTTGGACTTAGAAATTTTTGGTATAATCAATGATGTGGGCGATCCATACGGGCCCCTCGCGTGGGCCCTCAAGGATTTGCCCTCTTGTGAGTCTTATATTTTTTAAAAAGTAACATTAAATATTTGTTAAAAACGTGTTTTTCATTGTTTAAAATCATTATAAACATTAATTTTTGTTATGTAAAAAAATATTTTTTGTTTGGACTTAGAAATTTTTGCTAGTTGATGATGTGGGTGATCCATGCAGACCCCTCGCGTGGGCCCTCATCGATTTGCCCTTAGGTAAGTTCAATATTTTCAAAAAAAGTAACATTAAATATTTGTTAAAAACGTGTTTTTCATTGTTTAAAATCATTGTAAACAATAATTTTTTGTTATAAAAAATATTCGTTGTTTGGACTTAGAAAAATTGTTGTGCAGGGCATTCGTAATGGCTAAGAGCAGTGGCCCTGCTGGTGCCCTCGTAAATTTCCATAACTTTGTGATAGGATTTCTGGAAAAACGTCACTTAATGTTAATTTCAGGTGCTTTAAAATGTAACTTAATGCATTCTGAACTTAAGTTTTTCAATAGAAATTTTTTTTTTTTGAAACTTAGATAAATTTTTGAGCAGGGCAACCGTAAGGGCAAAGAACGGGGCCCCTGCTGGTGCCCTCGTGGATTTCTCCTCATGGATCTTCCACGTGGGCCCCCAACGGGGGCCTCGGATCTGTGGGGCTCGAACGTGGCTTTTTCCACACTGGTCGTTTTAAAAATTCAAATTTAAATTATGTTCAGAAACATTAATTGTAAGTAATTATAGTGAAGGAGAATAAATAAATTTTCATAAATTTATTTGAGTTTTTCCATATTATTATGAATTTTTCAAGGTGGGTCAACTTGCAAGCTTAAATTTCAAAAAATTAAATCAGAATTTTTTTTGACTCTTTTTACGGGAAAATTTTGGACTTTTTTCTAATATTGCACTTTAAATTGTTAGAAAATCAATTATTATTACCCAAAATATAAACAAAATCTAACTAAATGGATAAAAGTTATTTGTTTAAAAAAAAAAAATTTCTTTAATGTTTGATGCTAGGTAAAATCCACAATTTTGAAAATTTAAAAAAAAATTTCTTACTAAAATCTTTTATCATAAAACACTACATTTATATCAAGTTTCACAAAAATTTAAAGACCCATGACCAACTTTGATTTTTTTGAGAAAATTTGACCCGTTAAAAATAATGACAGGAAATAAGAAAATTATTACCTATTTAAAAACTTATTTCAATAAAAGTAATTTTAATAATTATTTATATTTGTATTAATACTACACTCAAAAAAGCTAAAATTTTTATTTTGATTCTAATTTATGTTATTTTTGAGAAGTTATCTCTTAAATACCAATTTATATCTTTAAAATTAACGCACATGAAAATTAGAAAAAATTAGTTGCGCATTAGAACATTTGTAACATAAACAAGATTAGAAATTTCGTATTGATATTTTTGAAACAATGATACAATTTAGCATAGAAAATAAGTGGAAATGAAGTGATGTGTGGATTTGAAACAAGGGCAGTACTGACAATTGTTAAGTATACGTGGCCTGAATATTGAATACTGAAAAGCATCATCACATTTTATAACTTGTCTTTCCTCCTTACTTTTTAAAAACTCTATATAAAAACAGTTATTAAATAAAATAGCGTCAACTTTCATTAAGAAATTAACAAAAAGTATACAACTTTCCTACACATATTAATTTTTTTTAAATTTCTAACATTTTGTAATACGCAATTTTAAAACAATGAAAAATATTTCAAAATTATTTAAATGAAAATAAATTTTTAGAGAGCATTTAAAAAATAACATAAATTACTCATTATAGTTTTAAAAAATGGTTTGTTTTATTAAAACAGTTGCAAAATACCAAGTGTTTCAATAATTAAACAAATGCAATGAATTTATTATGAAATCAAACACGCATACACTCACATATATATTTTCCATGCTTTTTTTAGCATTCAAGACTCCAAGCTGAGAATGAATAATGAATTTTATCCTACGACGAATATGTGCATATTACGAAATTCTTTGTAGAATTTCGCAACCACAGTGCAATTATTAAAAAGCTCAACTCAAGAGCAAAATCTCTAATAAAAGATGAGGAAGAACGACCGGCTCTAGATAAAAATTCAAAAAAACACCTCAAATATGTTTTCATGAAGAATTTTTGAAATTACTTCATTTTAATCAAGAAATAGAAAAAGTACTTGTTTCAATTTCATAAACATATTTTCTTTCTATTTTCTTTGTTTAAATAAAATAAAAATATAGTTTTTGAATGTAACGAATCCCAAAATTCATTATACATATAAAAATTTTTACTTCTTTTTAAATCTATGAAAAACTTAGATAAATGAGTACATACTACATGAATTCGCTTTACATAAATACATAAATCTATTTATTGACGTTGAATGCGCACCGCGATGTCAGTTTCTGTCACACCTTGCCTATTATATCCATTTCGCGTTGAAGTTTGAATGCAGCCTGAATTTAGGTCGCCATATTGTTAAGCTCTTTCAATCCGCCCCTTAGATCCCCGAGTTAATAAAAGAACGAATCGAGACAAAAGTGCATACTATAAATTCGCAAGTAGATGAGCTGCAAGCTCTCGGGCCCTGATAACAGTGATGGATCTGCAGAGACTTTTAATCAAGATGAAGATTTGAAAAAAATGCAATAGAAATTCGAGCAATTTAACGCACTACCGACCAAGTCAGATCAGTAGGTGAGAGGTCGGCAATCTCGAAATTGAACGTTACTTGGATGCCTTTCCGCCAATCACTTCCGCGCGGATGCTTCTAGCATTTCATTGCACGATTGCACCAACGCTATAACTGAAGTATATATATATATATATATATAAAAGCAAAAGAGATATCACTTTTAAATTTGTCTCCTTTATTTATCTCTGTTTCTGTCAAATTCATTAAATTTATTAAAAATTTATTCTTTGATCAAACATGACTGTATCAGGGCTCAAAGCAGTGAAAGTATTTAAAAATACGGACTTTACGGACCAAAAATGAAAAATTAGGGACCAATTACAGACAGAAATATAACCAGTCCGAATCAAATAAGAGAACATTTTACTTAAAACTTAAAATCGAAGATTCGGAGTTATCGATATCTTCATGTTTTATAATAATTAAAAATGACCAAATGATAAAATCATTTACAATTGAATTATTATTTACAAGAATTTTTAACTAAAATTTTTCTTTAAATCGATTATTTTTAATAATTTTCGAAAAAAATCCTTTGACAATTTTCAAATCCATTTCTTTACAATATTTAATTTTACGAAATTTCAATTATTCATAAAGAACGATGCTGAAAAATGGTCAAAATTTGCCCCCGAAGGGGATTGTAAAAGAAGTATATGTTTTTATAGATTTTGACCTGCTGAATCCGAAAATCAACCTTAGAAAGTTCTAAACCTTGGGGAAAGGGGTGAAAAACCACCCTTAACTCAGAGAAACCGTTTTTAATAAACAACAGTAAAATATGATAAAATTATTAAATAAGAAATGTTTACACTATAATTTAATAAATTAAGGTAACAGTAATAACAACCGCATAATTTAAATCACGATTACGACCCTTGCAGTTTAAAAAACTACCCCCTCATACATCAACACTTATGCCAAACCCCCAAAAAGGTATAAAACGTCAATATATTGATACATAACAAAGCAATAATTAATCCTCTAAAAATAAACAACGCTTACCACTACTGCAGAAATATCGGCCACCCCTAAATATGTTAAAAAACCACCCCTAAACAATAAAAACCAAAAAAAAACTTAAAATGTCATGGACTAAGATTCTAATGTTTTTGTTAAAGAGTTATCCCTACCAAAAACAAATAAGCAACTATTGTTACATGTACCATTAACTCAACAACCCTTAATCATGATCAGAAACTACCCCTATATGATATTTAAAAAATTACCTCCGAAGTTACAAATTAAAAACCAAATTATTTTACTATTTATGACACTTTAAATAATCAAATCAATTATTATATGGGTTATCAGGTCCAACCACTGGAGGTGAGAAACATTGTCCAATCAATGAAGATCAGGGTTATCAGATCAAACTCTAAAGGTAAGATACATTGTTGTCCAATCAATGAAGATCAGGGTTATGGAATCCAACCACTGAAGGTAAAAAACATTGTTGACCAATCAATGAAGATAAGGTTTATCAGGTCCAACCACTGAAGGTAAGAAACATTGTTGTCCAATCAATCAGTGGTTGGACCTGATAACCCTGATCTTCTTTAATTAGTCAACAATGTTTCTTACCTTCAGTTGTTGGATTCCATAACCCTGATCTTCATTGATTGGACAACAATGTTTCTTATCTTCAGTGGTTGGACCTAATATCACTGATCTTTATTGAGTGGTCAACAATGTTTCTTACCTTCAGTGGTTGGATCTGTTAACTCTGATCTTTATTGATTGGACAACAATGTATCTTACCTTCAGTTGTTGGACCTGATAACCCTTATATTTATTGATTGGACTACAATGTTTCTTACCTTCAGTGGGTTTATCTGATAAACTCTGATCATTATTTATTAGGCCACCAAAGACTGTACCTTCAAGGTTTGAATATTTTATGTGTTTTCTTTATTGATTGCAATAAATTGATTATCACCATATCAAACAATTATTTAAAGTGTCATAAATAGCAAAATAATTTGGTTTTTAATTTGTAACTTTGGAGGTAATTTTTGAGGGATGATATAGGGGTAGTTTCTGATCATGATTTAGGGTTGTTGGTTTAATGGTAGATGTAACAATAGTTGCTTATTTGTTATTGGTAGGGATAACTCTTTAACAAAAACATTAGAATCTTAGTCCATGACATTTTAAGTTTTTTTTCGTTTTTGGTTGTTTAAGGGTAATTTTTTAACATATTTAGGGGTGGCCGATATTTCTACAGTAGTGGTAAACGTTGTTTATTTTTAAAAGATTAATTATTGCTTTGTTATGTATCAATATATTGACGTTTTATAACTTTTTGGGGTTTTGGCATAAGTGTTGATGTATGAGGGGGTAGTTTTTTAAACTGCAAGGGTCGTAATCGTGATTGAAATTATGCGGTTGTTATTACTGTTACCTTAATTTATTAAATTATAGTGTAAACATTTTTTATTTACATAATTTTATCATATTTTACTGTTGTTTATTGAAAACGGTTGTCTTTGAGTTAAGGGTGGTTTTTTAACCCTTTCCCCAAGGTTTAGAACTTTCTAAGGGTGATTTTCGGATTCAGCAGGTCAAAATCTATAAAAACATATACTTCTTTTACAATCCCCTTTGGGGGCAAATTTTGACCATTTTTCAGCATCGTTCTTAACTATAATAATCGTCGTATTAATTCTTTTATTCTGTTCAGTCTGTCCACACCTAAACTTAGTCATGATTATGCTTTTTGTTTTTTGATACGTTTTGATAAAAAATATTATACTACTTTCATTTTTTTAATTTATTTATATCATTTTCATTTTTTAATTAATTCAAAAAAAATCTGTATTATTCTAACAAAATTATTAAATGCTTTTATTAATAATTTTATTTTTTTGCGTTGGAGTTACAAATTAAACACTTATAAAACATAAATTCAGAAAATTAATGAAAACTGCGAATATTGTTAATAAATTGTCATTAAAAAGAGAAATCATTCAAAAAAATTTCATTTTTTTAATATAATAATTTATTTTCTCCATTTGTACACTTTACATAAATTTTACAATTCATGTTTTTAATATAAAAAACATATTTGTTTTGCAAAGTAAAATTGATCAGCTCTCTTTTCTTAAAAAAAAAAATTAGAAAATTGTTAAAAAATTCACAAAATTAGGAATTTGCATCAATTTCGGAGAATTTTCAGTTTCTTTTGGAAAAATTTCTTTTTGTTAATTACAATTTCAATAAAATATATTAATTTTTTTTTAAATAAATGAAAAATTTTATAATCTCTATTTTATAATCACAATTGTTGTACATTTTCTGTTTTTTTTAAATATTACAAATATTTTTCACATGTGCACCTTTTTTTATTAAGTTTTAGTACTTATTTAATTACTGGACATATTATATGAAAATTTCAAAATTTGATTCTTGGCAATTTTGTTATATGTATGTTTATAATTTAAAGCACCCTCTTCCACAATTTCTGAACACGATTTTAGAATTCTAGAACTCCATTTTAAAATTTACGAAATAAATTTTTAAATATTTGGAAATTTATCGATTTAGAATCTTATTTTGTTAACTAAATCATGAGTTTTTTTTTAAAGAAATGGAAGAAAATTTTTTGAAATATTCCTATTTCTAATCACGATTTCTTAACAAAGTTCTGTTGTCTTAAAAAAGCAAGTAATTTGCACTATTTCTGTTTCTCAATTACAATTTTTTAACAAAGTTCGAAGTTTTTTAGAAATAAAAGAAAAAAAAATTTATGAATAACATTTTTTTAGAACATTTTAAATTTCTTTTCAAAAAAAAGTAAGAGCATTTCCATAATTTCTATTTTTCAATTACGATTTTTAACGAAATTATTTAGAAAATTTACATAACTTCTATTTATCACAATTTTTTAACGAAATCTCAAGTTTTTTTTAATAAGTTCACTGAGAGAAGAGTTATAGTCGTGACAACAAAACGCGTTTAGTAGCAAAAACACATGGAGAGCGATTGTAGCGCCCCTGGCGGTTTAGTTTCTGTTTAGTATCACTGACTAAACTGACAGTCGTTCCTACTATAGTGTAGTAGATGCGACTGTTAAATTTGTCCGTCGAAAATTAACAAGACTGTTTAGTTATCAGAACTGAACCGATAGTCGCCTTCACTATTCTCTTCTCTCCGTGTTAAAAAAATTTGCATAATTCCAATTTTTTTCCGTGCGACCTGCACGGACAGCTTAATTTTTTTTTTGGACCCATCAAACTTGTCAGGCCCACTCTGAAACTTTTTGCAAAACCTTCTCATCATTTCCAGGTATGTTTTAAAAAAAGAAAATTAAAAATTTATCATACCCAAAGTTAAAAAAATTAATTTGTTTATAAAATTTTTTTATTTTTTTAATAAAAAATGAAAAAAAAAAATTTTTTGTTATGATTATTCAAAAGTAGAGAGAAAAACAAAACTTTTTTTCTCTTGTCAAAAAATGAAAAGAAGCAATATTTTTTGAGTTATCTGACATTAAAAATATATCTTTATTTAAAAATAGAAAATTTTGAAAATTCATAACTCAAAAATTTGACCTCCAAAAAAATAATAAAAAAATACGTATCTGTTTTTTTTCAATACAGAATAGAAAAAAAATATTTTTGGCCGATTTTAAGAGGTCGACTGAAATCTCACGTGGAATTGCCCATATGTAACAGCTAAACAAACGCGCGTGTAGTTTCTCTTAGTGTCAATAGATAATTAATAATAATGCCTATAAACAATAAAAACGGGATTACACATGTGTAATCACAAAAATGAATTTAAATATTAAAAAAAAAAAAAAATTTTGTGCGAAAATTATGATTATAAAATAGAAATTATCAAATTATGTTTACTTTTTCGTTTAGTAAGAAAAATAAATTTCGTTAAAAATTAAAATTTACAAAATTTATCACTACTTTGCTAACTTTGCATAAAATTATATAAGTGCCTTACTTGTGCCTTCAAAAAATGAATTAATTAAATAATAGAGTTGAAATTATCGATCACCCCGAGTCAGGTTGTTGACTCGGGGTGAAAAAATGAATTAGTTAAAGTTTTTTGAAATATTACTTCAGTAATTTACGACAAATTCCTGTTACAAATAACAAAAAAACTAAAAAAATTTGTGAGCAAAAATTTTGAATGCTTTACTAACTTTGCACAAAATTCATTTTTGTCCTACATGCGCGATAAACTCGACTTACCGTGCATGCATAGCGGGCGGAAAGTAAGCTTTTGCCGCCCGACTACCAACAGCGGGCGGAAAAACTACTTTTCCGCCCGCTTACTAACAGCGGGCGGAAAACCACTTTTCTGCCCGCCTCCGTGGCCTTAGCGGGCGGGAAAACGACTTTTCCGCCCGCTGCTTTAGCAGTATTAAATAAATACTACTAATTATTATATTATCACTTTCTATTACTTCAAATCAAAACGGAGTCAATTTTTAAGTAAAATTTTATTGTTAAATTTATCAAAAATATTCGGACTCGCCTTAGGCTTAATAAAAATGTTTCATACACATTTAATAATTAGTGCATATTCATTTTTGAATTTACGGATGCGTCTTGCTTATCGCGCATTTGGACAAAAAATATCGTGTGCAACTCGGGCGAAATAGTATATTGTGTGGCAAGGGCGGAAAGTTGTCAATTTCTGACCGAGTTCGAAATTTGCCGCACGAGCGAAGCGAGGGCGGCAATCGTACGAGGTCAGAATTGACATTTCCGCCCGAGTTGCACACGATACTTTTTGTCCAAATGCGCGATAAACAAGACGCATCCGTAAATTCAAAAATCAATATGCACTAATTATTAAATGTGTATGAACAATTTTTATTAAGCCTAAGGCGAGTCAGAATATTTTTGATAAATTTAACAATAAAATTTTACTTAAAAATTGACTCCGTTTTGATTTGAAGTAATAGAAAGTGATAATATAATAATTAGTAGTATTTATTTAATACTGCTAAAGCAGCGGGCGGAAAAGTCGTTTTTCCGCCCGCTAAGGCCATGGAGGCGGGCGGAAAAGTGGTTTTTCCGCCCGCTGTTAGTAAGCGGGCGGAAAAGTAGTTTTTCCGCCCGCTGTTGGTAGTCGGGCGGCAAAAGCTTACTTTCCGCCCGCTATGCATGCACGGAAAGTCGAGTTTATCGCGCATGTAGGACAAAAATGTCAATTCTGACTTCGTACGATTGCCGCCCTCGCTTCGCTCGTGCGGCAAATTTCAAACTCGGTCAGGAATTGACAACTTTCCGCCCTTGACACACAATATACTATTTTAAGCCTCCCAATAATAAATTGAATTTTTGAAAATTTATAACTGATTACATAAATGCAATTATTTTCAAAAGTAATAAAATTTTTCGTAGAAATTCAATTATGTTCAAGAATTTTTTAATATTTTCGTCAAAATGTCAATTATTTTTTAAAAATTTAATAAGAAATCTATTATTTGCAATATTTTTATAAATTTCTTCGCAATAATTTAATTATTTTTATAAATAATTAAATTTCTTTTAAGAATTCAATTATTTTTATAAATAAAACTCATCGCAGAGTTTAAATTATTTTTAATACAATTTTAATTAAATTCATCGAAAAATGTAATTGAGGCCTTGGATCCAATAACTGGCCCGACGCTCGAAGGCACGCGCTCTGTGAGCGCCTCTGGGCCACTCACTGCTACCCGACTGGTATTTGCGCGTTCCTCCGAGCGTCGGGCCAGTTATTGGATCCAAGGCCTCAATTGTTCTTAAAAATTTTATGAAAAATCGTTAAAAGAAATCATAATGATTTAAAAATGTTTTGATAAAATTCTTTATGAGACTTCAATTTTAAGAAATTTTAAATATTAAATAAATTATTTATTTTTGCATTTAAATTATTGAATTATCTAATAAAAATTTAGCATGAATTTTAAGAAATAATTAAATTTTAAAATGGTTTCAAATCAAATTCTTTAAAAATTTGTATTTTTCATACTTATAACTAACAATTCTGTAGAATTAATTATATTAAAAAAGTTTAATTGAATTTTATCCTAAAATTATTTGAAGTGTTTATTTTTTAATTCCTATTTAATTGAAGAATTTCTGTATAATTTAAATTTCGTAAAATTGATTTGTAAACAAATAGATTTTAAAATTCTCAAAGAACTTTTTTCAAAAATTATTTAAAATAATTTATTCCTGTGAGAAAATAATAATGATTAAAATTTATTTAGAAAAGAAGTTATTGACGTTTTCAAATAATTTCAGAAATTGGTAAATAAATGTAATAGAACATTTTTTGAGTGTCTAATCAGTTTTAGAGTGTATCAGAATTTTCTTTAGTGTTATAGGGAAGAAGTCAAAATTTTGTCAAGTAATAATTAAGTTTTTTATATAAAAAAAAGAAAATATTTTGCAGGATTTATTTTTTTAGAAACAAAGGAAATAATGAATAATATAAAAACATTAATAATTTTTTTAAATTAATAAAAATATTTTTGAATTATTTGAGAAATAAAAATAATATTATTAAATAAAAAAATTGGTGAAAAAATAATGACGTATAATATTATCTATCAGAATATATCAAAAAAACAAAAGCATGCACAATAGTCTAACTTCAAGTGTGGACAGACTGGACAGACTAGGACAGACTGGACAGAATGGACAGAATACGACGATTATTATAGTTAATTCTACTAGAATCCAATTATTTAAATACAAAAATAAATAATTTATTGAATAAATGAATGTTTCTTAAAATATAGTTTGGTTCTGGCAACAAAATCTTTTATTTGATATATTTGCAACAAAACTGTTTGGTTGGGTGAACTAAATTCTTTTGTCGAACTATTGACTTCGCTCAAATTGAATATTTAGTAGACGTTACACTATCAATGAAAAGCCCAAAGGTCAAGGAAAAACCAAAAATTTTTTGAAAAAACGTTTTTTTCCCCTAACTTTTACATTATTTGACCTAATAAATTATTTGTGATTAACAAATTTAGTTTCTCTACTTATTGCTTACAATATTAGACATATTATACTTCAAAATTTCTTTTTGATTTATTTTTTTGTACACTGAGAAAAGTGGAGTATTGGACTAAACATCTGGAGGGACAAATCGTTGATATTTGAGAGTTAGCTATTGGATAACAATCTAAATGTTCAAATACACCATTGACAGATATTCGTGCCATTTCTCTTGGAGGGAAAATGAGTTTATAACAGAGGGACAAATTAACCATCTTGAGAAATCCCTTCCTTATCCGGCGCGAAATGAATAAATATGGCAACCTAACCCCTAAATTAAATACATAAAATGTCAGAAAAATAATTTCGCGCGCATCAGATCGTACACATTTTCTGCGCAACTTTTAACCCTCAGATATAATGGGAGAGAATATACAAGTAGATTTCCATTATCAATTCAAAATTTATTTAAGAAGGACTATTTAACTCTCTTCATAAGCAAAGGAAACATACACTTTTTGAACCTCTGAATTTGACTCTCCAGTTTTCTCAGTGTACCAAAAAATTTTAATATTGGTGTCCAATTTTTAGTTATACATTTTTAATTTTATAATAAAATGTTCATAATTATTTTAAGAATTTGTAGTAAAAATTTGATAACAAAAAAGGTGGTGTTTTTGAGAAAATTGATCTTATTTATTTTCAGAAAATCTTCCTCTATTTTTATCATTTTAAATATTTTTTCAAATTCCAAACTGGATTGTAAAGAGAACAAGACCATCTACAAGACCCAAGAAAGAAAATTAAATTATAGTCAGAAGAAAAAAAATGACAAGCAAAATAATTTTTTTTCTATAACATGAAGTTAGTCGACCTGCCTGATTTAAAATGGATTTAGTCTACTGTGTGATTCTTGGATATTTTATGAATTGAAATTATTGTTATGGTCCAATTGGATGCATAAAAGTAGAAACTTTCAATGAAATACCGAATAAGAATGAATTAATATAAGTAGATGTAGCAAAATAATCAGAAAAATCATTAAAAATGAAATTGACCTTTTTAAAACTTGTATGTAATATGAAAATTTCTCTATCTAAAGGAATCATAATAGAAGCAAAATCAAGCATTGTTGGTTAGTCAAAGAGTATTGTAAACGAAATAAAAATTATTTTCTAAAAAGTGCAAAAATCCCATGTTAATTAAATGGGAAAAGTATTGTTATTTAGGCAGGGTTAAACGGCATTGTAAAATTTTTTTTCTAGTTTCTAGAATTGTTTTTAGGTCAAAAAGAAACGATTTTGACGATACCCAAATGAAAATAGCTAACTTGGGAAATAACGGACACCCTAATGAGCATGGTTACACAGCAGAGGGTAAAATTGTGATGGGTAAATTAATATGTGGAAACAAAAGAATAGTTAAATTTGCGCCTGGCATCGAAATATTTTATTGATAAAAACAGTGTTGCACAAGCGCGAATTTAACTTTTCCTCGGTTTACCTAACTTAATTTACCCTTCCCTACTTTACCCTCTGCGGTGTAATCAGGCTCTATATAAGAAAATTCTCAACCACTCTTTCACAACGATGTTCGTTTAACGCGTGCGATATTTCGATAAGCGTTTGTTGCGAGATTATGTACGTTATGTTTATAAATATAAGTATAAGTTGTGTTTACATATATGTTCTAGAGTAATGATCCACAAGTTTTGAACGTTCAAATGAACGAAACACTTTTTATTAGAAATATTTTTATAAATAACTGTTCGCAATAAAAATTAAAAACTTAAATTTTACACTTAGGGTAAGTCCGAGGGAGATGGCCATATGGGAGAGATGGCCAGTTCGAATATTTTACAGAATTTGTAAAGAAATATCACTTTTTATGGGTTATTCTTCAACCTTTTGTGATTAATAATAAATCTAAACAATAATTTGATGAAAAATAATTAAGCTGTAAGTGTAATCCTTGTTTATTTTTTTTGCATGGGTCCAAAATAATTTGAAAATTTCAGATTTCTTGTTGCTATATTGTTATTTGTTAACATAGTTTTTTAAATTTAAGTTTTATTAAGTAGTGTATAACCCACGCTTCGATATAAACGAAAAATGAAAGGAAAAATTATTTTATTTATTTAATATTTTGATGTTTACTTTTATCATGAATTTTTGGGTAAGATGGCCATTAATGACTTTTATTTAAAATTTTTTTATGTTAATGTTAGATACTTGAGAAATATTAAAGAAAAGCAAATTAAAAATGTCTGAGAACAAAATAATTGATCTAATTGACACCAGAGATGGAGATTTATTTGTAGGTTGTGCTAAAAGTTACAACCGAACGACATTAATTGAAGATTGAATTCAATGCAGAATTTGACACTTGTGGCTACATGAAAACTGCTCTGAACCCCATGAAAAATTTTCAAAATGCGACCAGAAAAAGAGGAAAGTGATGTGAACGATTAAAAATTAAATTTAAGATAAAAGCCAAAAATTATAGGTAGTGGCCATCTCTCCCGAACACATGTGGCCATCTCACCCGGACATTCCAGAGAAATGGCCAAATGCACTTTTTCAAAAATGTAAATTTTAAGATTGTTGCAATGAAAATATTTTATTTTATGTTTCTTTATTTTCAAGTTAAGTGTTCAATGTTTAATTATCAATAAAAGTTTAGACAAAAAAAGCTTTTTTATAAATTTTACACTACTTTAAAAAAACTATGGCCATCTCCCCCAGACTTACCCTAAAAACTTTATAATTCATTTTTTTATACCGACAAAAAATTATTGTAATAAATATTTAAATTAAAGAAGAAAATAAATAAATTTCGTTCATTTGAACGTTCAGAACTTTAGGATCATCTAGAGTATCCATTGTTATTACGAATGTTTCTTGAATAAATTTTTTCCGTGCACATCACCAAAAAGATAATCTATATATTTTTTTATTCTGAACAATTTGATAAATATTTAATAAAATTTATAGAAACGTTTGTCGAATAATTTAAAAATTCCTATTTATAGATTTGAAATGATGAAAGTGAAGCTAATTTTTGCTGAACGAATAGTGTTTTCTTTGTTGCGTGTATAAAAACAGTCTTTGTACATAATGATAATAAAAAAGTAATTAAATGTGAGTGTATATACATGTGGTTGGATGAGAATCTCTAAGGTCTTTTGCGTTTGCAACTTGTACGTACGTGCATCTAAATCGAGGTCAAACCGAATTTTCTACTTTAACCTACTGAATGCTAGCAAATTTAGCTTTCTAAAGCAAGACAAGCCTATATCGACCACCAACACCGCATTGCAGCCACCGGACCGCAAGATCAAAACACTGAACCCAGTGATATTGTCTTATCCGGTTCAAAATTAGTCGCTAGAGAATTAACCAAACTAAAGTTGACATCTCAAAGTGAATCTTAAAGCAACTGAGCCATAAGCTAGACTCCTTAGTTTATCAATGCCTAACTGTATTCTCATGAATATCAAGTTAGTACACTGAGAGAAAAGAATAGTTGGGGTAACCATTTACATCAAGATTATTTTTAATTTGTAACCTATACTGCTGTTAATCTATCGGTTGGGATTACCATCTTTATTAGTAAACTTAGCTATTTATTCATTTTGTTAGCTTTAGACTGATTAAGCTTGTAGTAGGGTTTACTAAACAGGCGTTTTGTAGATGTAATATGCTCTATAAACGTCATGTAAACTAATCAGTTTAGTAAAATATAAAACACGAAATAAGTGTTATATAAAATTGCAAACAATACACCAACAGTTTTAGTTTATCTATTTATCAAATTTCAGTTATTGCGTGGATTGTTTAAACTTTTTATTTAGAATAAAAATTTTAAAATTAGAAATTCTGTTCTCTATCAATCTCATTTACATTTGGATTTATCTGTCCTTATATAACTTGTTAAACCCTATTGGTGAGACTCTTGCGTCTGTAGTCAAATTCGTGTCCCCCCAAGTGACTAGGTCATAACCCTAGTCATAACGTTGTCAAGGAACTTATAAGATTTTTGGCCAAAAATGCATAAAAAGTGACCATGCCCCTCCTTAAGTTTTTAACTATTTAACATGGAGAGCTAAAATATGTATTTATGGTCATAGCGTTGTACAGGAAAAACTAAAAAATTTTTGAAAAAGCATTTTTTCCCCTAACCTCTAGGTACCTACATTATATTATTTGACCTATTTATTTAAAAATTGATATTCTAGTGTATTTTTACTATCAAAAAAATAAAAATCACCCCCATCAACTTGCAAAAAATGTGTTTTTTTACAAACTGCAGTATAGAATTTATATTCATTTTATTGTACTACTATTCAAGAATACAAACGTAAAATATGTTAAAAATATTAAACATTACAAGAAATACAATTTCTTGAAAAATATGTTTTTTGTTTCTCTGAAAAATTGTCTACTTTTAACATTTTTTTTTATAATAAAATATCTTTCTATCTATATATCTATATATGGGGGTAAAATTTATCAACTGTTGAGGTCAAAAAATGAATTTCCTCGAAACTTTGCCAAAATATTACTATTATTAGTAGAAGTGTAAATATGATTTATTAAAGAATTTGATAAAATATTTTTTGAGTACAGAGTTCCAAAATTTTGATTTTTTTGAAAATATCTTTTTTCGATTTAATATATATTGATAAGTAAAATTAATCAAATTAAAAATGTGAATAGTGATTTTTAAAGCGTTTATTACGAGCTACAAGCTGGTGATGTTAAAAATGGTTTTCTTTCAATTTGACATTGAAATTCAAGGTCAAATTCTTAATTTCAATATATCTTAAAATCGGTTTTTTTCAAACCTATCCCAATGGAAAGCTTATCTTTTTTCCTATGAGTCATGTAAAAATTAGAATGAGATCTTGAAAATTTTTCAAGAAAATAATTATGAATCATTATTTTCTTTATAAAATTATGATAAATTATTATTTTCTGCAAAACTTTTTAAGGTCTCACTCTGATTTTTATATGGCTATAGGAAACAAGGTAAGCTTTCCATTGGGATAAGTTAGAAAAAAACCGATTTTGAGATATATTGAAATTAAGAATTTGACCTTGAATTTTTCAATGTCAAATTGAAAGAAAACAATTTTTTTCATCACCAGCTTGTAGCTCGTGAAAAACCCTTTAAAAATCACTATTCACATTTTTAATTTGATTAATTTTACTTATTAATATATTAAATAAAAAAAAAAATTTTAAAAAGTCAAAATTTTGAAGCTCCGCAACTCAAAAAAAAATTTTATTAAATTTGATAATAATTAATATTTATATTTCTACTAATAATGGTAACATTTTGGCAAAGTTTCGAGAAAACTCATTTTTTGATCTGGACAGTTGAGGATTTTTGTCCCGTATATATATAAAATCAAACTTTTGTCTGTATACATTGCTTAGAACTTTAAATTTCGCAAATAATAATTTGTTTTGAGCATCAAGGAATCAAAAAACAATAAACTAAGATGTAAGTATAAAAATGTTTTCAATATCAAAAAATCGAAAAAATTATAATTGATATACCAATTACAATCAAGCTTAATTCAGTAGTATTTTTGGGGTCTCTGATTAAAATGTTGACGTCAAAATAATGCAATTCAGAATTATTTATTTATCCAATTCATACAATAATCTTTAATTGCAAGAACTTCAGAAATATTGAAAATGGAGATTCCAAAAAGTGAAATACGACTTCACTAAATTTCCCCGTGTAGAAATTGACATATTTAGGTCATAACATGGAATGAAACACCTACACGGGTCCACGAATTACTTTTTTCCCTGTATATTATTTAAGGCGCCCATATATAAGTGAAATAATAGTTCAAAAAATTAGAATCATAAAATATTACATGTCTTTTTGGAAATTTTTTTACACTTCTCATACTTTAATATTATGAGCATTAAATTGTAAAATCGAGAAATATCAATACCAAGTCATAGAAGAAGTGAAAAAATTGCGGTTTGAGTAGAAAATGCTCTAGCAGCCAAATATCTAAGAAAAAAATCTATCTATACTTCCAAGAATGATATAAAGTTGCTATTTTCAAAATAAACGTTTCATTAACACAATAAAAAATAACAATAATAGTATTTTGTTCATAAAGATATTTAACATTCTAAAAAAGTACGTTAAGCAGAAGCGATCGGTTCTGGTAAAACCCGCATTTTTTAATATCACATTTTCAGGTTTTTACAATCGCTTAATAATTTTAACCACATTTTGAAACTTTTATTCTGTCTAAGAAACACACACATATATTATTTCGTCGGCACCACAGTCAGAAAGTTCTTAAAATGAAGTAAATTCTTTTGAATTAATTGATACAATTAATTCAAATTATTTGAAAAATATTTACTTGCTTCAAATAACCTGAATTATATTTGAAACAAAAAAATCTTAATTTTATTTCTAATAAATGAATTTGTTTAACACAAATAATGAGTTATTTTAAACAATTAATTAATTTATTTTAGTTACTCAACTAATTGTATATTTGATATTAATAAAAATTATTTAGCGCAATAATTAATTCAATTTATGACTACAAGTAAACTAAATTATTTAATGCAAATAATACATTACTTAATGCTATAATAAAATATTTAATAAAAACAAATAAAACAAACATTTTGATCAAATTAATCACTTATCGAAACGATAATAAATGAGTTATTTGAAACTATTAATTTATTTACTTCATTCAAACAAATGGATGTTAATTATAAATACAAATCTGTGGAAGAAAGGCATAACAGCATAACTGACATTTTTATCAAATTTGAGATAACATCAGATTTGTATATATATTTAATATTGCTCTTCAAAGTTCAATAGCTGAAAAATCATTAAAATGGTTATTAATGTAGAAAATAATGGAAAACATAATCGCATAATTGCGTTTTTGACAAAAGGAGACCAGCATAATAACATAACTGCATTCAGCTTAAAAAACAATTGACATAATTAAAAATGAAAATAACCTTTATGAATAAAAACAATAAGAATTTTGTAATAAAATGTTTTTAGTAAAATACATTTTTCGTACTTTAAATTAAATATATTTATTTTAATAAAACTGGAACAAATTTTTTATAGCATAAATTGTGCATTTAATTATGTACTAATTTTCTATTCTAAATTTCTATTCTAAAAAATTTTGGAAAGTATTTCAAAAAATAAATTGAAAAATTCTTCAAGTTAAACAGTAAAGTAAATTTTTTTTTCGTTTTAATAAATTAAAAACATTTTATAAAAAAATAAATTTTCTTCATACCTCGGTCGAAAGTACGTATTTCCCGCTGCGATTTCGCAGCAGAAAGTCAAACATCTGTGCTTTGGTTGATTTTCATACCCAACCTCTATTACAGCGGGAGTAAAAGAATTCTCTGTCGGTAAAAACACCACTGTCAGTAAATAAGAAAATTTTGATTTCAATGACAATTTAACGAGTAATTGTTATCGCAATATAAAATGAGAAAAAAAATTATCAAGAAAACTTTTTATACTTTATAAATTTATTATCCACAAGCTCTGAATATTGAAATGAACGAAATCTTTTGCTGATATAATTATTTTCAAAAATTATTTTAATAAACATTAAAAACAAAAATAACATAATTAATAATTTTGTAATTTCTTTTTTAATACGTGCCAAAATGTTATTATAAAATTGTAATAATTTGAAGAAATAATGAAAGTGTTTTCATTAGAATGTTTAGAATTTTAGAAACATAGAATTAATTTTGTACCACCAGAAAAATTTTTTTGAAAATATAATATTAATTTATCTTTCACATTTTTTTTTCGTGCCTGCCCCCGACCAGAAGCACTCGCTTCGCTCGTGCATCAAATGTCGGGGCAGGCGAATATTGTTTGCAAGAGAGAGACAGAGAAAAAACCAGAGCTTCACGAGTGTCCGCTAGAGGCGTTGAAGCGAGGAGCAAAAGTAAATAAAGATGGCCGGCTGTCAAATGAAACTCGATTGCAATTTTCTAAAAAAATAAATTACCCAGCGTACTTTCGACCGTATATAAAGAAAAATAGTATACATTACACGGGCAGAAATTCGAAAGCCCTAAACTACGCGATAATGCCCTCGGCTTCGCCTCGGGCATCATTTCGCGCAGTGCAGGAATTTCGAACTTTCTGCCCTTATAATGTAATATACTATTTATAACTAAATAAACTCTTATAATTTTTTCTAACGAATTAATAGTTTAATTTTTCTTTGTATGAAAAATTTTTTTATTATGACAAATCAAACCAAAATAAATTGTAACATTAAAAGTGTCTGAAGTTGGACTCATATACAATCTGAACTTGCATAACCGCGTAAGTGCAATAAAACTCATGATTCCGATGAAAAATTATCAAAATTTATATCAAATCGTGTGTTTTATTAAATTGTATAAAAGAATTTTGAAAATATATTAAATAATAATACTAAATGCAAAAGACCGAACAAATCTGTTGATTTTCTGAATTGACAGAAGTGAGAGAACATTAAAATTAATTTATCTCGAAATCATGACAAATGCAGTTATGCTGTTATGCCTTTCTTCCACAGAAATTATTTGTCACAATTAAGGGGAGAGTCTGGTCAAATGGGTTAAAAAAGATCTATTTTTTTGCTTAGAAATATTCCTAAACATGTCTAGAATGCTCTCCTGTAATTGTTTTAACAAATTCGAACTGGAAATATAGTTAAATATTGTTATAAGTGGAGCGCATCATGTACGTGTATACCAAAGCATCCGAAAACTTTAAACGTTTTTTTTCCGAAACTATGTTTTTCAAATTGGCGGAATTCATAGCTCATTCAATTTTCAACCGATTTACTTCGTCGAAAGCTTAAATTAAAGGTAATTAAATTTATGCAGATGAACCTTGAATATTTATGAATTTTAATTATAAAAAAAAGTTAGAGCAAAATATTAACAAAATTTTGCATCACTTTTTTATTTTTCTTGACATATTTGCAAAAATTTTTTTTTGCAAATTGAGGTTCATCTTTATTTTACGATCATATTTTAACCAAACATTCTTGGAATTTATGTTTTAGACGATTTTTATGGACTCCAATGAAATTAATTTTTTTAAATTTTCTTCTCAATATGTTCCCTTTTATGTAAAAACAATTTTAGTTAATAAAAATATATATCATTAAAAAAAACGCGTTTTAAAAAACCCTCGCCTCGGTTTGACCAGACTCCTCCCTTAATTTTAAGTAATTTTATTTTAACATTATAAAAATCTATTATCTAAATAATAAATATGTGTTAGATATATTAAATATAATAATTTTAGAAAGATTCTTAATAATTCTGAATAATTTATTAAAAATAATAAGAAAGAATAGTATATCCTTTCTTAAAAAAGACACGACATAAGAAAGGTCGAAATAAATCGAAAGTCGAATTATGTGCACTTCTCTGATTGGCTGAATCGAAGTAGTGCGCCAATATTTGAATTTGGAGTGAATTTAACTTATTAAATTAAACAACTTAAATTAATTAAATCTATACACTTTTAAAATAAAAAAATTATATCCTAATTATATCCTTTTTTCTACAAAAATATTCATAGTTTGAAAATATTGAAAGATATTCACCTCAGCAGTACACTTTGTAAACAAATGTTCCTAACCTCACTAACTCACATACTTAACCACACAATCAAAAAGAATTTCTGTTGTTTTGGTAGCTTAAAATTATATTTTTTAAAACAAAAAAAAACATATTTATTATATACGCGTTTATAATAACTAAACAATAATAAATAAAACAATTATTTGTGAAAAGATGTATTTTTTATATCATTACTAAAAAAATACATAAGGAGACACACGGTAGTTTTTTGATTATTTTTTGTTTGTATATTTTGTATAAACTAAAGCTTTCGTTCAAAAATATTTTTAGTACTGAGTGATTTCGTTAAAAATAGTTAATTTAAAAATAAAATGAAGTTTAAAAATAAAAATCTAAATATTTAATTATATTTTAAAAATGAAAATTCAAAGTATTATGATATAAGAATACAAAGAAATCTAAAACTAAAATCTAAAACTAATCTAATCTAATTATCTTATTATAATGATTGTAGATCAAAAGTTCTACACAAAAAGTTCCAAAACAAATGTTCCAATCCGAAAGTTCCAAAATAAAAATGAATCAAAAGACAAAAGTTCCAAAAAAATAGTGCCAAAACACGAAAATTCCAATATAATTTTAAATGTAATGAGGAGCAATTGAGATAAACACATTCAAAGCATTCGTTAGAAATCGATTTATCAATGTTCAATTTAAAAAAAAATTATTACCAAAGATTTTTCAATTTAAAAAATATTTCAGCCTAACCTTGATGAAAACTTTTAAATTCCCTTATTACAATAGACTTTAATTACAAACAGAACGTTTTAAATAGAAAAAAAATATTCAATAATGAATAATTTATTCAGGATGTCTACTACTTCCCGGTTAACTGGGAAAAACCGGGAAATAGTCGGGAAATGAAATATCTAAATAACATTTTTATCAAATCGTGTGCTATGTAAGGAAACAGCTAGCTTGGTCGGAGAATTTTACCTAAGCATTCAGTATTAGAAGAAATAATTTTTCTCATGTTTGAAATTAAAAAATTAATTTCTGTTTTATTTATAAAGTGTTACGTTATAGCTTTTTTATAAAAAGATTTACTATTTGAAGGGTGGCATGATTTTATTTTTTTTTATTTTTGGTTTATCAGATTTTAAAAGCTTACTCATATGTGACGCGATCTGAAGAAAGGGACCTTAGAAGCAAAAAATTATAGGTTATGTTTGCAATTCTTTAAATGAAAATACAAAAAAAGGATCAACTGTCAATATAAATCATTGAAGTTTAAGTTTTCATTAAAACTAAAATATTTAATAAACACTGATTTTAATTCGAAATAAGTAAAAAGAAACTTTCAAACAAGAAAAAAGTAACTCTAACCCAACCTCAAAATGATTTGCTTCTAAGGTCCCTTTCTTCAGATCGCGTCACATATATGTAAAAAGTATAAAAAATTTTAAAAAACTTTCAATGATTCAAAAAATGTATGAAAGAGACAAATATGAATAGGGAGAGAAAGTTAAAAGACAACATTATGACTAATATTGTGGTCTTTGGAAAAAAAAAGTTTTGAAAAAAAGAACTTTTGGAACTTTCAGTCTTTGGAAATTAAAATCTTTTGAACTTTTTTTCATTGGAACTTCTGTTTTGGAACTTCAGTCCTCCAACCATTATAGCAGAAAAACAAAAGAAACCTATTGTGAGCATATGCCTTAAAACATTAACTATATTATGGTCAATTACATTAATTTGCCTTGAATTGAAAGAAATATTATAATTATAATTATAAAATACAAAAAAAAAAAAATATATATATATATAAGTTAAAAAAAATTAACATTTAAACAAATGAAGTAAAAATTATTATTGTTGTTAAGTTACCAAAAGTGATACTAAATGTAATAACATTGAAATTATTATTTTACTACTAAATAAATAATATGTGGACGTCTATATGAAAAGGGCCCATTTTGGCACTATTGGAGTTATCTATATGGGCGTATTCCTGGCAAAATTTGGAAAATTTTGAGTGGTCTTAGAACTTTTTCGGTTAAAAATTCGTTGAATTACGAAATTTCAAAGTTAAGAACGCCAAAACCTCATTTTTCTAAAGAACCAATGAAATCAAACAGTTAAATTATCGATAAATTAATGAAAACCGCATGATTTGACTTGTCAAAACATGTAGATTGATAATAAAAATTTTTAAAAAATTAAGATTTTGCTCCAAAATTACTAAATTGCGATTATCTCGAAAACTAGAACCGACAATAAAATATTTTTAATTGTACACTCACAAAAATGATCTATTCAACATAAAACTAATTTCCTTTTAAATTATGTCCTTTAATCGTTAGCAGAAATAGTTTTATTGTAAAAGGGATTTTTCGAATATAATAAAGTTAGAAGTTTATTGGAAAAAAGAAAAACGTTCTGATTTCTTTTGATTTTTAAATGAAATCCTTTTATGTAAAAAGGATAGTTTCACGTGATTTGACGTTTGTAAACAAATTAAAATATTAAAATAAAAAAAGTTTATTTACTCTTTATATAATGCAAAGGTAATCTGCACAAATAAATTTAACGATTAATAATAATAATAAAAATTAAATTATTATTTTAATAAAATAAACAAAATACAAAATTTAAATAAAATATTGTCAATTTTGGATAATTATAATAATTATTTATGTATTCGAAAACTGTAATTTAATTAATTAAAAAATGTAGTATCTAATTCATAACTTTTTGAAATTTTTAAAATTGATAAAAGGTTATATATGGAAATTATGGTAAAAGAAATTTAGTTCTTCTTTTTATATATTTTATTTGCCTATATCAATTTATTATTTGCAGACTTATGCTATTATTATTTTATTTGAAATTAAATTTAATTTCAAATATTTCATAAATTTGAGTCCCAAATAAAAAAATTATTATTACAATTAAATAAATATAAATTAATGAATCACAGATAATAAAAATAAATAAAACCACTGATAAAATGATTCTGTTTAATAGTAAACAAAAATCATTTACATGATAATTAAAGGATATAATATAAAGGAATTTCCTTTTAATAGAAAAGGAATTCCTCTTAGACAAATATTTAAAGGAAAATCCGCTTATAGTAAAAAGATTCCTTTTTATTTAAATAGACTGTTTTGTGAGTGTAATAATATTCATCAGAAGAACAAAAGAAATCTATTGTTAGCATAGCCATATAATATAAATTCTTTATATTATATAATCATTGAATTAGCTTTTTTTTAATAAAAAAATATTATTCACAATTATAAAATACAAAAAAATATATAATTATTTATAAAAGTTTAAAAATTATTAACAATTAAACAATCTGAAGTGAAAATTATTGTTGTTGTTACTAAAAATAATAATATTATTATAATAAATAATAATAACAATAATATTTAAATGTAATAAAATTTAAATTATTCTTATACTCTACTAATACTATTAAAAATAACATATTTAAATAACTAGAAAATTTTATGCATGAAATGAAAAAGGAAATATTAAAATAGTGAAATAGAATTTTTTTTATTAAAAAAAACATAAATTGAAAAAATTAACGTTAAAACTTTTAAAAATTGAACAAAAATGAACATAAAACGGAAGCAACGGAGACGGCCGAAGGCCGTCGGAGGCGCTAGTAAATCTTAAAATTTTTACACTTGCAATTTATATAGACGCTTATCGAATATAATTTTCCAAGTCGGTTCGATTGTCGATATTGTTAGGGCTCTTTGGTTATAATTTATAAATCTTAGGTTGGGTAGGTACATCTGTGTTTCGATACCCGTAGGATTTAGATTTTAATTTAATTGTAAGAATTTAGTGCCAATATACCTCCGCAAGCTTAAGTCCTTAGAATGTAGAATCGATAGTGCAAAATTTGATTTTTTTATTATTTTTATAATTCTTTTACGTATGGAAATGGAAAAAGATTTATTTATTTAATATAAATTGAGATTTATTTGAATCCACAACTGCTTTGTTTTGATGCAAATAAATTTTGTATTTGGACTAAATAATTAATTATTTGAAGAAATTAAAGGGATATTAGTCTTAATTGAAATAAATAATTATGATGAATAATTGAATATTTGATACAAATAAATATTTAGTGATTTCAAAAAAATTATTTTTTTGATGCAAATAAATATTTATATGCATGGCCATGCATTATTGAATGAAGTAATTTTTATAAGTTCATAACTTATTTAAAGCAATATTTATTAGATCCAATTATTCCAATCATTTGACTTAAGTAATTCGAATTTGCTACAAATATCTTTTTGATACTGTAAATTAAAATATTAATGCCCAGTAGATATACAGGCTGAATGTAAATGAATGTGCCTATCTTGTGAGATTTTTAACCTTAAAATTTTTTTAATTTTATATATATTTTTTATATTTATGTATAAATATGGGTTCGCATGACAAAGGTTCGCGAGACCTTATAGAGAAAATAATTATTTTCGAAAATTGCGTCCTACAAAGCGGAAAAACATTTTTAACCCGAAGACTGCTGAAAGTGAAGAAAAATCATTCCGCTCGTCTGCAAAAAAATTAAAAAATAACAAGGATTATCTAAAAGTACATCATTTAAATTTGAATTAAAAAAAAATTAAAAATATTAAGTAGTTCCCAAGTTATGTCCCGTCGAAGTGACGTCCTTTCGCAAAACATGGTTTGCGGTGCTGCCGTGTTTTGGAAAAACACAGTAACTGCAGAAAAATCGAAAAATGAGTTTTTTATATCGTTGGAATCGTAAAAAAAATACACCTGTTTATGCAAAGCATTTTTTAAAATTATTAACTTAATTAATAATAATTTTTTAATAATTATGCTATTTTCACAGTAACTGCAAAAATTGGCAAGTCATAATTCGAGAAACTGGGTTAACTGCAAGATACTGGTGCCATATTTGGGCATTGTGACGTATTTTGAGGGTCGTGATTTCAAACACCAAGTAACTGCACAGTTACTTGGTCTTTCAAAATAGTAGCGTTCATTTTCGAGCCCTCGTCGCACGAAACACCAAGTAACTGCAGAGCGCTCTGGAAGCAGTTCAGTTACCTAAGTTTCTCGTGCGACAAGGACTCAAAAAGGAACGCCAATAATTTGAAAGACCAAGTAACTGCAGAATTTTATATAGAGCTCGTGAAAGTTGCAATACATTTAAAATTATTATAATTAATAATTTTCCATTAATATAATTAATAAATTATTAAAAATTAATTTATATGATATAATTTAATTTACAATTATTAATTAATAATTTTTAATTATAAATTAAATTTATTTTACTTTTATTAACTTAAAATTATTTTTAAGAAATAAAAATAATTTATTTTAATTAAAAAAATAAAAGTAATTAATAATTAAAATACAGCGTCAAGAATTAGCGATCTACTTTACCATGGTTGAAGACAGTGACATCTGCATAGAAATAAGTGTATATCAAGCAAACAGAATTTGACGTTTTTAAAGTGTTTTTTAGTGATTGTTTACTATTAATATACAAGAAGGTTTTGAAAAATATTGATATTATTGAAAGATAATTTTTAGCATTATCTCTACATTTTTAATTTTACATTATTTTTGAGTTTATCTAGATATTAAAAATAATTTTATACGTACATAGACACTTTGAAACAAAATTAACCTCACTTTTTTAGGTACTTCTCAAAAATATACTCATTGAGCAGAATTTGACAATAATACATTTAATTTGAAAATGGACGAATTTTACAGTTCTTATGGTAAGTGTTATATTAGAATGGAAGTCACTTTTACCAATCCACAAATTTTCCAATTTTATTTTTTCAAAAAATTTATATTTCTAAACTAATTTTACCAACAAAAAATGGTACCAAAAAAATGTATACAAAATAGGGTAAACGTACCAATTGTCGAGGATGGTTCCTGTTGTCGAGTAAACAAACTTTGAATTTTATTTATACAGTATAGCACATTGTAAATGAAAAAAGTAATAAATATTAATTTTTTTATGCGTTACAAATGTGAAAAAAATATATTAATATTATATAAACAAACAAATGAGACATTTTAGACAATATTTTTTGGTTATTACCATGGTAACATCGACAAATGGAACACCCTTGGCAATTGGTACACTTACCCTATACTTTTTTCAAAAAAAAAATTGAAAAATGATCTGTATAAATTCTTGTGAATATTCTATAGAATTTCAGTAGAACGATCCCATAGAATTGCTACAAAAATAAATTGTACTAAATTTTAGTGATCTTTAATTAGAATAAATATAAACGTGGAATATTTTTTTTAAACATTATATTATTATAAGGTCACTAATTGTAAGTGAAAAAAATTATCTAAATGTTCTAAACAATTTTTGCGTAAAATTTGTCATTGAAATTAAATGTTAAATTTAATTGTATGCAATAACATAAAGCTTAAAAAAATTTTTTCGGGAATTTTATATTTTATAAACATTTAAATGCATTTTTAGATGGGAAAGCGATCATTTTCGTCGTTTAAAATGTTCTTTTTGAAAATTGTAAATTTTGGAAAAATTAGTCATTGGTAAAATTATTTTTTGAAAAAATAAATTGGTAAAAGTGTTATTATAATAATGTACTTTTGTTATATAATATTGCTTTCTCATGGAAGAATTAATTTGCCGAAAATTTTTAGAATTTACTTTTTCATCTTTTTACCTCAGGACCAGCAAAATAACATTATTTTTGAAAAACAATATTCCGTGTGTAAATTTATTTTTTAAATTAAAGTTATATGTGCTATTATTGAATAATAATTATATTAGTAATACAATTCATAATAATAAGCATAATTCCTGAGGTAGAAAAATATTCATGAAACAAAATTTTTTACTAAAATTTTGCACTCTGTTTTTATATTTTAGTTAACCTATTTCTTAAACAAAATGAAGCAAACTTCGTGGAAAAAATTGACCAAGATGCGTCTATAGAACACAAGGGAAATGAAGAAAATGTTAATATCCTTGAGATCGGCACAAATTCTACTACAAATTGCTACAATGTCGAGAAAATGACGGAACCACAAGTGCAGGAACATTATAACGACTCCTTTTTTTATCAACGGACAAATAATTCACAACCTGCTAAAGAATTTTATTCTTCAAATGAATCATTTCAGCCAGGTCCTCCGAACGGGATGAGTAATATTTTTTTGAACAGAAGCGCAACTTCCAGTGATGCGCCTTCGTTTATAAATCCGCAATATCCGTCTCAGGACAATTCAAATAATGTAATTTTGAGATCGCAAGCACATGGACATTATAACGATTTTGTTTCTCAACAGTGGACAAATAACACACAAGCTGCTAGAGAATTTTATTCCTCAAATGAGTCATTTTAGCCAGGTCCATCGAATGGGATGAGTGATATTTCTCTGAACAGAAGCGGAACTTCCAGTGATGCGCCTTCGTTTATAAATCCGCAATATTTGTCTCAGGAAAATTCAAATAATGTAATGTTGGGATCGCAAGCACATGGACATTATAACGATTTTGTTTCTCAACAGTGGACAAATGCTGCACGATTTCCTGGAGAATTTCATTCTTCTATCGAATCTTTTCAATCTGGACTTTCAAATGACATGAACGACTTTTCGCTGAATACAAACAGTAGTTTCGGTGATAGAGCTTTAACAATGAATTCGCAATATCCGCCTCAAGATAATTCAAGTCATCAGTTTTTAACAACTAAAGAAAATTCTTTTCAAAAACCTCCAGAAAATTCTGAGTTTCCTGAAGGAAGGACTCAAAATGAAAATTCACAAGACTTAAAAAATGATGAATTTTCTTCTTGCAATGAAAATTGTAAATTTCAATGCTCCAAAAAAATAAACTCACTTGATCGTCAAATTATAAATAGAGAATACAGAAATTCAATGAATTTGCAAAAAAGGCGTAGTTTTGTTCTCACTCATGTCGAAAGAAAACCAGTTGAAAGGAGAACAAGTAATAATGAAAAACGAAAATATACGTTTTCGTATTTTTTAACGACTTCTAATAATACAAAATTTCAAGTTTGCAAATTCTTTTTTTTATCAACTTTGGGTTACAATTTTAAAAATGACTTTTTTATAACCGCTGCATTTAAAGATGTTAATCCTGTCACATTAGAGCCTGTTGCAGATAAAAGAGGAAAGAATAAAAATGAAAATTCTCTGCAATTAAAAACAATGATAAAAGAACACATAGAGTCGTATCATCCTATGGTGTCCCACTATCGCCGAGAACACGCTCCAAACAGGCGATATTTACCGAATGACGTAACAATAACAGACATGCACCAGGACTTTCGAAAACAGTATCCTGAACATTCGTGTAGTTATACATTTTACCGAAATATTGTATCTGACATGAAAATTTCATTCACACAGTTAGGAAACGAAGAATGTGAAACTTGCGAACTCTTTAAGCAACACAATCCACACCACACAAAAGAAGATCTTGACACGGCATGTGATGTTTGTAACAATTGGTCAGTTCATCATGAAAAGTATATTGCTGCTCGCGAAAAATATGATTTTCATGTTAAACAAGTAGGTGTTTCTGGTTTTAGTGACTTAAAATGTTCAGTTGATCTACAGAAGGTTATTATGCTTCCAAGAATGGAAGGTTTCAAAGTTGTTCTATTTACTAGGCGTCTCATTGGCTTTAATGAAAGTTTTGTACCCTTGGGTTCAACTTCGAAGGAAAATCGACCTTTAGCCATTATTTGGCATGAAGAAACAAGTGGACGAAAAAAATGTGATATTACGAGCACATTTTATGCCTTCTTCCTCCATAACCGGGAGAAGGAAACTATCACAATTTGGTTGGATAACTGTTCAGCACAAAATAAAAACTATTGCCTTTTGACTTTCATTATTTATATAACACAGGCACACAAAAAAATAAAAAAGTCAAAACCCAGAGGTCACACCCCCCTATCCCCATGTTTTTGGGTTCGCTGAAACCGAATATGACCATTAAAAATTTTTTTCATCGGCCATTTTCTCGCTACCACCCCCTTACACCTGCTCCCGGGGGTTGGAATTTCCGTTTAAAAAAAAGTGGAGTAGGGTGTCTATTCCTATGTTTTTTGGGTCGCTAAAACCAAAAAAGACTACCAAAAACAAATTCTTCCCTCCCTTAACCCCCTACAACCCCCTTAACAACCCCGGGGTGAGGGGTCGAAATTCGATTTTTCACGAAAAGTCGATTACGGTGTCTAAACCTACGTTTTTTGGGTCGCTGAAACCAAAAAAGACTACCAAAATCAAATCCTTTCCACCCTCAACCACCTACAACCCCCTACAATAATTTTTGATAATTAATATTTAATTTTCAATTTCCCAAAAATCGGTTTGTTTTATTTGAAAAAAATATTGCAGGGGGTTGTAGGGGGTCGAGGGTGGAAAGGATTTGATTTTGGTAGTCTTTTTTGGTTTCAGCGACCCAAAAAACGTAGGTTTAGACACCGTAATCGACTTTTCGTGAAAATTCGAATTTCGACCCCTCACCGCGGGGTTGTTAAGGGGGTTGTAGGGGGTTAAGGGAGGGAAGAATTTGTTTTTGGTAGTCTTTTTTGGTTTTAGCGACCCAAAAAACATAGGAATAGACACCCTACTCCACTTTTTTTTAAACTGAAATTCCAACCCCCGGGAGCAGGTGTAAGGGGGTGGTAGCGAGAAAATGGCCGATGAAAAAAATTTTTAATGGTCATATTCGGTTTTAGCGACCCCAAAAACATGGGGATAGGGAGGTGTGACCTCTGGGTTTTGACTTTTTTATTTTTTTGTGTGCCTGTGTAATCAATTCTAAAGAAATTTCAGCAAAAACAATTGATTTGTTTTATTTTGAATCTGGACATACTTTTATGTCCGCAGATTCATTCCATCACCAGGTGGAATTGTCTATGAAAAAAAGGAAATATTTACGATTTTTAGGATTTTAAAGAAGCAGTTCAAAAGGCCAATGACAGAAATGTTGACGTCAAAATAATGACAGCTTCAGACTTTATTCCTTGGGAGGATCATTCCTCAGCTCCAAAATTGAAAAAAATAACCTCTGAAACTCACTTAAATAAAATAAAACATCTAAAAGCAACCAGAGGTAGTTTCAATTTAGCATTCAGCACTGACTACACCGAAACAAATTTAAAAACATTCGATTTTTTAAAAAATAAGTTAAAAAAAATTATAAAAAGCCACAAAACAATGCGCAAAATCGAGGAATTTCGACGACAAAAAAGGCAGATATTGTTACAAAACTTCTTCCGATAATACCTAAAACTCGTCATTTTTTTTGGAACAATTTAACAGTAAACAACTGTTCTGAAGATTTAATATCCAACCAGGAATGTTAATAATATTCAATTTTACGTTTTATATTTACTATAAAAAACATCTTATTTCAAAGCAGAAAGGAAGTCTTAATTCTAGATAAAATATTTTTAAAGTAGCTTAATTAATTAAATTTTGCAATATAAAAAAGTTTTAAATATTTTATAGCAATCATTTGAAATTAAGATTTTCTTGTTAATATGTTGGTTCCGTTGTAATCCGTGTGCAAGATGTTTCTAAAAGCTTTGTCTATTACATGATGTATTATTTATAAAAGTGTGATATATGTGTAATAAATATTTTTCCAGCAATATTGTATTTTTATACAATAATTATATTATATTGCGCAGGGTTTTTTCTTGATTTTATTTTTAATTTTATTTTTATTTACATAATATTATATATATATAATATTATATTATATTATTCATGTTTTTTCATTTATTCTAAAATTATTATATTAAACAAAAACCTTTTTTTGGAACTCCCCATTATATTCTTTTGCAGTTACCTAAGTTGTCTGCGCGACGAAGGGTCTTATACGAGCGCTCGTCGCACGAAAGACCAAGTAACTGCCAGTTACTTGGTATTTCGTGCGACGAGACTCAAATCAGCATACCGGTAACTACATTAAAAAGAGGGCATTCAGTTACTGTGTTTCTCGAAAACACGGCAGGGTGACCAACACTATGGAAATCTGGTTCGTCTGAAAACAAAAATTGAAACAAATCGGTATTTTGGAAGCAGCTTCATCTGCGGAATAACTATACTATATGGCCTTAAAATTGATGACTCGATCTGATTTAAAAAAAAAATTCCATCTTCATACACTGAAAAAACCTAGTTTCAAATTGGGTAGAGCCTACGCTACTTAATTTGAAACGCAACAAAAATAAACCTCGTAGGTGGCGCCACGTTTTATAGCGTTTAACATGGGCTCATTTTGAGTTGCAACAAAAATGAACCCAGATTTTTTGTGTGTGTAAAAGTAAGTTGAAACTTTAAACATGTTTTTCTCAAAACTACATTTTTGAAGTCGGTGACCACTCTTACTCGAAAACTACTGAACCGATTGTCTTGACATTTAAAATGCCTTTTCAATACATAATAATCTAGTCTTTAATCAAAGGATTGATTTTTTATGCAAAACTTTTCTTTTTAAGTTTTTATACAGAAAAATTTTCTTTTTTTAAACAACCACTTTTTACGAAAATCGAACGTTCAACTTTCACAGGTCGCCATTTTGTCAAATTATGTTTTTAAATCCTTCGATTGAATACTAGATAATCTTTCAATAAATGTAAATCAGTTTCAATTTTTGATTTCAGACGAACCAGATTAATTGTTCTGTAAGATGCACAGAACATCCCTGTAAAAAATGTATTGGGAGGTACAGGATTCCGTATTGCGAGTGCAAGAAGATAAGGTCAGTTTAAGAAAATAAGATAAGTTGAACTGTAAAATATGAGTCCAAGGAGGCGTAGGCTGGTTTCCATGCAACGCAACAAAAGCAACACTAACTGGTTTAAATGACGTGAAATAGGTAAAAAAAAATTTATTCTAACACATTTATCTCCAAACATTGACACTTTTCACTAAATCTGCCAACGTAGAATAAAAAGACACACTTTTCACTAAAAATGATACCAAAGTTCTGATCGTTCAAATGAACGAAAATTTTTTTTATTTTAAATCAAAATGTTTTGCTTTAAGACTAAAAAAATTACATAAAAAATCATTATTCAACATAAATATTAATTATTTGACATCAGGGGGTAAAAAAAAACCACCCCTAAAATTAATTAATTGTAAGGTCATAAAAAAAGGTCTTTGATTGTCGCGTTTTCGAAAAAATCTTTTTCCAAAAAATTTGTATTTTTCCTACAAACAAAACCCACCCTGTGCCAATAATCGGACCCCCCCCAAAAACCACCCCTTGAATTAATTAATTGTAAGGTCGTTAAAAAAAGGTCTTTGATTGTCGCGTTTTCGAAAAAATCTTTTGCTAAAAAATTCGTATTTTTTCTACGAACAAAACCCACCCTCTGCCAATACTCGGACCCCCCCAAAAAACAACCCCTAAAATTAATTAATTGTAAGGTCGTTAAAAAAAGGTCTTTCATTGTCGCGTTTTCGAAAAAATCTTTTTCCAAAAAATTCGTATTTTTTCTACGAACAAAACCCACCCTGTGCCAATAATCGGACCCCTCCAAAAAACAACCCCTAAAATTAATTATTTGTAAGGTCGTTAAAAAAAGGTCTTTGATTGACGCGTTTTCGAAAAAATCTTTTTCCAAAAAATTCGTATTTTTTCTACGAACAAAACCCACCCTGTGCCAATAATCGGACCCCCCCAAAAAACAACCCCTAAAATTAATTAATTGTAAGGTCGTTAAAAAAAGGTCTTTGATTGTCGCGTTTTCAAAAAAATCTTGATACCGTCAATTTTGGGCTTTGACAATATCAGCGAGTTTTGGACCCTTGCGAAAACAAGTTTCCGAAAACTCGTGAAACGGCGAATTTAAATTGAAGAAATCTCGGACCCTACGTGAGTTTCCGAAGATTTCTCTAATTGGGGATAATTTATTTACACGCAAACCAAATTAAAAAAAAAAAACAAATAAATGAATAAAAATAAAAATTGATTTGAAAAAAAGAAATAATAATTTTTGGACCCTGCGCGAGTTTCCAAAAAAAAGGTCTAAAAAAAGGGGGGATACGATTATGGACCCACAGGAAGTTTCCAAAAATCGCCGGGAAAGGAAATGACAGGGAATAAAGGAAAAACACAACCTCGGACCCTCCGGGAGTTTCCGAAGTTTGTGTTACTCGGAGAAAGGAAGTTTAAGAATTTTAGACCCTCAGAAAGTTTCTAAAAATTCTTAAAAGGAAAGGAGAAAAAGGAAGGAAATTTTGGACCCTCGCAAGAGTTTCCAAAAATGTGTGGTGGATGGAAAAAACTAATGAATCAAAAAGCGCATTGAATAAAACCCGAAAGTTAAATGGATGGGAAAAAGTAAAAATTTAGAATTAACTAAAATTAGTTAAAATCAAAACGGATGAATTTATTTTATTTCGTAACACTGTTAGCGGGAGGTTTGAGTGGTGCGACCGTGCAGGTAGGCAGCTCGGTAAGAAGTTTTTACAATAGGAAATTCGCTGTAACGGTGTTCGCGGTGGTCGAGAGCGAAGCGACCAGGCAGGTCGGCTGCTCGTACGATAGTGACGATGAGAGCTCTGTCTCCGAGCTCTGTAGCGCCGTTGAGTGGGGAAGCGCGCGCAGTGGGAGCGAGCGACGCTCTGATTGGCTGACGCGGCCTAGTGCGACCGGCTGATGCCGCATTCCAGCAATTCGGAATCCTCGCTTACACTCGGTGACAGAAAAATACGAACTAGTTTCGCGAATAATTGAAAAATTAACTTCTGTAAATTTATCGATTATCAATTCCACGGGGTCTGTCTCGAGTAAAAGCGATGATTTAGAATTTTACAAATTGGTAATAAACTAGAAAATAAAAGATTATTATAACTAAAGCTAGTAGAAAATACAATTAGAAAAATACATAAAGACGAAGATATTCGGAGAACTTAAAACTAATAAAGAAAATTATTACAATAATGCGATGATAAGTTAAAAATTTCTCGGCGAAAACAATTTAAAGAAAACTAATTTACCGCAATTCGAAGACAATAATAAGAATATTGTAATAATCTGAAAAGTATAAATAAAACTTAATTACAACGCTTAGTAATATTAAAGTAAAATAATCCTGTAAGAAAAATAAGATTAACTCTAATTACAAATTGGACGCAAAAGGAAGTAAAAAGAAAAATACAACTGCGAATTTAATCATAACGGTCGAAAATTCGTTACTCGTTTTTAACTATCGCGGTTGTAAATTGTAGCGCTTATTTACAGAAATAGTTGACATTTTTTTAATGTTACTCGCGCTTTTTTCGGTGCTTAAAGACGAGAAAAATTGAAATCGTTAGTTTTGGAATTTTTTCGAAGAACTTAAATTATAACCGAGTCTAATTTCGCGTCTTCTTATTATTTTGGTTATTCTCGATGATTCGGGAGTCTTCGCCGGCATGGGTTTCCGGAATGGTTAATTCTGGGGTTTTCGGGTTTTCCACTCTTTTTCGAGGGAAAAGCGCGCTTCAGATCTATACGGTGAATTTTCGCCAGTCGATTTCTCGAATCAACATTGCAGATTTCTTTTCCACGATGGCGTTTTATTGCGTATGGACCTTCTCCACGGGGAGCTAAACCGGCGCGATAACCGTTTTCCTTGTTTAACAGGCGGGGCGTTTGTACATAAACTTACTGTTAAGAGGGAATTTTTGGTTAACTTTAAGTGGCACGGCATAATTGTGGGTGTAAGCGGCTTGATGTTAAGAGATTTCCTGGACGCGTTCTTCCAAATGCATTGGAGCCTTTCTTCCGGTCTGTAGAGCGCATTCATCTCTTTGCCTTGGTGTTGAATAGAACTTGACTTGGCGTCCGTCCGGTTGCCTTAATTTGCCGATTTCTAAGATAGAATAGAATGTCGGCGACGTCAGAGTCCTTTTTTCGATGTGAGGTACCAACAAGTCGTAATCGCGCTTCCTCTTTCGCGTCTGTGGCGGCTGAAACGATTGAGCACTTCTTTTTCGGGTAAGAAGGTAATTCGCTTCCATCCACAGGGAAAAAAGATCGGCGACAACGAGCAGAATTTGTTTTCCTGTCGATGAACATTTGTATGGTACCGTTTAGTCGACAGCAACAGTATCCCACGGAGCCTCGGGTTGGCATGGGCGTAACTCGCTGTTGCTATGCGACCAAAAAGACGTGGAGCAGGAGCAGTTCTTTATTTGGGAAACCATTTTTGGCCAGGTAAAGAGCTCCTGTACGGCGCGTGAACGACTCTTCATTCCCTGGATGTCGTGATACTTGGGCAGAAGTGTCGGCTGACAAACTTCTGATACCACGAGACGTCTGTGAATCGTAGGATTCGTGCGGCCAAAAAATCCTTCGTCCGATAGGATATGTTCTCGGAAAAATTTCTTGTCGACCTTACTTCGAGTTTTCTAGGTTCTTTCGGCATCGAACCTGGCTGATGTTGATTTCGTCCTCCTGTTGTGAAGCGATGACCTCTTTAAAAAAGTGTGAAGGTGTAATTTTCGAGAGAAAAGGTGCATCGAATTGAGGAGCGAACTCAGATGGAAGGGGGAAAATTGGTTTTTTAGTTTTGTTCGGTGAATTTCTCTGATTGTTTTATCTTTGCAGGAAACTGTGAAGAACTTTCGAGAGTAATTGAGCTATTTTGCAAACTCGGTAAGCCTGCGAAAACAGTTCTTGTCGGTTTCGAAGTGGGTGTTGTCTTGGTAGTCATTATTCTAGATGTTCTAGGAGCGTGATGATTCGTCAAAGTCGATTTTTGTCTGTGAAATATTTGCGCAAATACCCCACCGATGTGTGATGTGGTGTTCATTGGTACCGAATTTAAGGCGGTACGCGCAATTCCACAGTCGTTTTCGACTTAGAGCGCAACTGTTGTCGCGCTTGTTGAATTTTTGTTTGCAGTCTTGCTGCTCGAGGAACGCTTTGAAAGAATTACTTTTTCAGGCGATGAAAGATAATTCACTTTTTCGGCTGAAAACGATCCTGTGCCGAAACCGTCTTTGTCCCGAAGCTCGGGAGACATTTTTCCCTCAGTCATCGCGCTGAAGTAAGTCTGGATCGAGTAGGACGTGAATAATCCTGTCGACAACTGCTGGAGGTTTTTACGCTTGTCGGGTGGAATGTGTTTAAACACCGTGCGAGAGCGTAAATTCTCTTGAGGTGTTCTGGCCGTCATTTCGAAGTTCGGCGTTAGGTTTCTATCTTCGCTAAATCGACGGCTTGCGAGAAACTGGAAAAATTCTGCTTTCTCTTTCATTGCTGAAGGAGAAATGATACGTTGAGCGCCACCGGGTGTTTTTGTTGAAAATTTATATTCTTCTCACTCCCGGAAGTGAGAATGTTGTGGAGAGAATTTTTTCAGGTTCGTGATTTTCTACCGAATATTTCTGCAGTGCCCCACGTTGGGCGCCAAATTTGATACCGTCAATTTTGGGCTTTGACAATATCAGCGAGTTTTGGACCCTTGCGAAAACAAGTTTCCGAAAACTCGTGAAACGGCGAATTTAAATTGAAGAAATCTCGGACCCTCTGTGAGTTTCCGAAGATTTCTCTAATTGGGGATAATTTATTTACACGCAAACCAAATTTTAAAAAAAAAACAAATAAATGAATAAAAATAAAAATTGATTTGAAAAAAAAGAAATAATAATTTTTGGACCCTGCGCGAGTTTCCAAAAAAAAAGGTCTAAAAAAAGGGGGGATACGATTATGGACCCACAGGAAGTTTCCAAAAATCGCCGGGAAAGGAAATGACAGGGAATAAAGGAAAAACACAACCTCGGACCCTCCGGGAGTTTCCGAAGTTTGTGTTACTCGGAGAAAGGAAGTTTAAGAATTTTAGACCCTCAGAAAGTTTCTAAAAATTCTTAAAAGGAAAGGAGAAAAAGGAAGGAAATTTTGGACCCTCGCAAGAGTTTCCAAAAATGTGTGGTGGATGGAAAAAACTAATGAATCAAAAAGCGCATTGAATAAAACCCGAAAGTTAAATGGATGGGAAAAAGTAAAAATTTAGAATTAACTAAAATTAGTTAAAATCAAAACGGATGAATTTATTTTATTTCGTAACACTGTTAGCGGGAGGTTTGAGTGGTGCGACCGTGCAGGTAGGCAGCTCGGTAAGAAGTTTTTACAATAGGAAATTCGCTGTAACGGTGTTCGCGGTGGTCGAGAGCGAAGCGACCAGGCAGGTCGGCTGCTCGTACGATAGTGACGATGAGAGCTCTGTCTCCGAGCTCTGTAGCGCCGTTGAGTGGGGAAGCGCGCGCAGTGGGAGCGAGCGACGCTCTGATTGGCTGACGCGGCCTAGTGCGACCGGCTGATGCCGCATTCCAGCAATTCAGAATCCTCGCTTACACTCGGTGACAGAAAAATACGAACTAGTTTCGCGAATAATTGAAAAATTAACTTCTGTAAATTTATCGATTATCAATCTTTTTCCAAAAAATTCGTATTTTTTCTACGAACAAAACCCACCCTGTGCCAATAATCGGACCCCCCAAAAAAACAACCCCTAAAATTAATTAATTGTAAGGTCGTTAACAAAAGGTCTTTGATTGTCGCGTTTTCGAAAAAATCTTTTTCCAAAAAATTCGTATTTTTTCTACGAACAAAACCCACCCTGTGCCAATAATCGGACCCCTCCAAAAAACAACCCCTAAAATAATTAATAGTAAGGTCGTTAAAAAAAGGTCTTTGATTGTCGCGTTTTCGAAAAAATCTTTTTCCAAAAAATTCGTATTTTTTCTACGAACAAAACCCACCCTGTGCCAATACTCGGACCCCCCCAAAAAAACCACCCTTAAAATTAATTAAGTTTAAAATCGTTAAAAAAAGGTCTTTGATTATTGGGTTTCAGAAAAAACCTTTGCCAAAAAATTTTTGTTTTTGCAACAATCAAAACGCACCATGTGCCAATTCCCTGACCCACAAAAAAAGAACCCCTAAAATTAATTATATATTAAATCGTTAAAATAATGTTGTTAATTGTATCTCCATGAAATTGGCTTGGATCCTCAGCGTCTAAAATTTAATTCTCATCAAATAACATTGCACGTCATTATAAATAAAGCAGAAAAGCCAAAATTGCGATAGGGGAACACGAGTTTTTCATCCGTAAGCTGTCAAAAAACGGAGAAATCTATAAAAAATTCCAAAGGTTCGAAATTTTTTCGTCCCTTACAATTTTCTTGTATAAGCTTATTAAAATATTTGTTTTAAATATTAATTCTCCTTTTATTTCGATAATAGTTTTTTAAATGAAACTTTATTAATAATTTTTTTTTAAAATACATAATCCTGAAAATTCAAATCTGTGGAATAAAAAATAAAATTCAAACTTTTCCAAACACTTTTTTTTCGAAACTAATCTTATCTAAATTTTGGATTAATCAAACAGGTTTATAATTTTTAAATACAATTTATTAATTCAATTAGTCAAGTTTAACTGGTTTTTCAGTTATGTTTTACTGAATTCGAATTCTGCTTTTCGAGAGGAGCATTAAATTTTTCGACTTTATTTCCGTGCTCAGGCAATGCAGCGAGGCTTTAAATCCCTCGGTAAGCCGAGCTTCGCCGAACACACCCGAGGTAAATTTTCTATACAATACACTCAACGTCGCACGTTCTCTCTGCGAACTTGAGTGGCTTTCCTATTGGTTCCTAGCTCGGGTGCGTTCGTCAAAGCTCGATTCACCTTGAGATTTAAAACCTCGCTGCATTGCCCAGCATAACAAACGAAAATCGGAAAGAGACAACGAAATTATATTTTGGACGATCAGCCCTGACATCGATATAGCGCGACAAACTGCAACTCTTTGAAAAAATTTCTATTGTAATTATTGGTTCCAAAATTTAAATATTCGTTAATTTTCAATTTTAAAATATTGATAATAATTGATTTTTATTTAATTATAATAATAAATTTAGAGAAATATCATTATTAAAAAAATATTTTAATATAATTTTTATTAATATTTTTTTGAAAGTTTCATTTTTTTAAGATTTTTTATTTGATAAGAGTGATTTTTTAGAACGATTCATTTTTGTTAGGTGGAAATAAAGAAAAGAAATAAATTAATATTTTATTATCATTGAATCATATTCATTTTTCGAAAAATAATAATTTCAAAAAACAAGTTGTTCATTTCATGACCATTTAGCTTATTCCTCATTATATAAATAGAAATTCGTGACGTAATTCACGTACAAAATTTTAGCAAACTCCATCTAAACATATATGTATAAAATTAAATTTTTTCCATAGAAACGGTTATTAATATTAAATAAATTCTGAAAAAATACAAAATTTGAATTTTTTGTGAAAAAGAAAAATATTTATTAATTTTATAAATTTTGATAAAATAATATACTTTGTATAAGGGAGTATAGTCGAGGTTGGACCACTGTCTAGGTAAGCCCTTCGCGATTTTTAGGACATTTCACTAGCGCCACCTACGCGCATGCTTGTCGAAGCTTGTCTTAGTGAAACCGGTGAACCTAACTTTTTGTTCAATTACATTTTTGGAGAATCGAAAATTGTGTTTTCTGTGACGTCGGTACAAAAAAAGCTCAAAAAAAGTTTTGTGCATCATGTGAAAAACCATTAATAAAAGATAAACAAAAATTGAATCGTCAAGGCAAGCATGCAGAAAATTTGTGGGACTTATAGTTAAAAGAAAAACAAAGTGAAAAATCGAATCCCGAAACATATTTCTTTATGTTTACAATAATTCGGTAATGTTACTTTCTGTCAAGGTCGGCCACTTTGTGTTTAAAATGCGCAAAGATGAGGACGAGCTACTTCATTTTACTTCATTTGCAAAAACTGCAATTCTGAATAACTCATAATATAATTGATAATCTTATTAATATTTTTATTTAATTTTATTAATATTTCAGTGCAAAATTTTTTTTTATTTATATTTATCTTTTTGTAATGCTTATTTTTATTATTTTGTTATTTCATTAAGTTACAAGCTGTAAACAATAAAGAATCAATTTTCCGTAACGCCAAACATGTTATTTTATTTTTTAACGATTAATGCCCTTTGAATTTTAAACATGGGACCGACCTTGACTGTAAGGACCAACCTGGACTACAAATTGTTTTTTTTAAAATCTTTATAACTTTTTTATTCTAAAACCAATCAATTTACTTTGTATAGAAAACATGTTCCTATTAAACAGGACTTTCCAACCATATACTTCAATTGTCCAAATTCATTTTTAAAAAAAAGTTATAAACAAAAGTCAAAAGGTGGGCCGACCTCGACTATATTCCCCTACATGAATCGATTCGTTTTCTTGTCAGGAATGCAATCTTGAGAATATTTAATGAAAATATTAACAAATAAAAAAATTATGTCAAAAAATACAAAAAAATTTTTTCTGAATTTTAAGGGGGCAACCCTAGTTGTAGCGCGTAAAACTTGACCATTTTTATAAATTAAATAAAAAAAAATCCACTAACATTTTTAAATAAAACAATTTATTGTCTAACAGTACACAATTTAAACTACAAATTCCGATAAAAAAATTTTAAAAATATTTAAAAATGAAGGCGTGGTGCGCGATCTTGTCGAGGTCTGCATAATTTGCGGTGATTACGATTATAAGGAGTTGGTTCGTCAGAAACACAAAATTCAAAAGAATTTAGTTAAAGTAGAATATAATCTAGTCTTTAATCAAAGGATTTATTTTTTTATGAAAAACTCTTTTTTTACAGCTGAAAAACATTTTTTTTTTTAAATCGAAAAATTGAGTTTGAGCAGTTGCCATTTTGTCAAAAATGAATTTTTTTTTTAAATCTTTGATTAAAGACTAGATTATCTTCTACTTTAACTAAATTCGTTTGAATTTTGTGTTTCAGATGAAGCAGCTTCTTATAATCGTAGTCACCGCAAACCCCTTTTTTATGCAGACCTCGACAAGATCGCGCAGCACAGCTTCATTTTTAAATGTTTTTTAAAATTTTTTATCGGAATTTGTAGTTTAAATTATGTACTTTTAGACAATGAATTGTTTTACTTAAAAATGTTAGTGGATTTTTTTTATTTAATTTATGATGAAAATGGTCAAGTTTTGCGGGCTACAACTAGGGTTGCCCCTTTAAAAAAATTGTATAAAAAAAATTTTGTAGATATTTTCGAAAATCCTTGTGTCAGATTTTAGGTATTAATGACTGCAATACTGCCGTCCAATGTAAGAAGACACATAAGCGCCAATGTCGCTTAGGTGTTTATTCTTATGTTTACACTATACAAATTTCTACCTAAGCGACAATGGCGCTTATGTGTCTTCTTACATTGGACGGCAGAATAAACCTGCAAAATTTCAGGACAATCCATCAAAATTTGTCCGAGATAATTTGTACACAAGTTTTTGTGACACACACACATACATACACATACATTTGGACATTTGCTCAGAATTGAATATACATATGTTCTAAATGAAAATGAGTCCATATAACCTTCTTTTGAAAAATTTAAAATCGTCACGAATGCAAAGCTTCCTCATGAGGAAGCAAAATATTAATAAATTTATTATCATCCAGAAATTAGGTATATTGAAATATTTTTTTTTTAATGCGATTTATCTAAATTTGCTATTCAGGGTGGCCACATGTCAGTTAAGTCAAGGAAATGACAGGAAAGAAATTTAGAAAATTGAGATTTTTTCGTCTTATTTTTAAAAATTGCGACTTTTCTTTTTTTAATCTAAAACAGAAAACACAAAATATCATATTTTTTAGTATTAACCTTTAAGGTGCTATGCCGGTCTGACAGACCGCTATAAAAATGTTCTTTGCTTGTAATTTTTTTTCAAAGTAAGATTTGAACTTGAGCTTTTCAGTAGCTTCATATTTTATAAAAATCTGTTAAGTGACAACTTTTTTAATAAGTTTTTTTCTTTAAATTTTGTATTGTAAAATATGTAAAAATAAAAAAATTAAAGTAATGAAGAAATGACTTTTTTATGTTAAAAAGTAAAAAATATTTACAATAGTTGTCTTTAGAAAATTACAAATTACTAAAAAGTCGTAAAAAGGGAAAAGCGGACTAACAGGTTTAAATCAAGGGTTAAATGTAATTTCATTTCTATTTTTATGTTGCGAAAAACAGATATAAACAAATTTTTCTTTGCATTTAAATTTTCGAAATATACTATTAAAAAGATTTAGAATAATTGGAATTTGAAAAAATTATGATTAATTTAAACATATTTTCTCTTTTGATTAAAACAAAAATTATGTTTAATATGTTTGACTCAAACTTAAAAATTGATTATAAATAAATTAAAAACAACCATAACTTATGTTTAAATTAAATATATTACTTCTTTAAATGAACCAAAAAATATGGTTTAGTTAAACTTAAATATGTTTGACTGTATAGCAAAGATATTTTAGGTTTGATTTAAACAAACTATGTTAATTAATAAAAATAAATCATTTTCTCAGTGTGCATGAGCAGGATAGAGAAATTTTTAGTATTTCAGTCCTGAATATGATTCAATGATAATAAAATATTAATTTATTTCTTTTCTTTATTTCCACCTAACAAAAATGAATCGTTCTAAAGAATCACTCTTATCAAATAAAAAATCTTAAAAAAATGAAACTTTCAAAAAAATATTAATAAAAATTATATTAAAATATTTTTTTAATAATGATATTTCTCTAAATTTATTATTATAATTAAATAAAAATCAATTATTATCAATATTTTAAAATTGAAAATTAACGAAAATTTAAATTTTGGAACCAATAATTACAATCTCTTATTATATTAAGTTGAAGAACGACCGACCGACCGACCGACCGACCGACCCTAGCCGTATATATATGTATATCTTTTAAAAATAATATTAACACAAATGTATACATATTCACAATGTCACGCATGCGCAGTAGTGTTCTGTCAATGTCACGCATGCGCAGTAGTGTTCTGTCAATGTCACGCATGCGCAGTAGTGTTCTGTCAATGTCACGCATGCGCAGTAGTGTTCTGTCAATGTCACGCATGCGCAGTAGTGTTCTGTCAATGTTACGCATGCGCAGTAGTGTTCTATCACTGTTACGCATGCGCAGTAGTGTTCTATCACTGTTACGCATGCGCAGTAGTGTTCTATCACTGTTACGCATGCGCAGTAGTGTACTGTCAATATTACACATGCGCAGTAGTGTTCTATCACTGTTACGCATGCGCAGTAGTGTTCTGTCAATATTACACATGCGCAGTAGTGCTCTGACAATATTACACATGCGCAGTAGCGTTCTGTCAATATTACACATGCGCAGTAGTGTTCTGTCAATATTACACATGCGCAGTAGTGTTCTGTCAATATTAGGCATGCGCAGTAGTGTTCTGTCAATATTACGCATGCGCAGTAGTGTTCTGTCAATATTACACATGCGCAGTAGTGTTCTGTCAATATTAGGCATGCGCAGTTGTGTTCTGTCAATATTACGCATGCGCAGTAGTGTTCTGTCAATATTACGCATGCGCAGTAGTGTTCTTTAAATATCAGGCATGCGCAGTAGTGTTCTATGAATATCAGGCATGCGCAGTAGTGTTCTATCAATGTCAGGCATGCGCACTATTGTTTTATAAATGTCAGGCATGCGCAGTAGTGTTCTATCAATGTGAGGAATGCGCAGTAGTGTTCTATGAATATCAGGCATGCGCAGTAGTGTTCTATGAATATCAAGCATGCGCAAATAACACCCACACAAGTATACTCACACATATACACTAATCACATGTACATGTATACTCACACATGTTCATAAATTACATACACATGTATACTGCTCATATGCAGATATAAACTCCTACATATACACAAATCACATATATGTATAGATTTAATAAACGATTGATAATATAAATTGTTGAATTTTTTAAGGTTCGTTGATGCACGTAGTGTCTGTTGAAATTTCTTTAAATATACGTAAATACCTCACTCACTAATGTTGCGCTGTCTGTGTTGTAATAAAACTTATTTATTTACTTGTGTACTTGTTTATTTCAGGGTTGCCACAAGACATCGATTTTAAAATTCCATGACTTTTCCAGGTTTTCCAGACCATTTCTTCAAAAATTCTAAACCAGAAATAAAATTGTTTTGGTATGTTTTTAGCTAATTACGACAAAAAGTATAAAATCCTTTAAGTAAATTGTTAACAAAATAAGTTATTAATTTTTAATTTTATTATTAACAAAAAATTAAGTTAAAATTTGTAAGGTTATTTGAGATACGCTCCGAAGAAAGATGAGGAGCAAATCTTTTTAAATTTAAAAATTTAGTTAAGTTTAGAATTTTTCACAATTATTAAACCAGTATTTTAAAAAGCATTTTAATAACATTTTATGAAACTGAAGTTACCTACGTTTATTCAATGACAATTTTTTCTTTGCTAATTATTTATTTTAATGTTAGAAGCCTTTTAAAAAATTTTAAAAGATCGAAGTCGGGGAAATTATTAATTTTGATTTTTTACACAGATTTTCGAAAAATCCATATATTATTTAAACAAAATTATTATTTCCTCACCTCATAAGCAATTTTTTCTTTTACAAATTATTTATTTTAATGTGACAAGTCATTTAAAAAAATTGTAAGAGGATCTAAGGAAGGCAAGGAAATTAGTGATTTTTAATTATTTTTTCGTAGATTTTCCAAATATCCCGAAATTTTAACTAAATTATTATTTCCTTGCTTCAGAAGCAATTTTTTTCAAATGCAATTTTTTAAAGGGCTTCTTACATTAAAAAACAATTAGCAAAAGAAAAAATTTTCATTGCATAAAAGTTGGTAGCTTCAGTTTCATAACATTTTGGGGTTTCTAAAATGTATTAATTTAAAAATTATTTAAAGGAAGATAGAGACCAAAAGAAACTAAAATTTAGAAATGCCATATTGATTTCAATTGTAAGCACTAAATTTAAAATCAAAAAGTTGTATGTCAACTTGAAAACTTGAAATTTTTACGACTCAAATACAAAAAATAGAGCTTTTAGTATCAGGCTTTATAAAATTCCCTGACAATTCCAGATTTTTCAGGTTTTCCATGACTGAAAAAAAATTCCATGACAATTCCGGGTTTCCCAGGTTTTCCAGGTCCGTGGCAACCCTGTATTTGTTTGGCAGACATCAACAATAATTTTTTAAATGGATAATCAGTGAAAAATGACTTATATTTCTGTAAGTTAGTGTTTCACTTCGATCTGAGAATTTCATTTTTTCGAGCGATTATTTGGTTATCGTCTTTGGTTTTCAAACGATCATCTTGTTTATTCTTTTGTTAATTGTCAAATCGTATCGTCTATTTTTCTAATTGTCATCGACCGAACTTCTCGACTGCTTCTCGACTTTCCCATAACTGACAACTAAAAATAATACAATAATAACCTATTTTTTGAAAAAAATCGATATCCAAAAACATTTAAATTCTTTTTTATTAATTCTATTAAAAACTAAAATTAAATTCATTTTAGTGAATTAAAATTATTATATCAAGTTAAAAATTAATTCAAGGTGTCTAGTGAATTATTATTTTTAAATTCCCGGACCAAAAATAAATATTCCCGGATTGATTTTTTAAAACAGCAATAACTATAAAATTTAAATATTAATACTTTTAATAAAGAAATTTTTAAGAAAATCAATTTTAAAAAGTCAATAGACATCTTTATTTAGAGAAATATATATAATATTACTTGTTATATATTACTTAATAAATCTATAACATTGTAATAGTTGGATCTAAATTTAAAATTAACCAACTTTTTTATTTTTCTATTAGTTGGGCTTTTTTTGCGGAGTATTATTATTTTTTTTAATTGTGTATTTAAATAATAAAAATTAAAAATAATTATTTTTAATTTTTATTATTAAAAAAAAAAAGTTGTCTGTTCATTAAACAAGACCTACATGTCTTATAATATATTGGCCCCCTGAATACGAATATGAAGTCAGAATTGCTCCATCACCCTCTGTTTTCTTTTAAATCGAAAAAACTACCCTTAAGTCTAAAATTCAAGAATTAAAGTAAAAAAAAATAAAAACACGGTTTTCTTCGGAGTAGAAGAATATATTTATGCGTTTTCTTCTTTTAAAAAACTCAGAAATAATGTCAAAATTGCTCCACCACCCCTGTTTTTTTTAAATCGAAGAAAGTACCCTTAAATCTAAAATTCAAGAACTAAAGTGAAAAAAATGAAATAACCGGTTTTCTTCGGAGTAGAAGAATATATTTATGCGTTTTCTTCTTTCAACAACAAATAATGATAAATTAACTCTGATTCTGCTTTTTAGTTATGAGAACAAAAATAAAGGAACGTATGCTTTTGTCTAAAACTAATTGTTTTTATTGTTGTTAGTATACTCTGGGTTCATACTTAAAGGGGTAGTTTTTTCAATATAAATCAATAAGAGGGTGATGAAGCAATGCTGATGCTTTTTTAAAAAGTACATAAATATATTCTTCTACTTTGGAAAAAACCTGTTATATCATTTTTTACTATAATTCTTGAATTTTAGATGTAAGGGCAGGGGGTGATGGAGCAATTTCGTCATTATTTCTAAATTGTTGAAAGAAAAAAACGCATAAATATATTTTTCGACTTCGCAAAAAAACTGGTTATTTCATTCTTTGACTTTAGTTCTTGAATTTTAGATTTAAGGGTAGTTTCTCACATTTAAAAGAAACAGGGGTGGTGGAGCAATTTTGACATTATTTCTGAGAGGTTAAAGGAAGAAAACGCATAAATATATTCTTCTACTCCTAAGAAAACCGGTTATTTCATATTTTTTTACTTTAGTTCTTGAATTTTAGATTTAAGGGTAGTTTCTCCCATTTAAAAAAACAGGGGTGGTGGAGCAATTTTGACAATATTTTTGAGTGGTTGAAGGAAGAAAACGCATTCTTCTACTTCGCAAAAAAGTGGTTATTTCATTCTTTGACTTTAGTTCTTGAATTTTAGATTTAAGGGTAGTTTCTCCCATTTAAAAAAACAGGGGTGGTGGAGCAATTTTGACATTATTTGAGTTGTTGAAAGAAGAAAACGCATAAATATATTCTTCTACTCCGAAGAAAGCCGTGTTTTTATTTTTTTTTACTTTAATTCTTGAATTTTAGACTTAAGGGTAGTTTTTTCGATTTAAAAAAAACAGAGGGTGCTGGAGCAATTCTGACTTCATATTCGTATTCAGGGGGCCAAAATACTATAAGACATGTAGGTCTTGTTCAATGAACAGACAACTTTTTTTTTGTGTGCCTGTGATTGTAATCATGCCTAAATTAAAAAAATTTAACATTTTTAGGTATAAAATAATTTTTTAATAAACATTAATAAAAATTTAGTTTTCTAAACATTATTCAAAAGTAGACGAAAGAACAAAGTTTTGTCCTCTTGATGTAATTTTTCTAAATTCAATAGATTAAGTTATAGATAATTAAAAATAAGTATACTTAGATTTCTTTGAATAATTTTTTAACATAATTAAATTTTTCAAATATGTCTACAATAGAAACCTTTTTGAATAGTTGAAATTGTGCTAAATTTAATTGAAAATAATTAATTTATTTCAAGTATTTTGTTACAATTTTTTGAAGAATTTTAATTGCAAATTTTGAAAATAATTGAATTACCAAAAATTTAAAAAAAATTTTTAAAGGTAAATTAGGATATAAGAATTATTTTAAGAAATTCAATTATTTTCGAAAAATAACATTATAATATTTTTAAAAACTAATATTATTAGAATTTTTTTATAGTAATGTTTTAAGATTTAATTATCTTCGAATAATGTAAATAAACATTTATGGAAATTTACTTCAATAAGACGAGCGAACATGACAGCTTGGTTATCAAAACAAAAAGAAAATCGTTTTTTGTTCGTTTCTCGGATCGTGTTGCTCGAATGAAATACTACTGTAAGTGTAATTTTCAACTGACTTTAAGTAAAATTATTTGTTTGACAGAAATTTACAATATTAATAAATAAATCACAATAAAATAATAATCAGTGAAGAACGACTGATATTTTAGTACTTTTCAACTGATTTTCAGTAAAATTCCCCTGATTATGAATCCAAAGTCACTTTTTAAAAATACAAAATGGCGAATCCAGGATAGCGGACGAAAATGAAAGATTCAGTAAGAGAATACGTAAAAATAACATTTCGTATAATGTACAATGACATTTTTTGTAAATGTCACTTCATAATTTTTGTCTTATTACACAATGATTTTAAATAAAATAATTTATATTTTTATAAATATTAATAATTTTTTACATTTTCTAAGCACTATAAGGTTTTAATTTTGTAAATGTTCAAATTCTGGTTTAGAAAGAAAAATTTATATTATTATACAACTATATTGTCTAGACTTGCAAAAACCCAAAGTCTAGACTTTGTTGTAACAATATTGTTACAATATATATTGTAACAATATTGGTGACGGTGACATGCGTAAGAATAGTGCAGTAAAAATTTCAAAAAAACACCCTGATCATTACCTACAGAAAATCCTATTAGTAAGAAAAGAATGGACGTATCTTCGCCCTTTTCTTACTAATTATTCAGAGAATCAGGCTAACATTCAAAATCTAACCTTCTAAGTTTAGTTATTTCAAAAAAAATTATTTTATTGATGCAAATAAATATTTATTTTAATTAAAAACTATGCATTATTTAATCAAGTAATTTTTATAATTGATTTAAAGCAATATTTATTAAATTAAATTATTCTATTTAATTGACTTAAGTAATTTGTATTTGGTTCAAATAACTATTTAATAGATACCATAAATTAAAATATTTATGTCCAGTAAATATTTACTTAGTTCAAATAAAAAAAAAAAAAATAAGTAAAAACTAATAAGTTTAAATACAACCGAACGAGCGTTAGCGAGTGAGGTATATGTTGCTAGTAGAAATTATTTCAAAGAGTTGCAGTTTGTCGCGCTATATCGATGTCAGGGCTGATCGTCCAAAATATAATTTCGTTGTCTCTTTCCGATTTTCGTTCGTTATGCTGGGCAATGCAGCGACGTTTTAAATCTCAAGGTGAACCGAGCTTTGCCGAACGCACCCGAGCTTGGAACCAATAGGAAAGTTACTCAAGTTCGCAGAGAGAAAGTGCGACGTTGAGTGTATTGTATAGAAAATTTACCTCGGGTGTGTTCGGCGAAGCTCGGCTTACCGAGGGATTTAAAGCCTCGCTGCATTGCCTGAGCACGGAAATAAAGTCGAAAAATTTAATGCTCCTCTCGAAATGCAGAATTCGAATTCAGTAAAACATAACTGAAAAACCAGTTAAACTTGACTAATTAAATGAATAAATTGTATTTAAAAATTATGAACCTGTTTGATTAATCCAAAATTTAGATAAGATTATTTTCGAAAAAAGGTGTTTGGAAAAGTTTGAATTTTATTTTTTATTCCACAGATTTGAATTTTCAGGATTATGTATTTTAAAAAAAAATTATTAAAAAAGTTTCATTTAAAAAAATATTATCGAAATAAAAGGAGAATTAATATTTAAAACAAATATTTTAATAAGCTTATACAAAAAAATTATAAGGGACGAAAAAATTTCAAACCTTTGGAATTTTTCATAGATTTCTCCGTTTTTTGACAGCTTACTTTATTTATAATGACGTGCAATGTTATTTGATGAGAATTAAATTTTAGACGCTGAGCATCCAAGCCAACTTCATGGAGATACAATTAACAACATTATTTTAACGATTTATTATATAATTAATTTTAGGGGTTCTTTTTTGGTGGGTCAGGGAATTGGCACATGGTGCGTTTTGATTGTTGCAAAAACAAAAATTTTTTGGCAAAGGTTTTTTCTGAAACCCAATAATCAAAGACCTTTTTTTAACGATTTTAAACTTAATTAATTTTAAGGGTGGTTTTTTGGGGGGGTCCGAGTATTGGCACAGGGTGGGTTTTGTTCGTAGAAAAAATACGAATTTTTTGGAAAAAGATTTTTTCGAAAACGCGACAATCAAAGACCTTTTTTTAACGACCTTACAATTAATTAATTCTAGGGGTGGTTTTTGGGGGGGTCCGAGTATTAGCAGAGGGTGGGTTTTGTTCGTAGAAAAAATACGAATTTTTTGGCAAAAGATTTTTTCGAAAACACGATAATCAAAGACCTTTTTTAACGACCTTACAATTAATTAATTCTAGGGGTGGTTTTTGGGGGGGTCCGAGTATTGGCAGAGGGTGGGTTTTGTTCGTAGAAGAAATACAAATTTTTGCGCAAAATATTTTTTCGAAAACACGACAATCAAAGACCTTTTTTTATGACCTTACAATTAATTAATTTTAGGGGTGGCTTTTTCACCCCCTGATGTAAAATAATTAATATTTATGTTGAATAATGATTTTTTATGTAATTTTTTGAGTCCTAAAGCAAAACATTTTGATTTAAAATAAAAAAAAAATTTCGTTCATTTGAACGATCAGAACTTTGGTATCATCACTAAAAAAATTGAAAGAAAATTTATTCGATACTTTGTTGATATTAAAGAAAAAAATTTTATTTTCGATTTTTGAAAAAACTCCACTTTTATTTGTAGGTTAATTTTTTGTGGTGGTAGTTTATACTCACCTCTATGTGCTCTGTGATTTTCAAATGGGATCTGCATAACTTTCCGAGAAATAAATAAAAATGCTAAAATTTTTAGTTTTATATAATGAGAATTTTGCTCAATTCCAAGATCTTGCTACAGATGCTCGTTTGATTCATGTAAAGCTAGAAATGTGACCTACAGCATTGAACATTTTTTATTTATAAATCATAAGAAACGTGTAGTACATTTTAAGCAAATGTAATCTAAAGAAAAGACTAAATGCTTTATTAATATATTAAAATAATTGTGTTTATTCAGTTTGGCGGTTGAAATATTTGACTATAATTTGAATTTTTTCTATTCGCCTGGCGCTCTATGGGCGTTTCGCTTATAGGCATCAAGCTAAATGACTAAAGAATTCAGGCGATTAAAAGAATAATTGTTATTTACTTGAACATTTTTCTATTCGCCCGCGTTTAGCTTAAAGCCTAGGAATTAAGCTAAACGACGGATTTGCCTTTTCGCCTACGCCATATAATTATATACTACCACCAAAAAAACCAAGTTGTTCATTTGAGCCTCCCAATTAAATTTATTACTCGATCTGCGCTCGGACGATCAGTATAAAGGCAGTCAAGAGCTCCAAATTGTGAAAAAATTAAAAGTTAAAATAAAATTTTTTTAAGAACACTATCTTATAAAGCATGAAAATGCGCAACTTTTTTTTCTTGGGAATTTTTTTGTAAAGTAAATATTGTATACACTAGAGACAAAAAACAAGAAAATTTTCATTACCCAATTTCATTGATTTTTAAAATATAAATCGTCATAAGTTGGACAAATATTAACGGATTTTTACAAAAATTGGTATGCATGCGTATTAAGGTCTGCTAAAAACGATAAGATGATAAAAATATTAAAAATGACCCTTGGTTAAATACTATTTAATTATAAATCAATGAGTGTTGGTAATGACAGTTTCCTTTTTTCGTCGACGAAAAGTCTGCACGGAATTTTTGAATTGAATAAACTTTCAGTGAGAAATTTGTTCATTAGGAATCAAAGAAGTTTTTTAGAAAGTTTAATGCAAATTGATGGAAAATTATCGAAAATATATTACAAAAGAAAAATAAAAAAATTAGAATAACATTGCTCCAGTCACGCCTGTCCATTTCTCACTGGAAGTATGTTTAATTCCAAAATTCCGTGCAGACTTTTTGTCAACGAAAAAAGGAAACTGTCATTACCAACACTCATTGATTTATAATTAAATAGTATTTAACCACACGGAGAAAAAGGAATAGTTGACACATCCAGATACATGGATATCACAGCCATATTATATTGAAAAATACGGGATATCCATAGTTAAGGTTGCTACATCCATATTCTATGGCTGGCTGTATATTGTTGGAGCAGCAAAAGATCTATGGTTGGGTGATCCATAGTAATGGAAATGGGAAACAAAAAATTGGAATCACTCAATTAATTAAATTCTATGTCACTTGAGATATTTTATACACATTTTTGTTAATTAATACACAACACTTATTGAATAACCGCATATTAACGAAATAAATTATTAACCGATGGGGGGAGACACGAACCCTAGACCTAACGCATACTAAACACTAACGCTATCCACTACACTATACACGCAACTACAATATTTGAGCATATAATATTCCTTATATACTCTACACATATTTCATGAAAATGAATTTACATAAACACTAATAGACAATAACGATAATAAATAATAAACAATATAACACTATTTATACACAATAAACTCACAACGTGATTATATAGACGTGATAGGAAACCGACGCGACGCACAATTTGAGACGACCATTTTTAAATGGATGCCATGATAATGAATTGCGCGCAACATGTATCGAAATTTTGAACTAACTATGGATCTCCCAACCAAAGTTTATATGGATGAGGCAGCCATATGTGAAAATCCATAGCATGAATTGTAAGCCCAACCATGCCTATGGATGTCACATCCATATTTGATTCAACAATATAATATGGCTCCCTCATCCATTGAATATGGAATGTGCTTCCATTCTGAAAGTTGTCTCTTCCATTGAATTGGATAACACAACAATATTCTGCTCAACAATATTTTTATGGATATCTCTTCCAGACCTTTTTTTCCGTGCAAGGATCATTTTTAATATTTTTATCATCTTATCGTTTTTAGCAGACCTTAATACGCATGCATACCAATTTTTGTAAAAATCCGTTAATATTTGTCCAACTTATGACGATTTATATTTTAAAAATCAATGAAATTGGGTAATGAAAATTTTCTTGTTTTTTGTCTCTAGTGTCTACAATATTTACTTTACAAAAAAATTCCCAAGAGAAAAAAGTTGCGCATTTCAAGCTCTATAAGATGTATTTTAAAAAAATTTTATTTTCATTTTTAATTGTTTTCATATTTTGAAGCTCTGACAGCCTTTATATGATCGTCCGAGCGCAGATCGAGTTATTGAATTGGGAGGCTCAAAATTTCATGATCATTTAGCTTTATCAATATAATTAATTTTATAAATATTGATAACATGTATACTTTATATACATGAATCGATTCTTTTTCATGCCAGGGATATAATTTTGACAAAAATTAATTCTGTCTGATTTTAGGTATTCGGACCGCAATAAACCTTTAAATTTTTATCAAAATTCGTCAAAACGTGTAAGAGAAAATTTGTCCACAAGAATCGGTGACATACATACACACACATCCGGACATTTGTTCCTCTTGACGAAATATATATACTACACTTGAAAATTTGTAAAAATAATTGATTCTAAGAAATTCGAAAATCGACACCACTATAAGGCTTCCTTTGAGAGGAAGCAAAATTAACCAAAATAAAAGTGGAGTTTTTTCAAAAATCAAAAATATAATTTTTTTCTTTAATATCAACAAAGTATCGAATAAATTTTCTTTTAAATTTTTTTTAATGGAAAGTGTGTTTTTTTATAGATTGTTAGAACAAATATATGTTCTTACACATTTATGTCCAAACACAGACACTTTTCACTAAATCTGCTAACGTACAATTGGTAAGCATCTTTTAAATTACAATAATCGAAAACATTGTTCAGATTCATGCAGAAACGCGGTTATAAAATGAAAATTTTGAAAGTAATGTTATGTATATCATATGACAGGTGGGCCACTGTAATCGCTCGGTTCGCTCTGCTTGCTTCTGCCCTCTACTGGCGACTGGCACTATTTACCGTTTGTGCGCTGCATTGAAACCAGCCTACGTCGCATTGAACTCATATTTGACAGTTCAACTTACCTTATTTTCTTAAAGTTTTATTTTTACACTCACTATTATTATTTCCTCATTCCTTTAACTTGTATTTTTCTCAATTTAATTTTTACAAGGAATTTGATTAACAACTTTTTAAAATAATTAATTTTTTTTAAGGAATTCAATTAAAATTATACTAAAATTTATTATATTAAAGAATTTTAAAACAACTTTTGAAAATAATCGAAAACTTTTTGAAGAATTTTATAAAAAAATTTTAAAATACTTGAATTTCTGAGAAGAATTTATTATTTTAAATAATAATTTATGAAAATAATTGAATTCATGCGAAAAATTTCATTAAATTTTGTTTAAATAATTCAAATTTTGACAAAAAGTTTATTAACATTTTTGACAATAATTTAATTGTTAAGAAGAACTTCGCTACTTATTTGTAAAGATAATTTAATTCTTGATCATAATCTTTAAAACTTTTGATAATAATTTCATTTATGCAAAGTATTTTATTACTTTTCAAAAGAATTGAATTTTTGCGAACGATTTCATTAGAATTTTTTTAAAATAATTTAATTTCTAAGAAGAATTTGATCACTTTTAAAAATAAATGAATTCTTGTGATGAATATATTGTTATTTATGATAATAATTGAATCATTGCAACGAATTATATTATTTTATTGAATAATTAAATGTTTCTTTAATTTGAATTCTTTCGTCAAGTTTTAATTAAGTTTTTAAGAATAATTGCATTTTGTGAGGAATTTATTTAAAATGGTATTAAAAATTTATTTAAAATTTTGCCGTGAAAATAATTGAATTCCTGAATAAAATTTTATTGTTTATGAAAATAATGGAATGTTTTCATAGAATTGTATCAAAAATTTTTTCCAATAATGAAATTTTATGAAAATAGTAAATATTGAAAATTATTGAATTACAAAAAACTTTTGAAAATAATTAAAATTTTGCAAAGAATTTTATTTAAATTTTTTAAAATAATTGAATTTTTGGCGAAAAATTTTGCTATTTATAAAGATAATTGAATTCTTGATAAGATATTCGTTAAAATTTGTAAAAATAATTGAATTTTTTCGAGGAATTTTATTACTTTTGAAAATAATTGAATTCTTGTGATAAATATTGTTATTTATAAAAACGACTTGAAATTTGGCAAAAATTTTTTTTTAAATTCCTAAAAATCATTGAATTTTTGTGAAGAATTTTGTTATTTTTGAAAATAATTGCATTAAAACTTTTGAAATAATTAAATAATATTAAAAAATTTATTCTGGTCAGAAAAAGAAAAAAATTTTGAAGCTTAATGCAAAAATCCAATCGACTTTGACACCGCCTTTAAGTACGAGGACGAAAAAACATTAATAACAAAATTCGTATATATTTTATTAGAAACACTGAAAGAATTTTAGGCAGGCTGCTGGCTTTTCATGTCCGAAATTAGTGCCGCTTGCGCAGGTCTCGCAGCTCACCTCAAAAAAGTGAGCATCTACTCCCGAAAGGTGAGCAGCTGCCCCTGCCCAGGCGCGAGCTGACAGTGAGTTCAGGCTTTACGAAGCTTGATTGAGACTTGGTCAGTATTGGTTGAAGATTGGTGGGACAGCGAAAGCAAGGCTACTTGAGTCCGGAATAGTAACATCGATGTAAACCTGACGCTCAGTCTTTGTTGAAGACTGGCGTTCAATCTTCAATCAATGCTGCGGAAGCCGAAAGCAGGACTGAACAAGACTGCTTCCACTGTTCCCAAATTTACACGCTTCTCACGCGTTCATTCAATATAACGTGAATATATTAATTATTATTATTAATAATAAACAGTATTGTTATTAATATATATGTATTTACATATTTAATGACAATAAGTTATTATTATAATAATTATATTATTTTCATATAAATATTATATGACTAACAATAAATGTCATTTAACATAATAATATTGAAAAATAATTTTAGCAAAAAAAACACAATTTGTGATAATTTGTACATTTTCTAACTTCATTTTTGACAGACTTTTAATATTATTCACAAACAAGTTCACAAGTTTTTATTCACAACACTTATTAATTATACAGATTAAATAGTAATTTTATTATTTTATGTAACCGCTTATAATGAAAAAATCCGCTCGCATGTGGGATCGAACTCACGTCCCCCCGCCCCAGACGCATTCCGGAAGTCCTAGACGCAACCACTTAATCCGCACGGCCACTGAGTCTCGATGAGACCTCGGGCTAATGTAATATATTAATGCCAGTGCCGTATACTTTGTTACTTATAAGGGCAAAGTGAAAACTATGACTAAAACATTTTACAATTAAAAATATTTAATGGATAATTTAATAAACATCGATAAATAATTGATATTTTTTATTATTCAGTAACAAAATTATTAACATTTATTATTAGATATATTAATAATATATTATGTAAATAAATATAATTTGGAATAATAATGGATTATAATGTTAAATATTATAATTATTATTAATTATAATAATATTTATTAATTGAATAATAATTATTAAAATTATAATAATTAATAAATAAATAAATAATAATTAATTAAATTAATATTAAAAGTTAACATAATTAATAAAATGATTAAATATGATGCAGTGTCAGGAATATTTATTGCACATTTTAATTATTATTTATTAATTATCTATAATAATTTTGAAAACATTTATAAAAAAAATTTTCCATTTAACTTTCTTTAAATATGAATGTTACAATTAATAATATATTTATTTATCAATTGATAACTTAATGTTAATTATTATTATTATTATTTGAAACAATTATTATAATTATAATTATTATAATATTATTTAATTAAGTGAACACGGTAATAAATAAAGATAAACTGAATATTGAGTAAAGATTGATTCAAGCTTGAATCAAGATTAGATGTTCGAGCTTCACTCATAAAGATTGACCGAGTCTTGAATCGAGCATGGGACGAGCATTGGGTCCAATGTTGAACCAATATTGAACTAATATTGATTGACAGTGATGTAAAGACTGCTTCTACTGTGAGTTACCCACACTGAGCGTTCAAGACTCAATCAACCTTTAATCTATCGTCAGCATTGGTCTTTCGCGCCTGGGTGAGGAGTTGCTGCTTACCTTTCGGAAGTAGATTCTCGCCTTTTTGAGGTTAACTGCGAGCTTGAGGCAGCGAGCTCTAGCGGCACTCATGTAAAGCCTGGAGCCTCCCCAAAATTCTTTCAGTGAATGAAGCGAAAATTAAAACAGGTCAAACCATTACTGCTACTACATTGGAAATTTAGACACTGTTTAACAATTTATTTATTATCATTTCAAAAAAGGCCTTAAAATTTACTTAAATAAGGTCGTAGTAATATTAATTCAAGCTGAACTAAGTCTTAACATAACTTATGGACATAAATAATCTCAGAGTAAAGTTACCAATGATTCATTTTTTTACTTTTATGTTCAGAAACAGGCCCTAAAATTTATTTGAATGAAGTCAAAATAATTTAACATTTTTACTTTAAATTACTATCAGAATTTGATACCACCTATTTTGAGAAAGTTGAAAAAATAAATTTGTTTTTCCTTTAGATCTATCTCTTATTAATGACAATCAGAACCTCCGTAACCGTCAGAAAACAAAGAAAAATAATTCTTTTACTATAAAAAAATTTGACTAAAACAAAGCAACACATTTTTGGCACATTTTAGCCTTTGCAATTTAGGAGGTCGGTATGGGACCACCCTCCCCTACTATTCTTTCTTCTTACTTTTAGTAAACATTTGAACACTTATAACTTTCTGGTTTTTACTATGTGAAGGAGGGTCTCAAATTCTTTCTGAATTAGCAAAAAAGTGGAAAATGATTTTTTGAAGCCAAAGCCCCCTTTTTTAGATCAGGTTAAATATTTCAATATATTAATAACTTATACACAATACACTAATGTTGATGACTTTTTTACAAAAATATACATTTTTTAAATATTAACATTTTTAACTTTTTCTTATCGTATTCAAATTCCTTACTTCCCTAGGCGCAAAAATGTCGCAGTTGTGCCGACCCTATAACAGCATTCGGATATTCAGGATGTCCTAAGGATATCCGGAAAGTATTGTATACGTAGGATGTCTCAGGGATGTCCTGAAATATCTTGAAGACATCCTAGGGATATCCAAATTTCCGAATGTGTTTAAGACGTCCATAAGATATCCTTAAATTTTAATTAATTATATTAATTAATAATAGAATTTACTATTATTTAAAAAGTTTTCATTAAAAAAAAAAATTAATAGTAATATTTTTTTTAAATATACAAGTAGTAATTAATATTTATAATAACTATTATTCTTATTCGTTAACTATGATTAAACAATAATTACTTATTAATGAATAATAATAAGTAAACTTTTATTATTACTATTTATTAATTATAATTTAATTACCGATAGTTTATTTTCTTCATCAGATAGGATTAATATTTGAAATATTTAGTATTAAATATTTATTAATATCATTGCTCTATAATTTTGATTAACGTTTAGTAAATTTATTTTCATTCTGTTTTATAAAATTTAAAATTCTTCTCAGTTTGATTTTATAAGCTCATTTAAAAAAATTTTTTTTGTTTCATTTACTTTTTGTATGAAGGTTTATGTTACCGAATGTAGCGTCGACTTTTCAGTCTCAAGGTCCTGAGTTCAATTCCTCGTGTCTTCAGATTTTTCTTTAATTGTTTATATTTTTCTGTTTCCAAGGATTAATAGGGTAATGTCACCTTGAGAGGACCGCCTAAGTTTTTTTCGAAAAAATTCTTTATGAAAGCAAATTAATCGGAGGTTTCTATTCCAAGCTTTAGTTTACATCCCTAGGTAAGTGTTTATACCATAATAGCTTTGTTTTATTTTTACTTGGAAAAAACAATTAACTTTAAAAAAATAGATAATTTTTAAGGAATGAAAAAAGTGTAACCTTGAGTGGACCACTCCTATAAAATTGTAAAAGTTATTCTAAATTCTTTAATGTATTTAATATTTCTGATATATTGAAACTAAATGTATGCTTATGCAGCTTCAGACCATGTATGTGTCGCAATTTTTACAAGTGAAACCACTTTTAATAATTTTGGCACATATCACATCAATATCACAAAAAAATTAATAAAGAACATAAAACATAGTTTCAAACCAATTTATTGTCAATTTATTTCCTTAAAAATAGTAAACTGACATTAAAAATATAAAAAACAGACAGTCCTCTCATGGTTATAATGGTCCTCTCATGGTTTTTATGTCAGCCACCATAATTTTTTTTGAGTCAAAATTATCACTTAATTAAACTAAGACAATCAATTTCAATGTTCAAAGTAGTAGTTAAAAAATAAGTTACCTTTCAAAACTTAAATTTTACACTACTTTTACACTTCTAAATCACTTTACTCATTGTAAGAGCGACTTCTTTTTTGGTTTGTATTCTTAAAAATGCGTTACACCAAACAATAACGTACATGTTTATCACGGAACTTAATTTCTTACGGTTTCTAGGTGCGGTGCTGCTATTCGTTTTATTTATTTCACGTTTCCGCTGTCAGATAACTTAAAAACTCAGGTGGTCCACTCAAAGTGGCGGTCCACTCAATGTGACATTACCCTAATAATATTGGTAGAAATAATAATTAAACAAATTAATAATATTTCAAGCAAATATGTTGTTTGCTTTAAAAATGTTAACTTTAAATGCTATAAAACCGTATAAGATAAAAATAATTTGTTTGTTACTAATCACTTCTAAGGTCATCATAAACAAATCTAAGCTTTTGTAATTAAAAAAAAATTATTTGTACGGTTTTTGAAGGCTTTTTTGAGTGGCCGATTACTGTTGTATTCTTACTTGTTTATTTACTAATTTTTTTAACGAATAAAAATTTTTTTTTCATAAACATTATTGGTTTAATAGTTTTGTGTGATTGTAAGGAACAATATCACCTGAAAAAATTTGGAAAAAAAATATAAATTGCACTTTTAAAGCAGTGTTAATAAAAAAGATTGCCTTAGATGTCCGACTACTGTCGTATTCTTAGTTGTTTATTTACAAATTTGTTTAACGAATAAGAAATTTTTATTGTAAAACTAAATAGTATAATAGTTTTGTCAGACCATAAGGAACAATAACACGTGGAAGAAATTTTAAAGAAATTTTAATTTCAATTTTTAAACCGTGTGTGTGTCAGCGATTCTTGTTGACAAATTTTCTCTTTTACGTTTTGACAGATTTTGCTAAAATTTTGTAGATGTAGGTATTAATATTACGGTCATGAATATCTAAAATCAGGCACAAGGATTTTCAAAAATAACTTTTTTCTTTATTGAAACTTTAATTGATTCTTTGTTTATTATATTGAGGTAGCTAATTGGTCATGAAATAAACAACTTATTTAAACTTATTTTCAATAGGAGTAAATAGAATAAAAATTATTTGATTTATATAAATGAATTATTTGTCTATTATTATCAAATAAACATTTATTTATATCAAATAATTTTCTATTTAAAATCAATTAAATGGAAATTGTTTGAAATACTGGAATAAAAATTTTTTGATTTAAGTAAATATTTATTTGATAACGCAGACAGGTAGTCAATTATTTGAATCAAATAAATTATTTATTGAGTCAAGTGTAAACTCTCTAAATCAAAATTAGTAGAAATATTTACTAATTTGAATTAGTGACTGACTTTTTGCTTTTGAATTAGTAAATTTTATTAATAAATAGTTATTTCTACTAATTTACTAGTAAAGTTTATTAATACAAAAGCAAAAAGTCAGTCACTAATTAAAATTAGTAAAAATTTTTACTAATTCAGATTTAAAGAGAAGGAAAAATTATTTTTCAATTACTTGTTTATTTCTGTTGTTTTATTTATATTTGTTTACTGCTCTCTAAGTTTCAATTAGTAGCCAGATTTCACTGATTCCCAGCGATAAGTATATACCACAGATTCGAATTAGCGTATAATGAATCAGTAAAATTTCACTGATATTTTAGTCAAATTTCACTAATTTGCAACAATTGTAATCTGTAATATACTTATCGCTTTTTCAGAATTAGTGAGTGTTTTTTATTTTTATTCATTTATTAACTATATACATTTTCTATTTTACTCTTTTATTTCATATTATTTAATTTAATTATTTACTTTATTCTTATTTTTTATATGCCTGAAATTGTAATGAAAAAAGGAATATTTAAATCAGACAAACAGAAATTAAAAATGTTAATACTTAAAAAAATTTATATTTTTGTAAAAAAATTTGTTAGTTTTGCTAGAAATTTTGAAAAGCAAGAAAACGTAAGAACATTGAGGGAAATCACACTGACATTTTTAAAAGATTTTACTGGCAATTTTTTTAATGATAAGATTAAAATAAGCTTTTAAATGACAATCCGTTATCAAATCTTCATTACTTGAATATAAAATATAAATTTAACACAGATTTATTAAAAATAAAATAATATAATGCAAAAAACGAAATTTTGAGGGGACACTAACATTTTGCTTCATTTCTCAATTTCTTAATAGAAATACTATATTTTTGAGATCAAATCATTGCACTTTTTAATGTACGTGTAATAACTGCAACGGTGATACAATAATATTTAAATAATAATAATAATAATAATAATAATAATATGTATAATTTTTTATGGGGACACCAGTGACATGGTGTGCTTGACAAAATGCTACTTGTTTTCTGACAAAAAAACCATATTTTTTATTTCAATAAATTTAGACACAAACATCTTAAGATATAACCAATTTAATAATGTAAATATGAAAGTATAGTTAGAGTTAAATATAATTAGAGATTTTTTGTAAAAAATGCGATTTCAAAATCTGGAATTTAAGCGAACTCCAATTGAAGAAAAATTTTTTAAAGGATTTTACAATTGTACAATATGAAGTACAAATTCTATTCTTTAATTATAGACCAAAATCATTCACACATATTCAGTATTTTCTTTAAATTTTATATAAATAATTTCTCTTACTCTAAATTATTTGCAAATTGCAAATTCATCGTTTTTATTCATTTGTTTTAAAGTGAAATTATTTTTATAACATTTAATGAAAATACTGAATATTTGTAAATGATTTTGATCAAGAATTAAAGAGTAGAATTTGTACTGCATATTGTACAGTTAAAAAATCTTAAAAAAATGTTATTCAATTGGCATTCGCCTAAACTCAAGATTTCAAAATCGTAATTTTCCCAAAAAATCTTTAACTTTCATATTTACATTATTAAATTAGTTATTAGCCTATTTGTCTATAAATATATTGAACTTAAAAATGATCCTAGTTTGATAGCTTTTACATCTATTTTTAAAGAATTATTTAAATTTTTAGTGAAGTAAGCATTTGAAAGTATAATCAGTCCAAATGTTCTGAAACTATGCGGTCCAAGTGTAATTGAAAATTATTAAATTTTTTTTAATCTATTAACAAAAATGTTGTTAAATTTTTCAATATAAGTTTTTTGTTTTATACACGGAGAGACCGAGATTACTAATTTTTGTATAAAATCACACTAGAATTTACTATTTTCACATTGCAACCACCGGAAATAAGGGGACTTTTTGTATTTTTTACTATTTTCTACACTAAGTCACTAATCCGACAAATGTTCACCAAATTAGCAAAGTTTCTTACTATTTCGTCCAATAGTTCCAAACAACTGTAGTAAACTCAGAAGTATTGTGTACGTAAAATTACTATAGTCGTTTGTAAATGCAGAAAGAAAGAGTGAAAGAAAAAATAGGGATTTTTGTCGCCGGTTTCCCGTCAATTCTTGACTAATGGAGATAAACTGGAAGGATTTTTACATACACAGACACACACTTATATATTTGTTGGATACATATTTGAAGACACACACATGTTTATTTCACTTATATGCATAGACGCGGTTAATTAATACACTAATACACAACTGCACGCACGACAACGAATTTCACTGAAAGTATACATCTCTGTTTCCTTATATATTGAATGATGAAAATTTACAGCACTTACGAGAAAGCAGTTTACTTTTAACAACTTATTATAAGACATAGTTCTTAGGACAGGAATAAATGCAAAATTTATTAATTTATAATGGTCAATTTCCGAGATAACGAACGACCTACGTTTCACTTTATATTTACTTATTATAGATAATATCCAAATTTATTTTACATACGCGAAACAGTCACTGTCAATGATCGGATGACATCGGCTCATTTACGGAGATTGACGAAGTTAGTAACCAATAGAAATGCAGGCGCCATATGACTGCACTCGCTAGCCACACTTGCTCACCAAAAATTACTACAGTGGATAGTAGGTTTTAGTGGAAAATGTTTTCATTTGTCAGATTTTGTCTAATTAAATTAGAGAAAACTATAATCAATTTTCGCTACATTTACAACTCTTACACAAAATATTAAAACTTGCTATTTCAATGTAGCAAATTTATCTATTTCTTTTGTAAATTTATCTAATTCTGTAGTATATTATGCTAAAAGTCCCCTTATTCCCGGTCATTGCAACCATTTTTAGTAATTTTTACAAATGTGGGTCTCTCCGTGTAACGTCAATTCAAACAATATAAGTTTATTATAATTATTATTTATTAGCAAATTAAATAAATACATTTAAGTACCTACTAAAAAATATCTTTTTTGATTTGTAAAACATGTGACATCACAAATGCGTGATATCCCCCATGTCCCATTTTCCTGGACCCCCCTTGGAGCTGACGTAATATGTGGATAACCCCATTATTATATTATTATGATATACTTATTAATTAATAATTAATAATCAATAATTAATAATAAATTACTGAAATGTTGGATGTTTTTAAAAATCTTGGAAAATATTTCAATACACTGAGAGAAATGGATGGTAAGGTTTTGATGGTTAGAAGTAGATGTTACCCGGTACAATCATTATGTTACTGAGTACCAATAAAGATGTTATAAAAATATGCGGTTATGTTACTTACTACAATCAAAGATGTTACTCTGTACAATCTAGATGTTACTCAGTACAATCTGGATTCTTGTCTGTATTTGTAGCAACAAAAAAGGTACCCCGTACCATCATTATGTTACCCAGTAACATATTTTTCTCTCACTTTAGTTAATAAATTTAACGATATTGTTGTTAATAGTGGTCGGTTTAATGTTTAATACCATAATAACAATTTTTTTTAGCCGGTTGAAGCAAGCAGTCGCGCTTAGCACCCTCCCATAGGCGTTTTGTTTACAAAACTAGGTGCTGGCTAAAGTTTACAACAATTTTGTTTGTTTAACTTTTGGAAATTTATCAGCGATGTATAAACTACAATTCGTAAAAGTCGCATCGTTTTCTTACCCCTCAGATATTTTTATTTCGAATTTACTTAAAAAATTACAAAAATCTCAGAAATTTTGGTGGGTGCTGGCTATTGTTTATAACAATTTTGTTTGTTAAATTTTTAAAAATTCATCACTAATGTATAAACTACAACTCTCTAAAGTTGCATCGTTTTCTTACCCCGCAGATTTTTTTTAGTTCAAATTTCCTCAAAAAAATCTATGGGAGGGTGCTGAGCGCGACTGCTAACTTCAGCCGGCTTTTTTATATTTTTTTAACTTCTTCGCAGTATTGATTAAGTGTGTTACCTACAGTTTTCTGCCAGTACTGATTTTAACACTTTTTTTAACTCCGACATAGTATTGATTCAGTTTTGAAGTCAGTATATTCCCAGTACTGATCGGGTAACGACGGTCAGTACTGAGTATGTGTATTCCTATTAGTGGACAACTGTGCGACAATGAAACTTTAAATTCTTATTGGTTGAACAGAGTGGGACTATTTTCAATCTTTGGAAATGTGACGCTTTATAAATTAATTTCACCAATAGAAAGCTACGTTTTTCACTGCATGTGTTATGAAAAATATATTTTTGCTGCTTATCGGAGTATCGTACAGGGATCATTTTAAGCTCACATTTTTCTGTTTTGAATTTCAGCTTATAGATGTTTAAATGTTAAACGTTTGATCAACTTTCATAACACAACGGCACATGCATTAAAACTAAAAATGCACCCTTGTGGTCATGTGGTCCTCTGTACGAACGATGCGTTTCTTTTATATATATATATATATATATATATATATATATATATATATATATATATATATATTTTATAATCATTTTGCTTCCTCATGGAAAAGGATTTAAATTTAAAGAAACATCAAGATTAAAAAACTATTGCTTATAATAATTTCAATATCTTTTGATAATAAATTGATTGATTTTCTCAATTCTGCAAGAGCACACTTATTTTTTTGATCACAGAGTACACTCTGGGTCAATATGATGCTTTTATTACTTCTTTAATCAAGTATAATTACAAAAAAATGACTGCATCGACTGCCATCAGAATTTTGTGAGATATATACTTGAAAATAAATATAAATAACTTGAACGAAAATTAACTATTGTTAATATTTTTAGACCGGTTAAAAAATCCAAGAATAAAAATTGTTTTTAAAAAAGTTGAATTTTAAGGAGTAAAATGTAAATTTTCAAATTATTAATACATTAAGCTAATAATTTATGTGAAAACTCTAAAAGAAGAAAAAACTCTAAACTCTAAATAAAATAGAAATAAACTTGTACCTATTGTGTCTTCAAAAGAAATTTTTTTAAAATTTAATTGTTGGATTGCCCAACACCGATTTTAAATGCATCTGAACGATAACTGGATGCTCTACAGTTAATGACAAGCGATTATTTATTTATTTATTTAAGTAGTACACGGGACTATGCCCTTTCGTACAAAGTACTCTTAATACTAATTTTATTGCACTAAGCAAAATTACTAAATATTATCAAAAATGAAACATAAGGGGCTGAACTTAAAAATAGTGTATTACATATCTCTAAAAGCAGGAAAAAATTTGGTAAAAGCTCCATACAAAATATCATAAAAAATATCAACCAATTAATTACCAAAATTATCAAAAAAAAAAGAAAAGAAAGAAAAAACTATAAAAAGATTTTGATTTTAAATATTGGTGACCGTAGATACCTTAAAAAATTTTAGGACAATTCGTCAAAACACATCCGAATGATTGTTCCCCATATTGAATTCTATATTATGCCAACATTCAAAATTTGGTAAAATAATAGATTTTATGAAATTTGGAGAACGACATTACTATGAAGCATTCTATGAGACAGCAAAAATTCGAAAAAAATGCTCGGTGAATATACCTCACGGAGAACATAACTGATTCAACAGTTCGAATAAAAGGAAGGAAGTAAAGAGTTGAAAGACGGAAGGAGAGCGCAAAATGTAGTAGACAAAACACCGATAAGAAAATGACGCTGGAACAGTTTCAAACCACGCCGTGTCGGGGAAATAAATTGCAAAATCTGAATTACTGATCTATGGTCGCACAATTTAGAAAAGAAGAAACCAAAGAGAAGAGGATTTTTCTCCAAATTTAACTCAATTTCACGCTCAAATGGTTCTTAATAAGTTTTATTTAATAAAAATACTGCTAAATAAACTTTGCACTTTTAAAATTAAACCAAAAGTGAATTAAAAAACTTTTTTTATACATGTTAATTGAAAAAAAAAACATTTTTTGAAAATTTTAAAGTAAAATGATAATAAAACTGAAATGTAGGAAAAATATAATTTCGTTTACATTAACAGAAAGTAGGTTTTCGACATTTTGAAATTGGAGGTCGTCTGATAAAGTGCGTAATCAACATTGCTTAGTGCATTTTAAATTTAAAGTCGCAGACTTTTATTAGCAGTATTTTCTAAAACCTTTGAAACCATTCATTGACACTTTAGAATGTAGATTTTATAAATATGCAGTAGCCGATAAGGAAATAAACTTTAATTCTCGTAAATGTCGTATAACATAATCTGTTTTTTTTTACTTTTCCAACGTCGCTGGTAGTGCATGTCAAAAATATTTTAAGAAACATGAATAATGCTGAGAGTTTAGATTTGAAAGAAATTACGATGAATTTCATGTATAAAGAGGGACAAATAAATATTATCATTTAAGCATATATATATATATATATAGAAACTATAGATAAGCACCTTAATCCTGAACAAAAAAAATGTCAATTTAAATTTCAACATATAATAAAAATTTATTTTTTAAAATAATTGCATTGATAAAGAGTAATTTAATTGGTAAGTAAACAATAAATAACACATGAATTCGTTGATATTTAAAATAAATTTGAAACTAAATAAAACAATATAGTATAATTATGTACTTCGAAAAATTGATTCTTAAAAATAATAATTAAATCTCAAAGTATTAAATAATTGAAAGACCTCTATTAATTAAATCATATTCCATATTATATTATTGACCGCACCTTAACTGTTGATCACTTATCTATATATATATATATATATATATATATATATATATCCATTTTTTTAAATTTTTCAAATATTTATCGCATTTGAATGAATATCTTATTTTAATAAACATTTAATAAAGAAAAGTTTCTACTCTGGACATTTAAGTTTTATGAATGACAATTCATTTATTATAAAATAAAAAAAAAATATTGTCATTCTTTGTTTAATACAATGTGATTTTAGTTGAAATAAAAACAATTTCCATGAGTGTAAAGTATGACGTTTACTGCGATTTTTATTATTCCTCCAATTAACTTTTACTATCATGTTCGGTAAAATTTTCACTTACAATATTAATATTCTTATCTTTTCTTTATTAACTTTAAATATTTATAAAATATGATATAAATTCACAATATTTGATTAAAACTATTGTTGAATTTAGTTTTTGATTTCCGAGTTTCTATATATATGCTTAAAGAAATATTCACGAATAATTTTTTTTAATTCACAATCTAAAAATTTGCAATCACATGACATCTGTTGCATTTAAAATTTGAATTGAGTTTTGCATGATTTTTGAATATGATACGATTTTTTCATGATCTTCGTTAGGATTTTTAGATTAATTTGCTATTATTATCTAAAAATTTTCCAGAAATGTGAGAATAGAAAACAGTTTTCACCTTACGGTAATGAAGAAGAAAACAGCATAAATTTATTGTCAGCATTTTCAACGGACTACACACGTGGAAAAGTATTCCTGTTTTTTTTTGGGGGGGGGAAACTTGTCAACTAGTTTAAAAAACTATAAGAGCCATAGTTGATCGGATTTGATGTTGGATTTTTTTAGCCATTTTGAGTGTGCGTCGAAAGGCAGTTGTGGGCTTGGCTCGTTGTCCTTACTTCTTCTCTCCCGCGCACCTATGCCATCAGACACACACACACTTAAACGAAAAACTTACACACGCACATACACTCACACATCCAATTTCACCAATACACAGTTGCATGTGCACGCATACATCGAGCTCTCCCTCTCCATCTTTCGCCTTTCGTTCTCCTCTTTTCTTCCGTTCCTTCTCTTCTAGCAAGGCGATTCTCTAGGTATGTAATTGCTGGAAAGGAACATTGACTACTCACTGTCGTCACCGTCGCTCGAGAATCCCAAGGAACGTTCCTGTCGGCAAAATTTGATTTTTCAAACAATGTGATGATTATTGTGACTTCTGATAATTTCTTCACACTCTTTTTCTTTATTTTTTCAATACATCTTGCACTGTAAAATTTTGCTCCACTTTACACATTTTTTTTTAAATGAAGCTAAGGAGCTTCATTTAGTCACACACAAAAAAGAAGAAAAAAACAAAGTGAAAACAAACACACGCCCTCTATCACGAATGCATGCCCCAAGGTCACTATGTGATTAATACGAAAATCTGGAGAACCGCGCAGAGACCAATGCTACCAATACCGTTCTCCAGCACCTCCTCTTTTCTTCACTTTCACAATAATGTTTCCCCTGTAAGAAAATGACCATCAATTATCATCACTAACAACAATGAGTTATGTCAGTGTCGTGATGCCGGCAAGTATTAACCGGTCACTGATATAAAAAGATTGGAATTGATAGTACTCGGAACAACTATACAGGACCGAGAGGCAGTATGAGCACACAGGGTATTAAAAATGGTTATTCCACTTGCAATAAAAACTTCTTTTTTTTGTCACTTCACTTATTCCCGTCCACTACTGACTTCTTTAGCGATCAGTTTTTTGCACTATTTGTTAACATTTGCCCTTCCATCATATAAAGAAGGCAGGTACCCTTGAAAATTTACGCTGTGTTCCAATCGCCTGGTTTATATCTTGGATGTTAAAATTTGTATTTTTTTTCCTTTTGTTTCGCACACTACACTTATCGCACACAACTCGGAGGGAGAGAGACTTGCTAGCCAGCCAGCCAGCCTCGCTGCCAGTTACTCCGGCTGGAAATACGTTTACGACTTGCGTTGGGTCGCGCTGCGCTCCCGTAACTGCATCCGCGTCCGCCAGTTCGGCTTGCGCGCTAGAAGCGCCGCCATCCGAACACGACCCCCCTCCACCATTCAAAGGTTACCACCACCATAAGCACCGTCGCGACGCTGGTGCACCTCAACAGGGATATAGGCAAGGCAAACTCTCGCATACGTGACGCGCCAAAGCACGCCACACTAACACAGAATCGCGCGTGCTTTTTCGACATTTCTTCATGTGTGTATATGCGTATTGAAGGAGCATATTTCATTCTGTTGATGGCAGTGTGTTTGTAACTTCAACGTGCATTGTTGACGGATTTACTGAAAAAAAACTCCTTTTGGCATTACGGATTGAAATAATATCAAATTTGCGATAGATTTTAGATATTTACTAATTTCATTTTTTTAAAATTGATGACATGTCTGAAGGGTACTTTCTTTACTCACTGTATAACATATAGGTACAGAATGTAGCGATAATTCTGCAAGTCGACAAAACTATTTAGAAGAAGCGAAAAGTTAGTGTTTTACAGTTCAATGTGTTCAACTGCTCCAAACAGTATTTACGCTTTAAAATCAATCCATATACACTCGTCTCATCAATGCATGCGTATACTGTTTGAATTAGCTTTGGGCGCGACTTTTTGCTAGATAGTTTTCCATTTTTCGCCTGTTTACACTGCAAAATTAAAATTATATGTTTTAGGTTATTTAATCCTCAGAACGTCTCAGCTTTTGACATAATAAATAAAAAAATTAGTATGGTCCGTACCAATCTTTAGTATGAACCATATTAATTAGTTGATACGTTCATACGATTAAGTAACATATAAACACATCGTTTTCCTCTGTTTGAAATTAACTATAATAATCTTCGTATATCTGTGACAGTGAAATATATGTAAACATCTTAGATGTTCAAATTTAATATCTAAGATATTGGAAAAAGACTTGTTCAAACATAACCTCACATTTACAGATAATACTTTATTAAACCATAACATTAGCATCTTTTCTTAATATCTAGTATATTAAGATTTTTAATATCCAGTTTTCTCAGTGCTTGGCAAAAAGGGTCAACCAACAATTTCATGATTTTACAGGAAACGAAAATAATACATTTAAAAATTTTCCTGATCATTTTAGAAAAATCTAAAAAAAACTGTTTGGAGATATTATTTCGCTTTACCAGTAGAAATATAATTTATAAAGACAAACCTACATATTAGTGAGAAAAATAAGTAAAAGTGGACCTTTTTGGGGTTACGTCAAATGCGCACATTTTCTTATAAAATTAATGGTTAAAAAAATATGCAGTTTAAAGAAAAACTGAAAAATTAGTTTTTTAATATTGAATTGATGAATTAAATGCAAAATAGTTTGCTTTAAAAAAGTTGTTTGTTTTCAAGAAAATTGTTAATTAAATGTTAACTTTTGAAAGTAAACAGTACAGAAATTTTCAAATGCAAACTACAAACAGGAATATTTAAAAATTAAAAAAAGAATATAATATTTAAATTGTTGAAAATTAGATAAAGAATAAAACTATTTCTAAATAGATGACATACAATTTTTCAGCGAAATTTAATATATGTTTAATGATATCAAAAAGAAAGCAATATTTTTAACCATATTAACCTATTCATAATAATATTCATTTCTTTTGTTTTTCAACTGAATTGCATTGTAAGTAAAAGTTTAGGCTATTTTTTTATTCTTATTTTTATTAAAAACGACTTTAAAAAACAATTTACTAGAAAATCCTTTTACAGAACTGTGTAAATGAATTTATCTGATTTTTTTTATTAAAAAATCTTTAATTCGAAAAATTATTGCTTGACCCCTTTTATCATGCCACCCTTCAATTATTTTTATTTTATAATCAACTCAAAATTGTAATGATAAATAGAAATCATCAGAATTTTTTTCACTTCTTTTCATTAAAAGACTAAAATTTTGTTAAATATTATATTTTGTCAAATTGAAATTATGCAGATTTTTTTTCATTACTTCTTAGCAAAATTAGAAAATTGTTAAACAACTGTGGTTAAGAAATAGAAAATTTATTTATTTTGCATTATTTTTGTTAATGAATCACAATTTTTTAAACAAAATTATTATTTTTTTTAGAAAAAGAAGAAAAATATTTGCACAATTTCTATTTTTAATCTTAATTTTGGAACAGGATTTTCCACAGGTATTAAGACATTCAAAAATTTCAAATTCAAACCTTTTTTAAATTAAACAACTTATAAAAGTATTGTTATAAAACATGAAGATATTGATTGCTCCGAGTCGAAGACTCGGAGTGATCGGTTTCTTCATGTTTTATAATAATCAAAAGATGACCGAGAGATAAAATCATTATTTTATTTTATAAACATATAGTTACTGTACCGTCAACAGGGGTAATTATGGAATAAAAAAACGCGATTTTTTGAGTTTCTTCTTCACTAAAAATCTAAAGTGTACAAAAAAATTTTATTAGCTATTCAAATATATTGTGAACATTCTTCTAAAGATTTCCTTCAAGTTCCATTTACAAAAAAAAATTTTTGACGGAGTTATTTAAACATAAATATTTCTCCATAATTGCCTCGTATTTGGGGCAATTATAGAACAAATTATTATAATTAATTATAAAAGCAAGTATAAAAAATTTTCTTTGTCTGTATATTAAGAAAACTTTATTTAGTACTGCAGAGTAAAATAATAATATATAGATAATAATAGTAAACTAAACGCGAATTCAATTCGAAGAAATTAGTAGATTTTTACACTTTTGTGAAATAACCTTTCCACTTTTTCGGTGTTTAATAATTATTTTCTCGTTGCCAATGACAATAAAAATACAAACATCTGAGTAACTTTGTAGGCAATATATTAAACTATTATTTACAACAAGAACCAAATTAATATAATTTACCACAAAAATTTTACATAAAAAAGAATTACGCGTTCCATATTTACCTCTGATGTTCCATAATTACCCCTGTTGACGGTAATTTCATCAAAATTATTTTCATCATTTTAATTCAATTATTATATTCTAGAATGTTAAATTAGTTTTTATAAAAATAATAATTGAATTCCTAAAAAAATGTATTATTTATAAAAATAATTGAATTTCTGTAATTATTTGTAATTTCTCTAAAATTGAATTTTTTTAGTGTTTTTAAGAAAAATTTAAAATAGAAAATTTTTAAATTCTAATATTTTTCAAATTGCTAATTTTATATTTAAAAAAAGTTAGTAAGAAGTTAGCCGCGCTCTTTAGCGCGCGAATTGTTGCTATAGTGATCATATTAAATTTTGAAACACAACGTCTTTGGGGCCGTCCATAAATTACGTAAGACATTTAGGGGGGAGGGGGGTCAGCAAGATCTTACGAATAATAGAAAAAATGGCGCTAATGTATGTAAAATATCTTACGAGGGGGGAAGGGGGGTCAAATTTTCAAAAAAAATGTCACGTAATTTATGGACAGCCCCTTTCACCCGTGCAGAAAATACCCCACTTTGCCCTATTTAAAACAGGGTTCTGGTCGGGGCCTCGACAGTCTTCCCTATTAAAATTTTTTTTTTAATAAAGTTTTTAGAATACCTTTTTGTTGTAGAAGCTATTAACAATGAAAGGCAATCATTATTTTAGTTATTTAATAATTCTTTTATTTTAGGGGTTTGACTAGAATTTCTGGTCAAAACCCCAAGTGAGGTGTTCACTAGATATTAAATAGGGCTCTGATCAGGGCATCGACAGTTTTCCTTGTTTGAATAAAGTGTAAATGAATTAAGTTTTTTAAATTAGTTCCCATAATAAAATTATAAACAATTGAAGAAATTAATTAAACGGAGTAATTATACTACATTTTTAAGAATTTTTTTATCTTATGGGTTTGAACAGAAATTGATCAGGGCCTCGACAGTTTTCCTCGTTTTAAAAGCATGTAAATAAATTTAATTTTTTAAAACAGTTATTTAAGTTAAAAAAGCGTGTTCTTTTAAAACACTTTATAAAATAAATATGGTAATATATTAAAAAAACGAAAATACATATAATTTTTTTTTCTTCAAGTACAATATTATAATAAAGATTACTTATTAATAATAACAACTAAATTATAAATAACGAATAATAATAGTTATTAAATAATTAATTATTATACATTTATTTAAAAATAAAAATTATGAATTTAAAAAATAATAATTAATAAACAATTATTAATAAATTATACTTAATGAATTTTAATAATTATTAATTTATAGCATGAATTTATCATTTGATTTGTATATATATTATATTATTTTAATAATAATAATTATTTTATATTATATTAGCTTAAAGTGAGAAAATTATTTGGAGAGATTGTTAAATTTAACACCTTCAATATTTAATAACTATTTTTTAAACATAATTAATAAATTTGAATAAAATATTTATTAAACAAATATTAATTATTATTACTTATACATTTGAAAACAAAAATTATAACCTTTATTAATATTATAAAATTAAGGAGGCAGAAAGGAGCGACAACCTCCAAAAGAAAAATGAATTAATCATAAAACCAAAAATTATATTTTTCAAAAATTTTTAAGTTTTTCTATTCTTGAAATTATATTATTTTTATCATTTTCACTTTTAAATTAGTCAAAATGACTATAATACCTCATTATGTTATGTATAAATATGTTGTATATATAATGAATATGTTTATTATGTTTCTAATATAATAATATTTTTAATTACAGTAATTTTATTGTAATTTCTTTTGAATAAAATTAACCTCACAAAATAGGGCAATTTTAAGAAAAACTGACGAGGCCCTGACCAGTTTTTCCCTAAGTAGGGCATTGGTCGGGAACAGCGTCACACACTAGTCGGGCACTGGTCAGTTTCTCTACCCAGAGCCACACCAGAGATCGGGAAAACTGTCCAGTATCCTATCAGGTCCACATTTTAATTTCTGCACGGGCAGTGTAGCGATTAAAACTTCTGAATATGAGACGCAATGTTTGTGTCCCACTGAGACAAATAAATATCACATTTCATTTTAAGACATTTCTTCATGGGTTGTAGATATGCTTCTTGGCCCACCAAACATAAATATATGCTTTTTTAATTCGGAGATAATGATTAGGTACTCAGTTAACAACCTGAAGTTGATTTTATAGAAGAACTGTTTTCAAAAGAGGAGTAATGTTTTATTGTTTATGTGGTTGAAAATATAAAGATCGTAAGGCGTACACATAGGTACGCATATATATATGCATAACACATCTCTGCACTGAAGTGAATTGCACGGATTAGAGAGATTGCTCGATATACATATTTAATAGTAGTTGACGTCTTTTTGACGATGTCAATTCTACTGCTTATTTAAACTGACCTAATTGGAATTTTTATTTATTCCTCTAACACTAAAACTTTTTATATTTAAATGTCTAATCAACTATATCTTTATCAGTCGAAAAAAATTATTTCGTTTCACATAAACAAAGAGCAATTTTTTTCTGTAACAATAAAGTTTTTTGTTTGTACAAATATAAGATATGGGCATATCTCTAGAACTTTTAAACTTTATGTTTCCGCTTATTATTATATTTTAAAAATTATAAAAATAATTTTAAAGTACCCGTCATTTGATAAATTATATTGTGAATGACTTCAAACGTTAAATTTCATAAAACGAAACTCATAATAAAAACCCACATTTTTGAAGGGCACATGTTGAATTTCACTTCTAAACAATTTTAACTCATTGTAATCTCTTCTCGCACATTATAGGTAAAAGTGTACAGAAAAATCGTTAACCTCTACACAATTCATAAAAAATATATATTTAAGGAAGAATATGAGCATATGAGCTTCTACTGTCATACTCATTGTTTCACGAAAAAAGAAAGCATTTAACTCACAAATTTGCCTAAAATTCATTATTTACATATTTCTGGGGTCCTCTATATATTTAGAAGTTAGTTTAAAAAATTGTTAATGGCGAATCCAAAATGGCGGACGAAATTAAAAAAAAAATTATCAGATTTTAATGTCTTTTGACATTTAAGGGTTTTCTGGTTTGCTGATTTTACGAATTTGAAATAATTTTTAAAAAATTTTAAATCGAAAATCCAATATGGTGGATACATTTTTGAAAAATTGGATCTTTTTTGATACTTGTTATTTCGTCGGTTTTAACAAACATTTTTTAAATTTCGTCCGCCATATTGGATCCGCCATTTTAAATTTTGAAAAACCTCATTCCCAAAAACCCCCAGATTAAGTTTTTTTTAACTGAATTTTGTAACATCTGCAGAGAAATTGTAAATATTCATATTAATATTATAGTGTTAGAGTGAATAATAAGATGTTATAGCTTCGACAAGAAAAATCGATAACATCAAAATGGATAAGAGTCTATAAGTAACAGCAAAGACCATTGCGCTGAACAATATTTTAAAATAAATAATGCTTGAACATTTAATTTCGTGAATCTAGGAAAGTCATTGCTCAACGAGAAAGAAAATCATTTTATAACGGAGTTGCCTAAAACATATTATATACATATTTAATATGTACGAACACGTTTGAAATAGATTATGACTTATCGCTTATTTGAACAAATTATTTTGTTGATTTATCGTTTATTTTTGTTGCATATATGTACAAATTTTGCAAACTTAATATTTTTTCTTTAAATCATTATTCAAATTTTTAGTAAAATAGAAAATCTATCATATTATAAATTATAAAATAACACAAAAGCAAAATTGAATGAGAATATTCTTTAATTCAGAAAATAAAAAAATTAATTTCGTTAAAGCATACAGAAACGCTGACAATTTGTATTTAGGTCATGTTTACCGCATGATATAGTTATCTATATTTGCACTGTTTTTCAGATTCGCAAAAAAAAATTCATTGCAATATTGTTTATTCCAAAAGACTATTACAACGTGCAATTTCAGTTATTGAAACAAAAATACACATGCAAGCAATTATTATTTAAAAAAATGTGTCAAACTTTTTAAACTTTGTAATTTTTTTCATGAAAATTATTTTAATATATTCATTTTTTTTATTTAATTATGAGATGACTCGATTTTAGAGTCATTTTTCAGATTTAATTATTAAAAATCTTTTTTAATTGAAAAATTTCATTAATTTTATCGGATAGATACTTTAAGTGCCTGGTTTTAATCAATCGCGAATCAGTGTCCATATTTCGAATATTTTTAATGATTTGTTAATACCTAATACTTAAAATTGCAATTTAGCAGAATCACGCGTACATTATCGAAAAATATACTCTTTAGATTGCAGCAAGTCAAAGATACTCTTGCATTCAATATTCAAGAAGGAAAAAAATTAATAATTTATTCTTTTTATATGACACTGAACGAATTTCTGAATAAAAGTTTATTAATTTTGAACCATTTTCTCTGGAACTAATAATTTTTCGATTTTAAAATTTGTAAAAATCATTATGTTATTGGATTCAAATTAATTTATATAATATTATCTATTATCTATAACTGTTTTCATGAAATAGTTTATAGCTCATGACACTTCAAATTATAGACAATTTTTTGCATTTTACGATTTAAAATTTAAAATCTAGTTCCAGGTACATGTAATTTTGCTCTTTTTGTCAGTGCATATAATTGAAATTTGGCCCATTTCATGGAACGCATTCATGAATGAAACAAGAGGAGCAAGAGAAGGGAAGTCTGCGATTTAAAATATTAAATTTCGGCTTCGTGATAAAAAAAATTTGGCTTACTTTTTTTTATATTTTCTTGATTATATAAAATTTGGATACAAGAAGCAGTTTTAATTTAACTAATTATAATCTTGCCGAATTTTCTATAATTAATTAAACCTAATTGAAATTCATTTAAATAAATTATTCAAGAGTAAAAAAGTAAAATACATAAAATAATATTTTTACTGATTGTTACATTGTTTAAAAATAAATAATTAAATAAAAACGTGATACAGATAACTTTTGTTGATCTACAAATAGTGATGATTTTCTGATTAATATATTTTTGAAGAGGAAGGAATGGAAATGTTGTGCAAGCAAATGTTTCAGTTTTAGAACGTACATGTGGCGAGAAATTACAAAAATATGAACTCAGAAAAAAGCATTACATAAATGATATGACGCTGATCAAGAAGGACGTAAACACAAAGTTCCAACCGGTATTGGGTGATCTTGAGTCTCATCAAGGTCACAAGCCAATCAAAAATCAATCGACTAAGAGTTTAAAATAAATCCTTAAGAGGGAAGGTGATATAATTCTTATCTGACAATAAATAACAATACAAATTTGTAATTTATTTTACCGTTATTTCGCTATCATTTTAGCAAAATCGCTATTCAATTAGACAAATTCAAACATAATGAATAATATATTACACTTTTTATATTACCTATATATATTATACATATTTATATATAATTTTGATTAAACCTCTTTTAATGCTTAATGGAATCGAGAAGAAGCCTATAACATTTCTTTGATAATAGAATTAAATAATTTTTAATGCAGAATTACAAAAAAATGTTACAACAATAAGCTGAATTAATTTTCCCAAGGTATTATAATAGTTTATCGTCAAGGTTTCTCATTCAAAAATAGAAAATTGTATAAAAAATTAACGATTTTATAACAAAAATGTATATAATTACCCAATTTCCATTGTGTATAATATGTATTTTTCTATTTTATTGTTTTTACCCTACAAAGTTGATTCTCATCTGAATCCTCTTTTCTCCATTGGGAAAAAGTGCCACACATCGCGCATAAAATGCATTATCATATATATGCGGACAAAATTTGTCTAAACGCCATTAATATAGTCGATCCATTTTTCCCAGCCTTAATGCTCGTTGTCGATTTTTATCTCGTTTTACACGAATGTCTAATTTGTTATGACGTTCATCACGACAAGTGAGGGAATTGGAATTATTATCAATAAAAAAATTGATAATGTGCAAAAAAAAGTTCAACACGCGCAATTCCAAGACGACTTTTGATCTTTTATATAGAAATTCATTTGGGATATATTGTAATAAGTCTGATTCGTATTTACAAGATGGCAGTCAAAATGAAGAGAGATTAGATACCACAGAATTGTGTGGTATCAGAGGGGGGAGGGCACAGGGTTTGACGGCACCAAAGAGAGGGGAAAGGCAACATAGAGAGAGAGAGAGAGAGAGAGAGAGAGAGAGAGGAGAGCGCCTCATGACGCCTCTCCGACGGCCGATCAGAGTTGCGGTTACGTAATTGCGAAATTAATGTATTTTCCAGAAACGAGACGCGCGCGGGACGGTTGTGCGCCATTGGTTCGCTTCAATGCGCCTCAAGCTCTCCTATCCGATTCTATACTTGACATTAAATTCTGTCGGCCTTCTAGAAGCTGTCCGTGGTATTATGTAGTCCGTATAGCCTTTCTCTTCTTAACCAATGCTCGAGCCACGTAACCGAAAAATTTACGCCTACCACAATGGAACTTGTGTGCGTATAAACATACACACAGCTTTTTTGTGTCAGACCTCGATTCATAGACCGACTCACCATCTTTATTAGGTATAATCTGTCAACAATTCTAATCTGCTGTATCAAAGTCTCGCTTCTTTAATAATCGTGAATTGTGTTTCATTTCTTGCAAAAAAATTATTTTTATTATTTTGTTTTTCATACATTTTTGAAATTGATTTGATGAAGTTCGTTTGGTATTTCTTCCCATTATTGGTTTATATATATATATATATATATCGGATAATTCATTTTGATTAAATTTTAATTTTTATCCACCAGAAATATTTAGAATCAAATTGGCAGCAAAATGTCACTGGCGTTCATTGTCCCCGAACATGAAATCATATGTTGTTGATGAATAAAAATGTTATGTTTCTACTACGGAAAGAATAATTTCGTAAAATAGAAATTCTATATATATTTAAAGAAAAACTACAAGTCCAATATAATTAATTATTAAAGGGCTTGGAAAAAAATCAAAAGTCCTTGGTGAAAATCACAAAGTCTGAATATCGCGCTTAATATTTAAGTATGCGAGAGTAGGGAACTGCTTTATCACTTGACAATAGAAAGCGCTAAAACTGTTTTCGGCACTCATTCAGGCTTAACACGCAGAGTTAACGATGATCCAATCAGCAATAACATTATGTTAGATCTACAATGTAAAAATTTTGGGAATTTTCACCAATTATTTATGGTGAATCTTCTACATTTTCTGGGGAAAATGCTTTTTCTTAAAAAGATGGTGAAAATTACCAAAAAATTTAATGAAAATTCTCTAAAATTCTAATGAATATGTTCTCCACAAAAAATTTGGTTATTATCATTTAAAAAGTTAGGGATTTACTTAAATTCTAATGAATATATTTTCCCCAAAAAATTAGTGAATATTATTTGAAAAGTTAGGAAAAATTCCCGCAAATTGTAATAAATAGAACTTTTTTCACAAAATAGGTGAATATCAATCAAAAATTAATAAATTTTTTATTAAATTAAAAAATATACATTAAATTTACTTGATGTGATATTTAATTAAAATATATTATTGCTATTGAAACAAAACTGCTTTTTTATTTTAGAAGCATTGTTATAAAGTTAACTATACTCATAATTTCCTAATGAATAATAAATTAAAATTTTTTTAAAGTGTATGAAATAAATTTTTGTCAAAAGGTCTTTTTAGCGTCAGTTGTTTTACAGCATTTTCCAAAGGAACTAGATCCGCGTGTGAAAGTCTTCTTGTTTTAAAAGTGTTTTAAATAAAAAATAAGTGTTTAAAATTTAATTCAAAATAAATATATGTAAAATGTTATATTTTATAAATATAGTGAACAATATTGAATTTTCTAATTAATTAATCGACTTGTGTGTATTATTAGTTATATTTTGACGATTGTTAATTTCTCAAAATTACATTTAATTATAAATGTGACTTATAATTACTCTAATATAATATTTATGCTATTTTATTATATTGTTCTTCACAATTTTTTATTATGGTTTGTAAAAAAATATTTTGTAAAACAGTTTTGTAATAAATGCTATTTTCTGGAATAAAAAGAATCTCTATGCAGTATAATTATTTTTTTAAATCTTAGGAAAATTTATTATTAATTGTAAAATTCACAAAAAAAGAGAAATTCCCAAATTATTAGGAAAATTTTTATTGAGACTTTTTTCCTAAAAATTTCGGGGAAATTTCAACAAATAATTGAAAAAAAAAATTTTCCCAAAAGTTTGGTAAATATTTAGGAAATTTTTGGAAAAATTTTTTCCTAACATTTCTTAAGTAACTTCTCTAATTATTTTGGGGAAAGTCGTTTTACCAAAAACTTTTGATAATTCTACCAAAATTGTAAAATATTACCTAAATAAATTGGAAAATTTCCAAATTTTGTGACTAAAGTCAGTTGCTCTGCAGCATTTGCCAGAAAAGCTAAATCCGCGAGTGAAGGTTTTCTCGTGTTTACAGTGTTTTTAATAAAAAAAAAATCTAATATAATATTCATACTATTTTATTATTGTTTTTCGTAACTTTTTATTATTATATGTAAAAAAATATTTTATAAAATAGTTTAAAATTATTAGTTCCTTTTATTATCCATTTTTTTTAAATTGCATATATATATAGCAACCGGAGCGGTACTGGCATTCTACCGACTGATTATATTGAGAGCAATATAATGTATATTATTATTATTAAGATATTAATTAATTAGAATAAGCTTAGAATATGGTAATTGTTACTTTTTTTGTAATAAATAACGATAATTAAACGATAATTTTTTTTTATAAATTCACTTTTAAAATCTTATCACAAATATTTTTACAATCTGATAAATTTTGCTTTTTTATTATTTTTATGATAAAAAATTGTTGATATTCTTTTAATCGATTATCGGAAGAGTAATAAATGAAATACTATTTCATTAGTTGTGCAACGTTTCGTTGCCTTGGTTTGACACCATCATCAGGCCACTTTATTAAAAAATGTGCCTCTCCGAGTAATTATCTCTCTTGTAAACAGCCCAACACATTTTCTGGCTAAAACTGTATACGACGAATTAAAATCTGCAATTCCTTTACCTAAATCGCACATTAACAATAGCTTTGAATTAAATTTTTTTTTTAACATTTCGTTACCGGATAATTTTTTATTACTTTCACTCGATGTGAGTTTACTTTTTACGAATGTTTCTTACGAATTAGTTCTCTAAAGCTTAGATAAATAAATCACAAATATTCAAAATTCTTGTAAAATTCCATTTGTTGATCTAACTATAATTGTGTTAAGTTTCTTTTCGATAATATCATCTTTGTTTTTAATGGAAAAATATACCAACAAATTTACGGCACCCCTATGGGTTCTCCGATATCACCACTATTTGCAGATACTGTTATGGATGACCTTGAAAGCAATGGTTTAAAAATATACAAAAATATATTTAATTGTAGGTATACCTAGTTTTTATTTCAGATATGTGGACGATTAATATTATTAAGTGCTCACACAGATCATGTCCATTTAGTATTAAATGTTTTTAATTTTTCTAATAAAAATTTTTAATTTACTTACGAATTAGAAATTAACAATCAGATTAATTTTCTCGACATGATTACAATAATTAGCTAATCTAACTGTAATATCTAAATTGACTTAAGTTCTTCTGTCATCATTCTCGTCGGTATTCAAATGTATTCATCAAACTTTTTGTGCGCGGACTTTTGAGTTAAACTTTTGTAGAGTTATGGAGATTTAAAATATATCATCCATAGAGTGGTATGAAGACCACTTTATATCGTTTCGTCCCGGTCCCCACTACTTGGACTCATCAGTAAGGCTACGTAGTAGGAGACCTGCCCTAGACGGGGGAAGCAAATTCGGAACTTGTATATATGCTACAAGACTAGCCCGTATTGCACTTGTGAGAGATCTATATGGGAAATTGGCGTAGATGCGAGATCTATTGGCCAATCCCCACAGAGTCTTGTGATTTATAATTCTCAAAATGACATTTTGTTAAGCAAAGAATCTATATAATACCCTCCTCTGTTTTATGTCACTCATTGAATTTTTATATATTTATACAGTTTCTATAACGTTTTAAACATCTTATTACATTTATAATTTTTGATTATATTTTCCATATAATTTTATTAATTATTTAAAAATTATTTTGAATAGATAAACATTGTTGTATTTTTGTTTATGTGTTACATTTGTAAATTTTCAATTATATATTTATATAACTGAAAATTTTAATAATTTAAACAAAGATTTTATCACTAGACAAATTTAAAAAAAAATTTAAATGAAATTGAGCTGCAGCGTGCAATACCAGCAGCTACGCTCGGGCTGTCTGTCCCAATCGCGGAATATCTACTTCAAATTGCGCAGTGGGGACTCGATCTGGCGAATAAAGAGACTGGATTCTTTTCACTTCTACTTAACTTGAAGTAGATATTGCGATTCAGAAAGACAGATCCCGAGCGTAGCTGTTATTATTGCACGCTTCGGCTCAATTTTTTGTCAGTTTTTTAAAACTCTTGCATATTTTTTAAAAATTCCAGAAAAATTTAAAATTTGTATAGGTGTCATATATTTCAAATCTCATCTTTAATTTATGACCAAAAAAGTTAAAAAATCTTATTCGGTTCACAAGATATCATTATGAACGTCCTACACGGAAAAAAAGTACGTGAATCCTTCCTTGAAAGTGCTTGACTTTTGGATAGGACACAAAGTACAAGGCTGTATCATATACTTTTTATTAGAAAATATAGAAAAGTCCTAGAGTTATTCTAGTACTAGTATGGGCAACAGTGTTTCTTAAATTTTAACGAAAAGTCATTTGTTGAGTTTTATAAAGTACGTGAAAGATTAGTTGACTGCGCTTAAAAATTCTGTAGAGCATGCGCAGTGTGCGTTACGCGTTTCTACCCAAGGTAAATGCCAGCTGATCGTCTGTTTCCATTTGTGTTAATTTCAGATGTGAATATACTATTATTTTATGAAAAAACAAATAGTGTTAATATAAATTTGTCTTCAAGAATTGACTTTGAAAAAAATATTTTTTATTTTGTGTTTCTCACAAAACAGAATGTTATGTAAGTCTCAGTTTTCAGTGAAATAGCATGTCTCAGAAGTCGTGAAAAATTTCACCATGTGGTATATAAGAACAATTCGATACGTACTTTTAAGTGTTAAGTGTGTGTTTATATTTAAGTTATACGCAAATGTGTGTGTTATAGGTTAGTTCATATAAGTGTTGACGAACGTCGAAAAGTGTTACAATAATTTTTCTTTGTTTGTGTGATTAATTATCCAAATATGTGAATGAATGAGTGAATTTCAGAAAAACTGTGTGAACAAGTGGAAATTATTTTTTTTATTTTACAATTTTTTTGAAAATCAATGAAATTCTCAAGCAAGGTACTAGAAATTTTCATTGACTGCGTTTGAAACTCTCATGCAAAAGTACTATACTGTTTTTAGTATTTTGTGTCATATCCAAAAGTCAAGTACCGAGTCAACGAAAATTTCACGTACTTTTTTTTCCGTGGAGCATTTTCAGTCAAATACGTATGTACACAATTTTTTTTTCAAATTTGTCTATTGATAAAATCTTTGTTTAATTTATTAAAATTTTCAGTTATATATCATTTATCGTAGAAATGTATAAGCTTTCGAATGGTATAAATTTTTATTTTCTGACATTTGTGTTTACAAAAAATCGTAATTTATTTTAAGTTTTGAAACGCAATGATTTGTTAGCAAATCTGATTGCATTTTCTCTTCTATTTACTGAAAGCTTACTGAAAAAGTGTGTCGTGGAAATATAGGTTTTTTTTCAAAAATATGTTTGTTTATGAAAATATTTGATATCATATGCTTGACTACTATTAATTCAATGGATTATACATGCTAGTGAATTAAAAAAAATAATTTAACTAAACTTGGCAGACTCTTTGGTCTTAAACTAACCATTTTTCAAAAATTACGAAAAACGAAAAATTGCACATTTTTAAATTTTTGATAGATGATGTGACACTATATATGTAGAGCTACTTCTTTATACAGCTACTCCACTATGTGATTAAAATTTTAATTATTGTAAATGTAGATATTAAAACTAAAACATAAATACTGTTATTAATTTACATTTGGTTATACATATTGTTTTGTTTTGTTTTGCATTACCATGTCATATTTCATTTGGTAAAAGGTATGAGAGGATTTGGTCCCATAAATGGCCTAACCTCTGGCACGAGAAGGTCCTTTATAGCACTGGGATATTTCAGGATTAAATATTTAGTTTTTGTAAAAAATTCGTATATGGGTGATTATCTTAATATACTAACCAATGTCAAAAATTTTGATTTAATAATATTTTATCTAGTAAAATATTTGAAATTGTTAACTTGCCATAAGTGTAATTTTTGTTTTTAATAATATTTGTATAAAATATTATTTATTTAGTACAATTTTGAACATACCTAATACTTCTTTTAATTAGAACGAAATTCATAAATTTTTTTCTTTTCTAAACTATAACTTTTTATAACTTTTGATAAGTTTAAATGGGGCCGTTCAAAAAATACGTAACGCTTTTTAAGGGAGGGGGGTCAAGCTATTTGTTACGGTGAGAAGAAAAAATGGCGCTAATGTAACAACGTTGCGTTACATGGGGGGAGGGGGGGTCCAAATTTCCGAAAAATAGCGTTACGTATTTTTTGAACGGCCCCAATGACAAAAATTTTTCGTCGTCAAATTGGCATTTGTATAAATTTTATACATCTAAATTATTCATTCAAGGCATGTCTTATAAAATCAAATCAATAATAAATATAAAACATTTTGAATCTAATGGTGAAAAGGTTTAATGTTTCTTATATAAAATCATCATTTGTCACAATTTTCAAACAACCTAACAATAACTTAACAGAAATACATTGTCTGATAATTTTAATGTGTCGTAAATTTTCTAAATACGTAAACAACTTATTCCATATTTTCGTTTGTCTAAAATTACATATCAGACAATTTAAGTTTAACAGAATTTATAAATGTCATAATTACCACTTATCAAATTTACCATTTTTCCTAAAATTTCTTAGAAAACCTGTATTATCTCCTAGGAAACCATTATTGTTCTTCTTCAACAAAAGGAGATAATACAGGTTTTCTAAGAAATTTTAGGAAAAATGGTAAATTTGATAAGTGGCAATTATAACATTTATAAATTCTGTTAAACTAAAATTGTCTGATATGTAATTTTAGACAAACGAAAATATGTAATAAGTTGTTTACGTATTTAAAAAATTTACGACACATTAAAATTAGCATTAACATTTTCAAAATGTTGGGTTGGTAACATTTGCAGTTTTGTCATTTTGTGATATTTCATATATATTTACTGTGAAAAATATTAATTTTGATTAATTTGGAAATATTTTAATGTCTTTTTATTTAAAAATCAATTTATTAATTAAAAATTAACCTAATTAAAGTAAATTACACATAACAGGATGAATAAATTTTCAAACTTAGCGCCATTTAATTGAAGTGAGTTGTGTGAAATCAGATTGGCACTACTGGTATGCAGGCCTGCTGGTATGTCAACAAACATTTATAACCTAAAAATTTGCTTGCCTTTATTGAAAAATTGTAGGCAAAATATATGTGAAATGAATATTACATAATATTTTTTACGTCATATACGCACAGTTAATTAATATATTTTATATTTTTATTGGGTTATTCATTATTTGATGAAAATTTCCACGTACCTTTTATACTCATAAAGAATATGATTGGTCTCATTATGAGTAATTTTTATCTAAGCTCAAAATGAGACAAGGAGTCTCATTTTTGTTGCAACTCATTTTGAGTATCGTACGCTACTCATTTTGAGACTAAATTTTTTCTGTGACCTCTTAAATAATGCATAAATCGACTCTCCCAGTATCCGTTAATCTATAAAAATAAATTTTTTTACCAAATTCAGTCGATTTATCATTTTTTTATGTGAAACCGAATGGCAACCAAACAGCGCAAAAGCTGCGGGTTGCCATTCGGTATATCCAATCTTGAAAAAATATTCTTTAAAAATTTTTCGTTTTTAAAAACTTTGCGGTTTTCAGGCAATACATAGAACATGATTCAACAGAAGTGTTAAAATAAAATTTTAGAAAAGATTTAATATTTCATAATATTAATATACTAATAGTAGTATAACTTTATATACTATTCTAATATACCTACACGGAGAGACCCACATTTGTAAAAATTACAAAAAATGATTGCAATGACCGGAAATAAGGAGACTTTTAGCATAATGTACTACAGAATTAGATAAATTTACAAAAGAAATAGATAAATTTGCTACATTGAAATAGCAAGTTTTAATATTTTGTGTAAGAGTTGTAAATGTAGCGAAAATTGATTATAGTTTTCTCTAATTTCAATAGACAAAATCTGACAAATGAAAACATTTTCCACTAAAACCTACTGTCCACTGTAGTATCTTTTGGTGAGTAAGTGTGGCTAGCGAGTGCAGTCATATGGCGCCTGCATTTCTATTGGTTGCTAACTTCGTCAATCTCCGTAAATGAGCCGATGCCATCCGATCATTGACAGTGACTATGTTTCGCGTATGTAAAATAAATTTGGATATTATCTACAATAAGTAAATATAAAGTGAAACGTAGGTCGTTCGTTATCTCGGAAATTGACCATTAAAAATTAATAAATTTTGCATTTATTCCTGTCCCAAGAACTATGTCTTATAATAAGTTGTTAAAAGTAAACTGCTTTCTCGTAAGTGCTGTAAATTTTCATCATTCAATATATAAGGAAACAAAGATGTATACTTTCAGTGAAATTCGTTGTCGTGCGTGCAGTTGTGTACTTTCCCTTAAAAATGTACATTTTTTTCTTATTCCGCTACTACACCTGTCCTAAATTTTAATTATTTAAATTAATAAATTGTAATATCCAGATAAATATTAAAGCATAAAATATATTTATATTTTACTTTAGGTTCATTTAATGAATATATCTCCTTTTTGTTAAAAAGTAACTTATTTCAATTGCTATAAAAAAATTAACTTTTGTTAATAATTTATTTATTTAAATTGTTTATAATGAATTATAAACAATTTAATATATATTTATATTAAATGTTTATATTTATTATTTTAATGTTCAAAATCACGAAGAAAAGATAATAAAAAAATGAACATTTAAGAAAATTTAATATGAATATTCGATATATTATAAATATGTATATTACGTTGTTTATTATTATTCAACACATTATTTTATATATTATTCATTTTTATTTAAACATATTCTTTAAATGAACCTAAATTAAAAATAATTGTGAAGAAAAAATTTGTTTTGGTCCAGAGGAACCAAAGTTAATTATGTGTTAACTAACATTGTTTATAACAATTGAAACAACTTACTTTTTTAACAAAAAAAAGATATATTCAATAAATGAACCTAAAGTAAAATATAAATATAAAAGAACAAAATTTTTTTAAAGAGAGGAACCAAAGATAACTATTTGTTAACTAATATTGTTTATAACAGTTTAAATAAATTATTTTATTCTTTACTATTTATCTGGAAGTCATATTAACGGAATAAGAAAATGAACGTTCGTTTTTAAAGGAAAATACTTAGATTAAAAAGAGAAAAAATTATAAACAATTTAATGTTCTAAAGTTTGCATGGAAGAATATATTGAGAAATTATTTCCCTTTAATTTAAAACAAACAAAACTTGAATCGATTAAAAATTATTATTTTTTCAATTCACTTGCATTTATAATCCATTGTATTAATAGTGGTCATGCATATCATAGCCAATATTTTCATAAACAGACAGATTTTTGGAAAAAGCCTATATTTTTAGGACACATTTTTCAGTTAATTTTTAGTACAAGAGACTTAAAATACAATCAGATTTGCTAACAAATCATTGCTTTTCAAAATTTAAAATAAAATCAAATTTAAATTTCACCAGTAAAGCTTTTATTAAACAAGATCGAGAACAAGATACAAGATATTTTTTTCAACATGTGTCAGGCAGTGGGGCCAAATGTACTTTTTCTATCAAAATCAGGCTAGAGGTCACAATTTTAATTCAAAATAAACAAAATTTTGTTAAAAATCTTCGGTACTAAATTCTCTATTGTTTCCTCAATTCCGATTTTTTAATTTTTGTTTATTTATATTTATTTGTTTATAACAAAGTATGAAAAAATCGATATGTTGCTATAAAATAAAGTATTAAACATTTAAAAAAATTTTAAGTTCATTAGAAATCATATTTTAGTATTTCTGAAGTAAACAATTTTATATAAATACCCTTTTATTGAATTAGCAATACATTAATTAATTCACTTTTGGAAAAAAGAACATAATTAAAAAAGTTCAATTTGTAGTACATTTCTTCAAGTTTTTTACCCGTAATAAGGAATATTTCTTGTTTCTTTAAAACGTCTTCAATCCAGGTATTAATACATATTGAAAATACTTGTTGATTACCTAAACTATAAAATTGTTCCTTAAACAATTCTGCTATTAAAAATGTTTGATTCCCTAAATCAGGGATAAATACTGTTTCTTTTGCTAGTTTAGCACAATATATTTATTAATAGAAATTACTGTTAACATTTTATTTGTATGAAACAAATTTAAAAAAAACAAAAAAAAATTATCAACTACATCCATAAAAAATTGTTTGAATATAAATTACTTTAATCCCAATTTAAATAAATCAATTTCAATTTAAATTAATCTTATTAAATTATAAAAAATGTAAAAATTAAAAAAAAAATGAAATTTTTATTATTTAAGCCACTTCAATTTTTTGAAAGTAACAAAAATAATTTGTTTTAACAATTTTGAAATTAAATATAAAAAAAGTTCTTTTCATAGCTACATATTCTTACAATTTCTTAATATGAATGTTTTAGAAATCAAGGTAAAATGTAAATTGAGCCGCAGCGTGCAATAATAACAGCTACGCTCGGGCTGTCTTTCTCAACAGCAATATCTACTTCGAATGCAGTCTCCTTATTAGCCAGATCTAATCCCCACCGCGGATTTCGAAGTAGATATTCCGATTCGGAAAGACAGCCCGAGCGTAGCTGCTGATATAGCACGCTGCAGCTCAATTAGTATCTTGATTCTGGTAACCCCTTGGCTGTCGACGAGAATTCCACTGTCTGGGCCAAAAGTGTGTTAAAAATTTTTTTTATGGATTTTTATGAAATTTGGTATTCTAATGTTTCCGGGATCGCTGATTACGAATCTGACATAAGTTTTTCGAAATACAAAATGGCGGATCCAATATGGCAGAAATTTTTTCAAAATTGATTGAATTCGCTTGAAACTGGTTACTTAGGGGTTTTCAGGGTCCCTGATTACAAATCTGACATTAATTGTTTTAAATTTAATATGGCAGATCTAATATGGTGGACGACAAAATAAAAAATTAATTATACACGGAGAAAAAGGAATAGTTGACACATCCAGATACATGGATATCACAGCCATATTATATTGAAAAATACGGGATATCCATAGTTAAGGTTGCTACATCCATATTCTATGGCTGGCTGTATATTGTTGGAGCAGCAAAAGATCTATGGTTGGGTGATCCATAGTAATGGAAATGGGAAACAAAAAATTGGAATCACTTAATTAATTAAATTCAATGTCACTTGAGATATTTTATACACATTTTTGTTAATTAATACACAACACTTATTGAATAACCGCATATTAACGAAATAAATTATTAACCGATGGGGGGAGACACGAACCCTAGACCTAACGCATACTAAACACTAACGCTATCCACTACACTATACACGCAACTACAATATTTGAGCATATAATATTCCTTATATACTCTACACATATTTCATGAAAATGAATTTACATAAACACTAATAGACAATAACGATAATAAATAATAAACAATATAACACTATTTATACACAATAAACTCACAACGAGATTATATAGACGTGATAGGAAACCGACGCGACGGACAAATTGAGACGACCATTTTTAAATGGATGCCATGATAATGAATTGCGCGCAACATGTATCGAAATTTTGAACTAACTATGGATCTCCCGACAAAAGTTTATATGGATGAGGCAGCCATATGTGAAAATCCATAGCATGAATTGTAAGCCCAACCATGCCTATGGATGTCACATCCATATTTGATTCAACAATATAATATGGCTCCCTCATCCATTGAATATGGAATGTGCTTCCATTCTGAAAGTTTTCTCTTCCATTGAATTGGATAACACAACAATATTCTGCTCAACAATATTTTTATGGATATCTCTTCCAGACCTTTTCTTTCCGTGTAATGACTTAAAACTGAATACTCGGGGGTTCTCAGGGTCGCTGATTACGAATCTGAAATCAGTTTTTTAAAATTCAAAATGGCTGATCCAGTATGGTGGTCGTCAAAATAAAAAATTAGTTAGATAAATTTTGAAAATTTTTCCGACATATTAAATCAGACATTTTGAATTTTGAGAAACTTATTTCAGATTTGTAATTAGCGACCCTGAAAATCCCCGGGTAATCGTTTTCAGAAAAAACTATTCTACAAATTAAATTCTTTTAATTATGTTCTTTTTCCAAAAGTTAATTAATAAATTTATTGTTTATTTAATAAAAGTGTAATTATATAAAATGGTTTACTTTAGGAATAATAAAATATGATTTTTAATGTACTAAAAAAATTTTTAAATGTTAAAAACTTTATTTTATAGCAACATATCGATTTTTTTATATTTTGTTATAAACAAATAAATATTAATAAACAAAAATTAAAGAATCGGCAACTAAGAATCGATAGAAAATTTAGTAACAAAGATTGGCCCCACTGGGAGATGCCAAAGAAAACTCAAAAAACTGTACTGCTTTTTTCACTTTTACCGCAAATAAATTTATCAGTGATCTTAGAAACATAATTTTCTCATTTCATTAAATTTCTATTATTTCGGCCAGTATTGCGATTCATTTCTTTTGTAATTTTCTTTAGATTATAAGAGTTTTCTTGTTAAGGACTTTTTTGTCCGTCCAAACTTTAAATAAATAAATAAATAAATATTCCATTATAATTGTGAAAACACTTGGATTCTAAAAGTTACTGGTCAAATACGAATTATAAAATAATTTCTTTTAATTTTCATCGTAAATAATGTAGCTGTGAATCGCAAGAAGACGTAAGCAAATTAAGCGAGACATTCTAAGGGACACCAGTGACATTTTGAAAGATTTTACTGGAAATTATTTTTAAATAATGAAAATGACAAAAAAAATTAACAGTAAAAATTCATTTTTAAAATTGGAATAATTGATCATAATTAAAAGAAACATAGCTTGGTTTATTATTATTATTTTTAATTAATTTTAATTAATTTAATTTTTTTAGCTTGGTTTTTATTTATTTTTTTAATTTTTTTTATATTCTTGACAGAATATATAAAAATTTGTTGTTAAATATATATCACTGGTGTCGGTATATTATACACTTTATAATAATAATAAAGTGAGTATATCATAAGTCATTTCATTATATTTGGACTAAAGTTGTCGCCTACTAATTTTAAAAAATTAAAATATTTACAGGATTGATTTTAAGGATATATTATAGGATCACTAAACAAAAAATTTTTGTAATATTTTTAATATTTATTGTAAAATAAGCATTTAAATTATAGGGTAGTTGTACCAGTGAAAGCATTAACACCAGTAAAAGAAAGTAATATATCATTAAAATATTACTGTTAAAAAAAGTTAATAAAATTGATAGATGCTCTAAAAGTATCACAATTGATAGTCCAATAGCGTTTGCAATTAAATATAAATTTTTAATTATTAAAAAAAATTCATGAACTTGAGTATAAAATAGAATCACTTTTTACAAAAAGAATAATAAATTTTTTCTGTTTTGCAAGAAACTATTAAAAATCATTAAATTGTATTTCTAAAGTATGCCACTTAAAGATAAAAATGACTGCCAGATTGTACCTATATGTTTCAAAAATTTTAAAATTGTAGAAGAAAAAATCGTTTTTAAAAAAAAAAAAAAAAAAAAAAAATTAAAAAAAAAATCGTTTAAAAAATTAATAAAAAAAAAAAAAAAAAAAAAAATCGTTTTTTAAGAAGTTGAACACTGAATAAATTCTGGACAATTTTAAGGAAGAATCTGACAAACAATCAGAACAAAAGTTAGTCCAATGTCATAATTTCGTATTTTAAAAGAAAAGGTCACATTAAATTTTAAATTCCTTTCGGTAGAAGCGTAAGGAATTTAATTTTCAACATTTTTAATAATTTAAAGTTTATATTTGAATACAAATTATAATTTTTTGTCAATAATAAATGATTTAAGTAACATAACCTAAAATTTAACAAATGTTTCTTATTGACAGAAAATTGTAATTTTTATTCAAATGCAAATTTCAATCGATTTAAATGTTTAAAATTAAACTCTTCGCCGTTCCACTAAAACGAATTTAAAATTTAATTTGTCTTTTTCTTTTAAATTACGAAATTATGACATTGGACTAACTTTTGTTTTGACTGTACATCAGATTCTTCCTTAAGAAACGCGAACTGTTATAAACTAAAGTAGAAATACCAAATTATACGTAGCTGGCTTCCACAAACCTCAATTCGCATATTATGATATTTTACAGAGAGTTATAAAAATTTGTTGGGTGTTTGACACCCCAACATCTATATGTTAAATGTGACCATCTATGATAAAATTATTAGTGACGTTAATTTGTATCATAAAACTTTTATCAGAATATTTAGAATGTTGGAAAAAACGATCTCCAAAAGGACATGTCAATTAAAAATTTTATCAGAATAAAATTTTATTTTCTTTAGGTTATTTGAAATAAAGAAAATTTTGACAAATTGGTATCAACCCATCAATATATGGGTAGTTCTACAAACGAAGGACGAATATAAAGAAAATTTTGGCACAATATTTTTTTTACATAGTGCTGTTATTTTGTTTGGATTTATAATTTGAGTGCGATATCGCACTAATATTTTTTTTACGTTCAGGTTTTAAAAAGTAGGTTAAATTGAAGTTAAAAATATTATCAAAGTTACCTAAAAGTGTCCAGTCAAAAAAATCAAAATTGTAAATTTTACATCTTAAGCACATGTGAATTCTGTCAGAAAGTGCCAGGAAACTGAGAACCAGGAAACTGAGAATTTAGTCATTTTTTGTCTAAAAAATTGAAAAATAACGCTTAATAACAAAATAAAGCATACTGGTCAACAGGGAATAAGGTTCTACTACACTTCGAGCAACAAAAGTATAAAAACATAAAATATTTTTTTTAAAAATGCGTGCCAGGAAACTGAGAATTTGTCTGACTAAATGGCTATTTTGGTCACAAAGTACACAATTTTAGTTTATTGAATTGCAAGTTAAGTAAAATGCAAGCGATATCATATTTAGTTAACCTTTACTAAGCACTGTGAAAAATGGTGAAAGGTGAATTATTCGGAATGAAAATTCTTAATATTTTTAACGTTTTTTATGATGCCATGAAACTGAGAATTAATTCGATGGACAAAATTCAAGATAATATCTTTTAAATAAAATATCAAGTAATGTATAACAATTATTTTAATCTTTGTAAAGTACAACTATTTGAAATTATTATCCAAGTGTAAATTTTCATTTAATCGCTTAAAAATAATATTTATATAATTTATTAACTTTCATTTTCACATTGGGACATGCCAGGAAACTGAGAATTTAGCACTTGAATGCTTATTTTTTGCAAAAAATATTTTTTGAAATCGGGTAACGTTTTGTGGCATAATATATTATAATATAATATAGTAATCATTAAGCACTACAGTTTCCATTGAAAATAATTTTATTTTTTCAAAATTAATGTAAAAAACAACCTTGGACATCATATATTCCCTCGTTTGTAGAACCCCAATGGGAAATGACAGTGTAGTGCCGATGTTCACCACTGGCTTAGTACTCAGACGATTGTTCGGCGTAGTCTAGCCGAGCCCCGACAATTAGTGCTGGCGCAGTACAGAATTTTTGTTTCGCCAAAGCTTAGACAAGCCACGGCGGCAAGTGCTGGCTGAGTATAGAAAAATTGTTCTCGACGCTCTTTGCCAACATTGCTTTTTTGACATAAACTTGAAAAAAATTACATATAAAAAAAGTTTATGAATGTTTATAAATATAAATTTATTGAAAAAATTAATATTTTACTTTTCAGTTGTTCATTTTTTATTTTTATTAAATTTAATAATAATAATTTAACATAATTGTCTAATTTTGTAAATAATAAATTATTTAAACAAATTAAAATTATAAACAAAATTTAAACTTTAATCTGAATAATAATTTTGTTCCTATTAAAATACTATTATACTTCTTACTATGAATAAAAAATTATTAAAAAATTACCACGTAATTTAAGAATTACGTAAAATGTTAAATGCAATAAGTAAAGTAATTTAATTTTTAAAAATTTAGTTTAATTTATTTTATTTTAATTTATTATTTCTAACGTATCCCTATTTTTTTCTCATCTTTGACTCAATAATTGTATGTCTAAATGATACTGAGATATTAATACTTTACTGTACACTAGGGTGTCCGTTATTTCCCAAGTTAGCTATTTCTAATTGGGTATCGTCAAAATCGTTTCTTTTTTACCTAAAAACAATTCTAGAAACTAGAAAAAAATTTCATAATGCCGTTTAACCCTGCCTAAATAACAATACTTTTCCCATTTAATTAACATGGGATTTTTGCACTTTTTAGAAAATAATTTTTATTTCGATTATAATACTCTTTGACTAACCAACAATGCTTGATTTTGCTTCTATTATGATTCCTTTAGATAGAGAAATTTTCATATTATCGCGAAAAATTTATTCCACAAGTTTTAAAAAGGTCAATTTCATTTTTATTAATTTTTCTGATTATTTTGCTAAATCTACTTATTAATTAATTTTTATTCGGTATTTCATTGAAAGTTTCTTGTTTTATGCATCTAATTGGACCATAACAATAATTTCAATTCATAAACTATCCAAGAATCACACAGTAGACTAAATCCATTTCAAATCAGGCATGTCGACTAACTTCATGTTATAGAAAAAAATTGTTTTGATTGTCATTTTTTTTCTCTTGAGCATAATTTAATTTTCTTTCTTGGGTCTTATATAGATGGTCTTGTCCTCTTGACAATCCAGTTTGGAATTTGAAAAAATATTTAAAATTATAAAAATAGGGGATGATTTTCTGAAAATAAATAAGATCAATTTTTTCAAAAACACCACCTCTTTTTGTTATCAAATTTTTACTACAAATTCTTAAAATAATTATGAACATTTCCTATGAATTTCAAGCGGGCTAAACCATTCTGTCAATCAAGACAATTTTTTTTAAATATTTACTTTTGCAAATTTTCAAATTGTTAACTTGCATTTTTTAAAACAAATGAATCGTTATAACATTGTTGACGTGAACGTTAACAATTTGAAAATTTGTAAAAATAAATTTAAAAAAAAAAATTCTCCTAATTGCCAGAATGGTTTAGCCCGCTTGAAATTCATAGGAAATGTTCATAATTATTTTAAGAATTTGTAGTAAAAATTTGATAACAATAAAAGGTGGTGTTTTTGAGAAAAATGATCTTATTTATTTTCAGAAAATCATCCCCTATTTTTATAATTTTAAATATTTTTTCAAATTTCAAACTGGATTGTGAAGAGGACAAGACCATCTATATAAGACCCACTCTCTAAATCTGAATCAGCGAAAAAAGCGCTGTTTTAACCAGTGAACGAAGTTTCCACTGAAAAATAGTGGAATTTACTGAAGATAAGTGGATGTCACTGAAGCAATCAGTAAACTCTGCGTGTGCGCAGAAGTGTAAAATACTCGTAGCGTCATTTCCATGCAAATGTGTCACATTACGCGGAATGTTTATTTTTTACATTAGTGCCAAATTAATTTAAATTGGATGAAATTAGTGATTAGTTAGTAGTGATTAAAGTAAAACATTAAAGTGAGCATATTTTCTGTGGTTTCGGTGGCGAATTTAATAAATTTTAAAGTGGTTTTCCTTGAATTGGAAAAATAAATTTATAATGAAAATCTAACTCTAAATTCACAAGAATATTAGTGTTTTAAGTATAATAAAAATAATAAATCATATACCCGTAAACATATTAGACCCATATTATTACAAAATTTTATAATTGTTGGTTATAAGTTGATTGAAAAGAAAATGAATACAGCTGCCATATTCGATAATACGTAACCGCTGATTGGACCAGCGACTATTCGCTGATTCTCAGTGGCATACTTATAGCTATTTGAATTAGCGACTATTCGCTGAGAATCAGTGAGTTTTCGCTGATTCTGATTTAGAGAGCAAAAAAGAAAATTAAATTATGCTCAAAAGAAAAAAAATAACAGGCAAAACAATTTTTTTTCTATAACATGAAGTTAGTCGACCTGCCTGATTTGAAATGGATTCAGTCTACTGTGTGATTCTTGGATAGTTTATGAATTGAAATTATTGTTATGGTCCAATTGGATGCATAAAGCAAGAAACTTTCAATGAAATACCGAATAAAAATTAATTATTAAGTAGATTTAGCAAAATAATCAGAAAAATCAATAAAAATGAAATTGACCTTTTTAAAACTTGTGGAATAAATTTATCGCGATAATATGAAAATTTCTCTATCTAAAGGAATCATAATAGAAGCAAAATCAAGCATTGTTGGTTAGTCAAAGAGTATTATAAATGAAATAAAAATTATTTTTTAAAAAGTGCAAAAATCCCATGTTAATTGAATGAGAAAAGTATTGTTATTTAGGCAGGGTTAAACGGCATCGTAAAATTTTTTTCTACTTTCTAGAATTGTTTTTAGGTCAAAAAGAAACGAGTTTGACGATACCCAAATGAAAATAGCTAACTTGGGAAATAACGGACACCCTACTGTACACATGTGTCGTTAGCATAGTGGTTAGAGCGTTAGTCTGTTAGTCCGTAGGTCGTAGGTTCGATTCCCCTCGTCAGCAATGTTGTTTATTTTCATAGGTTTGCGATATTTCTAGATTCCAATCGTTAGGTACTAAAATATGAAAATCTAATGCACACTTACTGTAATTGTTTATTATTTAATTTTTAAATATTATAAACAATTTTTTTCTACTTCATTTACTATATCCATTGTTAGTCTCCATCTTTAATACAATTTCTTTAAGAAGAGAAATATTTTATGAATAATAACTATTCATTAATATTATTCACCATTTTGTTGTTAAATTATTCATAATTATTAATTTTCGACTAATTAACAACAATACGGCAATATTCTCAGCCAGCACTGGTCCAGTGCTGCGCCAGCGCTGTTTGGCAGCACTGGCAGGCAGTACTTCGCCAGCGTTAGACAGCGTTATCATCCCAGAGTTATGCCAGTGCTGACTATCAGCGTAGCTGCCAGTGCTGGCGCAGTACTCCGCCAGTTGTAAATTTCCCATTGGGACTACCCATATAATAAATTAATATTCTTACTAGGCACAAAATTAATATTTACAGACAATAAAACGACATTGAATGAGAGGTTAAAAAATTATCCTGTAATAATTAAAAAAAATTCTCATTTAATTAGAAATAAGAAAAAAAAATTGTTAGAATTAATATAATAAGACAATGATATATGGGCAATTCCATGTGAAATTTTCCTATGACATTTTAAAGTCAGTTAAACATATTTTTTTCTCGTTCTTTATAGAAAAATATTAAATACGTATTTTTCTATTTTTGTATAATTGCCTAAATTTTCGAGTTATGAATTTTCGAAACATTGGATTTTTAAAAGTAGACCTATTTTCAGTATAGCTTATAACTTTAAAAGTATTGAGTTTAGAAAAAAGTTGTCAAAGAGAGAAAATATTAATTTTTCTTCAACTTTAATGTAATTTAAAAAAAATTGTTTATAAACACATAATTTTTTTTTAAATTTGGACACGATTAATTTTAATTTTTTCTTTATTTATTTATACCTGTACTAAGAACATCTAAGATGTTTACATATTTCATTGTCACAGATATTGACCATATTAATATCTAGATAATAAAGCCTAATATCCATTTTTCTCATTGTGATAATATACAGAAAATTTTCCTAAACTAGTCCTCAGATTGGTCGATTGAGTTTAAGGAATTAAAAATTTTTTTCAAAATTCGCTTGGAAGTTAATAATGCCAAGTTTTGAAATTATTACATAATTAAAGTAATAAAAAGAAATTTAATAAACAATAGTAATTTGTAAATATAAAACATTGAAAATGCTATGTTGAACGCGTGCGTTTTCTATATGCTAGTAATAATAATAATTAATTAAAATTTTACTAATAATTAATAAATGACAATATAATATTTATTTACGATTTTTGAGATTTTGTTTTTCTTTTTGATTTTTATAACAGAATAATAAACAATTTTTCTTTAATATAAATATCAGGATTTATTATAAACTATAGTTTTACATTTTCGTATTTACAATTTTGTAACATCAAATGATACTTTTTCCAAATTTATATACGAATATCTGCTTCTTAAAAATTACAACAAAAGATTAAAAAATGACACTATTTATTACTATAATAATTATTATTATCATCATCATACTTCTATTATCACTAAATTCTAACGTTTTATTAGAAAAATCGAAAAGAAATAAATTAATTCTTGTAATTAAAAATTCTCACAATCAGTGCAGAACTTTTAGTAATTTTGAAATTAGAGACACAAAAACAGCCTTCCTGTAAAATTTTGCAATATATAAACCAACAAAATCTCTTCAAGTGCTAAGAATGCGTTCTCTTTTGAGGCCAATCTATACACGCCATTCAGGGACCGCATAAAGCGTGGTTTGTAAGCTTTCGGTGTATGCGTGCCAAGCGTGTGCAAACACGTGTATGAACCCAATTTTCATTTGTGTGTATCGTATCGGTGCGTGCGTGCGCCGATGCCACGTGACATCTAAATTCAAGTCGGCCATTTTGGAGCAAGAATCATTTGTTTAGAATGGGTCGGATAAGAGTAGGGGGCGGAGTCTCACTTCACGAAATCTTCACAAGAATTAGATTCAAACAGATATAGCATTTTTTCTAGCCACAGTTTTGATTGAGAATTCATTTTTTTATTTTTTCAATCACGTATCTCACTAATTCACACTCAGGTGATATATCTTCATATCTCTTACGATCCTTCTTTTGTTGATGATTTTTTCCTTTGTTGATATAGTAGCTTTATTTTGTACATTGTTTGTTGGTTCTTCATCATGAAACTTTTTGCAATAATGATAATCGTGATTTTTTCACTATATTTTTACATCTCACTCACTTTGAGGAAATTAAATCTTTTTTTAAGCCCATTTTGGACTAAAACTGTTAACTTTAGAATTGTTTTTGAATTAATTTAATCCTTGAAAGTATATAATTTTAAGTCCTAAAGTTGATTTAATCTATTTTTTAGATACAAATATAGGCTACTTTTTAATCATTTTGGTTATAAAATGATATTCCCAAATTAAGAATATGGTTTTTTCAGTGTATGCTTGATGAATATATATTTAAGTGAAGAGCGCAGTGTCAATGCCTCAATATATCAGTTCACGTGAAGATAAAAATATTCGCATATTTGATAACTTTTAGGAAACAAGGGAATTAATGTAATTCAAATTATATTAACATTCTTTGTTTCGAAAACATTTTCGTGTTAGTTTCAGTATAAGAAATCTTAAAATTATAATATTGAATAAATCTATGATTTTTAAGAGACATTTGGACGTTTACAAATTACTTTTTTAGTGTCATTTAAGCGTCTTAGGTCAGAAACATAAACTCTAAATGTATGCATTTTAGAAGGCTAATAAGACCCCAAAAAACGTCTTAAAAAGTGAGGAGGACGTTTGATCTTTAAGCCCTCCCTTCCAAACAAAGGTTATTTTATTATGTTTTGTTCTTATTTGTATACTCATCATCATTCACTTTGTGTTTTAGCATCTTATTTATTAAATCCCGTGTAAAAATTGACCAATTTTGACCTATTCAAAATAAGGGGCCTTACCAGAAACTATTGGTACTGTTTAGGCTCTTAAGCTAAAACCTTATTTCAAATGTGTCGAAGTAAGGAAATTTTTTGTCCGGGATAATATGTATATGTATATATATATACATATATATATATATATATATATATGTTTCACTCATATTCAATCAATTTCACTTTAGTCAATTATAGGTCAATTTAGTCAATTATATATTTGAGGAACTTTAATTATTAAATGAAAATATTAAAGAAGAAATGCATATTATCCCGGATAATATATATATATATATATATATATATATATATATATATATATATATATATATATATATATATATATATATTTGAGCCTTGAAAAGTCAATCATAAAAAGCTCTCATTCCCCGAGATGTTTCGTAGCCAAATATTCAATTGGTCAAAGGGGAACAATGCAACAAAGGCGGGGACAAAGAGAAACGAGAAATGCAAAGCCACTTGAGTCTTTGAAAAAAAGACCTTGGAACAATCAAGGGCCCTTCTGAGATCATATCCAATAAGTCTTTACCCAAAAAATTCAGGGCTGCAACCGTGGCCTTGCACACGAAGTCGTCATGAAAAAAAATTCAGTTTCAATTATATGCTTGGTTGCCAAAATGGCGATGTGACCCTGCACTGTCTGGACCCTCTCTTTTTAGACCCAAGGTCACGCAATTGCAGTGGGTCAGGTGAACGTGAATGTGCGCCTGCCCATCTTACAAAGACAGTGGGTCAGCCGCAAAAACTTTTGGCGTCGAATACTTGTAAATTCAAGCATCAACAGAGAGGGACCTTCGTTCTTGAATAAGAGTCAGCACCGCACGCGCAATGCACTTTGGATATTCTGCTAGTATTCACTTGCAATTTAACATGACGGGAAGAGAACGGACACGAACATCCGAAGAGGCCTTGACCGTATCTCCGCTTATCGTATCAACTTTGCTGTCGACATACACGCGTTTTAAACTTTATTCATTTATATCTGCTTATATACAAATGAGAAATAACGTAAAAATCCTACAGTCAATTAAGAAACAACAAAGGTTCAACATTTTCATTTTCTAAAATACTTTATTTGCAAATGTTGTAAAACTCTAGAATCACCAAAAATGAAAAAAGTGGACCCTAATATATGTTCCTATATAATGAGCTGTATAACTTACAATCATTATTCAGTATGTTTATATGTATATATATAGTCTGTCATGCCCATCCTCGACGGGTTTCAGTTTCTTCTAATACATTTAACAGGGTGCGTCTACGAACCGAGAAAGAGCCGTGAATTTAATTTGACTGGGAAAACTAATAATTAGTTACCATTAACTATTTCATTAGGAAAATGTTATACTATTTGAATCAGTGACTGACGTTTTACTATAAAATTAGTTATTTTTAACTATTTAAAATGCAGAAAACAGTATTTGTAACTTTATGCGTTTGTAGTACTACCCGAAACTAATTTCCCGAAAGGCCCTGTCCCGAATGTCTACACGGAGAGACCCACATTTGTAAAAATTACTAAAAATGATTGCAATGACCGGAAATAAGGAGACTTTTAGCATAATGTACTACAGAATTAGATAAATTTACAAAAGAAATAGATAAATTTGCTACATTGAAATAGCAAGTTTTAATATTTTGTGTAAGAGTTGTAAATGTAGCGAAAATTGATTATAGTTTTCTCTAATTTCAATAGACAAAATCTGACAAATGAAAACATTTTCCACTAAAACCTACTGTCCACTGTAGTATCTTTTGGTGAGTAAGTGTGGCTAGCGAGTGCAGTCATATGGCGCCTGCATTTCTATTGGTTGCTAACTTCGTCAATCTCCGTAAATGAGCCGATGCCATCCGATCATTGACAGTGACTATGTTTCGCGTATGTAAAATAAATTTGGATATTATCTACAATAAGTAAATATAAAGTGAAACGTAGGTCGTTCGTTATCTCGGAAATTGACCATTAAAAATTAATAAATTTTGCATTTATTCCTGTCCCAAGAACTATGTCTTATAATAAGTTGTTAAAAGTAAACTGCTTTCTCGTAAGTGCTGTAAATTTTCATCATTCAATATATAAGGAAACAAAGATGTATACTTTCAGTGAAATTCGTTGTCGTGCGTGCAGTTGTGTATTAGTGTATTAATTAACCGCGTCTATATGTCTTAGGCAACTAGAAGAATCCGGCATTAAGCTTAATTCCTAGGCAATAAGCCTACTGCCGGCAATTAGACGAATACACGTCGAAATCGTTCAGATTTGTCTATTTGCCTAGGCAGTAAGCTTATTGCCCGATAAAGATTCGGCAATTAGACGAACCACATTAGAATCCATTTGCAGTGCACAAACGTCCTATAAAAATTAATTAAAAACAATAATAATGATAATAATATTTCTTGACTCATATAAATAATTTTCGACTAAAATAAATATTGCTTGAGTCAAATATACATTTCTTAACTGAAATAAATAATTCTGGACAGAATTAAATATTTCTTGGGTAAAAAAAATATTTCTTGAGTCTAATAAACATTTCTTGGATCAATTAAATAATTCTGGACAGAATTAAATACTTCTTGAGTAAAAAAAATATCTCCTGAGTCAAATAAATAATTTATATTTTCCTAAGAAATATTTTTTTTCATCCAAGAATTATTTCTTTTTGAGTCAAAAAATATTTATTAGACTCAAGAAATATTTCTTAATGATAACAAATATTTATGTCAAGAAGCATTCATTTGAGTCAAGAAATATTTATTCAAATCAAGAAATCTCCATTTGACTCAATAAATATTTATTTCACTAAAGGAATATTTTAGTCAAGAATTGTTTGATTGACTTAAACAAAATTTATTTTAGTCGAGAAATATTTTTCTTTATGCAAAAGTAAAAAAATTATTTATTTGACTCAGGAGATATTTTTTTTACTCAAGAAATATTTAATTCTGTCCAGAATTATTTATTTCAGTTAATAAATGTTTATTTGACTCAAGCAGTATTTATTTTAGTCGAAAATTATTTATATGAGTCAAGAAATATTATTATCTTTATTATTGTTTTTAATTAATTTTTTATAGGACGTTTGTGCACTGCAAATGGATTCTAATGTCATTCGTCTAATTGCCGAATCTTCATCGGGCAATAAGCTTACTGACGGGAATTAAGCTTACTGCCTAGGCAAATAGACAAATCTGAACGATTTCGACGTGTATTCGTCTAATTGCCGGCAGTAAGCTTATTGCCTAGGTATTAAGCTTAATGTCGGATTCTTCTAGTTGCCTACGACATATAATGTCACATTGAGTGTACCGCCACTTTGAGTGGACCACCTGAGTTTTTAAGTTATCTGACAGCGGAAACGTGAAATAAATAAAACGAATAGCAGCACCGCACCTAGAAGCCGTAAGAATTTATGTTCTGCGATAATCATATACGTTATCGTTTCATGTAACGCATTTTTAAGAACACAAACCAAAAAAGAAGTCGCTCTTACAATGAGTAAAGTAATTCGGAAGTGTAAAAGTATTGTAAAATTTAAGTTTTAAAAGGTAACTTATTTTTTTCCTACTACTTTGGACATTGAAATTGATTGTCTTAGTTTAATAAGGTGATAATTATGACTCAAAAAAAAATTTTGGTGTCTGACATAAAAAGTTGCATGTCACCATGAGTGGACCACAGTTTATAACCATCAGTGGACTGCCTGTTTTTTATATTTTTAATGTCAGTTTAACATTTTTATGGAAATAAATTGACAATAAATTGGTTTGAAACTGTTTTATGTTCTTTATTAATTTTTTTGTGATTTTGATGTGATATGTGCCAAAATTATTGAAAATGGTTTCACTTGTAAACATTGCGACACAAACATGGTCTGAAGCTGCATAAGCATAAATTTTGTTTCAATATATCAGAAATATTAAATACATTAAAGAATTTAGAATAACTTTTACAATTTTTTAAGAGTGGTCCACTCAAGGTTACACTTTTTTCATTCCTTAAAAATTATCTATTTTTTTAAAGTCAATTGTTTTTCTTAAATAAAAAAAAATCAAAGCTATTATGGTATAAACACTTATCTAGGGATCTAAACTAAAGCTTGGAATAGAAACCTCCGATTAATTTGCTGTCATAAAGAATTTTTTAGAAAAAAAGCTTAGGCGGTCCACTCAAGGTGACATTACCCTATATATATATATATATATATATATATATATATATATATATGGGCACTTCCACGTGAGATTTCAGTCGACCTCTTAAAATCGGACAAAAATATTTTTTTTCTATTCTGTATTGAAAAAAAACAGATACGTATTTTTTTATTATTTTTTTGGAGGCCAAATTTTTAAGTTATGAATTTTCAAAATTTTCGCTTTTTAAATGTAGGTATATTTTTAATGTCAGATAACTAAAAAAATATTGCTTCTTTTCATTTTTTGACAAGAAAAAAAAAGTTTTGTTTTTCTCTCTACTTTTGAATAATCATAACAAAAAAAATTTTGTTTCATTTTTTATTAAAAAAATAAAAAAATTTTATAAACAAATTAATTTTTTTTAACTTTGGGTATGATGAATTTTTAATTTTCTTTTTTTAAAACATACCTGGAATTGATAAGAAGGTTTTGCAAAAAGTTTCAGAGTGGGCCTGACAAGTTTGATGGGTCCAAAAAAATAATTAAGCTCTCCGTGCAGGTCGCACGCACATGGCACAATGGGATTTTTTTATAATTTATTATTAAAAATTGTTTAGAGCCTAAAAATTCAATAATAATCAAAATCCGATAAAATTTGTAGGCTCTAGACAATTTTTAATAATAAATTGTAAAAAAATTCCATTGTGCCACGTGCGTGCGACCTGCACGGACAGCTTAATTATTTTTTTGGACCCATCAAACTTGTCAGGCCCACTCTAAAACTTTTTGCAAAACCTTCTTATCAATTCCAGGTATGTTTTAAAAAAAGAAAATTAAAAATTTATCATACCCAAAGTTAAAAAAAATTAATTTGTTTATAAAATTTTTTTATTTTTTTAATAAAAAATGAAACAAAATTTTTTTTGTTATGATTATTCAAAAGTAGAGAGAAAAACAAAACTTTTTTTCTCTTGTCAAAAAATGAAAAGAAGCAATATTTTTTTAGTTATCTGACATTAAAAATATACCTACATTTAAAAAGCGAAAATTTTGAAAATTCATAACTCAAAAATTTGGCCTCCAAAAAAATAATAAAAAAATACGTATCTGTTTTTTTTCAATACAGAATAGAAAAAAAATATTTTTGGCCGATTTTAAGAGGTCGACTGAAATCTCACGTGGAATTGCCCATATATATATATATATATATATATATATATATATATATATATATATATATATATATATATATATATATATATATATATATATATATATATATATATATATATATATATATATATATATATATATATATATATATATATATATATATTATAAATACTGACTTAATACTGGAGTATTCAATCAGTACTGACTTAATACTTAAATATGTCAATACTGGGTCTTGTAAATAAAAGATTTAAACTAATGTGCTTTGAATTCATAAAAGCTTATATTATTTATTAACTCTCAAGCCATTTATTCATTTAGGGACCGTCCATAAATTACGTTAGGCATTTTTCTTAAATTTTGACCCATGCACCCACGTCTGTAAGGCTCCGTAAGATTTTGAACCACCCACCCACCCTATCTTACGTAAGTTTTTGCTTAGGTATTTTTACGAGAATTTACTAGTAGCATTGCAAAAAATTGTTTAACTAATAAAATGAATTAATAAACAAATGTTTGGTGTTTAGTGTATAGTTCTGTATTTCTTAGAATATACTTAATTTATATAAAATTTATTAAACATATTTTCCTTTGATCAAAATAATAAATAAAAATGCAAAAATTTAGCTTAATATTAACATCTTTGGCATTGGGACGCGTCGCGTCTTCGTTGCGTTTTGGCTCATTCTGGAACGACCCTATCATAGCTTGAGAATTTCCGAAATTTATGGAGTAGTGTAAGAAAATATATCTTACGTAAGAAATTCGTTTAACCAAGTACCCACCCATGTAAGTTAACTTAGAAAAATTGTCCACCCACCCCCCCACCCAAATGACCTTACGTAATTTATGGACGGCCCCTTAGCACAAACACAGGTTCATATATTTCGTAATTTTGTAATTAATATATGATATATATATATATATATATATATATATATATATATATATATATATATATATATATATATATATATATATATATATATGCAGATCCCATTTGTAGCAAGTTACAAGATGGTTGTAAATCCGAACGTGAAAGTAAGGGCAACCTTTTGTTGCATTTACTACATGACTAGACGATGTTGCAATAACTGAAAAACTATGAATGGAGAAAATGTTTCTTCTCATTATTAACAATTCCACAACAAGTATTCCACTCACTTACGGCGTTAATTAAACAGGCGATTAATTTCTTAATTATTTTTTGTTCTCATTTTTTTCGGCAATCGCATTTTATTTACCTTTAAAAGAAAAACAATTTACATTATTATACATTATAGTTCATTGGGAATAGTTTTCTAAGTTATTTATATTACGTTATTGCAAATAGAATTTTAATTAATTTATTCATAACACCTTTTCACTGCACTGTAAGATTATAAGATTATATGATTTTACAGTAAAATTGGTTAAAATTGCGTCATCAATATTTTTATTTATTAAAGTTTTAAAATACAAAAAATTTATTTAAACTTCTTTCTCAACAACGTTTGACGATGTATCTAATAACATGATAATAAAAATTAGAAGTTTTATTCGGCCATTAATCTTTCATCATCGCAATCGGGCAGAACTATCAATAGAGTAAGTCCGGGGGAGATGGCCAGAGTTTTTAAAAGTACTGTAAAAATGATAAAAAAGCGATTTTTGTCTAAACTTTTATTGATAATTAAATATTGAACACTTAACTTAAAAGTACGAAAAAAAAATATTTTCAAAGAAACAATCTCAAAATTTAGGTATGTACATTTTTTAAAAAGTGCATTTGGCCATCTATCCCGGAATTTTTGGCTTTTAGCTTAAACTTAACTTTTAATCGTTCAAATTACTTTTCTCTTACTTTGGTCGCATTTTGAACATTTATCATGGGATTCAGTGCAGTTTTCATGTAGCTAAAAATTTCAAATACTGCACTGAATCCAATCTTCAATCAATGTCGTTTGATTGTAACTTTCTCCTCAACAGACAAATAGTTCTCCATCTCTGGTGTCAATTAGATCAATTATTATGTCCTCAGACATTTTTAATTCCTTTTTCTTTAACATTTCTCAAGTATCTAACATTAACATAAAAAATTTTAATTAAAAGTCATAATTGGCTATCTCACCCAATAATACATGAGAAAAGTAAACATCAAAATATTAAATAAATAAAATAATTTTCCCATTCATTTTTTGTTTATATCGAAGAATATAGGTTATTCACGACACAATAAAAGTTAAAATTAAAAATTACGTTAAAAAATAGGAAAATAACGATAAGAAATCAGAATTTCTCAAATAATTTTGGACTATATGCAAAAAAAATGTAGAAGGATTACACGTATATTTTCATTATTTTTCAACAATTTGTTGTTTACATTTATCAGTAGTCACAAAACGTTGAAGAATAACTCATAATAAGTGATATTTTTTTTAAATTCTGTAAAATATTTAAACTAGCCATCTCTCCCACATGGCCATCTCCCCTGGACTTATATCCTAAATATACGCCCCGAAAGTCATTATTTATCAATACAGAAATTTTGAATCAAAAATCTTTAATTGTCCCTTAAAACCAAATGTTAACATTTGTTGTGAACTTCAAATTTCAAGTTAAAAACGTGATATTACTCTCTACATCTAAATATGTGACAATTCACATATTTGAAACTTATAAATCGTTCTCTCATTCAATAAGTACACTGTAAAAAATTTAGGGAGTTAACGGACTCGGGAGTTAAATTTTTCGAGTTAAAAATCAACTCCAAAAGAGAGTTAATTTCTAACTCCCTTCATTCAACACCCGCGCGAGTTATTTTTTCCTTGGCCAAGGCAGAAAAGTTGGAGGTGTGCCAGCACTAACGACCGGCATGGTACCGAACCGGTTGTAAAGTCGGACATATGCCGGTACCGGCAAAAAGGTACCGGGCCGGATATGAAATAAATACCGGCCCAGTACCGGCCCGGTGGTAAATGTGGATTTCTACCGGTACTGGTAGTGTGTACCGGGCCGGTTGATTAAAAATATCTGGCCCAGCACCGGCTCGGTACTATAATTTACTTCTTTTTTTATACCGCCCAAGGAGATTTGCCGGTGATAATATTTGTACCGGCCCAGCACTGACGTATCACCGGCCCGGTACTGTCATTTCGCTCTGGTTTATACCACCGTAGGAGATTTGCCGGTGATAATATTTTTACCGGCCCAGCACCGGCCCGGTACTGTCATTTCGCTCTGTTTTATACCGCCGACGAAGATTTGCCGGTGATAATATTTTTACCGGCCCAGCACCGGCGTAGCACCGGCCCGGTACTGTCATTTCGCTCTGTTTTATACCGCCGACGAAGATTTGCCGCTGATAATATTTTTACCGGCCCAGCACCGGCGTATCACCGGCCCGGTACTGTCATTTCGCTCTGGTTTATACCACCGTAGGAGATTTGCCGGTGATAATATTTTTACCGGCCCAGCACCGGCCCGGTACTGTCATTTCGCTCTGTTTTATACCGCCGACGAAGATTTGCCGCTGATAATATTTTTACCGGCCCAGCACCGGCGTATCACCGGCCCGGTACTGTCATTTCGCTCTGGTTTATACCACCGTAGGAGATTTGCCGGTGATAATATTTTTACCGGCCCAGCACCGGCCCGGTACTGTCATTTCGCTCTGTTTTATACCGCCGACGAAGATTTGCCGCTGATAATATTTTTACCGGCCCAGCACCGGCGTATCACCGGCCTGGTACTGTCATTTCGCTCTGGTTTATACCACCGTAGGAGATTTGCCGGTGATAATATTTTTACCGGCCCAGCACCGGCCCGGTACTGTCATTTCGCTCTGTTTTATACCGCCGACGAAGATTTTCCGGTGATAATATTTTTACCGGCCCAGCACCGGCGTAGCACCGGCCCGGTACTGTCATTTCGCTCTGTTTTATACCGCCGACGGAGATTTGCCGGTGATAATATTTTTACCGGCCCAGCACCGGCCCGGTACTACTATTTGGTTTTGTTTTTATACGGACGAAGGAGATTTTCCGGTGATAATATTTGTGCCGGCCCAGCACCGGCCCAGCACAAAAATTTACTTAATGCTTTCTACTGGCACAGAAGTTTTGCCGACAAAAATATTAGTACTAACCCAGTGTCCTCCCGGTTGTTTGCCAATGTTAAACTATCAGAAGAAGAATTAAAGAAAAGAAAAAAAATTTGAAAATTAATTTATTAATTAATTTATTAATTTAATTATTAATAATAAATTAATTAGTTAGTTGTGCCGGCAATTATATTAATACCGAGTAGGTTGCTTATTGGTGCCGGCCCGTTATTTAACCGGTGAATAGGGCGGTTATTATTATTTATAATTACTATTTTTATTTATTTATTTTTAATAATTTAAATTGAATTAAAATAAATTAGAAATACAAATACTGGCCCGGTACCGCACCGGTTGAATATTAGTGCCGGCCCGGTACTGCTGCCAGGTGGAATGTCGGTTGGACTTTATAAGCTCACTTTGCATTTGCTTTCCATATGCAGGTTTAGGTTAGCGGATGTGGTGTCGACTTTGCAGCCTCAGGGTCTGGAGTTCAATTCCTCGAGTCTTCAGATTTTTCTATAATTGTTTATTTTTCTCTGTTTCAGCATTTAATATATTTACTGTTTCCAATTTAAAATTAATAATAACATTGATAATAATAATAATAATTAAACAATTAATCAGACTGAAATATAATTTTTTTAACCGGCCCGGTACCACACCGGTTGTTTTTTAGTGCCGGCCCGGTACTGTGTCAGATATTCATTAGTGCCGGCCCGGTACGGTTGCCGGATACCTACCGAAGTTATCATCCGGCAATTTACCGGTACTGCGCCGGTGGAATGAACAGACTTATGCCGGTACTGGACCAGTACCTAGCCGGTTGTGCAGCCGGTAATAAACCGGCACCAAATGCCTTCCAACAATAACCGGGCCAATACCGCCCCGGTGGATTATTCGGTACCGGCCCGGTACGTATGCCAGATACCTGCCGCAGTTATCATCCGGCAATTTGCCGGTACCAAGACGGTGAAAATTGCGGTCTTATGCCGGTACCGCCCCGGCACTTATAATCCGCCGATTGTACCGGGCCGGTACCATCCCGGTCGTCAATTTCTACCTGGGGAGGAGTTAGCATTTGGGTGTGAAATTTTAACTCTCTTTATTTAACTCCCCTGGCATTAACTCCCCATTGGGTGCGACTTTTATAGACCCCCGGGGGAGTTAAAATTTAACTCCCTTTTTTTACAGTGTATATGTACACTTATAATATTAGTGAAGTTTCACTCAATTTACTTATTTATTTGAAAAAATTGGATCAAAAAATGAAAAAATTTTATAGTTACAATCATTAGCTTTCAAAATAAAATAGACATATTGTAATGTTTCATGTTTATTTAAATACCAATAAAAACAAATTTAATATTTTTACACCAACAAATTAATCTTTACAATCATTTTAAACAATCAAAATATTTATTAAGTTGCTACGGTACGTAACATGACAGATGTTAGCGTAGCAACAAAAACAAAATATTTATACAATAAACATGTTCATTCTATTCAATTTAAAAAATTTTATTTTTAAAAATTAAGAAAATTCTATTTGGGAAAATGGTTTCGGGATTTTAAACATTTGGGAAATTACACGGAGAGACCGAGGTTATTAATTTTTGTATAAAATCACACTAGAATTTACTATTTTCACATTGCAACCATCGGAAATAAGGGGACTTTTTGTATTTTTTTACTATTTTCTACACTAAGTCACTAATCCGACAAATGTTCACCAAATTAGCAAAGTTTCTTACTATTTCGTCCAATAGTTCCAAACAACTGTAGTAAACTCAGAAGTATTGTGTACGTAAAATTACTATAGTCGTTTGTAAATGCAGAAAGAAAGAGTGAAAGAAAAAATACGGATTTTTATCGCCGATTTCCAGTGAATTCTTGACTAATGGAGACAAACTGGAAGGATTTTTACATACACAGACACACACACACTTATATATTTGTTGGATAAATATTTGAAGACACACACATGTTTATTTCACTTATATGTATATGTCGTAGGCAACTAGAAGAATTCGACATTAAGCTTAATACCTAGGCAATAAGCTTACTGCCGGCAGTAAGCTTATTGCCCGATGAAGATTCGGCAATTAGACGAATGACATTAGAATCCATTTGCAGTGCACAAACGTCCTATAAAAAATTAATTAAAAACAATAATAAAGATAATAATATTTCTTGACTCATATAAATAATTTTCGACTAAAATAAATACTGCTTGAGTCAAATAAACATTTATTAACTGAAATAAATAATTCTGGACAGAATTAAATATTTCTTGAGTAAAAAAAATATCTCCTGAGTCAAATGAATAATTTTTTTACTTTTGCATAAAGAAAAATATTTCTCGACTAAAATAAATTTTGTTTAAGTCAATCAAACAATTCTTGACTAAAATATTCCTTTAGTGAAATAAATATTTATTGAGTCAAATGGAGATTTCTTGATTTGAATAAATATTTCTTGACTCAAATGAATGCTTCTTGACATAAATATTTGTTATCATTAAGAAATATTTCTTGAGTCTAATAAATATTTTTTGACTCAAAAAGAAATAATTCTTGGATGAAAAAAAATATTTCTTAGGAAAATATAAATTATTTATTTGACTCAGGAGATATTTTTTTTACTCAAGAAGTATTTAATTCTGTCCAGAATTATTTAATTGATCCAAGAAATGTTTATTAGACTCAAGAAATATTTTTTTTACCCAAGAAATATTTAATTCTGTCCAGAATTATTTATTTCAGTTAAGAAATGTTTATTTGACTCAAGCAGTATTTATTTTAGTCGAAAATTATTTATATGAGTCAAGAAATATTATTATCATTATTATTGTTTTTAATTAATTTTTTATAGGACGTTTGTGCACTGCAAATGGATTCTAATGTGGTTCGTCTAATTGCCGAATCTTCATCGGGCAATAAGCTTACTGCCGGGTATTAAGCTTACTGCCTAGGCAAATAGACAAATCTGAACGATTTCGACGTGTATTCGTCTAATTGCCGGCAGTAGGCTTATTGCCTAGGAATTAAGCTTAATGCCGGATTCTTCTAGTTGCCTACCACATATATATACACATATACACTGCAAGCCCGATCAGCGGTCACCCGATCAGTGGTCACTTGTTTACGTCGTTTGTAGATGGGGCGGGCGAGGGGCAAAGAGGGAGTCGAAAAGTTGTGGCAGTAGCGTATACATTAAAGACGCTCTGGCCCCTTAAAAAAAAATTCAGTAGTCAAGTAATGGTAACCCATCATAAAACAGTTCGTACGGTCCTATATGTTTACGCCCGATCAGCGGTCGAGCACCCCCGGAGCTGACCGCTGATCGGGCTTGCAGTGTATACATATATTATGCCACCAACGCCGCTGTTTCAAGATTTTTCGATAAGTCAAAATTTAGGTCAAATTTGACCAAATTTTCGACATCTTGATTAAAAAAAATTTAATATTTAAAGTTCCAATCAATAAAGTTGCTATAAACTGACATATATTTTTTAAAAATTCCATTAACATTAATGATTTAAATAAATTTAAATTTTTAAATGACATTTCTAAAAATGTAAAAATAATATTGTAAGGAGCAAAAATATAAATACTTTTCGTTGAAAAATTCTGGGAAAATTCAATAAATACAAAATTTCAGGACAATCCGTCAAAACGTGTCTGAAATAATTTGTACAGAATATTTTGTGACACACACACACACACACACATACATCTGGACATTTTCTCAGAACTCCATATACATGTACTCTAGATGAAAATAAGTCTTTTGAAAAATTGAAAATCGTTATGAATGCAAAGCTTCCTCATGAGAAAGCAAAAGGAAAGAGAAAATTAATTAAATTTATCAAATTTCTTATTGTAAAAATAGTCAATTTTTAATAAAGCATTAACATTCGGAATCTTCTGCGTCACATGAATCTTCATCATAAAGACTGGCACTCTTTTCCTGGAAAGAATTATAATATTCATGAACAAGAAAGTAAAAGTAAAGCAGACACACACACACTCATGTAAAAGTGCAATCCCATGCTGGTAGTATAGTGGAGTAGTGTAATAGATTTGACCAAACTGAATCAGACCATCATGGATTGCACTCTAAGAAAGATGTATTCTATTCTTAATTCTTTGCATATTTGCTAGGCGATTACAGAACAATAAATCCAATCCTAAAATCCAGACCGAAAAATTTAAGACAAAAAGTTCAAAATTAGAGGTGTGCATTTAATTGAGTCGAACCGAACATTAATCGACTCGACAACAGAAAATTCGAATCGGAGATAATTCGATTCGAACTAGTCAATTCAAAATTCGAAGGTTCGAATTTCGAATTGCTTAACTCGACTCGGTTATTTTTCGATTCGAATCGGCCAATTCGAAGTTTCGAATTGCTCGACTCGACTCGATTTTCGAATAATTCGGCCCATTCGAAACACAACATACTGCATACACTACATAGCAATTCGAAAGTCTAACTTCGAATTTCGAATTGGCCGATTCGAATTGAGAGAAAATTCGATTCGAAATTCGAATTTCGAATTGGCCGATTCGAATCGAAAGTTAACCGAGTCGAGTTGAGCAATTCGAAATTCGAATTTCGAATTGGCAGTTCGAGTCGAATTTTCTCTCGATTCGAATTTTGCACACCTCTATTCAAAATCCAAAAAATCCATAATAAAAATGTCCAAAGTCAAAAGGTCCAAAATAAATAAAAAGTGTCCAAAATAAATAATTAAACATACGTACCTATATTTACTTGATACATTTGAACAATAAAAATTCTAATTAATTTATTTAAATTTACATGTGAATATTGTGACCCACTAATTTTATGTAGTAATCAAATTCATTTTCCTCAGCGACATACTCCTGATAAGTTTTGACAACAATTGTAAAAATTTGGTCCTCTAAACGGTTTTGCACATACAAGAAGTCTTCAAAATGTCCATAAACGTTTCGTCCTTTCATAATAATTTCAAATTGTTGTAAAACCATTGTACTTTAAAATTTTTTAAATTGTATTTTTTTGCTTTCGATTTTTAATTTTTTGGACTTTTTGACCAGGACAAAAAATCAAAAAAAGTCCAAAGTGAAACTATTTATTTTATTTTTTTGGATTTCAATTACTTTGGATTTTTCGGCATGGACGTTTTGTTTTGCACTTTTTGTCCGGATACCTTGCTAAGTGGATCTGTCGCACATGCGTTGCTAGTTACCTTAGGAACCCGCCAAAGTTTGAATTATTACAAATAAAAAAATGTTGTTAATGTGTAAAGAAGATATTAAAATTATATCACATTTATCTTTTGGAAAGAAGATTTTCATCTTCTGATGATAAATAAACTTCTTCATCTATTTCTGCGAACTTTCGTTAAAAAAAATTCATATTTTCCAAGGAAGAATTGCTCTTATCAAATAATTCGGAATTATTTTCATCTAGCGAACTTATTTCTTTTAAAACAGTAGAATTTCTTGAATCTAAACTAAAAAAATTTACTAATTCTTGTGATGCATCTGTGATAATAGATAATATTGAAGAATAAATTGACATCAACTTTTAATTCATAATTATGACAATAATTCTTCGATATTCGATTTGAAAATTTTTTTGATATTTTTTGAAACTATATATGGAAATTAAAATATAATTTAGTACTTCATTTTTAGACTAAAATTGAATGTATTTTTTTTTAATAAAAATATTAAAAATATTTTTAACATAATTATAAAGATTTCTTCAACACATTCGGTAATAGCAAAAAAGAAACTATTCAATTTGAGCTCATTGTTGTAATACATACCTTTTAAAGTACCTTCTCGAGAATCTATTATAATGTTAATCCTTTTATGACTGACTAGATATTGTTACGTATTTCCTATAAAATATGTAGTTAAAAATTCAAAATTATTTGATTTACTTCGTAAAATAGAAAGGTACATCATGTGTCAAATATAACTGTTTTCATATGTCATTATTCACTAATTAAATTAATACAACGAAGTTCCTCTCTAACAAATAATACAGATAAAAAAGTAATTTTAAATCAATAGTGTGATTTGAGAAATTTTTAACAAAGAATTCAAAAACAGAAAAACTAAAAATTTTATAATTGAAATTAAAATTGATAATTATAATTTTTATATTAAGGTGCTGTCCATAAATTACGTAACACGTTTACGGTGGAGGGGGGGTTCGAGAAAATGTTATCATATGTTACATGGGAGGGGGGGGGGGTCAATCATCATTGTTACGTAATATTTATAAGGAAATTAATCTCTTTATAATGGATAAATTTTTGAAAAGCTGTCCCTTGCTGCCACTTCAATATAAGTAAAAATCGAATCATTTCGCGGACTGATTCTTTGGAATAATATACAATTTTTATTGTTAAAAAATCAATGTTATATTTTTGGTTGTTCAGTATGATTAATAAAATTATTCCTCTAAATGTTTTTTTATATTTAACTTAATTTTGTATTGCTATTGTACGATATAAATACTAAAAATAACAGTAAAAAACAAATTTGTTTCGAAAAACGTTAGTAAAAAAAATATTTTTAATAATTACGTAACATTGATAAGGGGGGGGGGGTGTAAAACGATTTTGTTACAACTTGTTACATAGGGGGAGGGGGGGTTCAAAATTTCACTAAAAACGTGTTACGTAATTTATGGACGGCCCCTAACTAAAATTTATAATTAAAATTTTGGAATTCGCAACCATTAACTTAAATTCAATAAATACAATTTTTAATATAATTACATGAATAAGATTTTTTTTCAAAAAAAAATTATAATTATAATTTACACTTTTACCAAATTAGAATTTGTTCACTTAGGGGAGAGTAGGCTACATTGAACCAGCGTCAACAGTGAACCACTTCAATTTTCTGAGAAATGAATGAGTGACATTTCTTCTTATTCAATATATAAGTTAGTTTTACCGAAACAGACTATGTCCAAAAATTTCCGGCACGTAGGATTATTATTTATAAAGAAAAAATAAAAAACTGTTTTTCACGTACACTACCGTCGAGAATTATCGGTACGGCTGCACGCGCACGGCCCAAAAACATACCAAACAAACATTACCAAGCAAATCTTAATTTTTACATCTGCCATCTTGGTTTCGCCGTTTTAAATTTTTGCAAACAAATATTGGATTCGTAATTAGCGACCCCCAAAAACCCCAAGTACCCATTTTCAAGCGAATCCAAGCGATTGCAAGAAGTCTATTAAAGCAATCCAAAAACACAAATTTTTGGTGTCTTCAACCCCATTTTAAAAAAAAAATTTTAATTTTTTTTTATTTTATGGATATCGGTCTTGTAGTGCACATTACAAGCTTTAATTTAAGACCTTGTGGAAGTCTCTAGCACGTCAGGTTAAAGAGAAAAGAAATGTTGAAAATCCTCAAAAAAGCGTTTTTGGGGTCTTTACCCCCACTTTTCTCAAAATCCTGACGTGATGGGCAAATTTGGAAGTCGGGATCGTGTTCAGCGTCTAAAAATACATAGGAAACCTTTCCGCTATCTCATAAAAAAAAGTAAGTCTTTTTTTGTTGACTGCCGTTTATAATGATATCTCGCTAACCGATTAAGATTTTTGAACTCTTTTGGTCTTAAATTAAAGATGAGATTTGAATGATCACACCTATATAAGTTTAAAATTTTTTCTACAATTTTTAAAAAAATGTGCAGGGGTTGAAAAAATTTCCAATAAAATTTTATTTTTTAAATTTTTTTGTCAAATTTGTCGATTGCTGCAATCTTTGTATTAATTATTAAAATTTTCAGTTATGTATTATTAATCGTAAAATTTAATTATCTTTCGAATGGTATATTTGTTAATTTTCTGACATTTGTATTTACAAAAAACGTAATTTAAAGATTGGTATGTTTTTGGGCCGTGCACATGCAGCCGTACCGATAATTCCCGACGGTAGTGTACAAAACAAAAACTTTTGGGTGTCACTTTCAATATTCCGATGTGATAAAGAATTTTAAGTCTTACATAAATTTAATATAAACAATTTTTTTTATGAATTTCATGTGTATACATAGTGCGGCATCATTGAACCACCCAAATTTACAGCGTATTTTCAATTTTAAGAGTGGTAAAGTTGTCTGCTCTACTAACTAGTAAGAAAAATACTGGAAGACATGCCTTCATCACAATTGTGAACGAGATAAACTTAAACTGTCAATTTTGCTACCTAACCTGACATCGAAATATATTAATCTCCTATATTAACAAATAATAACTATTTAACAACAATTTTCTATTTTTTTGAGTGGAAATTAAGATTTTTTGCAATGTGTAAGTAGAAATATTATTTTCGAAGTAAATTGTTGTGTTTTATTAGAGGTGGTTCAATGTAGATACATAATAATTTGTGTTTGTAACGTATGTATTAACTAAAGGAGTACTTCAGTTTTATTTTGATACAAAAACCTGATCAAAATTTGTAAAATTTAATTAGTTCTTGGACTTTAGAAAAAACCCGGTTCAATGTAGCCTACCCTCCTCTACACTTTTTCCAAAACTAAATTAAATTTTAACTTACTCTTACTTTCTCCAAAACAAAATTTAATTTTTACTTACACTGAAACTTTCACTTTTTCCGAAACTAAATTGAATTTTTACTTACACTTTTACTAACATTTTCACTTTTTCCAAAATTTAATTTAATTTTTACTTACACTCTCACTAGCATTTTCACTTTTTCCAAAATTTAATTTAACTTTCACTTACACTCATACACTTTCACTTTTACCAAAACAATATTTCATTTTCACTTATACTTTCACTTTCATTTACACCAAACTGAAATTATTAAATTAAATAAAAGCAAAGAGCTAGGCCCAGCTAGCAGATTTTTTATTTTTGTACAGAGAAGACCGATCATACCATACCGACCCCCTCTTTTCTTAGAGATTATGCCATTAGTAAAATCTTCTATCTTAGGAAACGAAAACTAATTGAAATTAATTAAAATTAATTCACAAATAGTTTCAGTGAATCCCGCTTTGCGACAGATACGAATTAGAGACATGTTGCAATTATCCTGAATTCTTGAAACTGTATCTTAACTTTCTATTCGTACCAATTCATTGGAAAAGTTTTTGGGGCACACATTGGTGCAAATTGAATCATATTCAATCGAATATACAAAGAGCTTGAGTGAATCCCGTTTTCTACCAAAAATCTTAATTCGTTTCAATTAGTCTTCATTTACTAGGATACCGTCAGTCGAAGACTTTCAAAACACCAAAAATTCGGCCACATGTCTTTATCAATGTATTTAATTTTATTTTGGAGATTCAAGCAATATTGGGTTTAAGCATTAGTTAAATCAATTTTTACCTACACTGTAAGAAAAATTTTGGAAATTTTCCCAAAAAAATTTAGGAAGCAAATTCCACTAATTATTTAGAAAAATTTCCTAACATAAATAAGAGAATTTTTCTAAAAAATTATAGAAAACTTTCTGTGAATTTAGAAAAAATCCCAAAAGTTTGGGAAAATTTCTGAGAATTTGGAAAATTTTGAATATTATTTGAATATTTACATAAAAAATCAAAACTGTTTATATTGTTTTCTGATATGTTTTAATGAAAGTAAATTTACAAAAAAAACTTTATTACCCAATGGGAAATTTACAACTGGCGTAGTACTGCGCCAGCACTGGCATGGCACTGGGATGATAACGCCGTCTGGCGCTGCCGAAGTACTGTCTGTCAGTGCTGTCAGACAGCGCTGGCGTAGCACTGGACCAGTGCTGGGTGAGAATATTGCCGCAATAAATGCCATATTGTTATTAATTAGTCGTAAATTCATAATTATAAATAATTTAACAACAAAATGGTAAATGATATTAATAAATAGTTATTATTCATAAAATATTTCTCTTCTTAAAGAAATTGTATTAAAGATGGAGACTAACAATGGATATAGTAAATGAAGTAGAAAAAAATTGTTTATAACATTTAAAGATTAAATAATAAACAATTACAGTAAGTGTGCATTAGATTTTCATATTTTAGTACCTAACGATTGGAATCTAGAAATATCGCAAACCTATGAAAATAAACAACATTGCTGACGAGGGGAATCGAACCTACGACCTACGGACTAACAGACTAACGCTCTAACCACTATGCTAACGACACATGTGTACAGAAAAGTATTAATATCTCAGTATCATTCAGACATACAATTATTGCAGGCCTGCACAAATGTGTGGCTCGCGAGCAAGAGGCTGAGAGAGAAATTCCCCCTCAATTCCATTTGTGCAGGCCTGAATTATTGAGTCAAAGATGAGAAAAAAATAGGGATACGTTAGAAATAATAAATTGAAGTAAAATAAGTTAAACTAAATTTTTAATAATTAAATTAAATTACTTTATTTATTGCATTTAACATTTTACGTAATTCTTAAATTACGTGGTAATTTTTTAATAATTTTTTATTCATAGTAAGAAGTATAATAGTATTTTAATAGGAACCAAATTATTATTGAGATTAAAGTTTAAATTTTGTTTATAATTTTAATTTGTTTAAATAATTTATTATTTACAAAATTAGACAATTGTGTTAAATTGTTATTATTAAATTTAATAAAAATAAAAAATGAACAACTGAAAAGTAAAATATTAATTTTTTCAATAAATTTATATTTATAAACATTCATAAACTTTTTTTATAACTTTTTTCAAGTTTATGTCAAAAAAGCAATGTTGGCAAAGAGCGTCGTGAACAATTTTTCTATACTCAGCCAGTACTTGCCGCCGTGGCTTGTCCAAGCTTTGGCGAAACAAAAATTCTGTACTGCGCCAGCACTAATTGTCGAGGCTCGGCTAGAATACGCCGAACAATCGTCTGAGTACTAAGCATGAAGGAGTATAAGGAGACATATCTCCAATAGAAAAATTTCCTGATATTGACTATACTTCTCTGCAGTAAAATCGACAGGCACGCGAAAAGTAATAGCTTCATGTTCACTGATAACAGCGCCGCCAAACGGGAGAAATAAGTGCAATTTTACATTTTAAGTATTTTTATCTTTGACAGCTGATTGATATTTAAGGTTAGAGGATCCTCTGAGTGTTGTATTGTAAAATAGATGAACAGAATTAAATTGTTTTATACGTTATATCAATAGAAAGGACTCCAAATAAACAACCGAAAATTCTTTGCATTAAATTCATAAATATCTGTTGGTAAAAGTATAAAAACTTTTACCCTTACAAAATAGTATATTAAATAAACTTATCATTCTCGGTGCTTTGAAAAAACACTTTTTTCAGAAGCATTTTTATTTGCTTTATAACTAGACATGCAATTTTTTATAAAACAATTCATATTACTATTATTTTATTGTTATTATCAACTTGGTACATAACCAAAAAACTACGTAAACAAAACTTATCATGGACAGCATGGAGGGTGTATATTTTCTCCTGTAGGGGCGCTAATATCAGTGAACAAATTTCCGGTATGCCAATTTGCGTGCATGGCGATCTTACGCAGTCAAGTACAGTCAAAAGGGATACATATACATACTTCTCCTTATACTCCTTCATGGTACTAAGCCAGTGGTGAACATCGGCACTACACTGGCATTTCCCATTGGGTAGCATTATTACGGAAATGCGACACCACGATTTGAACCCTTAATCGCATATAGTGTTGTCTGTGTATAGTGTATTGTATGGAGCCATCAAACCTTTAGGAGCTGCGTCTAGACGCGCTCGACCAAGGGAGGCTATGAAAATCTCTTGCAAAGAATCAGTTGTAAGAAACATGTGGACCATACCCTGTTTTATGACTTCTTTTAAATTTCTAAAGATCCAATATCTTCAAAATTCTTCACTAACCGATTTATTCTTTAATTTTTTTTCCTTCATGTTTCTGTTAAATTTATGACATGTAATAAGATGTTTGAGAAATATTTTTAAAAATGCTTTATACACAGAAAATTTTTTATGGAAAAATATTTTTCTATTTAATTTAGCAGTTTTTAAATTTTAATCAGTAAAAAATAACTAACTATATTAATTAATTAATTGCATTGTAATTACATTACAGTGCATGTAATAAAGTAGAAAAATTCCCAACAATTTGGAAAAATTCCTAAAAATTTGTAAATATTCCCTCAAACGATTAGAAAAATCCCCTTCCCAACAAAATTTAGAAAAATTTCAATTCGTATCTAAAAATTTCTAAACGCTCAGGAAAATTACCATTTTTTTTGGAAAACATTTTTTCTAAACACGTTTTAGGAAAATTCCCATGCAAAAGTTTGGAAAAATTCCCGAAATTTTTAACAGTGCCCAGGCGAGAACTGACGCTGGATTCAGGCTTTACGGAACCTTCGTTGAGGCTTGGTCAACATTGATCAAGCCTTGGTGGGACGGCGGAACGAAGGTTGCTTCTAGCTATAATGTAACACTTATTTAAGACTGACGCTCCAGTCTTTGTTGTAGATTGGCGTTCAATGTTCAATCAATGCTGCGGAACCCTATAATGCAGGACTGAAACAAGGCTGCTTCCACTGTTCCCAAATTTACGCGTCTCTCGCGCTCATTCAATATAATATGAATATATGAATTGTATATAATAATAATATTAATAATAATAATAATTATTATTATTATTATTATTATAATAGTAATGAATATTATTGATATTATTTTTATTCATGTTATATGCGTTTGTTTGGAAATAAGTTACTATTATAATAATTATATTATTTTCATATAAATAATATATTACTAACAATAAATGTCATTTGAAATAGTAATATTAAAAAAATAATTTTAGTAAAAAAAGACAATTTTTCTGTTAATCGATACATTTTTTTCTCCATTTTTTTGCAGACTTCTTAACACTATTTACAAACATGTTCACAAGTTTTTATTCACAACATAACACACAATTTTAATATTTTATATAACGCTTAAAACAAAGAATGAAAAATATTCGCTCGCATGTGGGATCGAACTCACGACTCCCACCCCCCTAACGCATACCGGAAGTATTCAACGCACGCATTTAACCGCTCGGCTACAGAAGGCTGGAAGGCACCTCGCCTAATCTACTATTTCAATGCCAGCGCAGTATATTCTGTATATACGGCGCGTCACTCAATATTTGTTCAGCATGGGATACCAATGTTCGTCCCATACTCGATTAAAGACTCGGTCAATCTTGATACAATATTCACTTTCTTTATTACCGTGTGCACTGAACAATATTAAATATCAATATTTATAAATTATTTATTATTAAAATATTTTTTATGATAATTTTATAAGTTAAATTATATATATTATTTTTTTTCTTGTACAGTGTCAAATTATTATTTTCAAAGTTTAAGAGTTTCGTTTATCTGAAAAATTATTAGTGAAAAAAATGTTCATTAGGTAGTATAATAAATATTTATGCTTAGTAGTTTTACACTAGGATTAACTGTTTAGTAAATATTATCAAAAAACTATTTTTTGTCAAACGCGCGCGACTAAACACAAATAACCTTGAAACTCCAGCATTACCAACTCAACACATACTTTAAACTCTTGAGTTGGCAATGCTAAAGTCTCAAGGTCATTTGTGTTTAATCGCACGCGTTTGACAAAAAATAGTTTTTTGATAATACATATTTACTAAACAGTTAATCCTAGTGTAAAACTACTAGGCATAAATATTTATTACACCCTAATGAACATTTTTTTCACTAAAAATTTTACAGACAAACGAAACTCTTGAACTTTGAAAACAATTATTTGACACTGTGCAAAAAAAAATAATAATGTATAATTTAACTTTATTTATATAAATCTTATATAATTAATAATAAAGAAAAATAATATTTAATATTTATTTTTAATTTAATATTTTTTTATAATAATAATAATAATAATAATAATAATAATCATCATCATTATTATTAATAAGTTAATAATTAATATAAATAGTATACAAAATTATCGTAAAAAATATTTTAATACATATTAATTAATTTATAAATATTTATATTTAATATTTTTAAGTGCACGCGTCAATAAATAAACTCTTAAGATTGATTCAGGCTTGAATTAAGATCAGATGTTCGAGCTTCACTCACGAAGATTGACCGAGTCTTGAATCGAGCATGGAACGAACATTGGTGTCCAATGCTGAATCAACATTGAGTGACAGTGGTATAAAGACTGCTTCAACACTGGGTTACCCAGGCTGGGCGTTCAAGGCTCAATAAATCTTCAATCCATCGTCAGCATTGGTCTTTCGCGCCTGGGTGTATATACGCAATTTGAGCTAACAGAGTTTATTTGAATGCAGCAAAATTTCATCGTAAGAAATTTTGATTGTTTATGACTTCTAATTCAATGCGCAACATTCAAATTGAATTGATTCCATTGACATAAGTGATTGGCAAAACATTTTGTAAAAATAGTGGGGGTGGTCCGAAACCGACCCCCTATATTTTTCATAGTACGAGTATTTCCCGAGTCGAAATTTAAGCCCTACTTTCACCCTGAATTTTGAGGGTCTATTGAGTGTTAGGAGTAGTTAAGTAGGGTCTAATTCTAATACAATTAGACCCTACTTTGACTCCCAAAACAGGCGGAAATTTGCCAATCTTCCATTTGGAGCAGCAAAGGAGGGTCTACTTCTAAGAAACCTATATCGCACTTTTAAACCTCGTAGACCCTACTTTCATACTCCTAGACCCTACAATTAGAAAAAGAAAAATTTTAAGATTTGCTCAGATTCCAAAGAAGCACTTGGGATGAGTAAAAGTGGAATTTAATGTGTTTTATAGCGTCTATATACACGAAGTGTATATAGACGCTATAAAAAACATCAGTATTTATGAATTTGGAGTACTTTTTGCATTTGCAGTGTTTCAAGTAATGCATTAAAAAATAATTTAAAATTTTCTTTTAGAATGTAGGGTCTAGGAGTATGAAAGTAGGGTCTACGAGGTTTAAAAGTATGGTACAGGTTTCTTAGAAGTAGACCCTCCTTTGCTTCTCCAAATGGAAGATTGGAAAATTTCCGCCTGTTTTGGGAGTCAAAGTAGGGTCTAATTGTATTAGAATTAGACCCTACTTTACTACTCCTAACACTCAATAGACCCTCAAAATTCAGGGTGAAAGTAGGGCTTAAATTTCGACTCGGGTTGACATTCCAGTATAATGAATTCACGAACATTAGAGCTTGCTGCCAGTGATGTCAACATGAAATCTGGCTTTTGATCTACGAGAATATGAAAGAAGTGGAAATCGTTTTAGATAAACGATAGGAGAAGACAGTATTTTTACACAGAAAACAGCAATTAGATTTTATTCTCAAATTTTCTATTTTAAACTTCCGATCAAGAAACATTGTAAAACATTTTTTAAGAAAGAATTTTGACTAGGAAAGTATTTTTCTCTTCTAAATTGTTGATTATATATTCAATGTTTTAGTAAAGTAAAAGTGACATTCTAATTGTGTAAAATAATTTTAGTTTTAGTAAAAGGGAAGTGAGAGTGTAGGTAAGTGAAAATTAAATTTAGTTATATATAGTCAGTTTTCAAAAATTCGAAATGTAATTCGTAATCAGCTACCCCAAAAAACTCTTGAGTATACACGGAGAGGCCGAGGTTACTAATTTTTGTATAAAATCACACTAGAATTTACTATTTTCACATTGCAACCACCGGAAATAAGGAGACTTTTTGTATTTTTTACTATTTTCTACACTAAGTCACTAATCCGACAAATGTTCACCAAATTAGCAAAGTTTCTTACTATTTCGTCCAATAGTTCCAAACAACTGTAGTAAACTCAGAAGTATTGTGTACGTAAAATTACTATAGTCGTTTGTAAATGCAGAAAGAAAGAGTGAAAGAAAAAATACGGATTTTTATCGCCGATTTCCAGTGAATTCTTGACTAATGGAGACAAACTGGAAGGATTTTTACACACACAGACACACACACACTTATATATTTGTTGGATACATATTTGAAGACACACACATGTTTATTTCACTTATATGCATAGACGCGGTTAATTAATACACTAATACACAACTGCACGCACGACAACGAATTTCACTGAAAGTATACATCTCTGTTTCCTTATATATTGAATGATGAAAATTTACAGCACTTACGAGAAAGCAGTTTACTTTTAACAACTTATTATAAGACATAGTTCTTGGGACAGGAATAAATGCAAAATTTATTAATTTATAATGGTCAATTTCCGAGATAACGAACGACCTACGTTTCACTTTATATTTACTTATTGTAGATAATATCCAAATTTATTTTACATACGCGAAACAGTCACTATCAATGATCGGATGACATCGGCTCATTTACGGAGATTGACGAAGTTAGCAACCAATAGAAATGCAGGCGCCATATGACTGCACTCGCTAGCCACACTTGCTCACCAAAAATTACTACAGTGGATAGTAGGTTTTAGTGGAAAATGTTTTCATTTGTCAGATTTTGTCTAATTAAATTAGAGAAAACTATAATGAATTTTTGCTACATTTACAACTCTTACACAAAATATTAAAACTTGCTATTTCAATGTAGCAAATTTATCTATTTCTTTTATAAATTTATCTAATTCTGTAGTACATTATGCTAAAAGTCCCCTTATTTCCGGTCATTGCAACCATTTTTAGTAATTTTTACAAATGTGGGTCTCTCCGTGTAGTTTCGAAAAAATCGGAGTTGTGTTGCTTTCGGAAGTGCACCTACAAAAATAAACAATTTTTTTTACTGATCTTGATGAATAATGTTTCTTTGATTATTTTATATTAACGTTTTTTTAAACGATGGATGTAAATATAATATTATAAAGGAGTAGTATTTTTATGAAAAAAATGCTTTTTTCAATGCTTATAAATAGATAAAAAAAATTAAAGCTTTTTTCAAATTTTCCTCAAGGGATCTCTGAGTAATTTAAAAAGTATTTAACAAAAGAAGATAAAAATCGTTTAAGATTTACGTGCTCTACGCTATTTTGAACTCCGTTTTTTGATTTTAAACCACTGTGCTAGGAAAATTAGGATATTCCTATAGTACATCCCATATGTATTCCCACAGACATCCTACTGACATCTTAGGGATATTCTAATTTCCGGTTACTCCTAGGACGTCAATAGGGTATCCTGAAATATATGTCGCTGTTAGAGTTTTAAATTAGTTTTATTATATTTGACTATCTGTGAGTTTTACATTTGGTTGTCATAGATATGTTTTCCTCGTCGGAAATTGGTAAAGAATATTGAAAATTTTTTATTCATTTAAATTAGTAGACGACTTTTTACTACCTATAATTCAGATTTAGAGAGAATATGTATATAGAAAAATAAATTTTTGTAATATATCTTTGAGTGTGTGTTTGTGTGAGTATTTTGCATTTAAAGTTTATTAATTCGTCGAAAATACACTAAGAAATGCGATAGTGCGAACATATTTTAGGGACATCTACTTGTTGCGCCTGATGTTGAATCAGATATATAGAACTCATACAGAAGCAACGAGTTGTGAATAGATAAGGTACGTTATAGGTGTTTGCACATATTATTGGAAGACTATATATATATATGCAAAACGAAACATATGCATGCTGCATGTTTTCGAAAATGTTACACACAAATATAAGGAAAATTTCGGGTGTTGGTTGCAATACTGAATACAATTGTCGAATGAAGCGTGCTTGTGTTGATACTAGCGACCTTCATATATTCCAGAGATTTTCGTGTGAACTACCACTAATGCAAGTACACACTGGTCTACCACATCGCCAACGATCGACGCTTTAAACGCCATTACTACTTGTTGCTCCATGCTTCCGAAAACCTACTGCAATTCATGAATGAGGTCGATGTCTGGACCACTTTTGGCCAAGTTTGCCTTGCTGAACAAACACCCATCGACGAGTTGATTTTCTCCTTTCAATTCAACTCGTTAGCATCTATTTCAGAAGGTTCTAACTATTTTATCAAGAGATTATTTATGTTCAACATATACTGTGACTTTATTAAAATATAATATTAAATAACAATTGAAATATTCCAAAATATGTTTGTCACTCAGCATATACACTTTAATTATTATTATATTGTTTTTTTAATATCACTTCAATGCCTTGGTTTTCATGGAATATTTCTCACTTATTTTAAATATTTTAAGCAGCTTCATAGCATTACAGAAATTTTAAGTAAAAGCATTGTATTTTTTGTTTCGTTTATTACGCATCCAAGCAGCACGTAATATAACCTTAAAATGAAGACAATATTACATTAGATATTCGAAATATTCTAGGGAACTTAAAGTAATATTAGAATGTCCGCCTGAAAGGAATATTCCAAGATAATATTGAGAGAAGGTTCCACTGTAATATTTTCATCTATTTTCAACATATTTAATATTACCTGGGAACATTTCCTCAACATCACATGGAATATTTCGTCCCCACACAGCGTCGAAACTTTTCTAAAAGTTGATATTTCCTCGACTGTAATGTTCAGAATCTTTAGTAAACCGGGAAATGTCAGGGAATTTTTTCGAAAGTCAGGGAATTTATTTCATTATGACTTGAAATACTCTTGAACAATATTTTTAATGCTTACAATTACTTTTACAAATTTTTAGTAAAAAAATTAATAGAAAATTCCAAAAGATCAAAAGAAAAGCAGAAATAATGGCATTAAAAAAATTCGTTTCTTAAAATAATTCAATTTATTTTTAAAATACGTAATTCAGGGGTTAGTTTTTTTAAAAAAATGGTCCGTAAAGTCCGTATTTTAATTGAAAAAGAACGAAAAGTTTTTAAATTGTACAATTAGGGGAATTTTAGAGAAATTACAAATGATTGCAGAAATTCAATTATTTTCAAAAGTAATAAAATTTTTCGCAGAAATTCATTTATATTCAAAATTTTTAAAAATTCTCTTCAAAATTTCAATTGTCTTTATAAATAATAAAATTCTTCTCCAAAATTATATTATTTTCAAAAATTTAATAAAATTTTTGGCAAAATTTCAATTATTTTCAAAAATGTTCCTCATTTCAATGTTTTTTAATATCTACTATTTTAATAAAATCTTTTAAAAAGAATCGAATTATTTAAAAAAATTTTTTAATTATTTTCATAAAATAATAAACATTTTACAGGAATTTAATTATTTACAAATTTTTTATAAATTTCTTCGCAATAATTTAATTTTTTTATTTTCATAAATAATACCTAAAATTTTTACTGGGATTACTTTCGTATATGAAGCATTTTACGTCAAATGTCCTAAGTTGAAATTTCAACTTCTTGAAAAAAATTGAAACTCAGGGAATTTGTTGTTCTATCAAGTAGAAATGAGACCCAAAAAATATTTTTGATTTTTTCGAAAATTTGGAGGGGGTAAAGGGGGGTTAATTTGACCAATTTTGCTAACACCGGCTACATTGTGAATTTTTTCTGAACATACTTGTCATGGGAAAAATTTTTTAGAATATGTTTCTGAAAGGTTTTTTTCGTCCTTTTTCCAATGGTGTATGTTATTTTTTAATATTTTAAAAAATTTTTTTTGGGTCACATTTCTACTTGATAGAACAACAAATTCCCTGAGTTTCAATTTTTTTCAAGAAGTTGAAATTTCAACTTAGGACATTTCACGTAAAATGCCTCATAAATATATGTATAATAACATTCTTTTTATGAATTCAATTATTTTCATTTTTTTATATTTAAGGTAATTTAAGTGGCCTCAAGGTGGCTACCTATCTTTTAAACGACTGTAATTCCTAAACGGCATTATATAACATAATTAATAATATATGCCTTGAAACTGTATCTCCTTAGCTAACTTCTTAGCAAAAAATTTTTTTATTTTACTAAGGAAAATAAAAATTAGGCGACTTTGGAAAAACAGCTGAAATTTATATTTTGGTAAATATTACATCGTAAAAAAATTTAAAAGTCATTTTACTTAAAAACGCATGGTGGCCACCTTAGGGCCAAGACGCCATTTTTTAAAAGTTATCAAAAAATTGTATAACACACAATTTTATCAACATTCATTTATAATATTATTGTATTATGTATATGTAAACAAAATTACCACAAAGTTTAGAAATTTTAAACTATTAACTGTTATCACAGTATCACTTCAAAAACAATGTTTTCAACAATTTTTTTACCGAAATTTAACGATGCCACTGTTAGAAACAAACGCGTTTAGTTATCCACGTCTAAACATTATTAAAAACTTCGTCTTCATAAACAATGAAAATAACCTGAAGCATTCAGAGCTGCCAAATAATGCCCTCTACCCTAAATAATAAATTGAATTCTAATAAAAATTTATTTAAAAATTAATGTCAGTCAAAATTTTAGATAACAATTAAGTATAAAAAGCAATATACCTGAAATTTTTATAAATATTTGAATTTTGAAATTAATTTTTTTGAAATATCTTAATTGAATTTTTTTATATTATTTGAAGTTTCTATTTTCTAATATATATATTTAATTCAAGAATTTACGAATAATTGAAATTTCGTAAAATTGATTTAAAGAAGAATTTTAGTTAAAAATTGCTAAAAATAATAACTGAATTGATAATGATTTTATCACTCGCTTATCTTTAATTATTATAAAACATAAAAAATTTAATTTATAGTTTGAATTAAATTTTTTTCTTATTTGACTCGGACTGGTTATATTTTTGTTCGTAAATGGTCCATAATTTTTCATTTTTGGCCCGTAAAGTGCGTATTTTAAAAATACTATGTCACTGGTTCGAGCCCTGATAATTTTTTTAAAAATGTTCATTTTATATTCATAATTTATAACGTTGGTGACGTTTACAATAATTTAGAAGAAAAAATAATTTTCTATTTAAACTTTTGTCTTAATAAAACTTTTACAATTTTTCTTGAACAAAAAGTTAAAAAAGGAAAATTTCCCGAGTCGAAATTTAGACCCTACTTAGCCACTGAAAATGTAGGGCTTATTCAGGTTTAGCAGACGTAAAGTAGGGTCTGATTTCAATACAATTTTTAAAAACTAGACCCTCCTATGACTCCCAAAAACAGGCTGAAATTTGCCAATCTTCCATTTGGAGAAGCAAAGGAGGGTCTACTTCTAAGAAACCTATACCGTACTTTTATACCTCGTAGACCCTACTTTCATACTCCTAGACCCTACAATTAGAAAAAGAAAAATTTGAAGATTTGCTCAGATTAAATTGAAGCACTTGGGATGAGTAAAAGTGGAATTTTATGTGTTTTATAGCGTCTATATACACGACGTGTATATATAGACGCTATAAAACACATCAGTATTTATCAATTTGGAGTACTTTTTGCATTCGCAGTGTTTCAAGTAATGCATTAAAAAATAATTCAAAATTTTCTTTTAGAATGTAGGGTCTAAGAGTATGAAAGTAGGGTCTACGAGGTTTATAAAGTAAGGTATATTTTTTTCGAATTAGACCCTACTTTACTTCTCCAAATGGAAGATTGGCAAATTTCCGCCTGTTTTGGGAGTAAAAGTAGGGTCTAATTGTATTAGAATTAGACCCTACTTTACTACTCCTAACACTCAACAGACCCTGAAAATTCAGGGTGAAAGTAGGGCTTAAATTTCGACTCGGGTTTGTAAACGTAAAATGTTGCTTTCTGAGTAAAAAACAGTTTTTTTTTCTTCAAATCGTTGATGACAAACACGTAATTTATAAGTGTTATCAAATAAAATTTAAGCAATGTATTTTTTGTAACCCCTGATTATGTCGATTCTTAGTACCTGGAAAAAAAATTTTAGAAGGCCTGGGAAACCTGGAAATGTCAAGGAAATTTTTTTCAGATTAGTGGTCGTCCATAAATAACGTAAGACATTTAGGCGGGAGGGGGGGGGGTCTGCTAGATCTAACGAACAATAGAAAAAATGGCTCTAATGTATGTAAAATATGTTACAAGGGGGGGGGGGTGGTCAGATTTTCCCAAAAAATGTCTTACGTAATTTATGGACGGGCCCATAGTTGTAGACATCCTGTTAAAAATCCACATACTTTCCTATTCTATTTCCTACTTGGGATCATCTATATATTACGTAACGCTTTAGGGGGACCTCTATGTTTCTATGTATTAATTTAAAGAAATTAAAAATTATTTATATAATATTATTATATTATTTAATATTATTTTATTATTATTTTATTTATTTATTATTTTCTTTTTATTTAAAGAAATTTGCAAATCCGAACAAAAAATCAGACCAAGAAGGGCTGTATTTATGGTTTTCGGTGTCAATGAAATTCAGCGCTTGAACCTCTTCAAGAGTTAAAAGAACAATAATTCTGGCATCGTTGAACTTAAAGTGATCCACATGACCGCGCAACAGAAGGTCGTGCAGAACACTGTCTCGTCGCATCGTCGATGCATTCAGTCGCACAAATACGCATGAAGACATACGTTTACGTACCCGAAGAAGTACACAAACACGCGTATTTGCATAGTTTCAAGCGAAAAATGCAAGTGAGCGAGCGCGCATGCACAAGTTCAACAACGTTCATTTGAAATAAACCCGGTCAGAGATATAGTTTCATTCTCTCTCTTGGCTTCTGCGCTACATAATGCATACATATGTATTACATTACACAAATTCATCGCCCCGTGCATTTTTTCAAACACATACTTTTATCGACATTTACAAAGTTACACACATTTTCAATGTATAAATAAATTTATTTGTATAAATGCGTACCACATTAGAACAATGGAAAACATTTCTTGCATTTTTGCAGCAGCTTCAAGGCCTCTTCCTACAATCGGGATTAATATTAGAATTTTTTTTAAATTTATTTCTCACCTTTCAAATATAAAGAATACTTTTTTTAAAAGAAGAGGAAAGATGTAAGAAGCATGAAACTATTAGGCCTTGTTTATTTGTCAGAAACCTTCTTTAAAGGAAATGTTGTGAAATGCAAAGAAACCGAACACTAAAAAATAAAATTTTTAGGCACGTTCTATGTTAATAAAAATACAATTATTTCACATTTTCTTTGTGAAAATTATAAGTTAAAGTTTTAAAGCAGGTAACTATATACACACCTTATTTGACCACAAATAAAAAAAATAATAAAAATTATATACAGAAAATGAACAAAAATTTGCACTTACAATAAAAAATAAGAAATTCAAGTGTTTGATTGTTTTCTTGAGTTGCAGAAAAGTCATCTTTTTGTCATGAAATTTGCATACCTATAACGGCTTCTATATCTGACCAAAAATGTTACATTTATGAAAAATAAATGTCAACGTTTTGATAACTTTTTGAGTTCTCAAAAATATAAAAAATAGATAGCTTTTTAAAATTACCAAATTAGCAACTATATTAATTCAAAAAATATTACTAAAAAATTAACTTTTATTTATCATACTAGCAATAATTCGCGCGCGGCTGACTACTATCTCACTTTTTTAAATAAAATTAGCAGTTTTAAAAATAAAAGAATGTAAAAATTTTTAATTCAAATTTTTTTTATAAAAATAAATTATGAATTAGAATATAAAGTTTTAATATTATTATCATTATAATAATCATATATTCTGATATAGGGAATTCAGAAAAAAATCAGGAATTTTTATTAAAAGTATTGAAAAAAATAAATTTTTAGAATTCATAAGAAAATTCTGTATTTTTGTGTTTTTTTTTTGGTTGACTCATAATCTATAAAATTACCATGAATTCTAATACAAAACCTTCAATTTCTCACAAATTTTTACCTTAAATAACTTAAATCTTGAACAATTATCATAAAATAAATATATTATTTAATGAATAATTTTAATTTTACTTAAATATGACAAAATTAATTTAATTTCAAAAGAGTTGCGTTCACAATTTTCAAAAAAAGACTTTAAACTGTTTCAATTTAAAATTTTATACAATTTCAATGTTCAATTTAATTAGAAATTTTAATGAACTTAGATTTTTGAAAAATTTTAATAATTTAAAATCTTCTAAAATTAGTTAAAGTTATTAATTTATACATTTATTTAATTCTTAGAAATAATGGTTTTATAGAAGAATTTTAGTAAAAAAAACACTAAAAAAATGGAATTTTAAAAAGTTACAAATGATTTCAGAATTTCAATTATTTTCAAAAGTAATAAAATTCTTATCAGAAAATTCAATTATGTTCAAAATTTACAAAAAAATCTCGACAAAATCCAAATACACATCTTTATAAATAAAAAAATTCTTCTTTAAAATTTAATTATTTTCAAAAACTTTAATAAAATTCTTGTCAAAATTTCAATTAATTTTTAAAACTTTTCCTCATTGTAATGATTTTCAATATCTACTATTTTAATAAAATAACTCAAAAGAATGCGCAATTATTCAAAAACAATTTTAATAAAATTGTACGCAAACATTTAATTATTTTCATAAATAATAAAAATTTTACAGGAATTTAAATATTTACAAATTTTTAATAAATTTTTTATCAATAATAATTCAATTATTTTCATTTTTTAATACAATAATTTTAATCGATTTCCTTGAAAAATGTAACTATTCTAAAAAATTATATTAGAATATGAAAATAATATTTGAAGAAGTTACAGTAACAACATTTTTATAATAATTTTTATAACTTTCCTCACCTGTTGGTAAGGTAAATTTTTGCCTTTTGCGACGTTTTCGATTTTATGTTTTAATTAGTGATATAAAGAAATATTGGAAATAAAATAATTTTTACTGTCCATGATTTCACTTAACCTAGAAATTTTGAAATCAAACTTGTGCGCCTTGTATGCAATGCGTTTACTATGGAATTTCAACTTAACCTCAAATATTGATTTGATAATATCATGATTAGCCTGGCCGCGATTTGTTAAGATATTTTTTAATCTGGTGATATTATTGAGCGCCGGGCAGAAAAAGTTCTCTTTTTACCTAAAGAAACAAATACGAATATACTTAAGTTGATCTATAAATAATTAATAGACCCAAAAACCTAATAATATTATAGAAAAAGAGATTTTATTGACATTTTGAATTTTAATATTAATTTCATAAAGTTTTGAATATCTCGGACTATTTTTTATGAATTTTTATGAAGTTTACACATTTTTTAGGTAAAAAAGTGTACTCCAAAATAAAAATAATGTTATTAAAAAAATTAGTTTTTATATAAAAAAATGTAAAATTTTTTTTTTAAATTAAAAAAATTTTTTTTTATTATTTACTCCTTTCTCAGAACAATGTTATTAACATATTCGGAATCCTTATGAATTCACCTCTAATGTAATAAAACAAAATTGACGAAGACTCATCTGGTTCTGGAGATATTGAAGTTTTTTGTAAAAAAACTAGCTGCAGCAACAAGGTGAGCTTTGAATAAATACCCGAAAGTTCTTGCCCATCCAATTTTTTTGTATCGTTTCAGAAAAAATTGGGGTATGAAATTTTGAATAAACTCAGTTTTTCGATTTTTTTTCATTTCGGATATGTAAAAAATTTTCATTTGTTAGTGAGTTGGTCAAATTCTACCAAAATTGAGTAGAAATAGACAAAACTTCTATAATAAAGAAGAATTTAACTACAAACATCTAAATTTTAAATGGTTCTGCAGATTTTCGGTATAACTGGATACGAATTCTATGTCAGATTACCAAAATTCAAAATAGCGGATCGTATATGGCAGACGATTTGGTTTTGACATCGTATACGCATTAAGTTGTACCGAAAATACGCAGAAGTATTTGAAATTTATATCCTGGTTTGTAGTAATATTTTTCTTTATTATCGAAGTTTTGTCTGTTTTTACTTAGTTTTCATAGAATTTGACAAACTCAGTAAACAGAATGAACGATTACTCAGAGGAAACTGAAAATATTTTAAATTTCCAAAATGTATTTTAAAGAAGAAAAGTAGCGCCTTTAGATGCAATATTGAATTTTTGGCAAAACAATTATCTTTTGATGTTAAAAAACTGGTCTTTTGCACTTTTAAGTTAAAATACCTCGAAAACCTGACGTGCAGGGTTTATTAGGACGCTGGATTCGGAATTATCACGTTGAAAACCTTCTGAAAAGTGTTGTTTGATTCTTGTTTAGTAAATACTGTCAGCCTGTGGTACAAACGGTTCCCAAGTTTTTTAAAAATTGATGATAAACGACAATTTCTTCATCAATTTTAGAAATTTTTAAGGCTCTACAGTAATTTTCTGTGCTTTTTACCACAGAAAATTTTTGTCGACGCTTAAAAAAATTCGAATCCTCCGGCTGCTACTCTTGAAAAAATTGTTCAAAATTTGAAGAAAATCTATTAAAAATCAATTTTTTCAAGAGTGGCAGCCGGAGATATACTTAAAATTTTTTATTTAAAAATTAATTTTTTTATTAACTTTATTTCAGGGATGGCAACCGAAATTTTATCGGTTTCGGTTTCCTCTTTTCGGTATTCTTCTAAAAAACATTCGGTTTCGGTATTTCGGTTACGGTTTTTTTTCAAAGAATTAGGGTTTCTGTATTTGGGTTTCAGTTTTTAAAGTGAATAATTACGGTTACGGTTTTTTGTTTCGGTTTCTTAAAAATTAAGGTTTTTTGGGTTAAAGGTTTCGGTTTTTCGGTTGTTTTCCCCGGAAAATATATGAATGAAAATATTTGTGTGCATTTTAATTACTTAGAATGAAATATGAGTATTAATTACTCATAATTTATTTATAAATTTGTTTTATATTTTATGAGATGGCCATAGCGTTTTCAAGGAAAAACTAAAATTTTTTTGAAAGAACGTTTTTCTCCTTAACTTCTACATTATTTAACCTAATTAACTAAAAATTGGTACAGTGTATTTTTACAGGCTGATCACAAATAATTAATTTAAAAAAATTTGTTTCTAATTTTTTTCAAAAAATTTTTTTTTATAAATTATTTGTAATCTGCAAATTTGGTTCCTCTACTTATTATTTGCAATATTAGACATACCATACTTCAATATTTTTTGTACCAAAAGATTTTAATATTGGTGTAATATTCAGTTTTACTTTTATATTAAAAACCGAAAAAACGAAATTTAGGTTTTGAAATAAAGGGTTTTAAATTTTTATAATACGGGTTTCGGTTTACGGTTTTCTGTTTCAAATAATTTTTTTTTCGGTTTCGGTTTCTAGTTTTCGGTTTTTTAAAAATTTCTGTTTTTTCGGTTAACGGTTTCGGTTATTGGTTTCGGTTGCCATCCCTGCTTTATTTTTATTTTAAATTATAAATATTTTTACCTGAAAAATGTGTGAATTTCATAAAAATCCACAAACAATATTCCGAGATATTCAAAATTTTATAAAATTAATATTAAAATTCAAAATGGCGTATCTTCAACAATTTTTGAATTTGTTTAAAAAAAATTTTAGGGAAAGTAGTCTCTTATATATATATATATATATATATATATATATATATATATATATATATATATATATATATATATATATATATATATATATATATATATATATATATATATATATATATATATATATATATATATATATATATATATATATATATATATATATATATATATATATATATATATATATTATATTTTTGGTATAGCTATACAGAAAAGAACCATTTTTTCACGGAGAAAAATGGAAAAATGATTTATGCAGTCAGTGTAGTACTCCTTTATAGAATAATATGTGACACGTACACACTATAGTATTAGAAGTTTCATAGCTGAACAGTTTGGGACTCAACACAAGTTATCCCATTCATCAGCTTAAACAAGACTGTTTATATAGTCTAAGAGGGAATAAGAGTATAAAAAATTGGAATGAGAAATTACTTTCTCATGTAATTGTTAAAAGAACGCGGCAGTGTACAAAACACAAGTCAATAATAGAAGCGAATATTGAACAACTAGTACTCAGTCCAGTTCTTTCGAAAAATGAACGCCGTGCCCATAAAGTAGATACCTACTCGAAAACCACAAGTTATTCTCTCTCTCTCACACTAATGGTCGATCACTTATCTTACCGTTTCACTTACTCTTACTACTCTCAACTATTATGCAGTGCAGTTAAGTTCATTAAATTATTAAATATTGCTTTGAGAATAATTAATTATACATTTCATTCAAGGTCGATTCACTATTTTGTACACGGAAAAAAAGAATAATCAAATTTACCATAAGAAGTGTCAAACTTGAAAAAGGTTAGGAAAAAATTAATGTTTTTTATTTATTTATTATTAAATTCTAATAACCGTATCAAATTTAAACTAGTTGACAATATTATTCATTCAATATTATGAATATTGTTGACATCCATACTTAGATTAATTACAAAGTAAAATTCACGCATGATCTAATTTATTTCATTGGTAAGGGATGTTTCTTAAATAGGAAATTTCCCCCATCGATTGCGTAGCCGAGAGGCTTAATGTAAAAGCGTGCGATTTATAATTATGCGTATATTTAGTTGTATGGTTAGGTAGGTGTTCAATCCCGTATGATTGTAAGATTTTCCGATGCATTTAGTTGTTAATTGTAAGTATGAAGATGTGGGAAGAATAAAACTTGTGAATTAATGAATATGAATATATAAAGAGTGCATTTAACATATTTTTCTTTTTTTAATGATTGGTTATTGTTTTTTTTATATAAAATTGACGAAGTGAATACAAGGAAACACTCGTTTCGCGTCGCGTCGGCCATTTATTTTGACAGGTTCCGCGCCTGCGTTCCCTCATTGTGAAAATTTCGAAGTAGGGGACTGAGTCCAGTTTCTCTACTATGCACACTGCAGCGCGTCTTATAATCTTCGCCTGTGTTTCAATGCTGTTTACAGTGACATGTGGAACTAAGGCCCTCTATACACTATACGCAACACCCTAAGATGCTTGATGGAAATGAATTAATGTACTTTTACTGGACTGAGTCCAGTTTTTTCAATATTGACTCCCAGTTTTTCAAACTCTATTTTTCTCAGTGTTTTAAAGAAACATTGAAAATTACTCCCAAAATTCAATAAAATTTTTTTTTCACATTCAATCAGTTTTTGGGTCTATTAATTATTTACACATTCACTTTATTATTTTTGTATTTGTTTTTTTTAGATGGAAAGGAAACTTTTTCAGCCCGGCACTCATTGATATTAAATAATTTTACAAAAATGGCCAGGCTCATCATGATATACATGGAATATAATAATCGCGACACATGTAAAACAAATAAATATTAACAGTAATTAATTAACAAACATTATTTAATTTATGTTAATTAATTACATTAATTGTAAGAAAAGAATGTCATATACACAAATAGCTTATGTCAAATTATTTTTCTGTGTATTTTCTTTGCTGAGGTAGCACAGTAATTTTTGTAGTTAAAGAGACAGCAAATATTTTCGTTTTTTTAGGTATAAACTGTGTTGGTTAATGGTATATTTTACTTTGCCATCAAAACGAACCTATTTTATATGGAAGCACAGTAATTTTTTCCATAATCCCCTTACAAAAATTAACAGAAATTTCTCTCCGTGTACACTGAGAGAAGTTAAGCGCAGATGCTGAATAGAGCACAGTACATATGTTGAACCTAACCTTCGAGCAACATCGGTTCCACTTTGGAATAGATTCTGCGTTTTTGGTGGACAAATTCTGTACTAAAACGTTCGTCCTCCAAGGAAAGACAGAGTCCGTACTTTTTTTGGCGCTGCTGATGTTCGATTTAAATACAGCATTTGCACAACTTCAAAGTACAGTATCTGTCTCTCATTATGTGCCGCTGCTGTACGTCAAAGTACAGATGCTGCGCTTAACTTCTCTCAGTGTAGTTTTGAGAAAAGCGAGTTTAAAGACGCTGCACCTGCTCTATACCCCATGGCGCGCCTTTCTAGTTTTGTCTGCAACTTCGAAAATATTTCGCGAATCTTAATAAAATTTTTTTTCACAACAGGCAAATATATATACTTTAAGAAAATGCAAAAAAAAAATAATCGATTTTTTAAAAATCGTGACTGTATATAACCCCTTAAAGTTGATTAATTTCCAAAAGGTTTGAATTTCAAATTTTTGAAAATCTTAATTCCTATGGAAAAATAATAGTAATTAAATATTTAAAATATTTAAAACAGAAGTTATTGTTTTCGAATAATTTTACAATTAAAGAAATGTGACCAAGGTAAAAAAAATCAATTTTCACGTTTTCGGTGATTTTCATAGAAAAAGATGTTCTATTTTCATAGCAAAAAACCCCGCACCCCTAGCTTTATTTATTTTTTTACAAATGCGCTTCAATTATGCATGATTAAAGCATCAGTACAAAAAAAATTATAAAAATTGGTCGGATTTTCTTGATACTTGTTACTCGGGGGTTTTCGGGCTTGCTAATTACAAATCTGACATCAGATTTTGAATTTTAAAGTATGAATTTCAACTTTTTAACTTTAAGAACAATTTTCTCGAAAACTTGATTTTGGGCGAAAGGTCCCTTTCAACTTACCAGGTCACATATGCGTAAATTAATGTAACAGAACATTTTTTTCAATAAAATTTTTTCCCTTATTTTCTAAAAATTTTCAGTTTCCTTTTCAATTAAAATTTTCTAAAATTTTTGAGAAATATAATTTATAAACATTTTTTTTCTTTATTTTTAAAAAACTTTGGATTTTATTAAAGCAATTGAAATTAAGAAATAGAATCGATAATAAAGAGGAGAATAATTTGCATAATAATTTAGATCAGTCAAACGAAATTTGTTATAGAAAAAAGCATATATATGTCAAACAAAATGGGTATATTTTTTATTTGTTAATCGTAGTTTTTAAAAAATTTTCTAATTTGTAATATTATTTTATTATAAATCATAATAATCATCTATTTTATAGTTATATACGTGACGCTTTCTACTGAAAGGAACCTTATACGAGAAAAAAAAATTATAGGAACTCTCAAAGCAAAATGATATCCGTAATATATCAGACTATAAGACCCAGGATATCTTCAAGACGGAAATCTTGAAAATATTTATCACCATTTCATCTCAGCGATATCATATGGATATCTCAGAGATATCATGTCGATATCTTAGGGATATCTTGTGTATAACTCTAAAATATCATTTGGAAATCCCAGAGATATCTTATGAAAATCCATAAAGGAATATTATGATTGACATCTGAAACTGAAGAATATTAACTTTTAGAGGGCTGGTAAATTTTCATAAATTTTAGTAGTTTATTATTAAGAAAAATTTATAAATAAGAAGTCAATTCGATAAAAAGATTCGTCAATTTTTACATTGTAATATTTGAAGAATATATCATTTTTGAAGTTAAATATTATTCAATACAGTATAAAGTGACATGACAGAGCTTTTGATAGGTTCGGTTTGAGTCTTGTTCGCTTCGCAAATGCAAATATGCATAAAAAATAAATGTGAAGTTATGTTCTAATTACACTAAGAATTACAAAATATTTTAGAATAAATCCACAATTTACAGTACAGTCTAGAGGAACACAATAAAGGAAATTAATTCCGTACACTTCAAATCTGAATCAGTGAAAATTTTACTGATTTCAATTTAGTGGCCCAGTTTTCTTTGATGAATCAGTGGAATTTAACTGACAATTAGAGTTTTTTTACTGATTTTCTATTTTGAATTATCTTCACTGTTATGAAAAATTTGAATTAAATTTAATAAATTGTATATGAAGCAAATATGCAATACCAAGTATTGGAATATAACCTACGTTTCTATTAAGATTAATATACATTTATATTAAATGTTACACAAATTATATTACATTTAATGTAAATGTATATTATTCTTAACAAAATGTGTATTATATTTCAATCCTGGTATTGCATATTTGCTTCAAATACAATTGATTAAATTTAATACAGATTTTTTTAACAGTTTGTGCATAATCTTAATTACTATGCGCCATTATCGGACTCAGTCTGGGCCATAGGTTTTTTTATGATGGAGACAGATTTGGAAACTCCGTCAGGACCAGTTAGGTCTTATTCTAATTTTAATGATTTTTTTCTCACTTTTAGTCAAATAAAGTACAGTTATCTATTACTTCAAATACTTGAATTTACAATTTTCACAAAGATAAATTTAATTTTGTACTTTTTATAAAAATTAAATGTTTACAAAAGTTGTGATTTTACACCTTCACAACTTGGAAGAAAATGAAATAAAACTACTTCTAAATAAGTTGAGAATATATAATTTATAATGATTAACATATTGAAATAATTAGCATCATAAGATAATTATCTTATAATAAGGATATCTGTAACGGTCAATTCAATTTAGAAGAAAAATTTCCGAAGTAAATACATGTATGTAGTCACTAAATAAAAAAAATTTATTTTAATAATGCTGAATAATTAAGCAGAGTTTTGAACAAAGAACACAAGTACTAAGGATTTGTAGAAGGAGAAGTAAGCAAAAATGAAAGAGTGAGAGAGAGAGAGAGAAATTATCAGAGAACGGTTGCATTTAGTGTGGGGTGGCTGGTCGACAGTTTCGCCAGTTATCCAGGTTTAAAACAGCTGCCAAATTTCCCTCTCGCTCGAGAGAGCGAGAGTGACCCATCGAGAGTGAGTGTGTTCCACATTGCGCACATATACATCGTTGCATGGGCACACATATATTTCCACGAGCACATTTAACTAATGCACATGCACTTGCAACCGTCCCGTTTACGCTCAACCATGCGCACCTCTTTGTACTCCATTCGTACATATCTCTCTCTGTCCTTCTATACATATATATGTATTCCTCTTTTTATACATTTATATCTCTTACCTCTTTTTTTCATAACGGTTTTGTTATCTGTGTTTATTTTTTGTTGTCTTTTTTATTATCGCGTCCACATATTTTTTGAAAATATTCTACTCATCATCAAGTAGTAATTAAGTGCATTGTTCTAAAAATTATTTTATGAGTTCTTTAAAAATGTATAATACCTTTAGATATGTATTATTTTATATTTAAGGCTTTTCTAGTTGTTACTCGAAGTTACGTAACGTAAATAGTTAAATATAACACTTAATTATACAAGATTGTATCTTACATTAAAATGTATTATTTCAATATTTAATAAATCATTAAATACAAAATGAACAAACGTACATAAAAAATACTTTAAACAAGAAGAACGATTATAAATACTCTCTGAATTTGAATTAATTTTATTTATTTGTTTATACACCCGTCTTAAGCTTATCTAGCTATACAAGCGTTTTTTACATTGATATACAATTCTCTTACAAATTTTGCGTCTACATAACAACTTGAAATTAGATATACTCGTATTTTCCTGGACCATCCGTCTAATTGGTTTACGCGCCAGAGAAGAGGAAAACTGTAGAAAACCTCTTTTGAGTACAACCGGTTTATCGACAGCCGAGTTCTAATGATGTGTACCGGATAATATTTGACAGTCCACATCATTATGCCTCGAAGTCAACTTCCCGCTTGATAAATTACGAAAGTAGTAAGAAAACACCGGGCTATAGTGAGAGTCGAAGCGCGGTCACCCATCCAAGTACTATAACAGCAGTGGACGTTGCTTAACCTCAACGATCGCAAGCCACAGAGTCTCACTACCCCCAGATAGCGCTAAAGATTCCAAGAACCTTCCTGGAATATTCCTCTGGCATATTCGGAACTTTCCAAAAAATATTCCCGAAAGGTTCACGGAAGTAGTTAATTGTCCGCGAATATAGAATATTCCCTATAGGTAAGTTTAAAGAATATTCATGACGATGTTCACTATGAATACTTACAAAATTTGTTAATATAACTTACAGAGAATATTAAAAATATATATTCTTTTAACGACTGAATCCATTTCAAATCAGGCAAGTTAAATAACTTCTAATTATAGAGTTACCTGTCGCTAAAATATAATATCCCAGTTTGCAAAGTTACAGAATAATTCTATAACTATTCTAGAACAAAAAGAACAAGTTCTGTAACTGGTGAGGAACAGGCAGGTCAAAATGTCGTCCCCCTGGAGGCACAAAATAGGAACCAAAGTCTGTAACAATTCTAGAACAAAACTAGAACATTGTTTCAGAACAAATATATAACAATTCTATAACAAAAACGATTTATCATAAATAATACCCAAGCAGAAATTTAATAGTTGCATAGAACAAATAAATGTTTATGAGTATGAATAAAAATATGAATAATTAATAGAATATCTTTTTTTGCAATAAGTTTTTAAAAAATATTTTTCTTATTTTCTTTAATAATTTAAACAGATTATCTTATTTATTTAAATTAATGACTAAATTATTATTATCATTGTTAATAATTATTTAAACTTATACTTTATGTAACAATATTCAGAATTATACACAGAACACTTAAAACTAAGAATGAAAAATTTCGCACGCACGGGGGATCGAAACCTAGACCTAGAGGACACAAGTCGAATACGCATACCGCATAGCCACGCAAGCTTGGAAGTGATTTTACTTCAACTTCCTTTTGAATTGTGGGACCGTTATGTGCAGTGCTAAAATTATAAATTGAAATGTAACATACTTATTAAAAAAATAACTATATATGGGGCCTTCCAGGCCAAATCGGAAATTATTTTGCTTTTGCATCTCAAATTTTTTTTAAACATTTTTTTTCTTTTAGTACTCTTTGAAATGAGCTTCATTGAATTTTTTCAAATTTTTTCATAAAGCGGTTCAGGAGATACAGATTTATAAAAAATGACGTTTTTTACGTAAATTTTTTTTTAAATGCTTATAACTCGGTCAAAAATTGATCAAATTTGACGTTTTTATAATGAAAAGTTTTGTTTTCACACGTAGTTTTAAATAAAAATATTTTTGAGATGCAAAAGCAAAATAATTTCCGATTTGGCCTGGAATGCCCCATATATATATATATATATATATATATATATATATATATATATATATATATATATATATATATATATATATATATATATATATATATATATATATATATATATATATATATATATATATATATATATATATATATATATATATGTATAAATTTTTTTATTACAAATAATAATATATAATTATGCTACAAATAATAACAAATTTTAATTAATTAGTTAATAATAATAATTTATTATTGTATTTTTCTGATATACCTATTAATTAATAATTGATAATAAATTAATTAAATATTTGATGTTATTGTTGGTGAATAATGTTTTTAAAAATCTTGAAAATTTATGCAAGCTGACAGTGAAAAATTATTTAATTTTTCACGAATCATCGATGCGAGTCTTTCTAAGTATCTAAATTCAAAAGATTTTTTGTAATTCATGCAAAAACACGGCTGCACTCTACACTTGTAAAATACTTTTATAAAATTTAATAATAACATCTTTCCGTGTAGCGAAAATAAACACGAGTTTATAGTAAAAGAACAGTTATATTAAATTTTTGTAACAGTGTTCTAGAACACTGTAGGAACAATGTTACTTCAAAATTCTATAACTAATTTAGAACAAATGTTACATGTCTTTTATAGAACAGATACAGAACAACTGTTCCAGAACAAATTTAGAACAAAGCTCTATCACGGAAAAAAAAGGTCTGGAAGAGATATCCATAAAAATATTGTTGAGCAGAATATTGTTGTGTTATCCAATTCAATGGAAGAGAAAACTTTCAGAATGGAAGCACATTCCATATTCAATGGATGAGGGAGCCATATTATATTGTTGAATCAAATATGGATGTGACATCCATAGGCATGGTTGGGCTTACAATTCATGCTATGGATTTTCACATATGGCTGCCTCATCCATATAAACTTTGGTTGGGAGATCCATAGTTAGTTCAAAATTTCGATACATGTTGCGCGCAATTCATTATCATGGCATCCATTTAAAAATGGTCGTCTCAATTAATTTGTCCGTCGCGTCGGTTTCCTATCACGTCTATATAATCACGTTGTGAGTTTATTGTGTATAAATAGTGTTATATTGTTTATTATTTATTATCGTTATTGTCTATTAGTGTTTATGTAAATTCATTTTCATGAAATATGTGTAGAGTATATAAGGAATATTATATGCTCAAATATTGTAGTTGCGTGTATAGTGTAGTGGATAGCGTTAGTGTTTAGTATGCGTTAGGTCTAGGGTTCGTGTCTCCCCCCATCGGTTAATAATTTATTTCCTTAATATGCGGTTATTCAATAAGTGTTGTGTATTAATTAACAAAAATGTGTATAAAATATCTCAAGTGACATTGAATTTAATTAATTGAGTGATTCCAATTTTTTGTTTCCCATTTCCATTACTATGGATCACCCAACCATAGATCTTTTGCTGCTCCAACAATATACAACCAGCCATAGAATATGGATGTAGCAACCTTAACTATGGATATCCCGTATTTTTCAATATAATATGGCTGTGATATCCATGTATCTGGATGTGTCAACTATTCCTTTTTCTCCGTGTAGAACTGTTCTATAATAAAATTGTAACACTTATTCTAGAACACTGTTCTTTTTTTGGTCTAGAACAGTTATAGTACGTGCACACTGGGATTCTACATGAAAAATAAAGAGACACGTATTTTTTATTTTTCAAAAAAGCTTAATTTAACGAAGTTATGCACATTTGAACTTTGAGTGCTATTTTTTTCTTGTCATTTTTTTCTTTTGAGTATAATTTAATTTTCTTTCTTGGGTCTTGTAAATGGTCTTGTCGTTTTCCAAATTCCGTATGATTGTAAAAATATTAAAAATTATCAAAATAGGGGATGATTTTCTGAAAATAAATAAGATCAATTTTCTCAAAACCACCACCTTTTTTATTATCAAATTTTTACCACAAATTCTTAAAATAATGATGAACAATTCCTATGAATTTTAAGCAGGCTAAACCATTCTGGCATTCAGGAGAACTTTTATTTGAAATATTTATTTTCACAAATTTTCAAATTGTTGACGTGCATTTTTAATAACAAATAAATCGTTATAACATTTCATTTATTCTCAGAAGTTCACGTCAATAATGGTAGGGGAGACTGGGGTGAAAAGTTAAATTGTGAAAACAGTTAAAATTCATTATCTTTCGAACGGAAATAGTTAGAGCATTGCAATTTTAACTATAGAAGGGTGTTATCACCCTGAATAAATGTCCGGAGTAATGTGACATTCCGCTAATTTTTGTGGTGTCCATATTAAAATTTTTTTTTCACCCTACTTTTGAAAATTTTTTCGTAAAAGAAAATATCAACTTTTAAGTATATTTTTTGCATTTATTCTCACCGCGATTTTTTTACTTCATTATTTGGGTCCCCTGAAGAGATACCTAAAGGTATTTGCTAAATATCATCAGTCAGATTTTTTATATTTGTTGTTAAAGCCAAAAACTCACCCTGGGGCGAAAAGTTAAATATATTTTTGCATGTTATTAAAATTTTTTTTTATTTCTCGTTTTTTTGGGTTTATTTGTTTAAAAATGATTTATTTGACATTAGGCAAGTACTCTATTAAAAAACAAGACCGCTCACGTAAAATAAACAAAAAATTTTTTTTTTGAAATTTCAATTTATTAACTTTATAACTATTGTAAAGCTTTTGTTAAGTAAACACAGATCTTTTATTAACTAAATTACTTGTTTACGTATACTTTAACTTATCTACTACTTAACACCTATCAGAAAATAGTTTTGGTAGGCTAAAAATAGAATTTAACTTTTTGCCCCAGCCATTTAACTTTTCGCCCCAGCATGGGGCGAAAAGTTAAAAAAAAAAATTTTTTAAAAAGGACAAAACATGTATTGTATGCGAAAATATCAGAAACTTTTTTATTAAAAGTTGTAGGGGACAAGTTGCCCTACAATATTGATGTATAAATATTTGCATCTAAGCGGATTATATTGTCTAAAAAAAATCATTTATGCAAAATTTAACTTTTCGCCCCAGTCTCCCCTATATAATTTATTTATTTACTAGCAAATGAATTTTAGTATAATTTAATAGGGAAATCGTTAATTATAATTAATAATAAACACGATTATTTTAAAAACTTAAAAGAAATTCTTCTTAAAATTAAATTATTTTAAAAATTTTTAGTAAAAGTTGTTAATTTATTGTTCTCAAAAATTCACTTATTTTTTTAAATTTTGCGAAAATTCAATTATTTGTAGGGTAATGTCACCTTGAGTGGACCACCACTTTGAGTGGACCGCCTGAGCTTTTAAGTTATCTGACAGCGGAAACGTGAAATAAATAGTGCGAATAGCAGCACCGCACCTAGAAACCGTAAGAAATTAAGTTCCGCGATAATCATATTCGTTATCGTTTGATGTAACGCATTTTTAAGAACACAAACCAAAAAAAGTCGCTTTTACAATAAGTAAAGTGATTCGGAAGTGTAAAAGTAGTGTAAAATTTATGTTTTAAAAGGTTACTTATTTTTTTCCTTCTACTTTGAACATTGAAATTGATTGTCTTAGTTTAATTAAGTGATAATTTAGACTAAAAAAAAAGTTGTGGTCAGTTTACCATTTTTTAGACATAAATTGACAATAAATTGGTTTGAAACTGTGTTGTATGTTCTTTATTAATTTTTTTGTGATATTGATGTGATATGTGCCAAAATTATTACAAATGGTTTCACTTGCAATCATTTTTTTTCATTCCTTAAAAATTAGCTTTTTTTTAAAGTCAAGTTTTTCTTCCAAATAAAAAAAATCAAAGCTATTATGGTACAAACACTTATCTAGGGATCTAAACTAAAGCTTGGAATAGAAACCTCCAATTAATTTGCTTTCATGTAGCATTTTTTCGAAAAAAAGCTTAGGCGGTCCACTCAAGGTGACATTACCTTAGAAATAATAAATTTTTTCGCAGGGATTCAATTATTTAAAAAAGTTCTAATAAAATTTTATTTAAGAATTCATTTATTTTTAGAAATATTTAAATTTGCGATTTACTAAAAATTATTTAATTCTTGTAAAGTATTTATAAAAAAATTGAAAATAATTAAACTCATTTTCAGAATTTTATCAACATTTTTTTCAATAATTAAATTCTTTCGAGAAAATGTAATTAAAATTGTATTAAAAATAATTTAATTCTTGACAAGATTTTTATTTAAATTTTTTAAAATAATTAAATTGTTTTGAAGAAGTTATTTCAATTTTCTGTGGAAATAATAAACTTTTTCTTTTACTCAAAATTTTAAAAATAATTTAATTTTAAGAAGAGTCTTGAAATTCGTAGGAATTGTTCATTATTATTTTAAGAATTTGTGGTACAAATTTGATAATAAAGAAAGGTGGTGTTTTTGAGAAAATTTATCTTATTTATTTTTAGAAAATTATCCCCTATTTTTATAATTTTTAATATTTTTACAAATTTCAAACGGAATTTGGAAAAGGACAAGACCGTTTACAAGACCCAAGAAAGAAAATTAAATTATTCTGAAAAGAAAAAAATGACAAGCAAAACAATTTTTTTTTCACTGTTCATTCGAGTTTTACCATTCAAAGTTCAAATGTACATAACTTCGTTAAATTAACCCTTAAACCGCATACTGCCGAATCCATCCTTAAACCGCACACTGGGTGTGCGACACCCGGGGACTTTTAAGTGTGTTCTCCAAGCTGGAATAGGATATTATCTTTTGGAAAAATTATCTTATATAGCTCAGTACATCTATTTTGAAGGAAAATAGGTTTCATAATGATTTATTTAATTTTAATAATTAAAAAAGTGTTTTTTAAAACTACTGAAATTACCTTAAACCAAAAACTGGGTGTCAAACAAGCAGAAATTTTTCGCCGACAACTTCATAAAGTTATCAAATACACACTGAAAAAAAAATTTTTTTGATTCAAATAATTCAAATTATTTGAAAAATATTTAATTGATTTAAATACTTTTTAGTTGGATCAAAAAAATATGTATTTGATTTAAATATCTGCAATTATTTGAATCATACTTATTTGAACCAAATAAATCGTACTTGATTCAAATAAATAGTTAATTGAATTGAATAAATAAATTTATTTAATACAAATATTGAATTATTTGAAACTATTCTTTCATTTATTTCACTCAAATACTTTGTTTATTTGATGCAAATAAAAATTATTTGACACAATAAATTTATTTTATTGATTCAAATAAGCGGAATTATTTGCTCCGAATAATTTATTATTCAAAGCTAATATAATATTTTATCAAGACAAATAAAAAAATATTTCAATCAATTAAATAATTATTTGAAACGAAAAAAATGAATTATTTGAAACTGCTCTTTCATTTATTTCACTCAAATACTTCATTTATTTGATGCAAGTAAGAATTATTTGATTCAGTAAATTTATTTTATTGATTCTAATAGACTGGAATATTTAATCCGAATAATTCATTATTTAAAGCTAATATACATTTTATCAAGACAAATAAAAAAATATTTCAATCAATTAAATAATTATTTGAAACGAAAATAATGAGTTACTTGAAACTATTCATTCATTTATTTAACCCAAATATTTCGTTTATTTGATGCAAATAAAAATTATTTGACACAATAAATTTATTTTATTTATAATTATTACAAATAAATTTATATTATTACTATATAAATTTATTATTATTGACATAATAATTAATATTATGAAAAAATATATAAATAAAAATATTACAATAAGTTGATTTTTTAAAGAAATATTGAAATATATTCGTAAATATACATTGAATAAAGTATTAAAAATATAGCGGCAAAATTGTTCACTGCCTTGTAGTAATTCTACAAGTTTTATTTCAGCTAGTGAGACATGAGAGTGTTTAAGATTTGAGAGTCCCATGCGAGCGTAGTATAGTGGTATTAGCGTGCGTGACTTCGGTGCGTGAATATTCGGTTAGGCGTGGGTTCGTACCCCCAAGCGTTAGGATTTTTCAAATGTGTATGTAATAAAAATTGCGTTTAAGTGTATAAAAAAATGTGAAAGTGAACTATCAATGAATTGTCATCAGTATTTATCTTTTGCAATTAGTAATTTTTTTATTAATATTTGTTGATGTTGAAATTATCAATATTGAATGAAATAATTTTCATACTTGATTCAAATAATTATTTATTACATTAAAATATTCGATTTATTTGATTAAAATAATTTGAATTTGATTTAAATAAATAGTTATTTAATACAATTAAATAAAATATTCGGGTCAAATAAATATACATTTGAGTTGAATATATTTTGAATTTGATTCAAATAATCATTTATTAGATTCAAATATTCTATTTATTTGATTTGAATTAGTTGTATTTGATTCAAATAAATAGTTATTTGATACAATTAAATAAAATATTCGGGTCAAATAAATATATATTTGAGTTGAATAATTTTTGAATTTGATTCAAATAATTATTTATTAGATTCAAATATTCTATTTATTTGATTTGAATTGTTTGTATTTGATTCAAATAAATAATTATTTGGTGCGATAATATAAAATATTTAGTTCAAATATTTATGTATTTGGTTCAAATACACATTTATTGGAATATAACCAAATAAATGATTTATTTGAATCAAATAATTTTTATTTGATTCAAATAATTTTTTTTTTCAGTGCACAAAGACACTTGGGAGACTAATGTCCCTCACGGAACATAAACTTAAGTACAAAATGTATCGTCCAATAACGACACATGTTTAATTTTTACGAATTTAACCGAAATATTAGAGTAAAAAGCTAGAATATGGGTGTTGCACACCCAGGGTGCGGTTTAAGGGTTAAGCTTTTTTGAAAAATAAAAAAATGCTTGTCTTTTTATTTTCCATGAAGAATAATATTATTAGTCGACTTGCCTGATTTGAAATGGATTCAGTCTAACATTAATTGAGAATATTGTTAAATTGTTTCTAGAAACTATTTATAAATATTACATGGGAGTTTTCTGACAGTGATTCATATTTATGAAAATAGTTGATTTAATCTTTTGTAATAGTCTGAAGCTTTTTTCTTTAATTACTTAATACTGTAATTTGTAATTAAAAAATTATAATTAAATAAAATGATTAATTAAAAAGTACAATTGTTTTTTCTTTGTTTCAAATTAGAATTTATATAAATTACTATTTTTATTAATTCTTTACGAATTTTTGAAAAATTATTTTCTGAATTTTCTCTAATTTATATAAAACCGATGAATACCATGATATTTGATTTGATAAGTTATATTTTCTTGTCAAGAAAAATTCTCAATAAATGCTCAACGAATTTATATCTTCAACATTCGCTAAAGGTTATATCAACAGATTTTGTAAGTATTCATTGTGAATATTCTTTAATATAGGATTTTAATATACCCTGAATATTATTCAGGTATGCTAATAAAATATTCCTCATAAATATTCCTTGAACTTACCTAGGGAATATTCTATATTCTCTGACATTTGCCTATTTCCGTGAACCTTCCTGGAATATTTTTTGGAAGGTTCAGAGTATGCCAAAATAATATTCCAGGTAGGTTCTTGGAATCATTTGTGCTGTCTGGGTAATTTACGATTGGTTTTCTAAATTTGAATTCATTTAGTGTAATTACACTGCCAAAAGAATTAATAGGATAATAATAAAAAGAATTATAATAAGAGAAATAATTAGTTATGAGCAATATTAAAATATTAAAGTTAAAATTTAATGAAAAATTATATAAAAGTTGACATTAGGTCTATTTTATTTGATAATATTTCTTTTCTGATCCTTATTTGTATGCGAGAGAGATGGCCAATACTTATTATTATTTTTTTATCTTAAACTTAATTTTTAGTCGTCCACATTACTTTTCTATTTTTCTGGTCGCGTTTTGAACATTCATCATAGAATTCAGTGCAGTTTTCATGTAGCCAAAAATTTCAAATACTGCACTGAATCCAATCTGCAATCACACTGTCGTTTAGTTGTAACTTTCGCCTCAACCTACAAATAGAACTTCATCTTTGGTGTCAATTAGATCAATTATACTTTGTTATAAGACATTTTTTAATTTGTTTTACTTAAATATTTCTTAAGGATCTAAAATTAGCATAAAGAATTGAAATAAAAGTCATTAATTGTCATCTCACCCAATAATACAGGATAAAAGTAAACATCGAAATATTAAATAAATAAAATAATTTTTCTTTTTATTGTTTATTTATATCAAAGCGTGGGTTATGTACTACTCAAATAAAACATAAAATTAAAAATTATGTTAAAAAATAATAATAAACCAATAAGACATCTGAATTTCTCAAATTGTTTTATACCCATGCAAAAAAATGAAATAGGATTACGCTTACATTTTCATTATTTTTTAACAATTTGTTGTTTACATTTATTAGTAGTCACGAAAGGTTGAAGAATAACTCATAATAAGTAATATTTTTGTACAAATTCTGTAAAATATTTGAATTGTCCATCTCTCCCATATGGCCATCTCCATATTATTTACTTACCCTAATTATTTTCAGAAATAATAAAAATTTCATATGAATTCAATTAAGGGGTAACATCACTCTATAAACGCAGAGAAAGTGACCGTTTTTTGATAATTTTTTTTCGTAAAATGAATAAAGGAATAGGATTTCTTTTCGGAGGGTTTGTTAAATACATATTGAAGTGTGAAAAAAATTTGTATTTAAAATTTTATAACAAACGGGCAGCTATAAATTTCATAATTAAAATCGACTACATTATGACTAAAACGGTCGGACAAGTATTTTGGAAAGGTTTAAGGCCTGGAACAAAAAACAAAGAAATTTCATGATCTATATAATATAAACTCTGGAAATACGTATGGGATTTTTTTATATCAATTTTTGTAAAAATAGCTCACGTTTTGAGTAAACTAATCGATTTTTTCCCGAAAAATGAACAGTAAATTGATTATAAAAAATAAAGTTTACATCTAATTAAAAAAATCCATATGTACTTCCAAAGTTTATAGTATATAATTAAAGGAAATAAATTTATCATTCGATAATCAAATATTAAAGGTGAAAGAAGTTTACAATTTTTCGAATCAATCTCACAAATAAATATAAATATCTTAAATAAATTAAGCTTATAAAGAGCTTATTAAGAGATTTATTTAAGAGATTTATTTATTTATAGTAGAGGAGAACGGGGTGAGGCAGCCAATTGCTTCTTATTTCTGCATAATTTTTTCAAATCGTGCGCTATTGATAATGTAGACTGCTTATGGTAGTTTACTTTAGTTGCTAACAGATGGGCATTATTGCTGCAGCAGTTTAGCAATGACAGTATCATTTATGAAAACAGACTTTTTATATGTAACTTTTCTAAGAGTTATTTTGGTGATTTTAGTTAATAGAGTTACACGAACAAAATTCTTGTAAAGTGATTTTTAATGCAGAATTTAGTGCTGAAGACGATGGTGTTAATGGAATTGTGATATTTTTAATATTACGGGTTTTGTGGATGTTTTCTTAAAAAAGTACTCGTGGGGTTAGGCAGCCAACACTAAATTTTTCGTCTTTTTGTGCTAATTTTATTGGTTCTTCTAAATGTTTTCTCTTTTTTTCCTACTCCAATATATTTTAAACTTAACATTGAATTTTATAAACCATTTTTTAAGAATAACAAATTTATATTTTCTTAAAATGTTAAATTGAATTTAATTAATGTTATTATTATAATATTATTAAAATGTAAATTTTTGAAGTTTAATAATAAAATAAAAGTAAGTTAAGGACAACTACCTTGTTATGTTTCACTAATTGTAACTTTAAGTTATGTTTTTTTAACTATTAAAATAGTTGGCCGCCTCACCCCACGTTTTTCCAAATATGCCAAAATGTGGTCCTTTGGGAAAAGGGTTGTAGAAATTTTTAAGTGCAACCTACGTCAAAATGTTCTATGGCGATTTTTTTAGCCAATAATACAAGCTTTCTAACGCGATATTAAAATTAAAAAAACCTATTTAAATAACTGCCTCGCAAACCAAAATGTGCCATTTTGGCTGCCTCGCCCCGTTCTCCTCTAATTATTCCACTTTGAATGCCCGATTTTTTACAATGTCTATTTGTCCCTAACTATACTTTTAGTTGGTTTTAAATGATAAAACTTTGTAGAAGTTCCACAACTGTATTAACGAGAGTTTAAGTCCGTGAACTCGGTCTAATATTACTAATCCGAGTTCACCGACTTAAACTCCAGTTAAAAAAACGTGTGGAACTGACTCTTAAAGTGTTATTACCACCGTAATTTACCATCGGCGACACTTTGGTGGAATTCTAAGTGCAACGAAATTTTAAAGCAAAGAAGAAATAACTATAGGTGGTGCCAGCCCAATTAGTCGGCCATTAATTGATTAAAATTTAAAAGGAGATATTCTAAAATTAATGGTGCATTCAGGAAACAAAAGTCGACCTCATATCTGTCTAGTCCAAAATTTTTGAGAAACTGATCCAGTTTGGGCTGAAACATAAAATTGAATCACGAAACCTGATTTCTAATCAACAATACGGTTTTCGGAAAACAAGGTCTGCTCTAGATTGTGTTGCTACTTTTGCGGTCAACTCCATTAGTGGTTTTGATAACTCTTCCCATACTATAGTATGGGAAGTCTTAGTAGATATTAAAGGAACGTTTAACAACGTATGCATTGTACTCCTAAATAACTTGTTGCAACTTCTCTAGATCCAGGCTTACATTTTAGGACTTTTCTGTCGAAATAGGAACTCCAACATTTAATGCAGTCCAGACTTAAAGCTTCTTGGTATCCTTCTTGACAGAAAATTCCTGTTGAAGGAACGTATTAAAATAATTGCTGACAAAGCAACCCGAGCTTAAAAATAGTTTCTAGACAACCTGAGGCTAATGTCTAGTCCTAACTCTAATAGTCTTTCGTAACATTATTAAATCTATTTTAGATTGGGGCGCTCCCCTTTTCACAAATGCATCATCCACGAATCTCAAAATTTTGGATAGATCCAATATGCTGCCTTGAGGACGGCACTAGGTTGTCTCAGAACCACCCCCATTCCTATCCTTCTTTCCAAGGCTGGTGAATCATCCCTTTATTACAGTCATGTTTAAATAATCTATACTTTCATTTCTCGCAATTATATCTAGACAGACAGTCCCCTCAATAAAGCCATAACTGATCTGATCTCTTTAGTCTTCCCTATCAGTATATCCTAAATGCAATTTTACCTCCGGCTTTCTCTTTAAGGACCATTACTCGCCTGAAAATGCATTTCGCGAACAAAAAGGAAATAATTATGAGGGATTCCACCTTATCTTTACAAATGCCATATTGACCCCTACAAAGCATGTCTACTGCAGCTTTCTTTGCAGAACAATCTAATTATACACTAGCTACTCTACTGCAACCTTATCGTTCTATCATCTGTTTTATCAGCGGAAATACTGGCAATACTCAATGCTATCGTTTATGCCACTCGAATGGGTCTAGATAAAGTTCTCATAGTTACGGATTTACTCATCGTCTTAATAAGAGGACAAACTCTGAGAAGAGATCCAAGGATGCGTTCCCCTTGCGGAAACTTCCTGCTATATTGGAGAGATACATCGACCTCCAAGTCCAAACGTATAACGTTATGTCTATGTAACTAACGGAGTCAGTTTAGGGTCTATCTTGGCTAGATGGTATAGTATCATGTTTAGGCCTCATTGTCCCTCGATACGGCACAACCAAAACAAGATGACAAAATGAGCGATTGTAAAAACAAGAAGTACCTGCGGGGTAATTCTTCGACTGAATCCTTCACTAGTTCTGACCGCCAAGTGCCTGGCGCGGGTGCGGTGGCCCATGGGTGCAGGAGGGCAACAACGCTTTGATGATTAGTCTGAGCAGAAGAGGCACGACAGGACCGAAGATGCAGAAGAGACAGGTTCAACGTGTTGAAGAATGTTGCTATTGCTTCACAGGAGATTGAGCAAATGGACTTAGAAAAGACTGAAGCTTTTGAATCCCCAAAGGTGAAAATAGGTAAAATTGAAGTCTCATGGGGAAAGCAACTTATGTACCTAAGAGTGACGTTGAACCAAATGTTAAATTTCGGCCAACACGTGAACATTCCAGCTCTCAAGACCTCTGAATGTGTGGGTGACCTATCTTGGTTAATGCCCAACATTAATGATCTCAGGAAGAAGTAGCGCTTGGTAGCGACTGTGGGCTTTGCAAAGCATCTTTATGTTAACCCTGCATGAGCTAAAGCGTCATCTTGGACAGGTTACTCTCTGTGCAAACAGGTAGTGCACGGACAGTTATCTTAGCCTATAGCATGGTGTCTGATTGCATTGCTCGAGTTCTTGCGAGTACACCGCTAACAGATTTGTTGGCGAGAGAAAGACAGGAAGTCTTTCGACTCAATAAAGACAGAGCTGTCTCGCAGGAACAGTAGAGCAGCGGTAGCCTAAAAATGGCACCTCGCTACGTGGTTAGAAAGCAAGCAATGACTGGTCACAGCTGCTTCGGACAATACCTTCAGAGATTTAAGATCAGAGAAGAGGCAACATGTGTGTATTGCGACGCTGCGATAGACGACGCGGAACACACTCTCTTCTTCTGCGGGCAATGAAGCGAGCCTAGGCAAGCCATGCTTGACGCGATGTGAAAACTGAACTCCCTGCTGATAACATGGTTTCAACAAATGCTCCTTTATTACCGAGGTAATGAGGACAAAAGATGTGGACGGCAGAAAGGGTTGACCTGGGATAATCCCAAGGAAGGACTTGCTAAATATTCATTCTTACATAACCTCGTGGTACGGGCCATAAGGTATCTGATAATAAGCAGAATTTCCACTTCCTCATTAAATAAAAAAAATTATTTAAACTTATAACACTATTAAGAATTGTACACAGAACACTTGAAACTAAAAATAAAAAATCTCGCACGCACAGGGGATCGAACCCTAGACCTCGAGGACGCAAGTCGAATACGCATAGCTCATAGCCACGCATCACAGTGTGGCGAAAAGCACTTTTTTTTGGAAAACATTCTGCCGACAGCTCATATGTTGACCGATTTTGGTATACTTTATTTTAAAATACTCATAAAGATTTCTGCTATAAGGCCTAACTGCCAAAAATCTCACTTCTCTAAAACTAACCTAAATATCGTCATTAACTTTCAAAAAATTTGCGTTTGACAAATAGAATTAATATTTTAGTTTGTCTGAAAAATTAATAGCAACAAGCTCAATGCAATCATTCTTCAAACGTGAAGTAAGGTAGTTACAATTTTATCACAATATTGCAGCAAGCTTACTGTGAAGATGATCAAGAAGTTGGTAACATTAGTCAATTTTAGATATTTAATATTGTAATCAGTTTTAAATCGAATAAAAACTTTTATTTCCTTAATAAAAAATTGGATATTAAATGACTCCTTATAATTTCTCTTCATAATATTAAAAACTTATAAATAATGAGATTCAGACAAATTAAAATATTTTTAATCATCAAATTTAATTGCTTTGAATTTTTTGAAAGTCAATGACGATATTTAGGTTAATTTTTGAGAAATAAGATTTTTTGGCAGTTAGGCCTTATGGCATAAATCCTTATGAGTATTTTAAAAAAAGTAGATCATAATCGGTCAATATATGAGGGGCTGGATCTTAAAACAACACACAAAATTTCTACAGCGGTATTCGTTGGCCCCTGACACATCGAAAAATAATTTTTTTTAATAAAGTTTTTCACTATCTTATAGGAAATTTCCTTGCGCATCTGTTTTCTTCTCATGATTTTTTTTATATTTATAACAGTTTTTAAAAAAAAAGATCCCACTTCAACTTCCTTTTGAATTATGGGATTTATGGGACCGTTTTATACATTGCTATAATAATAAATTGACTGTGTCATATATTTTTAAAAAATAATTATAAATAGGTACATGTTTCAAATATTTATGTACATTTTAATAAGTGATACGCTATTTTTGAATTTAATAATTAATTCAATTAAATATATTTTTTTATCATTAAAGAACAGAATTCAGAAAATTAAACAATAAAGTAAAGTGAGAATATTGAAAAAATAAAAAGCATCGCGTTGGCATGGCGCGAGTAAAATTGTTTCGGTGTCAACAAAAGAAACATAAACGCACTGACTTCTCTCTGAACCATGATCTGAACAACATGTTCAAATTGTATTCTCCTCACATGTTAAGCGAATTAAAATAAGGAATATATAATTACTAATTAAATAAATATTTTATTCACAGTATTAAATAATTGAGGAGCCGGGAAGAAGAACTCGCCGAGCGCGGGAACGTATTCTCTAATATCAGTTGGGGAGCAGTGAGCGTCTCTGGGCCTGTCACTGCTACCCGACTGGTATTAACGCATGCGTTGGAGTGCTCGTCGATTTCTTCTTCCCGACTCCTCAATTAGAATATGGGTGATTCTCCACAAAGTGGTAACTTTTGAATATGTTAAAATTTTTTTTTTTAATTAAATTTTTTGGCAATTTTTTATTTAGATCTTTTTAATAAAGCTTGAGAATGATTATTTTATAGATATTTGAGCTTAATTCTTTCTTTAGTTTTATATACAAACAATTTAAAAATTTGTAATTTAAAGGTTAAATAATTTATTTGAAAAAGTTAATTTTCGACTGTTAATAATTATAAATAGTGTAAATAAGCAAATAATTACTTTAAACTGCTTTAATTAATAAATAAATAATATTTTTACTCATACCTGTTATTGAAATTACATGTTTTGATACAGGTTAATCGAGGTTAATTGTATTCATTCAAAAAAACAAAACACTTACATTACGTGAAACGAAATTAGGAACTGGAGTTTACAGGAACTGGAGTTTACAAATCAAAGAAAAAAATTCATTGAAACCGTAAAAATTCATAAAAATAAACAATTTTTGCAGATTATTAAAGAGATTTGCTTACTCTAAATCACTATTATTTTTATTTTTTTTTATACATTTAGAATTCGGTAATTTTGGCGGAACTGGAGTTTACATACCATTAAAATACGCTATAAAATAATAGTAACTTTTGTAGTTTTAAATCTAAAAATTATATTTCTTTTTGCAAATTTAACATAAATACAACTTATTAACTTAATAATATTAATGGCAAATAAAATCGCACTAAAAAAGGGAATAAAATTAATGAAAATCAATGAAATTGTAAACTCCAGTTCCAAATAAAAAAAAGTGGAGAAAATATTAAAAAATTATTTTTACACAGATTTGTTAATGGAAATTAGAAAACGACACACAAAAACTTAGTTTTTGAGATGAACTTTCGAATAGAATAAATAAAAAAACGTTTAAAATAAAGTTTGTGCAAAATAAAACATATTAAACTTCATGATTCATGTGTGGAGAAACGACAAATGTGCGTTTTTTGAACATTTGCAATTGAATTACAACTTTTGTTTTAAAATAAAATTTTTTTTCGATTATGATATTACTAAAAAACATATTGAAGATTAATTATGCAAAAGGTTGAAGTAGATTTGATAACAATTTTTCAAGATATAAAATCGGGAACAGTGGGGAAGCAAAAGTGACCACTGATTGAAGAATCACCCATATACACTGAGAAAACTGGAGTATTGGACTAAACATCTGGAGGGACAAATCGTTCATATTTGAGAGTTAGCTATTGGATAACAATCTAAATGTTCAAATACACCATTGACAGATATTCGTGCCATTTCTCTTGGAGCGAAAATGAGTTTATAACAGAGGGACAAATTAACCATCTTCAGAAATCCCTTCCTTATCCGGCGCGAAATGAATAAATATGGCAACCTAACCCCTAAATTAAATACATAAAATGTCAGAAAAATAATTTCGCGCGCATCAGATCGTACACATTTTCTGCGCAACTTTTAACCCTCAGATATAATGGGAGAGAATATACAAGTAGATTTCCATTATCAATTCAAAATTTATTTTAGAAGGACTATTTAACTCTCTTCATAAGCAAAGGAAACATACACTTTTTGAACCTCTGAATTTGACTCTCCAGTTTTCTCAGTGTATTAAATTATATATTTTCTACAAAAAAAGAAGAAATTTCATCAGACTTCTTTGGATAAGAAAAATCTCCGTTGAAGATTCTCCATCTAAAGAAAATTCAAGGTTATTCTTTCTTTTCTTTCTCTTACCTAATCTTTTCTTTCTCTTATTTTTACGATCCTCTCCGTAGGATCGAAAAATAATCTTTTTCTTATTTTTCTCGCCAGGACAAAAAATTCAATATCTCCTAAAGTTTCAGACCCTCCATCGATTTTTTTTTGGAAAATACTCGTGAAATAAGTGGGAGTCGAATCATTGTTATTAAAAGCAAAAAAAATTGCACTTTTCAAAAAATTGTTTATTTAAAAATTATTTTTTAAATAATTTGTTAAAAAAAAAATTTTTTTTTATAAAATATTTTCTTGAATTGTCTGTAAACAATAAGCATTCCCTGAAAATTGCATTAAATTTTATTCATTTTCCTTTGAGATATACCATTTTCAAAATTTCAAAAAATTGTTTAAAAACCTCGTAAATCCAAAATTTTTCAAAATCGTTTTAGGGTTTTTTACTGGCATGTATTCCACTTCAAAATTTCGAAGTTTCAACAAAATCGAAGAAGTAGGGGACAACTTTGATTTTTTAGGCATGGAGCTACCCATTAGTTAAAAATTATAGAAAATGATAATTGAATTGACATGATAAAAATAATGTCGTAGAAGTTACATTAACAATATGCATATAATATAAAAACAATGATTTTATCACTTGCTAATCTTTAATTATTATAAAACAAGAAGAAATCAATCAAATTTGACTACATATTTGTAGGGGGAAGAAGTAGTATATACCACGCATGTCTGACTGAGTGGCTAGCTGACCGGAGGGGTACGGTCCCCGGATAGTGGGGGTAGAATCGGGAGCGAGATTTCGACATTGGGAATGTATACACGGAAAAACCTTTAAGCAGTCTGCTCACCCGAAACTTATGCATCAGCGCCACCACTAAACTTGTTCATCTGCACTCCCAAACTGGGTGACCAACGTACCCAGTTGTAATTTTCTAAACTTTTTGGGAAGTTTGTCTATCGAAAACGGTAATGCTACGCACCCAGTGGCGGGCGATCAGACTTTCCATGCAGTGAGAAGCGAAATTTTGTGACAGTGGGAAGACAGACTTCTCAAAGGTTTTTCCGTGTAGGGAGTGAGTCCAAGTAAGCTTACACGGGGACGTCAATGTATAAATGTCATTGTATGTATAATAATAAGATAGGACAATGGTTTCAATAATTTTTAATATTATTAATGTTGATAATAACCATATTAGTGATATTGAAAATATTGAAACCATTGTCATATCTTATTTATATACCTATACAATGATGGAGAAGATTTTGAAAACAATTTTGAGGGGACGGGGATTCGAACCTAGGTTTTACTCACGCAAACCTAAAGACTAGCTAAACGTCCAACTGTTTTTCAAACCCAAAATCTTTCCCTTAATTTGAAAAATAATGAATCTTAATAATAATTTAATCTATAAATAATTTAAAAACCTGGAAAGTTTTCTTTATTTTAATTATTCTTATACTTAATTTTGTTCAACAAATAAAATGTAATTGTTTCTAAGCTTTTATAATTTACAGAATAATTAATATTTCTGTGATATAAATTGTTTTAAAATTCTATAATTATTTAAAAACATAAATTAAAATGTAAAATGAAATAAATTTAATTAAATTAAAAACTTAGCCTATAAATACAAACAAAAACACAAAAAACTGTTAAAAATAAACTACAAACATTCATAACTCACAAAAAAGTTTAGTAGGTACATTAATTTTTTTAAATTTTTGGAATTATAAGTTATGCAATTTTTAATTTCATTTATGGCTTAGTTTAATTTTAACTTGTTAAATAACGATTGTTTTTTGTTGTTTTTATTACGATAAAATATTATAAAGTTTCTGTACAGAAAGACACATTGTAAAAAGTCTTAAAAAAATTTTCCAAAATATGTCATTTTATTGTACAAAATTCTTGACAATAACAAAAAAAAATAAAAAGTTTCTTTTGTCTTATAATAAAAATTTTTTGAATGTAGTCGACAAAATAAAAGTATCGCTCAATTTAAGACTGTTAATGTTATAAAAGTTTTTAAATATTTAATAAATGTTCTAAACTAAATTATCCTTAATGTATATCAATTTTAATGTAGTTTTATTTAACAAAAGTCTAAATGTAACTAAAAAATCTGTTAAGATTTTCTCCTTATCATGAATAAAATTTTTCCATATTCTCCTTTTCTGACCTTATTTTACGCTGTATATTCTCATTTAATCTCTAAATGATTTAAAAAGTAAAAATTCTATAAAAAATTCAATTGGTAGAATATTACTAATTGTTAGTGAAATTTTACTAACTGATACTCTTCTAATTTACTAAATGAATTAGTGAAACTGTTTTATTGACATTTATAAAACAGTTTTACTATAACTCTTTGTAGAATTCTACTAAACAATTAGTCACGAAATGAGACTAATAAAAAGCATAGTTTAAGGAACACAGAAGATTTAAAAGAATCTAAGGTTGAAAAATAAAATCAAAAAGAATTGGTTTATTGTTGAATGATTACTTTTCTATTTTCGATTTTCTTAAACTTTTAAGTAATATAATATTTTATTTAATATATTAAAAAGATTTTCCAAAAAGTCACAAAATACATAGGCCTGTTAAGTTTAACAAGTAAATAAATTTTCAAGACATCCCTCAAGGTCAATTTTTGAATATACAATTGTTTAATATTTTCTATCAAACAAATTTTATCTTCAATTTAAGAGGAAGTTGCACCCTCGAGGTATCTTTTGAACCTGTTTTTTATAAATTTTTTTTAAGACACAGAAATAAAGAAAACTAAATTTGGAACTTTTTAATAATAAATAATAAGCGTCAAGAGCTTTCCAAAACATAAAATGATAATTAATGAATATGATTGATCAATATGAAGGTAACGTTGCAAAATTAGAAGTAAAAATTTATTATATTTAATCTTCATAAACGACAGCACTCGAATTAATTTGTTAATCTTAGGTTTTAAAGTAGGTGGTCACGAATATGATGTCAGTTTTAAAAAATCCAAGATGGCGGACGAAAAAAATAAAAGTCAAATGGATTTGATGGAAATTTGGTGGAAAACCACGAGTTGATACTCGTAGGTATAGCTTATCAAGAATCTGATGTCAGTTTACGAAAAAATTCACAATAGCGTATCCAATATGCACTGAGAGACATTGAATAAGATAGAGTAACTATTTATGCTTCAGTTGGAAGAAATTTAGTTCTGTCAACTCTGAAAATAGTTATGGAAACTGAAATTTTAGTCAACTTAACTATTCTTTTGTATTTTAGCAAATACACTATAGTTTGTTTTGGCGACAACTATGACTGGGAGTTCGGGCAAATATTTATTATGTTGGATCAAATTTCTTTATAATTTAGATAAACAATTTTTTGTATATTTGTACGAATTGATGTAAATTTAGTTAATTGAAATTTAATTTTGTACTTCATTTAAATTAATTTCAATTTGATAGAAATATATATTTAAAATTTAATTTTCATATCACAAATAATTGGCAATGAAAATTACCACCGCGGGCTCGGTATCGCTAGTGTTTTACACCAAAAATGGACGAAATGGATGTACAAATTTAAAAAAATATAAACTTATATTGTGACCTTTCGGTTTTAATTTTAAGTAGTTTTTCAATAAAAAGATAAATAATGACCAACAATCTTAACAAATATTTCTTAAACATTAGAATACTTTAAATATTAACAATTTTTGCAACCTTGTACACCCACAGCAGTCATTTTTTTTAGTTCACTTTATGGTCACTGTGTGTCGCATTGCAATTTTAAATCCCCAATAAAATTTACTTTTTTTACAAGTTAATAAATTAATTGTCATTTCCCTATTTTAAAAAAACATTATACATTTATTAATAAGTAAAAATATAATATAATTCAAATTCGTAAGTAGGTATTATAACACGTATAAATACACGTATGTATATGTGTTTTTTCAATAAGGATAGATTTTAAATACGGAATTAATAGTTATTTTATTTAAGATAAATTTAATCCAGAAAACTTATGAGTCTACAAATCATGCAATGGGATCTCGTACTGTTATAAACATTTCTGAAAGGAAATATTGTTTAAGATTTTTTATTTGAAGTCCAGTATACCTAGAATAAGAAATATACTATAGTTCAGATGGAAAATATTGTTTTAATATTTAGTTTTTAAAATCAAGAAAGTTATGCATGAATTTAACAAAAAAATGTTCACATTGCCTGTAAGCATCACTGATCTTCAAAGGGTTATAAGCTTACAATTTATAAGCTTACAGTATAAACATACTTTTTATGCCTAAAAATTTGAATTATTCCCACGTCAAAATGAAAACAAGTGTGATGCACACATGTCAATGCTCCTTATGCAACACAGTTGCAGTTTGGCAACAAGTTTTGATGGTTATTTCGCGAATGCTCATATATACATATATATCTCTATTGCTGCATTTTTATTTTTCTTCTTTTCGCATGTTACCAAAGAGAGTGTACGTATCCCTCTCGAACCAGTTTTGCTTCAGAGCGGTGAGAGTGGTTGCATTTTTTTTGTACTAAACTGACCTGGGTGAACTTGGCGTGCAGTGCCGAATATAAAGCGGTTGGTTCTACTGACCCCCTCTCTGCAAAACATCCTCGCCCAAACACACACCCACCCGTTTCCTCTTTCCCTTCCACACTGCCATTGCCCCCATTACCACGAGCTATATATAGTTACCATAAGTGAATTTACAACACACACACACACACACAGATATACATATATATACTTGAGCCAGAATGCAACGAGTGGCATATAAATGGCTCCAGTAGAAAGGGCAGGGCCACGGTCACCCAAAAATACTACTTCACCCCTCTCTCACTTGTCCTTTCACTTTCTCTCTCACCACCTCTCTTTCTATCACTCCATTCCTTATCCAACTCGCAGAGCTTCAATGGATCAACGTGTTTCCTGCACGTGTGTAACTACATGTGCACTTTTTTCGTACAGATGTTCATTTTTAGGGAGTATTTCTTCTTTATACGCCCACAAAGGACAGATGGGAATTGTATTTTCGCAAAGAACTCTTTGCTTATTTTTTCAAAAAACGACAAAATGTTACTGAGTTTTTTCGCGTTTAATAATAACAATAACAATATATATCCCAACAAAAACATTTTTGATGCAAAGAGTTCCGTCAAGTAAAGGTTTTTGCAAATCTCCAAACAATCATTGAAATAAGGGTTTACTAATTAAAATTTATAACAAAATTTTAATATTGAATTGTAACAAATATAAAATTTAATTTAATGATTAAAATAAGCAACTAATAAAATCCGCAATTATTAGTCATAATGAAAAATGTCAATTTGAAGTAATTTTAAGTTTATGTTATGTTAATCATTAAATTAAATTGAGGCCTTGGATCCAATAACTCGCCCGACGCTCGAAGGCACGCGCTAATACCAGTCGGGTAGCAGTGAGTGGCCCAGAGGCGCTCACTGCTCACTGACTGGCAGTTGCGCGTTCCTCCGAGCGTCGGGCGAGTTATTGGATCCAAGGCCTCAATTTTATTGATAAATCGTCCAACATCCTTCCGGCAGGACGAAAAAGACTCAGGTGAGTCCCTCCGAAATCACTAAAGAAAACTAACATGGATTCAGATAAATAAAAAATGAAATATATCATTGGAAAGGTAACGAATCAAGCTTTCAGCGCATATAAATATCGAGCTTGTAAGTTCAAAACTAAGGGCTGGGTAGTTTGAAGAAGTTACATGTTCCAAAAATTCACATAATTTTTAGTCACAGAATGACGAAGCCCGGTCCTGCCGGAAGGACGCTTTTCGCTTTATTTAAGAGACTACCTAGCTCAGGTTTATAAATTTAAAGACTCGATATTTACTTCATTTGAAAGCTTGTTTCATTACTTTTCCAGCAATATATTTAGTTTTATATTTATCTGCTTCCATATTAATTTTATAGAGCAATTTCGATGGGACTCGCGCCTGAGTCTATACTCAGATATACTGAACAATACTAAAAATAAATTTTTTTTAATTGAACAATTAGGTTTCATTCTTTGAACGTTTCTGAAGAGAAAGAGACTTGTCCGATCAAAAAATATTGATTTTCGGGGATTTTACATTAAATTTACGAAAAAATGTTTTTTTCACTGTTTAGAAACATAGCAAGTTTGAAGGCTTTGAAAAATGGTTTAAATTATTATTTTAAAAAGTCAAAAAAATGGATTTTTTCGTCTTTTCGTCTACTTTAATCCCAAGGAGTGCCAGAAAAGAAAAGTTGAATTCTCTTTTTTTAAAAGCCTTTTTTTCGGAACGTCCTTTCGTCAGGACGGGCGCTTGGACGATTTATCATTATATTTGTTACAATTCAATATTAAAAGTTTGTTATAAATTTTAATTAGTAAACTTTTATTTCACTAATTGTTTGGAGATTTGCAAAAACTTTTACTTGGCGGAACTTTTTGTATCAAAGATGTTTTTGTTGGGATATATATTGATATTAATATATTATATTATTATATATGTAATCCTTATTATATTAAAAGGATTGTTTCGTCATTGCCATCATAGTCCCTTAATCATCGTTTAAGATGTTAAATCATAACGCATAATCCATTATACATAACACAACATACACATATGCACACATACATTCACATGTATACTCACGCATATGAATAAAACACATACACATGTATACTCACACATATACACAAAACACATACACCACTGAAACAGCATTGGTCTACATTAGGATCATTGGCAAATTATCTTTGATTCTGTATGTAAGTAAACGCAGCACAGTGGGCCAGGAGGTAGGCAAAAGCGTCCAAAACTTAAAATTTAATCAGATTCACTTGAAACTCGTTACTCGGGGGTTTTTGAAGTCGCTGATTACGAATCCAATGTCAGTTTCTCAAAATTAAAAATGGCAAATTCAATATGGACGATGCCAAAGTTATTCATTCATTTAATTCCTTTGAAAATCATTATTTAGGGGTTTTTCGGGTCGCTGACTACACCGAAAAAAATGCCTAGGACCCGTATACCAGGAATTGTCTAGGTTTCCTGGTTACGAGAGGAGCCAACTATAGAATCCTGGTCAAAGTAATAAGATTCAAGCATAGTTAAAGTGACCAGGAAAATTAGTCGATGTAATCAGGAAAAAATAGTCAAATTGACTAGGAGAATAATATTAGATTTACACTGTGTATCATAATTATTTGAAATTGCTAATCAAATTATTATCAAATAAAAGAGAAAAAGTAATTAAAAGAAAAAAGGGGTAAAGAAAAAAATTAATTATTGTATTTGAACATATTTATATTTGACTTTGTATTTATATTCCTTGGAATTAATTTAAACTTATGAAATAAATATTTGACGCAGGGGGGACGCGAACACCTGAACCTAACGAATACGCACTTTGAAACCCGGAACGATAACCACTACACTAAACACGACTTGGTATTTTAATTTTTTAATAGACACTAGATTTTCGAGTCAAAATACAATACTAAATCAGATGATGTTTTACACATTTCGAGTACACAATATTTTATACACTTGTCAAAAACTATTTATTTTTAATTATTTATGCTATTTAAATGGAAATAAATTTAAATACACAAATTATTGCAAAGGTAAATTTTCAAACACACTGCGCGATTAAAATAGTAAAAATGTTGTCACCACGTGCGTAAAAATTTCGACGATTTATATTGAAACCTAACCAAAAAAGTCTAAAAGAATTGACTAATATAATTAAATAGTTTACTTTCTAAAACATGGACTATCTATATTTCCAGAGGTTCCGAGAAACCAGCAATTTTGATGTATGTAAGAACTCCATTTTATGTACAAAAAATAGACGCGAGTAATGATAAAAAATCGTTTTACGAAATCACGATAAATGACGCGAAAGATATAGAGGTAAACACTGTCAGAACAGAAGCAGACGCGTGCGCATTATGGAAATAGGCAAAATTACTAAACTCCTAGTCAATTTGACTAGGATTTTCAGGGTTGTTGTTGCCAGGCTTGAATTTGTGGAATCAACCTAGCGATCCTAACTATAATGATTAGGAATCTTTATTACTTTTACTAGATTAAGATTAACTATAGGATCATAGTTAATAATACCATCGAGATTTTTTTCGGTGTACAAATCCGATGTCAGTTTTATTTAAAATTCAAAATAGCGGATCCAATATATGGCAGAAGCCAATGTTAAAAATTAATCTAATTTACATTAAAATCGTTACTTGGTGATTTTTGTGGTCGCTGATTACGAATTTGATGTCTGCTTTTGGAAATTCAATATGGTGGATCCAATATGTCAGATCAGAAATTTAAAAACTTATTTAATTTAGCAGTTAATAATATCCTAAGGGTTTTTAAGAGTTCTTAATAAAAATGTGTAATTAATAATTTAACATGATGGACCCAAAATTTCAGAAATTTTTTTTAATTAGGGTTCACAGTGGGACAAGTGACCCTATTTCATAACTAAAAGTCTAAATGTACTAAAAATTGATTAGGACTTGTTACTCGGGGGTTTGCGGGGTGATGATTACAAATCAGACGTCAGATTTTCAAAATTCAAAATGGCTCGATGATTCTGGAGCCAATAAAGAGCGAATAAACAACAAGATTAAAATTCTTGGGTATCCAAATTCTTAATGCTCTTTAAATTTTCCATTTTGAATTTTGGAAAACTGACGTCGGATTCGTAATCATTGACCACGAAAACACTCAAGCAACGAGTTTAAAGGGAATCTGTTGACATTTTTTTAATTTGTTCCCCATATTAGTTTTGACATTTTGAATTTTGTAAGTCTGGCGTCGAATTCTTAATTAACAACCATAAAAACCCCCAAAAAACGACTAAATGAAATTCGTTGAATTTCTTTTAAAAAATTTCGCCATATTTGATCCGCCATTTTGAATTTTAAAAATCTGACATCTGATTTGTAATCAGTGACACCGATAATCCCCAAGTAACTAGTTTGAAGTGATTTTTAGTACATTTAGACTTTTAGCCACGAAAAAGGGTCCCCTGAACCACTATGCATTATTTCGCTTATAATTTTTTAAAAATACAAAATAAGCAAAAATGGGCAAATTAATCTAATACAATATATTAAATTTAGATGAGATTTCATGTTTAGCTTAGGGAATATAATGCGGATGTTAGGACTGCCGTGTTTTCGAGAAACACAGTAACTGCAGATTGAAAGATTTCGAGAAAAACGCGAGAAACTGTTCGAATGTTTATTGCCCTCTCCCGCATAGCCTAATTGAAATTATAAAACGCCATTTTTTACTTTTGATTCGTATGAATGTCCTCTTTTTAATGATGTAAAAATAAATGTTTTATTTGTTTAAACAATAAATAAATTATTAAAAATGTAGTTACCGGTATGCTGATTTGAGTCTCGTCGCACGAAAGACCAAGTAACTGGCAGTTACTTGGTCTTTCGTGCGATAAGCGCTCGTATAAGACCCTTCGTCGCGCAGAGAACTTAGGTAACTGCAAGAGAATATAATGGGGAGTTCTAAAAAAAGGTTTTTTTAATGTAATAATTTTAGAAAAAATGAATAATATAATATTATAAAATTATAATAAAATTTAAAAATAAATAAAATAACAACAAGAGAAAACCCTGCGCAATATAATATAAAAATGTTAATATTTCTTGACGCCATATTTTAATAATTATTTACATAAATATCCAACTTCCCTATATTAAATTTTGTTATAACATATTAATTATTAATTAATAATCAAAAACTATTCATTATTATTCTTTTTTAATTAAAAATTAAAATACACAGAAAATAATTTTTTTTGAATCCAACTACTTTGGGTAGTAAAGTGAATACGAAGAATTAGTTTAAATACATTGAAAAAAAAATTAATTTGATTCAATCAAATAACCGATTAATTGACTATTATAAATTAAATATTTAATTGAATCAAATAATATTTATTTGAGTTAATTAAATGTTAATTACTTGAAATACTGCAATTATTGGTTTAAATACTATTGAATTGCCTGCAATAAATATTATTTGTTTCAAGTAAATATTTAATTAATAATTAGTCAATTAATCGGTTATTTGAATCAAATAATTTTTTTTCAGTGTAATTACATGTTTACTTAGCACTGTTTGTATAGTTAATTTTACTATTTCTTTATGTAGTTAAAAATTTAGAATTCAGTTAACTAAGAAATGTAGTAAAATTGCAAAAACAACTACAAAATTTGATAGCACAAACTACATTCTTAATTCTTTTAACTACTTTTTGATAGTTAATACAAGTTTTGAATATTATTGGGGACTTATTGAACTAAGCAGAGTAGTTAAAAAGTAGTCAAATCTACTAGGAAATTTTTTCAATGTAAAGTATTTTCATTATTTTTAATAATTTTAAACAATAAAAGTGAAATCAATTAAAATAAATTTAATTAATAATTAGAAATTATCAATTAATAGTTGTAAATAAACTTATAACATAAATAATATAATATAATTTATAATAAATGACTAAGTATTATTTAGAATAATAATAAATTATTAATTATTTTAAATGAATTGCTCGTAACTTTTACGAGCTCTATATAAAATTCTGCAGTTACTTGGTCTTTCAAATTACTAGCGCCTCTTTTTGAGTCCTCGTCGCACGAAAAACTTAGGTAACTGAACTGCTTCGAGAGCGCCCTGCAGTTACTTGGTGTTTCGTGCGACGAGGGCTCGAAAAAGAACGCTACTATTTTGAAAGACCAAGTAACTGTGCAGTTACTTGGTGTTTGAAATCACGACCCTCAAAATACGTCACAATGCCCAAATATGGCACCAGGTATCTGACAGTTAACCCAGTTTCTCGAATTATGACTTGCCAATTTTTGCAGTTACTGTTAAAATAGCATAATTATAAAAAAATTATTATTAATTAAGTTAATAATTTTAAAAAATGCTTTGCATGAACAGTTGTATCTTTTTTCTACGATTCCAACGATATAAAAAACTCATTTTTCGATTTTTTTGCAGTTACTGTGTTTTTCCAAAACACGGCAGTGTTGTAGGTTAGTTCATAAGTGTTGACGAACGTCGAAAAGTGATACAATAATTGTTCTTTGTTTGTGTGATTAATTATCCAAATATGTGAATGAATGAGTGAATTTCAGAAAAACTGTGTGAACAAGTGGAAATTATTTTTTTTATTTTACAATTTTTTTGAAAATCAATGAAATTCTCAAGCAAGGTACTAGAAATTTTTATTGACTGCTTTTGAAACTCTCATTCAAAAGTACTAGACTGTTTTTAGTATTTTGTGTCGTATCCAAAAGTCAAGTACCGAGTCAATGAAAATTTCACGTACTTTTTTTTCCGTGTGAGCGCCAGTCCTTTCTTAAGACAAAAAAAAATTATAAGAACAATAAAAAAAATAAATTTTAAACAATTCCGAATAAACAAAGGCCACGAGGTTAATTACCGGCAATTGTCTAAACTATAATTGAAATTAAACAAATATTTATTATTGACACACGCGGATACCAGGCTAAGTATCAATCAATAAATAAACCAATTTTTAAGATAAACTAATTGGTGATACCCAAAGGCTACCAAGCAATTTTTATATTTATCTCAAAAAGAATAATCAAAATTACAACACAATAAAAATCTTACGGCATTGCTGACTAACTACAGACCCTAGAATGGAAAATGGTAGATGGGGAAGTTCGTTATTTAGCCAAAATAAACAAATATCCGAAATATTCAGAAAATTAAATCAATTAAATCAATTAAATTAAAAATAAATTAACAATAAGAAATTAACAATTTATTTAATAAATTTGAAATAATCCAAATATTATTATGATTTTATATAATTCTAAACGATAAATAATTTTGACGTTAATCAACAGTAAAATTAATTATGTGATTTTTTATAATATCAAAGCTATAGATTTATCAAAAATTTATAGGATAAATTATTAATAACGTTTTCGTTGACAAATGTATTAATTATTTGACAGTTTGAGAATACAACAGATATTTATCTTACTCTAAAAAAATGATTCCTTGTCAATACAAGACATATAGGATGTTGAGTCTAAATGGAAAAAATTACAATTTTGACAAAATCAAATTAATAAAAGAAATTAATAAACTCTCAATAAAAATCAGGAATTTTGATTATTTAGTTAAATCAAAACAAACAAAAGGAATTCAGTATTGAAAATCAAGAAATTAGAATTCATCTTGAGATATCATACATAAAATAATAATCAAATTTGTACCAGAATAGAATTTTAAACTAATGCGGTCAAAGAATTTCCAATGAAAGAGGTCATCTCAAGATTCCCAAATGGTTTTAGACTTTTCTCACAAATTATTCACGAAAATAATAAAATATAATTAATGAGAACTTTCTTCCAATGATTTCACGAAAAGAATGAATGAAATGGTGTTGTTTCTTTATCACCTAGGAAATTCGTTGCCAACGTAAAAGAAAGAAAGTCACGTTACTAAACTAGATTTACACTACAAATTTTTTAATTGGTTATAAGTTAAAGCGGAAATCTTCTAGTTCCTTAACGTTGATTGGGTAGTTCAAATGGAAAGAAAATTCAAATATCTAAATGGTGGTTCTTGATTAAAATAATAGTAAATCTTGAAATAAAAGTTGGATTTTTGGATATTCTTTAATAATAAATGAATCTAATAGAAATTAATTCGACATAAGATGGTAAATTATCAAGTTCTCCTCCGAAGTAATATTTTACCGTGGTGAATATTAAAAGTTACAATTCCAGAAGACTAAGCAATAATTGTACAGCAGAAAATCTTTTAATCATAAACTGACATTAATACCAGGAACAGGAATTAAATTAAATTTTGGAAAAAGCGAAAGGGGCCGTTCAAAAAATACGTAACGCTATTTTTCGGAAATTTAGACCCCCCCCCTCCCCCATGTAACGCAATGTTGTATACATTAGCGCAATTTTTTCTGCTGACCGTAACAAATAGCTTGACCCCCCTCCCCCCTAAAGCGTTACGTATTTTTTGAACGGCCTCAAAATGCTGGTGACTGTGAATATTTTTACAGATTTTCTACTTCCAACTACAAAAAAAATAATTATAGAAAATTTCTTAAGCATTTTGGTTTTCTATAGAATTTTTTTTGTCTTTTCTAGTGATTTGTAAACCGGTTTTTTCTAAATTACGCATTTAAAATATTTTTTCCCTGTATTCTTATACTCAATAACTTTTAATTATATATATATTCGAATCAAAACTATATGTGACTATATTAATAATGCATTTTATATTAACAGGCTGTAAATATGACATCGCGATGTTGAAATTAACTTCTTTTATATATTATGCCTAAAATCTTGAAAATTCGCGAAATGTTTAAAAATGTATTTCTATACCCTGTATCTATACAAACATACAGTTTAACTTTTAATACAAGGTGAACCTTTTTAATTAAAGTCATGTCAATCACACATTTATATTTTAATGGTATGGCAGTAACGGACATTTCAATTTTAAATCTGCAAAATTATGTCGATAATGTACTTAATATTCTGAATGACACGTTTAAATAAAAATGATATTTAACAGGTTTCCACAAATGTTTACTGAATAATTCGAAGGTATAATTAACAGAGGTTGCGAAATAATTAATAACTCATAACTAATGCTACAAGTTTTTGCTTCTTATTATGAATTTGTTTTTTACTGACGTCCTTTCAACCGATTTTTTCCTCAGGATTACACTATAAAAAATTTTTAAATTAAAACAAGTAGGTATTACTTGTTCTGATTTAAAATTTTTTTTACAAGGTAATATTTCCAATTGACATAATAAGAAACGTGGAAATTTTCTAGAGACTCTTAAATTATTTTCGTTATAAATTAAAAAAAATTAGACATATTTGATTATCTTAATGCCTGTTTATTCATGTCTGATCTTAAGAAAAAGAAACTTTCATAACTTTGAAGGAATTAACATTTTTCTTAATTTTTAATATTTTTGTATCTATATTTTTATTGGACCAAGAGAAAACTCTGAAATGTCCTTCTAGTATCATCATTACACAAATTTTCAAGTTTATATTCTTGTCACTCTGATCAGAAATAAAACTGGTCTTTCACATCAGGTTCGATCAAGTACAATCATATGAGAAAAGAAGTGTGTTTTTAGCGAATTTTTTTTAAGACATAGGGGTTATATTTTTAAAAACTTTTATCCGATACCCAGTGACAGTTAAAAAATATTTTGTAAATTTTTCATGGAAAAATACTACTAACTATAATAGTTGTACTTGTAATTCGACTATTTTATAGTAGTAATTTCGTAACATGAAATGTATTCATTGGGAATTAAAGAAGTTATTAATTTCATGATTATTTTGCTACTCATTTTCAATTTTATAAATGACAAATATTTAGTTCATAAGATGTGAGAGTTGATTGAAGTGTAAAATGTAACATACTTTGTCTTCAAGTGATTTATGCAACTTTTAACGTTTTATTAATAGTAAGGCATGTCTTATTTGCAATTTTTAAATATATCTACTTTTTCTATACATTCTAATGAACGTAAAATACATTAAATAAAATAAAATAGTCATGAATAACTTATTATCTTTCTATATACCTACGATGTCTTACACTTTTGATGTTTCTAGAGACTTAAATAATAATAATAATTTCGTGAATAAAATTATTGATGTAAAAAAATTTATTTTCATGTTAAATAACAAGTATTTTATCCATCTTTGACTCAGTAATAAATAATTTTTTTTGTAAACAATCATATTCTAAAATAAATTTATTATTTTTTGAGTTACGGAGTTTCAAAATTTTGACATTTTTAAAAATATATTTTTTTTGATTTCATAGGGTAAACGTACCAATTGTCGGTTCAACAAATTCTGTTTTTGACTTAAAAATGGAATTACAATTTAAATGCAAAAAATAATTAGTATTATGCTTATTAAGTGTTGTAAGGTAATGTAAGGCCGTTATTAGGCCTCTTGTTAAGGTCAAAAATAGGTCACATTTAAAATAAGTTTTGACGGACTCTAAGAAGAGGATACTCTTATAGAATCTTAAAACAGCGGCGGAGTCGGAGGCGGCAATATTTTTTTGTAATATAGGTAGATATTATTTGCATATTGAGGCATTTATTTTGAACCTTGACACCCCATCTCTCCATTTCAAATTTTAAGGAAAACCCTTCAATAGTAAGTTAAGTTTAAGCTAAAAGTGTCACCTTCTCAGTACAGTGTGGTCTTTTTTGAAATTTAAAAATTTAAATTTCTATGAGGTCTTCAACAAATAGTGTTAATTCAGGCATTAAAAAATTAAAATATTTTTTTAATTAAATATGTCGGACATTGGATTTAAAAAATTGACCGATTTAAAAAAATTTAGTATTTAAGGAATTTAAAGACAACTGATTACGAATTTAACATTAATTTTTAAAAATTCAAAATGACGTATTCAATATGTCGGACATTGAATTTGAAAAATTAACAAACAAACAAATGCAGATAGGATGAAATTTAAAGCATTTTGAATTTTTAATTTACCAAGAAAAAAGTTTGTTTCGCATGTGTTCTTTTGAGTATATAATATCAGAGCAGAAAGGGAACATATCACAATGAGTCATCAAATTTTGGTGCATTTCCTCTTTCGGACAGAGCGTACTGATAATAAGGTTTAATCGCGTCAACGACGTCAAAGCAAGAAATTCGCTGAAATTAGTTCACTGTAAATAAAGAAAAATATACTTTCATCGAAAAATAAAAAAAGCCACGAAGTAAAATACTTTTTCACTATATAGCAATCACTTCAAATTTTTTTTTTCAATAATATAAAATCAATCAAGTTTCCCTGAATATAAATCAACAAAACAAAAAATATACGACACAACGAAACACTGAAAACAATACTTTTAATCTAAAAGAAAACAATTCTAAGTGATAACAATTAATCAATATTTGGTAACGTTGAACTTTCACAAAACAATAAGAATTCTGATAAACAAATCAAGTCACTAAAAAATTTCCTATTAACGACACATAAATTGAAGAATCTTTATCATTCATTTCACTCTAAAAGCCAGATATAGCTTTGTTAATTAACTCTTCATAGCCAAGACTAAAAATATCTGCAAACAAATTTTATTTTAATATCGGTTCAAATTGTAAAATGTTTACTTCACCAAACCTTACTTATGAGCAACATTTTTTAATTTTTGAGTTCAAAGCTTTAAATTTAAATTTGAAAATCAGATGCTTAAGTTTAAAATTTTTGTATATATAAATTTAATTTCTAAATTAAGAATTATAATCATCTTATAGAACTTCTCACAGTGAAAATTATTTTATTCAATATATTTTTTAAGAACTTTGGAGCAACTTTGCAGCAAAATTTACTTTTTACTGCAAAATAAGTGTAAAAAAATTTCTAGAAATGGCTAAAGTCTTATACAGATATAAAAGTCACTGTAAACGAGTATGAAACTTCCTAAAAGTGCTATGTGGGTTAAAGATAGTTTCACTTATAACTTCAATTTAAATAGCAGACACACTAACTTTAGTCTTAAAATCATATTTAAAATAATAAAGAATTGGGCTAAAAATAAGTTTTCATTTTACAATTAAAGTGTTAATAATAATTATAATATTAACAGTGTTTTTTTAACCATAATTAAAATAAATTTTAACATTAAAAATATTCAGAAAAAAATGGAGTCTGAATGATATGTGAAATAAGGAGTATCTTTATTGGATACTATTATGTTACTTTACTTTTTGATCGGTCGACAAATGAAACCTGTTATTGAAAACGCATCAATCACATAAAAATATGACACAAATAGATACACTTTTTTCAAACTATTAATTTCGCCAAATAAAAAAATACGCGATATTCAGAAAACAGTTTGTCAGAGAGTAATTCCTTCTTTGATTAGAGAAAATTCAGAATGCCGAACACACTAGTTTAAGAAAGAAGGAAGTGATAAAACAAATTTAAGGTATATTGGCCCAACTGACTCAGTTTCTCAGCCTCGACTAATGTATTATTTTGTCATGGTCGACTGTACGAACCATGCATTCTGATAAGACCCGTCAAATCACTAACCTACCTCATTTCCTCGAATACTCTCCCCTCACAACATTGAAACTTTCCTAAAAATTGATTAAAGATTTACTTGCAAACTTCGAAATATTTAATTTCAAAGTTTAGTGACAATTGTGTAAAGATTTAAATGTCCCACTTATAAATGTTTAGCGTGGAACTTTACTGAACATTAAAACTACATTTTTACATAATCTACTATGGGCGAAATTTTATCGTTAAACTTTTCTGAACATTTAAATTACATATTTGCCTAAGTAGATATAATTTTTCCTGGCTCTTGTTATTTTATTTATAATTATATATTAATTTGTATTTCTGTGTTTATTCAAATACTTAAGACTAATGAACAATTATCTACTAATAATACTTAAATATAAGAATGAGAAATTTGCACGCATGTGAGGTCGAACCCTAGACCTTGGAGAAAGTTTGGTAACGTGACAGTGAAACGATCATAACTTTTAAGTAACAAAAATGTTATTTATTAATTAGTAGACAATCATATTTTGAAATGTATGTTATTTAAAAATTAGGAATGTTTTAAAAAGACTGTTACTTTAGACTTTTCTGTTTTTTACCGTATAAAACATAGAATTTTTTTTAATATCTCTATATAAGTGATTGACTAAAAGTGTATTTTTATGAGACTGCTGCTTAGTTTCTTCCTTAGTCTTGGCAAGTGAAATTCGCTCTCGTCTTTACAGCGATTGGAAGAAAACACGTAATACTTAACAAATTTCTACCTGGGTACTCCGAAGTTTTCAATAATAAATTTTTATAAATGTTTCGGTGTTGTGTGGGTCTGGTGCCAACGAAATTTATGTTATAAACCCATGCTTCACATAATTATTCATGCGTTTTTTCATAAATAAACTTCTTTAATTTTATAGATATTTTTATTCATATTTTGATTTAATTCTTGAAATCAATTTCATATTAAAAATGTGACGCGTCGCGAAGAAAAGCACCTTAGAAGCATATCGAAAATTTTACAGATGGAGGAAAAAAGGAAAGAGAAAATCAACTCTTAGCACGAATTTCTGTTTTGTAAATCATTATTACGAAAGTATTTCAGATAAGTATTTGATAAAAAATAATTTTGAGTTCAGATAGTTAAAAAGTAATCTTTAATTTATCTGAAGCAATCATAATCCAAAAATCGGTTTTTTGCTTCTTAGGTGCTTTTCTTCGCGACGCGTCACAAATGTATTTAATAAAGCAAATAAATTGAAAAAGTTTGTTACATGAAAGTGTCTATAAAGTGATGGAAGTACGCATGTATAGCTACTTATTTGGACAGCTTCTTCACATTTCTCTGAAAGCAGAACTTGATTTAGAGAAGGTTCTTACGTACCCAATGACACCAGTGCCACTGTCTTTATGTCAGCTTGGCTGTACAATTTGCAGAACGCAAAAATCGTCATTGATGAAGTTACTAGAAATGAAAGTGCAGGCCTCGGATATCTTGAAAAATGCGACTTTCTTCGACTTTTTTTAAAAAATGCAACTTTTTTCGACTTTTTCTAAAAAAATGCGACTTTTTCGACTTTTTCTAAAAAAATGCGACTTTTTCGACTTTTTCTAAAAATATGCAACTTTTTCAACTTTTTTTCTTATCTTAAAAAAATATTTGTGTCAGAATTTCTCAAATGGATCACCTAAAACTAAAAAATTTTCTTTTTGAACGAAAATATTCTTTTTTACTCTTATATGGTTAAGAAGAATCCCTGAAAATATTAAGCCAAAAAATTTTTTTGTAAAAGTTCTTAACAATTGAATTGTTTAATACTGCTAAATTAACAAATTTTTTTCTCGAGTTTCAATTGACGGATTTAAATTTTAAAATATGGGTTTGTTTCGTCTTGAATTGCACTATTCGAATATATACATATTTTGTTTTTTTAGTTTTTATAATTTTGTATATTATTTGTTTATAAAATGTAAATTAAAGGGGATACAATTTCTAAGAGATCCCTCTAAACCAATTTTTGAATTTTAAATTGCTTATAATTTTTTTACTCAAAGTTAACAATTTGCAATATTTTTTTAGAAAAAATCATATTTATTTATTTATTTTTCATGAAATCAATTTAAATTAGTCTAGCATGACCACCAGACAAATAATAATTTATAATACAATTCATTTAAATTGTTGCAAACAATCTTAATTAACAAATAGATAACTTTAGTTCTTTTTATTAAAATTTTTTTTGCAGCCAAATTTATGTTTATTTAAGTAATCTATGTCGATTTTGGTAAAAAGTTATTTTGAATTTAATAATTACTATTGTTGTAACAATCATATGAACAATAATGTAGTTATCAATAATCAAGCACGGAGAAAAATGAGATTGCTATTATATGGATAGCGAATTTTTAGCTATTATTAATAATTAGCTGTTTTATCAAAAAAAGTTAGCTATTTTAGCTAATTATTAGCTGCATTAGCTAACAATAATTGCTATCCATATAATAACAATTAAGGTTATAGCTAAGGTAGCTAAAAATTAGCTAAAATATAGCTAACTATTTTTCTCCATGAGTAGAGCTTTACCTGACTTTAAACTCGTTAAAATAAGAAAAAAATTCTATTTTTGCAGAAATAATCAATTTATTTGTTTAAAAAGTAAATAATTTGTTCAAAACAAATGTAATTGTTTGTGCTAATAAATTTTTAATGTTTTAAAAGAATGTACATATGATATAAACATTTTTTGTTTAAAAAATGCCTAAAATGTTAACAAATATCAGAGAAACTTGATTATTATTCATAATAATTGTCAATAACAATGATAATTATTAACTTCTTAACCATATTAAGAGTAAAAAAAATATTTTGCTTCAAAAAGAAAATTTTTTAGTTTTAGGTGATCTGTTTGAAAAATTCTGACCCATTATTAATATTTGTTGAAAAATAGTATCTTAAATAAGAAAAGTATTATTCATTCCCACACAGCACATGATATTTCCTAAATATTTCCTGAATATTTCACTGAAAGATTGAAATATTTCAGTGCAAAGTTCTAGAAATATTTCTGCAAACAGGAAAATGTCCGCTTATGTGGGAATATTGACGCGAAAGTTGAGAAAATATTTCATTGAAATATTTTGGAAATATTCAACTGAAATGATGCGCACTGGTCGAACTCAGTTTCTATGGCCTGTAGAGCTGCGCAGTAGTTTTTGGCTTACTATATCCTATGGGTTTTAAAATATTTCAGAAAATTCCTATTGGTTTGAGGTGTTTAACAAATTTTTCCATTTTGTGAAATATTTTCACAATATTGCAGAATCTTTATGTGTACACTGAAAAAAAAATTTATTTGATTTAAATAACCGATTATTTGGTTATATTCAAATAAATATTTATTTGAATCAAATAATTTTTATTTGAATCAATTAAATAATATTTGCTTCAAATACTGAAATATTTGATTCAAATACAATTTATTTAATTCAAATAAAAATTATTTGATTCAAATAAATATTTATTTGAATATAACCAAATAATCGGTTATTTGAATCAAATAAATTTTTTTTTCAGTGTAATATTGCAGGAATATTTCAATGAAATATTTTCTCAACTTTCGCGTCAATATTCCCACATAAGCGGACATTTTCCTGTTTGCAGAAATATTTCTAGAACTTTGCACTGAAATATTTCAATCTTTCAGTGAAATATTCAGGAAATATTTAGGAAATATCATGTGCTGTGTGGGTTTTATTAATTACTGTTATTCTAATATTATTATCATAATAATTTATATAAAATATTAGATAACTTTTTATGTCAAAATTTTGTTATTCAATTGCAATAATAAACCCTCGTAGAGTACATTGTTTTGATATTTGAATTGGAAATATTCAAAATATTAAAATCGACTTTTTTTAAGATTTTAATCGACTTTTTCGACTTTTTTCAAGATTACAATTGACTTTTTCGACTTTTTTTAACTACAAAAGTCGATCCGAGGCCTGAAAGTGCAATCCGAGCTACCTCAATATTCGGATGTAATGATATACGATGGATATTTTATGTTAGGGCAAGAGGTTCGGTTGTAGGCACCCCCGCGAAACTTTTGATAAAAATAAGATTTGTCAAATATGACGAATATTTATTTATTTAACAATCCCCGCAGTCCAGTCACTAGGCCAAAAATGGGTAACTATGACAAGATATATTTGTTAAGACATTCAAGAAGTTTCGTCTGTGATGAGTAGAAAATATCGGTATCAGGTTCAAGGAGAGAATACGTTTGATTTACATGATGACAGGCAAAGAAAACATTTTTTGACACTTTGAAAATAACAAAAGTATTTTTAAACACTTTTAAAATTTCCACAATTCTAAGTAAATCTTTCAATTAAATTGAAAGATGTAACAGTCAGCTTCCGAAATATTTCGAGGGTGGTGCTGTAAATGATATGTGCAAATACAGCAAAAAACATCGTGGTAGCGTTTGATCGATACATTTTTCCATCGATCAGAAACACTGAACACAAGCTTAGAGCTAAGGATCAAGAAAACTTTTATATCGACTGCCCTGATCAAACGCACAGAAAAGATCTTTCGATCGAGCTGAGAAATTCTAATTTTAAAGAAACACTTGTTCACTTTTTATTGAAGAATAGGAGAAAAATTACATGGCACTGTATATTAACAACAAATACTGACTTGTCCTGCTCATTTGCTGACACAAAGATGATTACCCACATTTAACAACTAGATTTTAATGCACATGTAATAATTATAGTTGTTCCGACACAGATTTCTTGATTATCATGTTGGCTAATATTTTTAACATTTAAAAAAATATTCAGATATGCATGGAAGTATCGGTATTGGAAACAATCAACAATTCATTAATGTTACAAAATTGACTGCTCCAGCGAAATCCACCGACAGTATGTCAGCTGATCTTCATGAGCCTTCTTGACACTGCTTTTCTAAATACTTCACGAATTATCGGCCGAGAAAAAAATGACCAACCAAAATCTGTAGCTGGCTCCCAGAAAAGAATAGTCTATCCCATTACCAATTTAGTTTACACAATGGTTGGTCCACAGTTGATGCTATAAAGGCAGTAGTGGATATAACCGGAGAGATCCCGCGAACATGGGCGGGCAATGGTTGCTCGTGCCATGTTCCTCCGGTGTAAACTGTCAAGTTACGCCGGAGAACATGGTATCGCTTATGACCCAATCGAAGGAAAATTAAAAATCGAACACTTCATAATCTCGGTTATGAAGAAAAAAGACCTCTATGGCCGCCAAAAAAGAATAATTTAAACAGCTTTTAATTTAATTATTCTATTTGTTTAATTTATTTATTTCAGTTTAATGTTTTCGACCTTAGAACTTCAAAAAAAGTTTTTTGTTTTATTATTAACCTTTAAAAGATAAACATATTCTACATTCAAAAGGAATATTTTTATTTTAATAGGAAAAATGTAGAGGATATTAAAAGTGGATTTTTCCTCTAACAATAAGTATAAGATTACTTTTTAGGGTGTAATAAAAGTCTTATTCAAATTTTAATAATGTATTGTACTGTGGGTTAACTCTGAGAAGAGATACCAGGATGCGTTCCCCTTACAGAAAATTTCTTGCTATCTTGGAGAGATACATCGACCTCCATGTCCGAACTTACAATGTTCACGTGTCCTTGGATATCATGGACGTCGCATCAATGCTTCGGCAATGCTATAACGTCTATGTAACTAACAAAGGCGGTTCAGGATCCATCTTGGCTAGATGGTAGTATTTTGTTAAGGCATGATCGTCCTTCGGTACGGGACAAACATCAAGCATGAGCGATTGTAAAAACATAGAAGAGTACCTGCGGGGTAATGCTTCGCCTAAATCCCTCATTGGTTCCGATCGTTAAGCGACTGGCTTGAGGACCAAAGATGGAGGAAGGCAACAGCGCTTTGGTGGTACCAAGGATTGTCTTAAACAGAGTAGATAGACGAGAAAGTACGAGCAGTGAAACAAGTCAAGACTGCTGCATTTTTGTCTTGAGTAATATGCTTTTGCGATTGACATTGATAGATGTAACAAAGATCGAGATGAATGCATTAAGCTGCAGGAGGAAGCGGCAGCAAGCATTTTAAAAATGAAACAAGAGGTCACCAAGATGCTGAAGTTATGTGAAGTCCAGAAGAATGTCAATACGACAATCAAGGATGGACTCCAAAACCGTAGGCGTAGATAGGTAGGGGCCAAGGGGGACACGGCCCCCCCGGAATTTCTCTGGGCCCCTCTGAAGAAATGACATAAACATTAATAAAAATTAATACATTTAATGTACAGGGCTAAATTTTAGTTAAATTTAGTGCCTGGAAAAACATTTTTCGAAAATTTAACATTTAGCCCCCTTGTCCCTCATAAATATATACCTATCAGAATATGCACATCGCGGCCGTGCCCCCTAGCCAAAAGTTCTAGCTACGCCTATGTCCAAAACTTATAACATCGCTCATACATGATGTCAAAAAGAACGCAGCAGCGACCAAAAAAGATGAGAAGTTCTACCAGGGATTAACTTGGTCGGAAGAAGCATGGCAAGACCGAAGGCTAAGACGTGAACGTTTTAACGCAGAAATGCTAAAAAACATTGTCTTGGAGAGTTATAAGCGACAGAGAAGGAGGATGGACTTCCTGAACGGACTAAAGATACTAAAACGGCACCAAAGCCGAATTCAATCAAGAAAGGAAGACAGCCACAACAACGAAGAATAATGATTTTTTCTTCTTTAATTTAATTTATCTATTGTTAATAAATAATACAGATGTATGTACTGTGATACAAAGAAATACATTTTAGTATGTAACAGCAGCTCCACTATGGTTTTGGTGCGTTGCGGTACAATTTTGGGCGCGTGACTGTAAAAAATGTTGGTGAGCAGCTCAAGGAAGTAGTGGAAATGACGCCTTTGGTTTGCAGCTGAACAACTTTTGGACAGTCACGCGCCCAAATATATAGTCCTGAAGCGTACTAACAAAATGGTCAGCACAGCAACCTATCAAAATTTTGCTGCAGACCCAAAGGTCTCTCAGTGTAGCTTACTTATATTACCCGAATAACTCAGTGCGCTCATGAAACAGTAAGGAAACATAGGTTTTGGCGTTAGATAAAAAAGTTAGTATTGCGGGAGGAAAAATGAAATCTTCTAATAAAATTAAATTTTCAGAAGAATTTTCTGATTTGGCCATCTGATATGCATTTAGCACTTGATTGTAGTTGAAAGTAGTCTTACTTGTCCACAATATTACAATAATACTATCGATCCTAAATAATTCTTTAATTTTTGAAGAAAGAGGAAGAGATTCTTCTTCACATTGTATTAAAACCTATACATACGTCAAGGTAAACGACATATTTTTTAAACATCGTACAATAAAACAAGATTTTTAAAATAACTGTGAGCCGCTTTAAATCGAAAGCACCATTGCTGGTGGGCTGGTCCAAATAAATTAATATGTGTAGGTATATGAATCAGGAAGTGTAATTGAGGCACGATAGTATTTTGATATAATCTCTTAAAACGCAATACGAGTATTTTCATCATTTGTTGCAAAATCTCTTCTTCCTCGGTATCATCATCTTCGCTTTCACTCAAAAAATATGATATTAAAAAAGGCAGCGAGAAAATAAGCACTAGCATTTGTGATGCACTTTGTTTAAATGATGTATCATCATTAAGATGATCTTGAGCTATCAAGGCTGGTTTATTCTCTTTAAAATAATAAAAATTTAAAATTCTATCATTCAAGTCATCTAGACTGAAAATATTCTTCTTCAAGATTAAGCAACGAAGTAAATCTTTTGCCGTTACATCAAAATGATCAATTTTCACTAATACACTACGCTCATTGACACCAAACCTACGATGCCAAATTTTTTAACGTTTTTTAATATTTTGGCTGTTTATAAATTGTAAATTCTCCTTGCGAGTCTCCATATTTCTCAAACAGAAAGTAGTTTCTCTAAAAATAGTTTTCCAATTGTGTGTAATTTAAAAATAAGTACGACATGGTCGGTGCGGAAATACGGATTTTTTTAATGCCTCAAAAATGTGGATGCTGTATTATCACCAGCAACAAATAAAAGTAAGCCTTTAAACATTTTTTCTTTACCATTCACTTCTAATTTTATTGCTTCTGTTTGCAGAATATTTATTTCTTGAACGGAATTTTTTAAAATTTGGTCAATTCCATACTTTTTTAAAAAACTTGTTTTGACTGTTGGATAAAAGTAAATCGAGGGTCAACGTTATCTGCTTTTTGGCAGTTTTTCGGTTCAAAAAAATAGTAAAAATTAATATTTTTAAATAATTCTAGGTTCCGGCGATACCCACACATGTGACGAAGATTTTCGTAAAAAAAATTTGAGAATCGGTCCAGTAGTTTCCGAAAAAAACATCCCGCAGCATGGAAAAATGAGGTTTTGAGAAAAACGCGTTTTTGTGTCGTATACTTATACATAGCCGCATACGCGCTCAAATAGCACTGCAAAAAATATTTTGAGTGCTGGGAACTTTCTAAAAATGTTACACCACATTTTTAACATATTTTATTTAGACAATAATAAATTTACACAAATAATAAATTTTGTAATTTTGAAAATTACCAGATTGGATTCGAGCTTTTAAATTACTAAAAAAAACTATTGTATTTAACAAACCCTCTAAAAAAAATCCTATTACTTTTTTTATTTTTCCAAAACAAATTATCAAAAATTAGTCTCTATTTCTGCCTCTAGAGTCGAGTGATGTTACCTCTAAAGTGGTGAAAACTATCACTTTATTATTAATTATTAATTTAACTTAAACTAAAGACTTAGTATTTTTGTTGCACATTTTCAGGCCTGCACATTTTAATAATTTAATATTGCACTTGAGATGACTTTCAAAATTAGATGTTTTATCTCTTGATATGGATTCTATGAGACACTAATGTACTAAAATGTGTTAAATATGTATTAAATTTGTACCAAATGTGTACAATTTGTACTTTAAGTATTTTTGTATTTTTCTAAGTTGATAATAAAAATATTTTTAATTAATAATAGTCTTCAAATTCTAATATCAGCCATAATTCTATAATGTTACTTTCTACCTCGGGGGTTAGGAGGAAAGTAACAAATGCAGAGGTCGTGAAAAAGTCATACTGTGAATTGGTTATTTAATCTAAATGTCAAATTTAAATTTTATTTAACAGGTGAAAATATACACAACTTTTAATTAGGGTATTAACAAAAATTATTCGTTATAATTTGATCCCTAAAATTAAAAAACTGATTTTTGTTACTTTCCTTCTCGAACAGGTAGGTTAAAATGTCGTTCCTCTGGAGGCACAAAATAGGAACAAAAGTCTGTAACAATTCTAGAACATTGTTTTAGAACAAATATATAACAATTCTATAACAAAAGCGATTTGTCAAAAATAATTCCCAAGTAGAAATCTAATACTTAATTGTATAGTACAAATAATTAAAACGAAAAATGAGAAATTTCACACGCACAGGGATCAAACCCTAGACCTTGAAGACAGAAGTCGAATACGCATACCGCATAGCCACGCAAGCTTAAAAGTGATTTCACTTCAACTTCCTTTTGTATTGTGGGACCGTTATATACAGTGCCAAAATAATAAATTGACTGTAACATATTTATCACAAAAAAAATAATTGTAAATGCATCTTACATATATATATATATATATATATATATATATATATATATATATATATATATAATATATATATATATATATATATATATATTATATATATATATATATAATATAATAATATATTATATTATATTATATTATTATATTATATAATAATATATATAATAATTATATATAATATATATATATATATATAATATAATAATATATATAATAATTATATATAATATATATATATATATATATATATATATATATATATATATATATATATATATATATATATATATATATATAAACCCTAGTGAAAATAAACACGTGATTATAGTGATACGACAGTTATATTACATTTTGTAACAGTGTTCTAGAACACTGTAGGAACAATGTTACTTTAAAATTATATAACTAATTTAGAACAAATGTTACATTTTTATTTTAGAACAGATACACAACAACTGTTCCAGAACAAAATTAGAACAAAGTTCTTGAACTGTTCTATAATAAAATTGTAACACTTGTTCTAGAACATTGTTCTTTTTTTGGTCTAGAACAGTTATAGTACAAGCACACTGGGCCTGTATGAATTATAATAGAAACAGCCTATGATATTATTAAAAACCGCTGCAACGTTGTATATTTTTTTATAATTTTGGTGCTCATTTCATGAACACTTTACTTTCTCATAGAGATAAAAATAATAGAAAAACCGCTGCCAAGTTATACATTTTTACCCGTATAGAAATTGCCATGTTATGGCCTACAGAATGATCAAAAGATCTGGCCCCGACTAGGACTATGGTTAAATTTCTACACTGGTATAATTTTGGTGTTCATTTCATGAACACTGCTTCCTCATAGAAATAATAATAATTTAAATATAAGAATTAATTTTTATAAAGGAGTTAAAAATCATTAAATCTTGGTCCAAAAAATATGTTTTTATATATTCTATAAGATGGTTATAATAGTTTAATAATTACACATAAGTTAATAAACAAGAATGTTAAAAAAATGATATTTTCCACAATTTTTTATTTTTCAAATACCAATAATTTGATAATTTTTGACCTAATCAGGTTCAAAAAATAGATCAATCGAAGCCTTTTTTAATGCTCCACAAGTTGGTAATAATGCTTTTAAAGATACTTTTATATTTTTCATCAAAATTTTCAAGAAAGTGTTATTTTTAAAAAATTTAGATTTTAAAAACTTTAATATCTCTGGCTAATATAGACGAAAAATGTTCAATGAAGGCTCAAAAGATGCGTCTGAAAAAACTCTACAAAACTAAAGAAAAACATTTATAGGTGTCCGAACATTTTTTTAAAGTTATGGACAAAAAACGTTTTTTTACAAAACGAAAAATGCAAAAAGAATATAGTTAAACTTTATGAATCGGGCTTAAAATACTCTTATTTTATGTCCCACGGGGAAACCTACAATTTAAATAAAATTGAGGCCTTTAGCTCTTTCTCGTTCTGAGATATTGAGGCAAATGTAATGTTAGTACACACACACACACACACACATCGGGACAATTTTTTAAAATCCGTTTTTTGGACTTCTGAGATAAAATTACATCAACATTTTTTTAAAATTATTCATAACTTTTATACGGGCAATGCCCATTCGTGCATAAAGTACTAAAAGATTAGGTATAATGAAAAAAAGTTTATAAATATGTCAAAAAATCACAATCGAAAATTTTGTTAATACAATCCTTCCTCTATGAGAAAGCAAATAGGAAACAGTTTCTTAAAATGAGAATATTTCTATGTTTAAAAGAATGAAATACATGGAAAATTTACTTAAATAGGAGCCAAGATTATATTCTTAAATTTAGAATATGGTTTTTTCAGTGTAATTGGACATAATAATATACCTAAAATTACAAGCATATTTTATCAACAGGGTAGTTTTATGTATACATAACAATGAGAGTACAATTTTTGTAAAAATTTAATTTATGAAATAAAAGACAGTTCTTAAAAGCATACGCCGTAGTCCTTCGTTATCATCACCGAAAAATAAAATCTCGATAAGGTCATACCAGAGACATTCGGTCAGTGACGTCGTTTCTCCTACCGCCAATCTGTTCTGGAATCCGTTTAATCGGCCTAACTATTACACATCTCAACATGTGGGACGACGTAGCTGATAAGAAATTAATTTGTATGTCAAAATATGGACTTTTATCGATTTAATATACATGTACCAGGAGGAATTTCTACTTATAATCCACTGCTAAAATTGTTATCTTTCACTTTAGTGTAAAATAAAAACTTAGCTGAAATTTTGTTAATTTAGAAACAACTATTTTTTCAGAAAATGTAATTTCATAAACTGAGATGTATCTGTCAAGATAAAACATTAATGTAATATAATTAATGTAATGTTATTGCTAACAAGTTACAAAGTAACAACCAACATTGCCCAACAAATGAAGATGATAATGATAGATCATGATTTCACCCCCATCATGGGTGAAATCGTATGAACTGTGTCCTCTTCGCACTCGTGGACTGACTCATAGTTAAGTTTTCTTACTCTACACAACATAAAACATGAAATTTTATAGAATATTTACTAGAATTTATATAGATTGATTCCAGTTAAATTCTATGTAACTTTTTCAGCTGGGACAGTGATCATTCTCGTCGTTTAAAATGTTCCAAAAAGTATCTTTGGAAAATTTTTTTATGAATTTTTGGTTTTGGAAAGGGAATTTTAAATTTTGGAAAAATTGGTCACTGGTAAAATTATTTTTGGATAATGTAGCTAAACAGTTGGATACATTATCTAAAAAATAGTTACCCCTTTCAAAGTTGCATTCTACCATAAAGAAAATTATTTTTTTACAAAAACTAAGATTAAAATATTTTCAAAGAATTTTTTCACTAATATCTAACTTTAGAAGGCCTTATCGTTAAAAGTTTTAGGGCTAAAGCACTTTATTTTTTTTATTTTTTAGAAAATTTTATACAATTTTAGTTTTTTATAGATACTTTTGAGTTTGTATAAACTGGAAGGGAGTAATATTTGAAAAACTAAATTTTATACCAATTTTTCAGAGTTTTTCATCAAGTTTGATGGATTAAAGTCACTGCACTTATTTGAACATATTTTAGCAAAAACATGTTCATGGATTTTCATTATTTTTATTCATCTTTACAAGATGTATTTATGATAAATTTGCATAAAGAAATATCATTTTTAGGTTTGAATATAAATGGTATGTAAATTCTGATTCCGCAAAAATTACTGAATGTTTAATATATATAGATTTTTTTAAATGTGTAGAAGTCCCACAAAGTTCACAAAGTCTATATATGCCACCTTATTTTTAATGATATTAACATATGTTGATTAAAATTGTGCTATTTTATTTAAAAAAAATTTATCTAAATTTATTATTGCTCCCAAACTTTTGATTAAAAATAAATTGTTGCTTTTTTAATTATACATACTTACATTGTTCGTATCGTTTTATAATAGGAGTTAAACCTTATAGGCATTTGAACTATTCTGACGTCATAGCTTTAGATCCCTTACCTTTCCTGTGTCTGGTTAATAGAGTTTTAAATATTTATTTATCATAGTTATTGGAGAATGTTTATATTAATATAAATTACGTTTGTCATGTATAGTTTGATTAAAGATTTATTTGAAAAATGATTATTTAAACAAATGAGTAGCTCTGTGTTAACACTGTGAAGAACGTGTCATTGACAGGTTACAAACTGTTCAAAAATTATTTCAAACTTAAAATTTCAATTTTCAGAGAATTTTCAAATCTCAATTTATCAGATTTGAGAAAGTTTTGTATTGTAAAACTATGACGTCATAATGGTTCAAATGCTTTTAAGTAAATTAAACTAACATTTTTAGAATTGTTTAAATAATTATTAACACAACCAACTCCAGCATGGGGCTCGTTTTTTTAGAAAAACATCTCTTTATGGAAAAATGTCATACTTTTTCTAACTTTTTTCTAATTTATTAGAGGAAAAATTAATTTATCAATAATAGTAATAATATAATTAACGCCTAATGGATTTCATAATTATTACAATTTTCTGAAGATTCTTACAACCACTCCACAGCTATAAAATCCCTAAAAATATTTTGCATTAATTGAAAGCCAGCAGAACAGATATTATAAAGAGTTTTAAAAAATTATTCCTCTCTTCTTTTCATAATTTTTTATTATTAGCTATTGTTTTCCCATTTTTAAAAATAAAAGTAAAAAAATAATTAATGCATCTGAAATGCATCTGTTTCATTAAAAGTCAATAAAACAGATTGACTGATTCATTTTGTGAATATATATGACTATTTATGTCTATAAATGACAATAAATTTGATAGATTTTGATGAAACTAATGATAATATAAATTACAAATTATTTTTCTCTACAAGAAGAAATATAATATTATACGTGAATTTTTGTCCTTATAGACTTTGGACTGAAAGTCTTTGTGAGTCTCAAATTTCGTATACTTTTGTTTGCGAATCGCTTATCACTCAGAGTGCATTCGGTCGTAGTCGAGTGTCAGTGTATAGAATATCTTGCATTTTGGCGAGACAGAGAGGAAGGAGCAGGGCATTTACCTCGTTCGAGGCGTTAACTATCGGTCGATTCAGCATGAAACCTACAGCAAACGAGATAAAGTTGAATTTAAGGCAATACAGAAGTGTCAGGGGGCCTATGGGAAAAAGGTGACAAGAACACTTTAGAACAACGAAAAGAAAGACTCGCAAAAATGACGATAGATATAGATGCCCATGTGGAAATTGACAAGGAATGACAATATTCATTGTTGGGTCTATAATGATCCTACTTTGAAATATACCCTAACCTGGTGTTAGCTTGGTTGAAGCTTGAACTTTGTGTTAGTTTATATTTTATAAACATACTTAACAAATTTAAAATAAATGTACCAATAACTGTTTATTTGTAATTTGCAGTTATATTCTAACATCGAATAACAATATTGAGACAATATTGAACTGTAATGTTTAGTGTACTTGATTTTTAGATAAAATCAAAGGTTGCCAAAAACCTTAATCCATTAATTAACTGAGTTAAAATTTTCGTTAATGATTTTACTGTCAAGTTAATTTTTAAAAACCTTTAACGGACTTGAGTAAAAATTCCTGAAGTGGAACACTAAAATCTCAAAGTTCGAAATATATTTTGTAGGGATTTTATAACAGTTTGAAAATTTAGTGGATCGAAATTATCAAAAAAGTTATTGCGTATTTTCTGTCTCGTTGCACATCTCCAGTAGCGTTCTAAACGTGAAGAAACAAGAAAGACCGTGTTTACAATGCTTACTTTGTAATATTACAGAAGTCTTCGGTTATTAAAATTACTATTGTACAATTGAAAATGTTAATATTTTAAATGATGTTAGAAAATTTAATTTACAGATATTTTGCAAATAGAACAAATTTTTTTAAATAATTCTCTGTGCGTGTTTTATTTTTAAAGCAATAGCACAGATTATTTTTAGTGTAAATTCGAGCTTTCTGAATTCGCAAATGAGAAGAAAGATTTTTACCTGAAGTAGCATTTCTTATATATTTGATTATGCTCTCTCGAAATATGTCTTCGAAAATTTGTTTAAAAATTTAATTTTAATATTTTTTTGGATTTTCTTTGCAAGAAAACATGATTTTCTATCGTTTTTTAAATAAAATATAAGTTTCATGCCAAAAAAATTTTTTTACTTTCAGAAACTGCATATAAAGTGCACTAAATAGTTGTGCTTTAAAAATATGAAAATACATTTTTAACCCCAACCCCTGTTTTTTAAAAATGGCGTTTTAAATTTTCAAAAACTGGCATTATGCACTTTACCTTAGTCTAAACTTTATTTTTCCACCAAATCTAAACGACAAAGTCTTTCATTATCTTTTTTCACTAGAGTGAACTAAATTGATTCGTAAATAATAAAAAATTTAAAATAGTTGCTTAAAGGTTTTTGGGGTCACTTAATTTGAATATGTTTATAGTGAAAATTATTAAGGGGATATTATAAAATTGTTGATTTATCTAAATATTTTCCAAATTAAACTTTTACTAATTTTCATTAAACCATTGTAGTAATTTATGTTTAGCTATAACAACAATAATGAATTTGACTAAAAAATATTTCTTTTCTATTTTTAATGCCTACAATACTATTTTTATAAAAAAATTAGTAATCATTTAAATTAAATGCACTTAAAACATTGTATACATTAAAAATACAAAATAAATATTTTTTAATCAAATTCATTATTATTGGTATAGTTAAACATAAATTTTGACTACTCTCTAAATCTGAATTAGTAGAAAGTTACTAATGAAATCGTGAAAAGTCGTCCACCAAATGATTTAGTAATATATTACTAACAAATAGTGAATTTTACTAATTAATTAGTAGATTTCTACTAACAATTAGTAGAACTGTTTTATTAATAGTCGATAAAACAGTTTTACTAATTCATTTAGTGAAATGAGTGACTTTTAATTAGTAAATTTTTACTAAAACATTAGTAAAATTTTACTAAGAATTAGTAATATTCTACTAATTGAAAAGGGGAAAAGTCGTCCATGTTTTTTTTACTAAAAATTAGTTAAAATTTACCATTTTTTACCCTGAGAGAAGTCCGGGAACTAATACGTCCCGTGCGAGGCTTGAGTGATAATTTTGAATGTTCTTATGTGAACCCTCGATCAAGACGTCTCAAGCCCCGATAAAAAACGTGGAACGTCCCGAAGCGGGATTACTTACAACTTTTAGTTTCGGCCACGAGTTGTTCTCTCACATGCAGGAACAATGTTTGACGGACTCGGGGCGTCTGAGCCCTAGATTCGAAACATCTCAAACGCAACAAGAACAGTAGCTTATAGCGACGTCTAGCGGGAACTATTACGCGCTGGACTTCTCTCAGTGTAGTAGAATTCTACTAATTCAGATTTAGGGAGTACAATTGTTTAATAAAAATTAATAAAAGTCTAATTCAGAAAATATTTACAATACATTAATTTTGAAATTAAATTTTTTTTTTGAAATTTTAAAAATAAAATCGTTTTTTTGAACAGATTTGAAATTTTTACCCTCGCGTATATCTTAAAAAATTTTGAAAAAATATATATTAAAAAGAACATTTACAGGAATATTTTAGAAAAAAGTTGGAGGTGTGCATTTAAAATTTCCCAAAAGAAAAAGTTTCTTGATTTTTGTTTCAACCTCTATAAACTCCCAAAAAGGCTAGTTGGGGGGTTAAAAACTTTCAGAAATTAACATTCACATGGGAAGCAATGTTTGCTGCAGTCAAAAATTGAAAGTTTTGGGATTGGTTTGATACTTTGGGAAATTGTTGTCCTATATGAAAAGTAATAAATTTGTAAAATATTATCTCTTTTACAAAAAATTGTAGAAAGTAGTGGGGTTATAGTTTTGACATTTTAAGTAACACTGCCATTTTCAGAACCATATAACTTTTATAAAACTTTATCGATTTTTAATTGTCTTTTATGAATATAAAGCATTTTTCATGTACTTTCTAATATTTTACAAAAAAATGTTATTCCCATTTTTTCAAAACTAAGGTTTATTTTTTAATTTTGGTCCAAGTGGGTATATTTGCAAAAAATTTTTTTTTATTTTATTGGAAAGCTGCCAATTTTCCCAAAAAAGCATGTAGGTTTACAGTAAGCTGACCATTAGTTTAGAAGAAAATTAAAAGCAAACTAAGCGGTGCGGAAAAAACGAAACGAAGTGATTGACGATATGTCGCATAGATGTTTATTGTGTTAAAATCTCACAACTCAACGTAATTACATGAAGCTCGGTTAATATTAATCAAATAGTAATTGTTTGTATTCAAAAAACATATCGGTAACAACAAATACAAAAGTTTGTTTCCATTATGCACATTTCACATTGTTTATGACAATCCATCAGGATTATTTTCAACAGATGTGTTTTAACCAAATCAGCTCGTTTGTGATAGTCAGTATAACTTAGTTTTTTGAGCCATATCTTATTTATTTTTAATTACTTTTTTTTAAACCAAGCTATTTCTACCACTCGGTTAAATGCAATTTTTCTCAGTAAAAGCTTTTAAATCGGTTAAAAATTGAAGAGTAGGCATTTTTACAAAAATTTATATAAAAAATCGTCTTTTTGTTATAAAATATTATACATATAAAAATTTGTTTTTTACATTTCAATATGTATTTAACAAAGCAATAATTAATAACAATAACTAACTCCTAGAATTTTAAGGTAATCTAATAGGTGTAAGCAAACTTGCAAAAATCCATTTATTTGGTACAATTTGATCTTCGTGTCCGTCCTACCATTCCACTCCATTGATGAATTCTGTAGCCTTTACTTTTAAAGGAATATAAATTAACTGACTGTATTCTCTTTGATAAACTCGAACAGTGGTACAACCCAGTTAAATCCGATGTAATTCTAACCTCATAAATTGAAGTTGTCGTTTTAAATTCCTCAAAAATGAGTAATATATTCTCCTGTACTTGAACAATATTTTCTATTAGACAGATTTTGGAATCTTGAAGAACACAGCCATTGTTCTTAAGTTTATTGACAGAGTAAATTCACCAATTTCAAGTTTCTTAAACTGTCGACAAGGTTGATCAGCTAAATATTTTGTGAGTGGTCCTGCAGCATGACTTATAAAAGGACGCATTTGTAAATTCTCGTCTACGGATTTGAAAGTGACATTCTTTAGTTCACCAAACCTTTTGTACATTGGCTGAATAGTGAGATGCTGTTCACAGGTCTCCTCAGAGGTGGGCAGGTTATTCTAAAATGTAACGCTACAAACTTGGTGGGGAGTTGTTCCAAATGACTTCCAGATTCCAAATTTTCAAACCGATAAATCGTACCTGATCCTCTTTTCGAATTATCTCTTATACAGATAGTCGGAAATTTGAAAAATTTATTATCTTAATATGAAAGCTTTGATTCAGAAGACTGATGATTTTTCGTTACTAAAAATGTTTTAGACAAAGATTTTATAGATAATTATGGTTCCGAATTGTCTCTTCTTCAAGAAACTTATTGATTTTTTGAATTTAGACACGTCTGTCACATGCTAAAGTGCTACATATATGAATATATATATATATATATATATATATATATATATATATATATATATGTATATATATAATTTCAGAAGCCTGCAAAAAATAAAAATTTCCGTTGTCTGAGATCAAGAAATCCGAATTAACATTTAACAAAAACCTCCCATCACGTCAGGATTTTGAGAAAATTGGGCGTAAAGTACCCAAAAATCATTTCTTAGTAGTTTTTGAAAATTTATACTGGGTAAATCCGACGTGCTAGAGACTTGTCATATAGCGATATTGCCAACAACAAACTAAATTAACTGTCAAAATTGATTTTTCAACAGTTGTCCTGCATACAAAATGACCTAAATACAACTATTTTAAAAAATGATTAGATTCGCTAAGAATTTGTTACTCGGGGGTTTTCGGGATCGCTGATTAGGAATTTGTCCACAGATTTTTTAATTTTTACATCATATTCGCAATTAGCACCCCCGAAACCCCTGAGTAACAAATTCTAAACCAATCTATTCATTTTTTAAAACAGTTGTATTTACAAAAACTAAAAAGTGATTTTTGGGATTTATAGGGGAGAGTGGGGCAAGACGGGGTACCGGCCCTATTTAACAAACGAATTAACCAATCGCGATTATATTTTACATAATACTGCACCGAGACGATAGTTTCTTGTTTACAAAACCTAAAAGCCATGAGAACAAATCTTTTATCTGTTTTACTAAAAAAACTGTTTTCAACAATTTTCTTGTGAATTTTTCACTTTTTTAGGAGGTGTTTATTATTTAATAATAACAGTTAATGAACTATATAACATTTTTTATAACTGGCAAGGGTTACAGAAGAAGGGAAGCATATGTTTTTTCTTTGTTGAATCGTAAATTGTAGTAATTAATCATTTTATTAAATTTCGTAGGTACGGGCAAGACCGCCGGTGGGGCAAGGTGGGGTGATATGCAATTTTTTCCATATTATTAATTTTATGATTTTTTAAAAAACAGATGGCCTTTGTGCGCCTTTATTACCCCCACTTTTCTCAAAATCATGAACATAATTATCTATAAAATCTTTGTCTAAAAAATTTTTAATAACGAAAAATCAGCAGTCTTCTGAATCAAAGCTTCCACATTAAGATAATACATTTTTAAGTTTCCGACTATCTGTAAAAGAGATAATAATTATTCTAAAACTAATAGGCGGATATTGCAGTTTAGCATCATGAAATGCGCATAGTATTTTTTAGAAAACACATTCTTTAATACAGCTGGAGAAGTGTAAAGTAAAAATTGTCTATAGTCGGTTACTTTAAAGCTTTTGAACGACAAAATTGCATAAGGTCGTCGATTAAATTCCGAGGGTCAATACTCCTTAAGTTCCAGAGTTTTTGAATCAAAAATATTAAGCGACCTTGCTGACAAACGTTCATGTCCAAACTGTCCCCTAATCTTAACAACTAATATTTTTTACAATTCCCAGGTAAATCAAGTGCATTCCATCAAAAGGAAGATCTGTAACTAAGCGAAATACGACAGCCAATGGTATTATACGTTTTTAATGGTCTTCATCTACTACATTTGCGTAGTCTTCGTCGCTTCTTAAATTATGATTAACCCCAAGAAAAACCATAGTTCTTTCAAAACCTAATTAAGCACAATGTTCACCCATAACTTTACATTTTGATCACGGATTTGACGAATTATAACCATAATGATTTAAGGAAAATGATCTCGCAGAAGCATCGGCGATGAAGCACCTAATTCCACTGAAAAACTGGTATCTTACAAGTGTCACAAAATGAGTTGCTCAAGTGTTTTTTACCATTGAGATACAAATTATGTTTTATATTAAGATATTTCATTTCGTGTCTCACTTTAAAACATTTAACGTGACTCAAAGCGTATTCGATACATATTACGTCTTCTAACTGTGAGGCGGATACTCGAAACACATATCGTGTCTCAGAATAAAGCACTAAGCGGGAGAGACACTTTAAGTATCTTCGCGCATGCGCCTAGAATCATATACCTAAAAATAAAACTTTCTAATTATTTATTATTACATGTAACAGAATTTGACACTTTCAGGTTATGTATTTTGATTTGCATTTTTACTGACCGCACTACACGTTCAAAATTACTTTTCATTCGTATTTTAGTCGATAAAAATGCCATAACTCCAGTGTCGGTAATTTTCAAATACTATATTTTCCAAAATTCGTTTGATTATGAATAATCAGTCAAGTTCATTAATAAATGTTCTTCTTTGAACAATGATATTATTATTTATTCATTTAAATAATATACACTACCGTCCACGAGTATAAGGACGATTACACGGGACTCTATGAAAAAACATGCCATCACTTATTCAATAATACCTCAGAAATAGAAGGGGATACAAAAAAAAACTTAAATACGGTTAGGAAGCTTATTAACCCATTAACGCCTAAATGTCCAAATTTTTTTTACTGAAGTTCAAGGTAAGAATTTTTATCCTAAATGATTAGACTTTTAAAAACCCTTTAATACTAGGGGGTATTGAGGTCCGATCTTTCAGAATCCGGGGTCAAAAAAGCATTTCGACCATCAGGGAAACCAATATGGCGCCCAAAATGGAGAAAATACCGAAAAAATCGTATATTTTTTAAAACACGCTTTTCACATCAATAAGATTTTTTTAAGCGGGTCTCATGTATGCTACAGGTGGATAAAATAGTTGTACTTTTAAACTGGGTACTTGACAACTTAAAAATTCAAGATGGTGGATCCAAAATGGCAGAAAAATCAGATCAAAATACTTGATAAATAGAAAATGCATCATCAATATTCAAAACTTGATTTAAATCATTTGAAAATTACTCCTCGGGGGTTTTTGGAGTCGCTGATTACAAATGTGAAGTTAAATTTTAAAAATTCAAAATGGCGGATCCAATATGGCGGATAAAAAAATTTTGAAAATTGATAAAATTGCATGAAATTACTCACTCGGGGGTTTTTTGATCGCTGATTACGAATATGAAGTTAAATTTTTAAATCCACCATTCTGAATTTTAAAAATTGAACTTTATATTCGTAATCAGGGACCCCAAAATTCGCAGAGTGAGTAATTTCATGTAATTTTATCGATTTAAAAAAAATTTTATCCGCCATATTGGATCTGCCATTTTGAATTTTTAAAATTGAACTTCATTTTTGTAATCAGCGACCGCAAAAACCACTGAGTGAGTAATTCCATGCAATTTTATCTCTTTTGTAAAATTTTATCCGCCATATTGGATCCGTCCTTTTGAATTTTAAAAATTAAACTTCATATTCGTAATCAGCGACCCCGAAAACCCCCGAGGAGTAATTTTCAGATGATTTAAATCAAGTTTTAAATATTGATGATGCATTTTCTATTTATCAAGTATTTTGATCTGATTTTTCTGCCATTTTGGATCCGCCATCTTGAATTTTCAAGTTGTCAAGTACACAGTTCGAAAGTACAACTATTTTATCCAACTGTAGCATACATGGGACCCGCTTAAAAAAATCTTATTGATGTGAAAAGCGTGTTTAAAAAAAACATACGATTTTTTCGGTATTTTCTCCATTTTGGGCGCCATATTGGTTTCCCTGATGGTCGCAGTGTTTTTTTGACCCCGGATTCTGAAAAAGCGGACCTCAATACCCCTTAGTACCGACGGGTTTTTAAAAGTCTAATCATTTAGGATAAAAATTCTTACCTTGAACTTCATTTAAAAATTTTGGACATTTGGGCGTTAATGGGTTGAATTTTGTGTAAAATAAACCGTCTATGAAGTCATTTCGTTAAATATTTTTTGAGTTGTAGGGTAAGAAAGAAATAAAAAAATTAACAAATTTTCTCATTTTGGTCTCTTGACTTCAACTTTATGCAATAAAGTTTAAGTTTTTTTTCAACTTTATGAGATAAATTTTTTTTAAAAACACAGAAATCTTCCTTAGAATTTCAGCTTTAAAATAAGCCTTTGACAATTAAAAAATGTTAATCCGTCGGCTTAATCCAAGCAATTGCATGGTTTATTGAAGCAATCCAAAAACACACTTTTTGATGTCTTCAACCCCATTTTTTGAAAAAGCTTTTAATTTTTTTTTATTCAATTTACAAGCTTTAATTTAAGACCTTGTGGAAGTCTCTAGCACGTCAGGTTAAAGAGAAAAAAAATGTTGAAAGTCCTCAAAAAAGCGTTTTTTGGGGTCTTAACCCCCTTTTTTTAAAATCCTGACGTGATGGGCAATATTTGAAGTCGGGATCGTGTTCAGCGTCCAAAAATACATCGGAAACCATTCCGATATCTCATAAAAAAAGTAAGTCTTTTTTTGTTGACCTGTATAGACGGCGTTTTTATGATCATCATCACTTTCCAGTTTTATAATTCGGAATCAGTAAAATGTTTTTACTTGCAGAAATTTTAATTTGTTGTTAAAATGAAACTGAATATATAGTGAAAATTTTAAAGTCCTAAGTTTTCATGGTTCTTAAAAAGAAAATCCCAAAAAAACGTCTGCCACACGGGGTGACCCATTTAAGCCACAAATTTTTTTAACATAACTTAAAGGAAAACTTTAAATAATTGCATATTTCTTATTTTTATGTTTCTAAAAATAGGGTTTAGTAGTTTTTTAACAAATTAATCTATATTATTTATGTTTTTTGTTATTAACAAACTTATACACGGCAACGCATTATTTCAGGTTAAACTTGACTGTAATAAAATTAAATCAGTAACATATACTTTAAATTACAGTTATTTTCTAAATTCTTGGGGTTTGCTGAATATTAATCTTAAATCAGATATGCAAATTCAAAATGGTGGATCCAATATGTCGGACAAAAATTAAAAATTAAACAAATTTGCTTAAAAATGGTCTATCTGGGTTTTTGGGGTCGCTGATTACAAATCTTAAGTCGGTTTTTAAAAATTCAAAATGGCGTATTCAATATGGCGGACAAAAATTAAAAATTAAACAAATTTGCTTGAAAATTGTCTCTTGGGGGTTTTTGGGATCGCTAATTACGAATCTAAAACGACAAAAGACAAGTGACGAAAAACACAAAAGACGAACGACAAAAACAAAAGACAATCAAGAGAAAACAAAAGGACAATGAAAAACGACAAAAAACAGTACTTCTCACCTATTTTTAATATTATTGTTGTTATAGTCGTAACATTAGATTCGCCATTTAAAAATTTTGTAAGAATGATTCCAGATTTGTATTTACACACCCCGCAAACTTCTAAGAAGCAGCATTCAGTCCTATATTGTACATTTTTTTACTATCATATTGTATCCACTATTTTTGATACCGGTCAAATACATGTCGAGATATGACGGCTCAAAGGTGTGAGGAAACAGTTCACGAAGAACTCAAAAGGGAAGAACAAAAACAATCCAAACGTATAAATTGTTGGTGGCCCTGAAAAGGGCCGGTCGAGGTTGTTCAAGAGCTAATAAGGCTCGAAACGTAAACGTCTGCGCGAGGAAGACGCAGACTTTATAGCAGGAGAACGCGTACCTGGTGAGAAGGCTTCAGTGGATAGACGCCGACCGGTATGAACAATACGTCAGGCGAGTATTGCTTTAGCACCGGGAAGTAGACGCGAGGAGGCGTCACCGGCAACGTCCTTGTTTTGTTACGGCTCGGGCCGAACAATATTTGGAGCTGCCTTTCTCGGCGAGGGTTCGCGGGCGGTACCGAAACGATGATGTTGGGTGCTTCCCGAGGGGCACGTAAGGGCAACTCGCGTGTAGATGGTGGCGGGGCGCTATTCGGATGCACGATGCGGTTTCCAGAGGGCTGTCGTGACACTGCGGTATATACCGGTACCGGGAGTGTGATAACCGAGCGGGGCTGCTGTCCCAATCGTCGGCGTGGATCCTTGGTGAGAGGGTGCCCCCGAATTAATTCCACGAAAAAACAGGAGTCCGACGTCGGTGGCTCAGGGTGGTCCGGGTCGTAGGCCAAGAAGGTCCGTAGGGTGTCGTTGTGTTCCTGGGCGGCACGTCGTTGGGCCCGCACTCTAGCGGCCTTACCGGGGCGGCGTCGTTTGACGCACGTGATTCTAGCCGGCATAAGCGGCGACAGTGGCCAGAGCCGATCGGTGTCTTCGACCATGACCCCGAGCAGGGTTCCAAGGCCCGAGACCCGTTCTACCCCAGGTGTCAGGTAGTTCGAACCCAAGCAGGGTTCCGAACACTATCCCCTGGAACCAGTTGGCTGCTTCTTCGCGTTGAGCAACTGGTTCCGGTTCGGGCTGTTGTTCTGAATGCAAACCAACCTCTCCGGGGCGTTTGATTTCTCGCCCGAAAAGTAAGTACCCAGGGGTGAACCCACTAGCTGCGTTCTTCCTTCTTCGTAGTGTGAATAGGAGCTCGGGTAACTGCTGATCCCAAATCTGCTGATTTTCTTCGTGTAACCTTAAGCGTAATCCATTGTGGTCCATTATCGCTCAGGACGCGGCCGGGGTATCCGTAGCGGGAGAAAACTTCTTCTTCTAAAATCTTCGTCAGCGTAGGGGCTTCTGACGAGCGTAGATGGAAAGCTTCTACCTATCTCGTGAACTAGTCCGTAACCACGAGGCCTTGGAGTCCTTCATATTATCGAGCCAGGTAAGGATCTTACTGTCGGTTCTTATTACGAACGGACGATTCTCCAGGTAGGGCTAATACTTCTTGATGGCCCATATGATGGCCATGTACTCTTACTTGTTGCAGTGGTAACGCGTTTCGGTCATCATTTCTCTATTCCGTTTCTCTTCTAAATTTAATATATCCCTTCTCTTCAAGCTTGATTACGAACCTGGCATCAGGGGACAGTACTTAGAACGTTGCTTAGGTTCAAGTTCCCGACACCTGGAGTAGAACGGGTCCTCGTCTTTCAAAACCCTGCTTGGATTTGAGATCGACGTCATCAATCGGCTCTGTCCACTACTGTCGCCTGTGTCGTCGAGTTTAACCCTCTTCCGTTTTATAATTTTCAATTCAATTTGTTTTTTTGTTCCACAATATTAATTTCACTTCTAAATTAACATTTATTTTGTGCTTTCTCTCGCACCTTTGAACCAGTCATTCACCACCACACAGTGGGGAATATTTAGAGTGGGCCCAACTGCCTATTGTCCCGAGCGGCGACAGCGCTGTGGGAAAAATCCAAAAGCGTCTGGCGCGCGGATAGGAAAAACCCGTGACGTCAGCACATAACACAGGTCAACAAAAAAGACTTACTTTTTTAACGAGATATCAGAATGGTTTCCGATGTATTTTTGGACGCTGAAAATGATCCTGAATTCCAAAATTGCCCATCACGTCAGGATTTTGAGAAAAGTGGGGGTAAAGACCCCAAAAACGCTTTTTTGATGATTTTCAACATTTTTTTTCTCCTTAACCTGACGTGCTAGAGACTTCCACAAGGTCTTAAATTAAAACTTGTAATGTGCACTACCAGACTGATATCCATAAAATAAAAAAAATTAAAAGCTTTTCTAAAAATGGGATTGAAGACACTAAAAAGGTGCGTTTTTGGATTGCTTTAATAGACTTCATGCAATTCCTGGATTCGCTTGAAAATTGTTACTCGGGGTAATAATTTGAAACCTTTTCAAAATTTAATTATTTCTTAAAATTCAGCTGTAATACTTTCTCTTTAAATTTGAATTAGTAAAAATGTTTACTAATTTATCATATAAATTTTTTTGAATTTTATTAAAAATTGTCCAAGGGGGAGGGGGTAGAAGTTCTGAACTTTTGCGTGACGCGCTCCACTTTGATTATTTCTTATAATTAGAGGAAAAAATTTTAAAAAAATTAGAATATGGGTTTTTTAGATTTTTTCATGGGCTTTTGAATGGCAAAGTCTATTTTCAAAAATTTTTTTATTTTGACATAAATTTTGAAAAAATAAAAATAAATTTTCACTTTTCGCATCTTTGGGTTCATTTTTTCTTTTTTCTTTTATTTTTAAATGAAAGCTGAGCTTTTTTCTGATGAAATACTTGTTTTCCAAAAAACCGTTTTTTTTGTTTTCGAGAAATGAATTTTTGAATATAGCGCATCACGTCGTCGCGCCACAATTTAATTTATAAAACGTTACAATGAACTATTTTCTGCATTTTACAGGGTTGAGACTGACATTAGAACAATATAATGCCTGCATTATAGTTTTTTTTAATTTTTTTAAATTAAAAAAAATATTTATTTTTTTAAATTTTAAACAAAATATTTTTGCAATTTTATTTTTAATTCAATGCCTGTATTTTATTTTTCTGTTCGCTTTTTTTTTACTTTACAAATGAAAATAAATAAATTGTAGGCATTAAATTAAAAATAAAAGTCTAAAAAAAATTTTTTTTAACCCTTTAACGCACGACTTTTTTGTAGCAGCGCAATTGACGTCATTGCTCGTATATAAAGGTTTTCGGGGTCCCTGAATACGAATATGAGGTCAGATTTTTAAAATTCAAAATGGCGGATCCAATATGGCGGCCATCTTTTCTAAAAATTAATTCAATTTGCCTGAAAATTGTTACTCGGGGGTTTTTTAAAGCGCTAATTACGAATCCGATATCCTTTTTTCAAAATTCAAAATGGTGGATCCAATATGGCGGACATCTTTTCTAAAAACTGATTCAATTTGCTTGAAAATTGTTATTTGGGGGTTTTCGGGGACGCTGAATACGAATTTGAGGTCAAATTTTAAAAATTCAAAATGGCGGATCCAATATGGCAGACATATTATCTAAAAACGTATTTAATTTGTTTGAAAATTGTTACTCGGTGATTTTCGAAGTCGTTGATTACGAATTAGATGTCAGATTTTAAAAATTCAAAATGGCGGATTCAATATGGCGGACATCTTTTCTAATAATTGATTCAATTTGCCTAAAAATTGTTAGTAGGGGGTTTTCAGGGCCGCTGTTTACTAATCCAATGTTAGAGTCTATGTTAGGCAATTGTTTTTCTATAGTCACGAATGTAAACGAACATTTAATTTTGACATCGTTTTCTTATTAGGCATTTGTTTATCGCATTGTCACAAATGTAGATTCATATTTTATTCGGATCGCGTTCTCATGTTAGGCTTTTGCTTTCCGATTTTCACAAATATAGTCAAGCATTTTAGATTGATTTCATCTTTGCGTTAGGCATTTTTTTTTCTGATTATTACGAATATAGAAATGAATATTTCATTAATCATTATGATACCGGTTTTGCGTTAGGCATTTTTTTTTACATTTTCACGAAGGTAGACGAACATTTTATTCTGATCTCGTTTTTATTTGGACATTTTATACACTAAATTAAAACCGCTATTTTACATTTTAAAACATTAAAATCAAAATCGTAATCAGCGACCCCGAAAACCCCCGAGTAACAATTTTCAGGCAAATTGAATCAATTTTGATAAAAGATGTCCGCCATATTGGATACGCCATTTTGAATTTTTAAAATCTGATATCAAATTCGTAATCAGCGACCCCGAAAACCCCCGAGTAACAATTTTCAGTAGCTTTGTTTCCTTTTATTTTCGAATTTGTAATTTTGTTGCAAATTTTGCAACAAATTTTTTTTCTTATTATTGTTGTAATTACAAAATTGTGAATTATTTTTTAAAATGTAAATTTTTTTCATAAAGGTTTATAAATTTGTGGGTCGTGAGCGTTTAGAAATCAAAAATATCTTAATTTTTGTCAAAGTTATAGATTTTAGAAATCAAAAGTGGTTTCGATCGAAACCGCTGGGCGTTAAAGGGTTAAATTTTGTTAAAAATTTTAAAAAATAAATATTTTTTTTAATTTAAAAAAATAAAAAAAAACTATAATGCAGGCATTATATTGTTCAAATGTCAGTCTCAACCCTGTAAAATGCAGAAAATAGTTCATTGTAACGTTTTATAAATTAAATTGTGGCGCGACGACATGATGCGCTATATTCAAAAATTCATTTCTCGAAAACAAAAAAAACGGTCTTTTGGAAAACAAGTATTTCATCAGAAAAAAGCTCAGCTTTCATTTAAAAATAAAAGAAAAAAGAAAAAATGAACCCAAATATGCGAAAAGTGAAAATTTATTTTTATTTTTTCAAAATTTATGTCAAAATAAAAAAATTTTTGAAAATAGACTTTGCCATTCGAAAGCCCATGAAAAAATCTAAAAAACCCATATTCTAATTTTTTTAAAAATTTTTTCCTCTAATTATAAGAAATAATCAAAGTGGAGCGCGTCACGCAAAAGTTCAGAACTTCTACCCCCTCCCCCTTGGACAATTTTTTATAAAATTCAAAAAAATTTATATGATAAATTACTAACCTATAGGGCATATCATAAAAAAAATTTGGGAATAATTGGACAACATTTTTTTTTTGGGTGGAGTTTTGACGTGATATCCACCTAATACTATATTATATTATTTTTTAATATTAGTCCTTTTATCATACTATCCTATTACCATATTGTATTTACCATATTATTATTCTTATTTTTGTATTAATTTATTATGATAATACTATATTATTATACTATTTTATTATTATTCTTATTCATGTATCGGGGAAGGGCACATGGCATTTGGTCAGGCATTTTGGTTGGTATCCAGGACCCAGAACTTTCCCGGACTCAGACGTGTCCATACCTCACTTCTCTTGACGCTGAACCGCTGCCTACCTTGGAAAGGACTACGTGCCCGAAGACCATCAGACTACCGCTACACCTGGTTGTTCGCCGAAGCGGAAATCACCGCCAGCCTGACCAGTGCTTGTGCCATTCCCAATAGGAAATATTACGAAAATAAAGGAAAGGATCAGAGAAGACCACAGCCGTTTACTTTGCTCTGCAAACCCTACACAAATAAAACAATCTGCCCTTTCTGGGCAAATTTTACGTAAAGAGAATAAGGCATAGGTTAGCTTGTCCTTTTCAGGATTAGCTAACCAACGTTATAATTTTTTTTGGTTCAAACAGTGAAAGCCAACCGGCTCCAGGGGATAGTGTTCGGAACCCTGCTTAGGTTTGAACTACCTGACACCTGGGGTAGAACGGGTCTCGGGCCTTGGAACCCTGCTCGGGGTCATGGTCGAAGACACCGATCGGCTCTGGCCACTGTCGCCGCCCAACGACGTGCCGCCCAGGAATACAACGACACCCTACGGACCTTCTTGGCCTACGACCCGGACCACCCTGAGCCACCGACGTCGGACTCCCGTTTTTTTCGTGGAATTAATTCGGAGGCACCCTCTCACCAAGGATCCACGCCGACGATTGGGACAGCAGCCCCGCTCGGTTATCACACTCCCGGTACCGGTATATACCGCAGTGTCACGACAGCCCCCTGGAAACCGCATCGTGCATCCGAATAGCGCCCCGCCACCATCTACACGCGAGCTACCCCTACGTGCCCCTCGGGAAGCACCCAATATCATCGTTTCGATACCGCCCGCGAACCCTCGCCGAGAAAGGCAGCTCCAAAAATTGTTCGGCCCGAGCCATAACAAAACAAGGACGTTGCCGGTGACTGTGTGGTGGTGTGAGTGACTGGCTCAAAGGTGCGAGAGAAAGCACAAAATAAATGTTAATTTGGAAGTGAAATTAATATTGTGGAACAAAAAAACAAATTGAATTAATAATTACAAAACGGCAGGGGGTTAAACTCGACGACACAGGCGACAGTAGTGGACAGAGCTGATTGATGACGTCGACCTTAAATCCAAGCAGGGTTTTGAGAGACGAGGACCCGTTCTACTCCAGGTGTCGGGTACTTGAACCTAAGCAACGTTCTAAGTACTGTCCCCTGATGCCAGGTTCGTAATCAAGCTTGAAGAGAAGGGATATATTAAATTTAGAAGAGAAACGGAATAGAGAAATGATGACCGTCAGCGTTTTCCTTAGTAATGAAAGACGTGCGATAAGTTGACGTGTTTGTCATGCGCAATTTTTTTATGCATGACGAAAAAATTCTTAGCCCATTTCTGTTTCAAGAAATGGCCCCTGACAGGAGAAATTGCGTGGCCCTTGTACAGACCAAGAAAGGGCGCGAATTTCTCGGTCGTGAGAGAAGACAATGAGTTTATCATTGTGATAGTTCTGGTGAAACGAAAAGTTGAGGATTAAAAGTTTGCGATGGAAACATGGGTGGAGCGAAAAAAAATGTGACAGCCAGTGCCCCCTTTTTAGTGGGGATTGAGTGACATGTCGATATAATACATGACCCATTTCTGTTTAAAGAAATGGCCCCTGATTGAAGCGATAGTGTGCCCTGGCTCGGGCTAGGTGAAAGTGGAGAATTGTGTATGGCTTAATGTGCAGAAAAATTGTTGAGCGCCACCGGGTTTTGATGTCCACTCCCGAAAGTGAAGGAGAAAGAGAGGTTTACAGGCATGGGCCAGCCGTGACAGGTAAATGGCTCTTGAAGCAAAAAGTACGAATTCGAAGGTGACTCTATGTTGAGAACGAAACCGTAGTGTGAAGAATGTTGTAGAGATGCGCGGTTAGCTCGGTAAGGCATAAGAAAAATTCTGTGGTAGGGGGGTCCATCCTGACATCCATCAGGATCTAAAAATTTCAGATTGAGAATTTTGACCCCGTGACCGTTCGGCATTATCCAAGCTTCAAACCGATTGAATTTGATCTATCTTCAGAAATACCTTCTGAATACGCCGCTAAAATGCGTTCGATACTTCAAACCAACGAATCGGTGTTCCATAAAGGGGGTAAACTTCGACAAACCTTGTCGATACAGCACGAGATCAAAATTCTCAATCCTAAACCTTTCCGAGAGCCCCCTAGACGTTTCTCTGACGTTAAGAAACGTTTCAATGACGAGCAAACTCGTGAGATGCTTGCCGATGATGTAATCGAACCAGCCACCGAAGAGTTCAGCTTTGCCCTAGTAGTGACTGAAAAATCTAGTGGCGAATTCCGCTTATGTGTCGACTACTGCCCGATCAATAAGCAAACTGTCGGTGCTCCCCAATGTATACTGCGTATACTCAAAGTTCTAAAGGATCTTGGGACAGCCTCTATCTTCAGCACCCTTGACCTTAAAAGTGGTTACTGGCAAGTACCACTAACCCCTGAATCCCGGAAATACACGGCCTTTTCAACTCCTGATGGCGGACAGTACCGTTTTCGTGTGATGCCGTTCGGTTTAAAAAATGCCCCAGGCACCTTCCAAACTCTAATGAGACAAGTGCTAGCGTCTTATTGGGGAAAATTCATCGTCGCCTACCTGGACGACATCATTATCTTCTTATCGTCTTAGGAAGAACACCTTCACCATCTGACCCTGGTATTAGAACGTATTCACACTTACAGTTTGACATGTTCCCCATCCAAACGTCACTTTGGACTAACCAGTCTACCGTATCTGGGCCATCTCGTTACCTCCGAAGGGAATCAAGCCCAACCACGCTATGTGGATGCGGTACAGAATGCAGTACCCCCAAAGTCTTGAAAGAAATTATCTTCGTTTCTGGGAACCTGCAATTAGATAATGGAGTACATTCCAAACTACTCTCTTCTAACCACTTCCCTTACTGATCTGCTTTTACCTAAAAAGCCCTATAAATGGACATCAACCCAACAAACCGCTTTCGAATCGCTAAAGGCCGCCTTTAAAAATCCGGCTCCCCTAAGTCGACCTGACCCCAATCTAACGTTCGTCCTTCAAACTGACGCAAGCTCCCTAGGAATGGGAGCTGTTCTGTTCCAGGAAGGTCCAGAAGGCAAACGGAAGATCATCTCCTACGCCAGCGCTAAGTTCAGCCCGACCGAAACGCGTTACCACTGCAACGAGCAAGAGTGCATAGCCATCATATGGGCCATCAAGAAGTATCAGTCCTACCTGAAGAATAGTCCGTTCGTAATAAGAACCGACAGTAAGATCCTTACCTGGCTCAATAACATGAAGGACTCCAAGGCCAAATTAGCGCGTTGGCGCATGCTCCTTATCCAGTTTAACTTCCGCATTGAGCATGTACCGGGAAAAGCGAAAGAGTTACCTGATGCGCTCTCCCGACAGCCGAACCCTGAAGAGTTTTCCCCCGGCGAGCCAGATTTGGAACGAGCTGCCTATCCGCACACGATGCATGTGTCCGCCCCTGCCGCTCATCCTGTAGTCAACGCCCTTTACATAACCACCCTAGCAGAAGAAATTACAAATGAGCAACAATTAGACCCTCTTATCTCCCGTCAGATGGAACAATGGTTTGCACTTCTTTGCAACTGGACCACTAACCTTCGCGAAGAAGAATTTCTCAGCGGAAACCAACTGGATGCAAAGGGATTCTGGAAATATTGCCAGCAGATCCGGAGGTGGAAGCTACGAGTACCGGCGACCATGAAATAACGGGTGATGTGGGAGCATCACGACACCAAACTAGTAGGCCACCCCGGTGCCAAGAAGACCACACGTTCCATCCAGGAACACTATTTCTGGCCCGGAATGACAAGGGATGTCAAGCGATACGTGTCGTTCACCCCTGGGTACTTACTTTTCGGTCGAGAAATCAAACGCCCCGGAGAGGTTGGTTTGCATCCAGAACAACAGCCCGAATCGGAACCGGATCCAGCTGCTCAACGCGAAGAAGCATCCAATTAATGCCAACAACGATACCAGCAGAAGTATGCTGGACCCGCATCTGATCCACTGTTCCAAGTTGGTGATTTCGTTTATGCACTGAATCACAAATTGTTGAATGCCGCCGGGCGCTACAACGCGAACATTTAGCCCGAACAGGGCCATACCGAATCACTGAAGTGGTGTCATCGGAAGTGTACTGGATCCATAAGGAAGGAGGGGCGCCTAAAGTTCACTACTCGCAACTTGTCGCCGCCCTCGAGAAGAAAGAATACCGGTTCAGGAACAACAGAGACTGAACATGGCCATTCTAGAACCAGTAACCGCTGTTTTGGAGGAAATAGCCGAAGAAGTCGATAACCCTGTCCCCGGCGGGACAGCAACGACAGGTTTACATGCAGCTGAACAAGCTCATACGAATTTACAAACCACACCCTTGGTTATCTCAGAGGAGATGCCCGTCGAGACGGTGCCTGCGTCTGAAGAAGCCGCTGTACAAGGAGAAGAACAGTCCTGCGAACTACCACCTACTGTTATCTCAGGAGAGATAACTGAAGCCGATCCTTACGTGGCTGAAAGAGCTCAAACAGGAGAGGACAACGACGAGGAAGGCCCAGCCGGTGACGTCCGGAAACGTTATCCCCGTCGACTATACTATTAATCTTTTATATTATTTTATTATAATGTTGTTGTATACCGACAGATTAGCTCAGTCGGAAGATGCCTCGCTTGGCGGTCGTTTAAGGATTAAGGGTATAAGTACCCTTGGTTCGCGCCCATTTAGCTTGGTATTTTTCCGGCACGTGAGATAATCTGAGCGGGAGGTTTGACGTCGGGGTATAATGATGTGCACCGTCGATTATTGTCCGGTACACACCATTAGAACTCGACTGTCGATAAACCGGTTGTACTCAGGAGAGGTTTTCTACAGTTTCCCTCTTCTCTGGCGAGAAAACCCATTGACGGGTGGTCCAGGCGTATGCAAGTTCTCCTAATAAAAGTCGGCTGTAGACGCAAAATTAGGTATATATATAAAATTTTCATATGTAGAATGGTTTCGCTTCATTCAAAAAAGTATTTCTCGGGGATTTCTAAAAGGAAGCATTTATAAGCCTTAAAAAAATTAACAAGTGATATTTATTAGTATAATACTTACGAAACATTAGGTTAACAACATATTATTAAAAGAATTAAACTATTTAAATAAAAAATGAAAACTTTTAGTGATTTTAACCTTATATTGTGAATTAATACATTGAAAATGCAAAAATTCACTTGTTTCTAACCAAATTATGATCAATATTGCCTTTTCTTCACATAACAAACTTTTTTTTACTTTAAATTAAAACTCACCTGACGTATTGTTCATACCGGTCGGCGTCTCCCCTGAAGCCTTCTTACCAGGTACGCGTTCTCCTGCTATAAATTATGCGTCTTCCTCGCGCAGACGTTTACGTTTCAAGCCTTATTAGCTCTTGACCAACCTCGACCGGCCCTTTTCAGCGCCACCAACAATTTATACGTTTAGATTGTTTTTGTTCTTTCCTTTTGAGTTCTTCGTGAACTGTTTCCTCCCACCTTTGCGCCATCATCTCTCGACATATATTTGACCGGTATAATTTTAAAGTTAGAAAAACTGACTTTTGATTCAGAATCAGCGACTTCAAAAACCTCCAAATGTCAACTTTTAAGCAAATTTGTTTAATTTTTAATTTTTGTCCGCCATTTGGATTCGCCATTTTGAATTTTGAAAATCTGACTACAGATTCATAATCAGCGACCCCGAAAATCCCGAGTGACAACTTTCAAGTAAATTTGTTTAATTTTTAATTTTTGTCCGCCATATTGGATCCGCCATTTTGAATTTTGAAAAACTGACTTCAGATTCGTAATCAGCGACCTTAAAAACCCCCGAGTGACAACTTTCAAGTAAAGTTAAATAATTTTTAATTTTATAGTCCGCCATATTGACTCCGCCATTTTGAAATTTCAAAATTTTGAAAATCTGATTGCAGATTCGTAATCAGCGACCTTGAAAACCATAGGTATTATACCTATTGTAGATATTTTTCAATTGCCTTAATTATGGGACTGAAAGGGTTAAGGTAAGTGAGAACGAAAGCGAAAAATACACAAATTGCACTATTTATAACTAGAAATTTAAAAAAAATAAAACTATTGTATGTATTCCAGAGCTGTGCAAAATTCGAACCGAACTCGGTTCGGTTCGAATTTTTGTTGTACCTTGAATGTCAAATTTTCGACATTCGAACTAGGCGAAAATATTAGAACAGTTCGGTTCCAATTATATTGCACAGCTCTAATGTATTCGAATAAAAAGAAAACTAAAAGTCAGATTCGTCATCAGACGAAGAAACCTTTTTTTTATTTAATTTACACTACCGTCCCACAGTGGGACCAAACTGCAATTTACTGTTCATAATAGTCTAGAGCCTTCATTTTTAACCGATTTTACTGAACTTTGTTTTAACTGAAAGATTATTAAATTTGCAAGAGATTCGTCGAGGCCGAATTTTAAATTTCAATTTGCTTATATTTATTTTTTTATTGCAAAGTTTAACAAAAGCATCTATTTTCAAGAAAAAGTTATCTCCAGCCTCTATAATCGAATGGCACGTGCTTAAAACTTTTTAGAAACACACCTCACGGCGGGTCTTAATTAACTTCAACCCAGAAGTTCTTGCCCAGATCTGATCTTTCTTGCTTTTGTTTCTGGGATGCCCCCTGATGATTTTAAGCATAAAATGAAAAAAATCGGTTAGGCCGTTTTAATAAAAACTGAATTTTAACATTTTTAAAAAAGGTTAATCAACATATTTTTCTTAAAATAAGTGCAAATAATCGCCACATCTACTTGAATCATTAAAAATGATATCAGAAAATAGGTCCTTGGTACTGAGTATCTTTAAGTAACTTTATACCAGAAAATTTAATTAAAAACTGTGAAAAACGGGTAAAAATGGAGTTTTTTTAATATTGCTCTCTCTCAGTACATATACATTTAAAATTACCTATAGAAGAATTAAAGAGTATAAAATTTTGAAAAAAACAAAAAAAATAGAGTGCTTTATCATTAAATATTCCGGATTTATGACCTTCCAAAGTCAGATTTTAGCAAAAAATATTGCGAAAAAAATTTTTATTTTAGTTTTAGAAGAATTGAAAGTGTTTTGTATATCTAACGCATATATATTACTGAAAATAAATTGAAGTAGACAAAATTCTGAGTAAATCCGTCGTTGAACTATCATTCTATCTCTAATAGGATTGGAGTTAAGATTTTTTTAAAATGGCCCTTTTTTGGAATTCTTTTTTTAATAATTTTTTTTCAATTGTTACATTTTGCAGGATGTTAATTGTAAAAATGCTCTTATATGGTTTTATCTTATATTTTAAAGAAATAAAAGCCCTATTAAATTTTTAAATTTCCAAACTTAAAACCTTAAAATAACAATACAGAAATTGTTTGCAAACTCACGTTTATTGATTTTAGAAAATTTGTAATAGACATCAAATTTATAACTCTAAACGTGTTAATAAAATAAATGTGATGAATGTAATTTAAAACTTAAAAACATCAACTGATATTAATACCAGTTTCATAAAAAATCAAGCAATATTGAAAAAAATTAATTTAAAATTTGGTCGAAAATCAAAAATATGATTTTGGCTTAAAAATTCGGATGTATTATTTATATTTCATTTTTATAATGGAAATTAGTTGTATTTATATTAAAAGTAACTACAAAAAATGTCACATCAATTTGACAAAAATTAAAAAAAATTGCATTTTTTGATTTTTTAGAAATTTGTAAAAAAAGCTATAACTTTCGTTCAGCTTAATATTTTTCAATCGGATATTGTTAGAAATTTAAGTTAAACTAAGACCAAGGAGACTGTAAAGTTTCGTTTTAATCGGTCAAATAGTCTTTGTGTTTATCGCGGACAAAATATTGCGGACAGACAGACATACATACATAATTTTATTTATTGTCATTTTCGGAATTCTTACTACTCGAATAGAAAAACTAAACATGAATTGTCAAATTCTATGCAATGTACAGACATAAGTCTGATCTTATTTATAATAATACAACCGTCTTCACTCATTTTGAAAGTTAATATTGTTTTCATAATGTTCATGAAAAGTTTTTGTTCCTAAATATTTAATTGGGCTTTTATTTCTTTAAACTATAAGATAAAACTATATGATGAGAGCATTTTTACATTTAACATCCTGCAAAATGTAACAATTTAAAAAAAACGATTAAAAAAAAATTCCAAAGAAATAGCCATTTTTAAAAAAAAATCGTAACTCCGATCCTATTAGAAATAGAATGATACTTCAACGACGGATTTACTCAGAATTTAGTCTACTTCAATTTATTTTCAATAATATATATGCGTTAGATACACGAAACACTTTCTATTTTTCAAAAACTAAAATAAAAATTTTTTTCGCGATATTTCTTGCTGAAATCTGACTTTAGAACGTCATAAATCCGGAACATTTAATGATAAAACACTTTATTTTTTTTTTGTTTTCTTCAAAATGTTATACTCTTTAATTCTTCTATAGATTATTTTAGGTGTATATGTACTGGGAGAGAGCAATATTCAAAAAACTCCATTTTTTACCCGTTTTTTACAGTTTTTAATTAAATTTTCTGGTATAAAGTTACTTAAAGATACTCCGTACCTAGGATCTTATTTTAAGAAAAATATGTTGATTAACCTCTTTCCAAAATGTTAAAAATCAGTTTTTTCAAAAACGGCCCAACCGATTTTTTTTTTATTTTATGCTTAAAATCATCAGGGGGCATCCCAGAAACAAAAGCAAGAAAGAACCGATCTGGGCAAGAACTTCTGGGTTGAAGTTAATTAAGACCCGCCGTGCCTAGAGTAATCTGTAAATTGTAGAAAATTTGTGCAGGTAAATATTCGAATGTTATAAACAATTTATATTAACAAATAATTACGTTTACAAAAAATGGTTAATGTGGACAATTGCTTTGATAGATTTTGATGAAATTGTATACTGAAGGGTTTTGGGGTCGCTGATTACGAATCCAATGTTGGTTTTTTAAAATTCAAAATGGCGGATCCAATATGGCGGTTGCTTCTTTTGAAAATCGATTCAATTTGGCTACAAATCGTTACTCAGGGGTTTTTGGGGTCGCTGATTACGAATCCGATGTTGGTTTTTCAATATTTAAAATGGCGGATCTAATATGGCGGATGTTTTTTTTAAATCGATTCAATTTGGCTAAAAATCATTACTCAGGGGTTTTTGGGGTCGCTGATTACGAATCCGATGTTGGTTTTTTAACCCTTAAACCGCACCCTGGGTGTGCAACACCCATATTCTAGCTTTTTACTCTAATATATCGGTTAAATTCGTAAAAATTAAACATGTGTCGTTATTGGACGATACATTTTGTACTTAAGTTTATGTTCCGTAAGGGACATTAGTCTCCCAAGTGTCTTTGGATTCGGAAGTGTGCGGTTTAAGGGTTAATATTTAAAATGGCGGATCCAATATGGCGGATGCTTTTTCTTAACCCATTAACGCCTGAATGCACTGCATTTTTAGTCTGACTTCAAACTTAAGTATTTCTTAATAAACATACTATTTTCTTTTCGGACAAATTTTTTTTTATGTATTGGAGTGTCCTCTATCCGAATATCATGTTTAAAAATTATTACAAAATTGTTTAACAATATTTTTTTGCATATAATTAAAAAATTACACAATTTTTTAATGATTTTTTTTTTAAATCTTAAATTTAAATGTCAAAAGAATTTTTTAACGGTTTACATTTCCATAAATCGTGCACTCGATTGTTACACTTTCCAAATATATATCGTCCTTTTGCAAATAAACTTTTGATTTTTCAAAATGGCGCCTAAAAACTCAAAAATTTATGAAAATTTAAAATTTATTGTCCGATGTACATTTTTTTTAAATTTGGCTTGAAAATGATTACTCGCGGGTTTTTGGGGTCGCTGATTACGAATCTGAAATTACTTTTTGAAAATTCAAAATGGCGGATCCAATATGGCGGACAAAATTTTCAAAAATCAGTCGGATTCTCTTCAAAATCCTTACTCGGGGGTTTTCGAGGTCGCTGATTACGAATCTGAAATTACTTTTTGAAAATTCAAAATGGCGGATCCAATATGTCAGAAAAAATTTTCAAAAATCAGTCGGATTCTCTTTAAAACCCTTACTCGGGGGTTTTCGAGGTCGCTGATTACGAATCTGATATTACTTTTTCAAAATTCAAAATGGCAATCCCATACAACGGGTAAAGAAGGTTAAATTTTATTTAATCCTTTTGAAAATGCTTACTCAAGGGTTTTTAAGGACACTTTATTTAAATATCTTTAATTATTTTAAACATCTTTAGCCACCAGTTGCTAAACTGATGTTTCCAATTCTCACCGCGTGGAGGTAGATGAACAACGAGAATCTTATTATTATTATTATTATTTATTTATTTTATTTTATTAATTATTTAATTATTTATTTATTTATTTTTTTATTTATTATTTATTTATTATTATTTATTTATTTATTTATTTTTATTTTATTATTTATTATTATTATTATTATTATTACACTCTTACAAATGGGAATTTTTCAGTTTCCGGCTCTGAAAAGGCTTCGACCAGAAAGATTTTATCGAAATTTCCGAGATCATATCTGTCACTAAATGGCACGTCACTACCGTCATTCAGGGCTAATTTCATCTCGGCTCTTAACAACCTCTCTCTCAAAACTTGTGACGACCCGCTGATACACAATTGGTGTCTCAGTAAATTCGTCACTACTTGACCAATTTGCATGACTTTAATTATTTCCCATGCTCGGCTTACGCATGGTACTTTAATTAGTTCGCCCATGCGTCTTTTGTAGTCCTGCATCTCGCTAATTGCCTTTGCCATTTCAAAATAAAAAAAAATTCTAAGTTCGAATAATTTTTAATTTCAAGGGTGGTGCACGATTAGTATACACGGCCCTGTGCTGTCTTGAAAGCAAGGACGTACCTACTCAAGGAGGGCCCCCTTTTAATATTTTTCTTTTCTGGCAGACTGGTGATTCGACTCTCCCACTATCTCTTCTTCTCGTTCTCTCTCTCTCTTTGTGTGTAGCCGCAATTACTACTGCTACTGAGCCACTTTTCTTGGCGCGCGCAAACTTTCTCTCGGCTGCTGAATTTCAAATATCCCAACGCGTCGTTTCTCTCGACCGTCCGGCGCACTATTTGCAGTAAAATGACTAATTCGAATTTTACTTCCGGTCTAACATGTGCTCGGCATAAAATTTTGAGAAAATTTTTGATTTTGCACAAGTTTGTTGGGAATTTTACTCGGAATTTTCTCACAAAACTGGCTTTCGACAAAACAAAAAAAATTTTGATTGTTGATTTCAATTTTTATCGCGGCAGGAAATTTTTGCAGTCTCAAAAGAAAAAAAAAATTTTTAACTTTAATGGCAAAGGCACTCTACAATTTTATTTTGAGCAAATTTTGGCAGTAATTTACTCATAATTTATGAATAAATAAATTCTGCCATTGGCAAAATAAATCGACAAACAATCTGGCAAATGAATTTCTGAATTTTCTTGTCAAACAAAATTTTTCCTGGCTCTGGAAAATTGAAAATTTAAAAATTTCGGCTTCTGGCTATTGAATTCTGAACTCTCGGCTATTGACAAGAAATTTGTCGGCTTTGGAAAATCGAAGTCCAGAATTCTGGCAAAATTTTACAATGCAATGGCAAGTAAATAATTTATAGTCGTGTCTCGGTTCGAGCCTGGTCCCACGTTGGACGCCAAATTTTGTGACGTATGATTTTAAACAATTTTAATTTTAGTTCAAAGTTTCTGCTTTACGTCAGGCAAAATCCGACACTTTCAACAAAAATAATAATATGAAATTTATGTTAATAAATTTCGCCGTCAGGCGCCAATTCATTTTTAAGCTCAATTAATGAACTACTCGACTCTTTAACAACAACCCGACAAACAACAACACCTCTAAGACGCTCACAATCGTCAGAGGAAATTCTGCCTGAACAAGTTGGCAAGCAGAAATGCCAACGACGAGACACGACTGGCACGATACTGAATCACCCAACGACGCTTCTCAATCTCTCTTTCACTGGCTTCTCGGCGGCTGTTTTCCTCAGGTATAACTAGGGAATAATCCAAAAGAAAACACCTTCACTTCTCTTTTCACTCTTTATTAATCCTTTTCTCGGCACGACACTCTAATTCCTTGACACACTCAAAATTTCACAAAACTAAAACATTACACAACTTTCTCCCTAATGTCTCTTAGAACACTCTATCTACTCAACTCTCTACGCATCTCGTAGATCACTCATTACCAAGATGTCGGCGAAAAACTACAGACACCTGTTTCTCGCTTTTCCTACACGCGCTCGGCTTCTTTAACTAGTCTTCTCTCTCGTTCCAACTGGCTCTCCTCTCTCGGCCTCTCTCTAACAATGAGCGGCTCTGCTCTCTAGCACTTTCTCTCCTACTAACTAGCCGCGCTACACACATTCACCACTGATAGTGGGTCACACGGCAGTTTCGACTTTCTAAATTACCATACCAATTAACGATCACGGTTCAGGGATGATTCCGACAGATGACATGACGATTCACATCGTCACAGGTTCAAATTGACTTTTAGACCACAATTAAAAACCAAATTAAAAAAAAAATTTCTCTAACGCTGAACTAAATTCTGAAGAGATCTGTGAGAGTCAATTTTTTAATTTTTGTTTTTTAAATTTTTAATGTTTAGGCAAAGTGTAAAATTTTTTTTTTTACATTTTTCGATTTCTTTTGTTAAAAAAAATTCTTGCATACTTAAAATTGTATACATTTAATGTCTGGCGGTGTGTAAGTAGTAAAAAAAGTTTTTGCATTTAAAATTGTTATAAACAATTTTTATAAACAATTACACTCTATAGGAAGTTATGTTTAAAAATAAATTTTTTTTTAAAGATATTTGCTTCAGATTATTGTATTTAAACTTTTTTTTTGTTAATCTGATATTTTGAAATAATTTTTCTTAATTGTTTAAATAATTTTTATAAACAATTGTACTGTAAGAACATTTTTAGGCAGAAATGAATCGAAATTTTTACGAGTAATGTTTCATCTAAGCCCAAAAGAGATTATCTTTATAAAAAAGTCGTTTTTCAATTAACCCTTTCGTGCCCCCGTCAAATCCAGCGGTTGGATTTGCTTCCAAATTGATACTCGGGGGTTTTCGGGGTCGCTCATTACGAATCCGATGTCAGTTTTTCAAAATTCAAAATGGCGAATCCAATATGGCAGACAAAATTTAAAAAAATTGCTTGAATTTGCGTCAATATTGTTACTTGAGGGTTTTCGGGGTCGCTGAGTGCGAATCAGAAGTCAGATTTTAAAAATTTTCAAAATTCAAAATGGCGGATCCAATATGGCAGACAAGATTTTAAAAAATTGCTTGAATTTGCGTCAATATTGTTACTTGGGGGTTTTCGGGGTCGCTGATTGCGAATCAGAAGTGTTGGTGTAGTATTGCAAATTAAGTAGTGTGGTACAGACATGGAAGGGGTAGGGTAAAAATGACCATTTTTTATAGTATTCAAGGGTCTAATAACAAGATGGGTCTAGTTCGAAAATATCGGTCTTAAAATCAGATAAGTTTGAGTCTGGCGACCTGGTTTATAGTAAGGCCCAGAAAAGTGTCTGGAAAGTCCACTAGTTACCCTCAATATAATTTAATAGAATTGGAACAATATATAATAAAATTACAGACGTTACAAAACGTGCTTCCTAAGTAAGTTTCTAGCTTAGAAGGATTATCCTTTTTAGCAATTTGGTTTTATAACAGTAATTATGCTATGAACCAACAACAAATGTACAGAAATGTTCTTCGACAGAACATACCGGCCGCCTTGAACGACTCGTGTTCAAAAATGTTAATTAAAAAACTTGAATTTGCTATATTATGAATTTTATAAATAGAGTACATTTGTTAATAAAAAATATTGTGACTTCAATAAAAAGTTGTAATAATGTCTAATTGTCAGCTTGAAGTGGGCACACCTTTTTTACACATCTCTTGTATTTTCCATTGGCTGTTGCGACGGTCACAACTCTTATAACCCCATCGGCACCAGGATGAGTCTCAACAATATGTCCGAGTGCCCACTGCAAAGGTGGCAGATTGTCTTCCTTCAAAATCACCAAGGTTCCAATTTGAATATTTGAGGAACCTGATTGCCATTTGTTGCGACTGATTTGCTCATTTAAGTATTCCTTGTGCCAGCGACACCAGAAATGTTGTCGCATTTGTTGAGCGTGTTGCCAAGGTGAGAGTCTGCCAGGGTTGATGTCTTGTAGGTCTACCTGTGGTAAGCTTGTTAATGGACCACCTATGAGGAAATGACCTGGGGTTAAAGGACGGAAATCGTTCGAATCAGAGGATAATGGTGTGATAGGACGTGAATGAAGAACTGCCTCAATCTCAATTACATACGTTTGCAATTGTTCAAATGTTAAAACTGTATCACTGTATGTTCTTAAAAAATGACGTTTGAATGATTTTACCGCAGCTTCCCAAAGACCGCCAAAATGAGGAGATCTGGGGGGGATAAAGTTCCACGTAATTTTCTCATTATTTAAAAAATGATTAACGTTATTAAAGTGTGTAGGTGAATTAATTATATCACTTAATTCCTTTAATTCTCTGCTAGCTCCGACAAAGTTTGTAGCATTGTCTGAATAAATTGCTCTAGATTTACCGCGACGAGCGAATAATCTTTTTAAACTCGCGATAAATGCATCGGTTGTCAGGTCACTTACTAGTTCAAGATGAACAGCCTTAGTAGAAAGACAAATAAAAACAGCAACATTGCATTTGATTTTTTTTGTATTACGGTATCTTTTTTCCTTTATATAAAAAGAGCCACAATAATCAATTCCAACGTTCAAAAACGGACGCGAATAGGTTGACCGATCAGTGGGTAAATTTCCCATAATGTGCTTAAAGGCTTGAGGTTTCACTCGAGAGCATTTCGTGCATTGACGTATAACCTTTCTAACTGTATTTCTTCCGTCAAGAAGCCAATATCGTTCCCTAATTGCGTATAGAGTAGTTTGTATTCCGGCATGTTTTAATTCGACATGTTTTTCACGAATTATCATATCTGAAATATGAGATTTTCTGGGAAGCAAGATCGGATGTTTTTGTTCATAAACTAAATCTGAATGTTTTAGATTTATTTATCTTCCTCCTACCTTAAGAATTCCGTTTTCTAGAAATGGACTGAGAGAAAGAATTTTACTTTTATTATCAATTTCCTTGTCATTTTGCAATTGTTTAATTTCTCGAAGAAATTCAGTTGACTGGGCTGATTTAATAATAAAATTTAATGAACAATCAATTTGGGTAGCTCCATGCCTAAAAAATCAAAGTTGTCCCCTACTTCTTCGATTTTGTTGAAACTTCGAAACTTTGAAGTGAAATACATGCCAGTAAAAAACCCTAAATCGATTTCGAAAAATTTTGAAAATTTTTGGATGTACGAGGTTTTTAAAATTTTTTTTGAAATTTTGAAAATGGTATATCTCAAAGGAAAATGAATAAAATTTAATGAAATTTTCAGGGAATGCTTATTGTTTACAGACAATTGAAGAAAATATTTTATAAAAAATTTTTATTTTTTTTTAAACAAATTATTTAAAAAATAATTTTTAAATAAACAATTTTTTGAAAAGTGCCATTTTTTTTGCTTTTAATAACAATGATTCGATTCCCACTTATTTCACGAGTATTTTCCAAAAAAAAAATCGATGGAGGGTCTGAAACTTTAGGAGATATTGAATTTTTTGTCCTGGCGCGCAACCGTAAGAAGCGCATTTTCAGGCTATACTGTACATACAAACTAATGTTCAAAATCACCTATAAGTCGTAAATTTTAACCGAATTAAATTTTTCTTTTTGGAGAATGTCAGGCAATAAATTTGTAAGAATACTGTGCATTTTTTAAATTTATATTTGTTTAAACAAATTATTATTATTGTTGTTAATTACTAACTTTTTACATATTGTACCTAGAGAGGTGTATTTTTTCCAATTTTGTAATTTACCGGACCTTACATAAATACAGATGCAGATTTAAAACATAATTATTAATATTTAAGCAAGATTTAAACAAATTATTATTGTTTATTTCTAATTATTTACGGAATAGTATACTAGAAAGATGCAGTTTTTTCTAATCATGCAAATTTACCAAACTTTTTCAAATTCCGATTTACATTGAAAATAAAATTATAATTTAAACAAAAATAAGAATAAAAAAAAAAAATTAAAATAAAAATATTAAAATTATTAATAATAATAATTAATAATAAATAATTAATAATAATAATTAATAATTAATAATTAATAATTATTAATTATTAATATTATTAAATATTAAAATTTAAAAATTGTTTAAATAATAATTGTACTTTTAATTTTAATCTGGGTATGTCCATGTCAAATAAATTAAAGTTGTCCCCTAGTTCTTTGATTTCTATGAAACTTCGAAAAATTGTCACAGAACACATGATAACGAAAAGTGTGAAAACGATTTTATAATTATTTGTTAATCACGATTATAAATATTAAATAAATAACAAATTGCCTATATTGAAAGCTTTTGAAATTTAAATACTTTCGGAGACATTGAGAATAAAAACACTTTATTGAGTTTACAAAATTAAGTAAAATTAACTTTTGGAAAGCAAAATAACACAATTAATATTTAATTTAATTGTTATTACCAATTATTTAAACAATTTTTTAACCAAGTCAATTCTTATAAACAATTATTTTAAACAGATGAGTTTTAACTGAAGTAAATAATGATATTATTATTTAATTTGTCATATAAATTTAAGAAAATTTATTAATTTTTTGATAATAAAAAATTTTTATAACAATAAACCGCAACACAACTAACACACTTATCCTATCGTTAGTAGGTATGCAATATCATTATTTACTTCGTCAAAAATATTTCATAAAATTTATTAAATTTTTGTTGCGAAAAATGGTTATAACAATAATTGTTTTAAAAAACTATGTTTGTTAAGCTTTTATTCCAGAGCTATAATAATAAACTTCTGATTTCATAGAAATCAAAGAACTAGAGGACAACTTTAATTTATTTGACATGGACATACCCAGATTAAAATTAAAAGTACAATTATTATTTAAACAATTTTTAAATTTTAATATTTAATAATATTAATAATTAATTATTAATTATTAATTATTAATTATTATTATTAATTATTTATTATTAATTATTATTATTAATAATTTTAATATTTTAATTTTAGTTTTTTTTTATTCTTATTTTTGTTTAAATTATAATTTTATTTTCAATGTAAATCGGAATTTGAAAAAGTTTGATAAATTTGCATGATTAGAAAAAACTGCATCTTTCTAGTATACTATTCCGTAAATAATTAGAAATAAACAATAATAATTTGTTTAAATCTTGCTTAAATATTAATAATTATGTTTTAAATCTGCATCTGTATTTATGTAATTGCCTGACATTCTCCAAAAAGAAAAATTAAATTCGGTTAAAATTTACGACTTATAGGTGATTTTAAACATTAGTTTGTATGTACAGTATAGCCTGAAAATGCGCTTCTTACGGTTGCGCGCCAGGACAAAAAATTCAATATCTCCTAAAGTTTCAGACCCTCCATCGATTTTTTTTTTGGAAAATACTCGTGAAATAAGTGGGAATCGAATCATTGTTATTGAAAGCAAAAAAAAATGGCACTTTTCAAAAAATTGTTTATTTAAAAATTATTTTTTAAATAATTTGTTTAAAAAAAAATAAAAATTTTTTATAAAATATTTTCTTCAATTGTCTGTAAACAATAAGCATTCCCTGAAAATTTCATTAAAATTTTATTCATTTTCCTTTGAGATATACCATTTTCAAAATTTCAAAAAAAATTTTAAAAACCTCGTACATCCAAAATTTTTCAAAGTTTTTCGAAATCGATTTAGGGTTTTTTACTGGCATGTATTCCACTTCAAAATTTCGAAGTTTCAACAAAATCGAAGAAGTAGGGAACAACTTTGATTTTTTAGGCATGGAGCTACCCATTTCTGCGTGTGATAATTGTCCTGATAGTTTCTCTTTATTTTTCGGGTTTGAGTTATGAATAAAACGAAAGCAGAAGGCTAATACGCGGTTTAATGTGCGCATAGACGAAAATCTATTAAAAATTTCATTCGACGACATTATAAGAGCCATCGTTGTTTGTGCAATACGTACATTTCGAGTTTCCGGAATTTCACAAGTTTGAAGTTTTATCTCAGGCCAAGTATTTTCATCTTGACTGAGCCAAGAAGGTCCATATTGCCAAATATGGTCTGTCAAAAATTCTGTTGGACTTCTTCCTCGCGAAGACAAGTCGGCTGGGTTATCTTGAGTAGGAACATGTTTCCACTCATGAGATTGTGTAATCTCTTGAATTTCAGCTACTCTGTTAGAAACGAATGTTTTTAATTTATGCGGTGGAGTTAATATCCAATGCAATGCAATAGTCGAGTCAGACCAGAAAATTACCTTTTTTACCTCTAAATGTGTTAGAGCTGGAAATAAAGAGGCATACAACCGAGACAATAGCTGGGCGGAGCAGAGCTCTAATCTAGGTAAAGTAACAGGATGAACCGGTGCGACCCGAGATTTGGAGCAGGCAAGAAGGGACTTGTGCTGTCCTTGTCTATCTGTGGTTCGCAGGTATATACAAGCTCCGTAGGCCCGTTCGCTTGCATCACAAAACCCATGAATTTGTATTTCTATTGTGTCCGGGGCAATTAGACACCTATTGAAGCGCATGTTATTTAAAAGAGGCAATTGATTGCTAAGCTCTTTCCAAATTGTTTGAACCTGAGGTGGAATTATTTCATCCCATGATATTTGTAATTTCCATAATAATTGGATTATTAACTTTGCTTTGACAATAACTGGACCAAGCAATCCAAGTGGATCGAAAAGTTTCGCGATTTCTGATAAAATTAATCTTTTTGTTAATTGTTTGTCGGGATTTAAAGGTTTGACACTATAGAGAATAGTATCATCCTTTGGATTCCAAAAAATTCCTAGTGTTTTTATGGTGTCTATTGAGTGTAGGGACATTAATTCAGTTTCACTAGTTTCTGTCATATCGTTAATTAAGCGTGAATCATTTGATGCCCATTTACGCAAATTAAAACCGCCCTTTTTTGTTAATTCAATAAGTTCATTGCGTAACTCTAAAGCCTCTTGATATGTCGATGCACCTGTGTGCATGTCATCGACAAAGAAATCTTGTTTTACAACCTTAGCAGCTAAAGGGAAAGCGACACCTTCATCTATTGCCAATTGTTTCAAAACTCGAGTTGCTAGAAAAGAAGCTGATGCGGTACCGTACGTAACGGTTTTTAATTTGTAAATTTTTATAGGTTCTGTTGGATTGCTGCGCCAAAGAATTTTCTGATAATTTGCATCTTCTATATTTACCTGAATCTGCCTATACATCTTTTCAATATTAGCTGTAAGAGCGAACGGAAAAGATCTAAATCTTGTATAAATTGTAAATAAATCGTCTTGTATTGTTGGACCTACCATTAGAGCCTTATTTAATGACATGTCATTTGAATCTTCCATTGAACCATCGAAAAATACTCTTGTTTTAGTTGATAAGCTGTCTTCTTTTAAAACAGCATGATGGGGCAAAAAGAAACCTGTATAGCGAGAATTAGGATCAATATCTAATGACATGTGATTAAGAGCTTCGTATTCTTCGAGAAAATTAGAATAAGCCTCCTTTAATACTGTATTCTTTAAAAATTTATTTTCTAGAGCATAAAAACGTCGAAGAGCTATCTCATACGATTTTCCTAACCTTTCTTTATTCTCATTAAAGGGCAATTTAACTATATATTGACCATTATCGTTTCTCTTAACGTTTTGAGAAAAGTGTGACTCACAAGCTTGTTCTTGTACCGAAAAAATTTGTTTTTTCTGAACCTCCTCTATTTCCCAAAAACGAGTTAGTTCATCATTTTGAAAAAGAGTTGAATTCATTGTCAAGTGACAAGTTGTATTTTTTAAACCTAAATATGTTTGAGATACATCACCTGCTATAATCCAACCTAATCGAGTCTTTTGTAATATTGCCTCATGACCTTGAAGCTTTACTTGACCTACGCATATGAGCTTGTAAAACAATTGCACGCCGATTAAAGCATCAACTTCGGCGGGTTTAAAAAACTCAGGATCGGCAAGCTTTAAATTTGTTGGTATGTTAAGAACATTTCGATTAATTGGTATTGACGGCAAGGTACCTGTAACATGTGGGACGACTAGAAAATCTAGTTTTTTCTCAAAATTATTAAAGCGAGATTTAAATGTTGCCGAGACAGATTCATTAATATCATTTGAGGCTAGATTTAAACCTGTAACCGCAATGTTAACAGATTGTCTAGGCAGTTTGAGAAGGGATGCCATTTTCTCTGTCATATAATGTGATTGAGATCCATTGTCTAATAATATTCGACATGGATGTGAGTGACCTTGATTATCGATTATGTCGACAATGGCCGTAGATACTAAAGAATGAGAAGTTGTGTGTGATTGCATATTAACTGACGAATTGTTTGCATTAGGTACCTCCGAAGGTTCCACTGCCTTTTCCTCAATATGCAATAGAGAATTGTGTTTTTTACCACATTTTCTACATGGACCTGATCGACATTCTTTCGCCCGGTGCTTTGGACGCAAACAATTAGTACAAGGAGAAAGTTTTCGAGTTTCCTCTATTCTTTCTTTTATGGAAAATTTTAGAAACTTTTTACAAGAAAAAATCCCGTGCTCACCTTGACAGTAAAAACAAGCTGGTCTACTCGTCTGAGATGCAACATATGCGTGATGCTGAGGATTCTTTTTTGGCGCGTTGCTAATATTTCGCGAGTCATTTTTATTACCTGATTTGACGCTTACTTGAACCGATTTTATGTCCTCAAATTGAGCCCTGCGCTGGAGAAAGGTTATCATGTCTTTCATTGTTGGAAGTGTTATCTCATTAGTGATATCTTCGAATTTTTTGCGCGTGGGAGCATTAAGTTTATCTTTAATTAACAACAGGAGAATTGTGTCCCATTTGTCAACGGGTTGTCCTAATGCACGAAGTGCTCTCAAATGTTTTTGTATATGATCCAATAGTGCACGAATAGAAAATTCCTTAGATGTTACCGAAGCTTGTATAATTGCTCTAGTATGATTTTCAATGATTACCCGTTTATTGTCATAGCGATCTTTTAATAAGTTCCATGCGACAGTATAATTGTCGGATGATGTTTCAAGAGATGCAATTAAGTCTGCAGCTTCATCTTTTAAGCAAGATTTTAAATAATGAAGCTTTTGAATCTGAGGAATTTTCGGATTGTCATGCACTATTGATTTAAATGTGTCAGAAAATCCTAACCATGTATCGTATGTGCCAATGAATGTTGGAAGATTTATGGTGGGAAGCCTAATATTTGAAAATATTATATTCTCTTGACTGTTAGTTAAATGCTCTGTGGATGCTGAGTGACTAATTTCTCTTGAACTAGTATTTTCCGGATTTAGCAATGCCTTTAATGAAGCAGATAAGAAAAAATAACGTTCCTCGAAATTGTCACGCGCGGGTGACCTGAATTCAGACGACGGATCATCATTATTAATAATTTCAATCTCTTCCGGTACAAGTTCTTCGAGACGCGTTTGAACTTTATCGAATTCGGCCCAAGTCTCCTCAAGTTTTTGCAATCTTCCTTAAGGATCAAGCATAACTATGCTTTTGGCGTCAGTAATTTTGTCTAATGCGCTTCCTAAGTTTGTTAATATTCTTTTAATATTACCCCTTTGCATGTGCAGAGCTTTAATTTCCTTTTCTGACATTGTTATTATTTCTTTTTGAAAAATACGAAATTGAGACTGACAACAATTCTGTATGAAAGGATATTTTAATAGGAATTGGTGGTACAATTAACTTACTTACCAAAGGATTGATGAGATGAACTGATTGATGTCGTAGCAACTGGAACTCCGTCCACGATGAATCCACGAAATTTAGGGCCAAGTACTGGAACACAGCTTCCCTTGATGATTTTCTCACTCGATTAATTCGTATTGGGTTGAAATGGTTGCGTTGGTATGAATTTCAAGATTAAAGTTTTTAATTTAGTTAGAATTGGAACACGATCTCCAACACGATACTTTTCTCACTTGCAAAGTCTATGATACAGGAACACTGTTAACTGTGATTACTGACAGTTTTATTGTATTGTTTATCACTTTAAGTACACCTTTTGCATTGAACTTAGTCCTTTATCATTTCAAAAAAATGTATTGTTCACCACTTGCACTGATTCAGGTTGTCGGCCAAATTAACAATCGTTACACATTTTAATTGTAACTACACTTGTTACTTCAGTAAACGTAACAACACGACATATTTCCGCATGACATTTGCGTAACAAACACGCGACAAATATATCCAACGTTCGAAGGACCAAAAATGTTTCGTGGTATGGTAAAATTTAGAGTTGAAATAATAAGGCGCACATTACGGTTCATATAATTTAATTATTTATTTTAAATATAAGGATAAGGTGTTTACTTGAATACAATTTGCTCATTTTTTGATTGGAGCTGATCGCGTCGAATCATTTGTGACAGTTCGAACACGACTGGTTATTTTTGAGTTTTTTTGTAGAGGTGTTGGTGTAGTATTGCAAATTAAGTAGTGGGGTACAGACATGGAAGGGGTAGGGTAAAAATGACCATTTTTTATAGCATTCAAGGGTCTAATAACAAGATGGGTCTAGTTCGAAAATATCGGTCTTAAAATCAGATAAGTTTGAGTCTGGCGACCTGGTTTATGGTAGGGCCCAGAAAAGTGTCCGGAAAGTCCACTAGTTACCCTCAATATAATTTAATAGAATTGGAACAATATATAATAAAATTACAGACGTTACAAAACGTGCTTCTTAAGTAAGTTTCTAGCTTAGAAGGATTATCCTTTTTAGCAATTTGGTTTTATAACAGTAATTATGCTATGAACCAACAACAAATGTACAGAAATGTTCTTCGACAGAACAGGCTTGTTTAAATTTGCGCGTCATTCATGATATTTTCGCGTCTTAACACCAAAAGATGATAGTAAAAATTGGAAATCAATCTGACAACATTTGCGAAGTTAGGAGTTTATTTTTAAAAAACACCTGTTTTTGAAAAATGTCAACGGAAACTTTGACACGTTTTATCATATTGTTTTCTTTATTAGTAATTCCGAATATTTATTTACGTGAGTGTTTTCCAGAGTGGAATTTCCTGCTGAACACGAATATCGTATTTATTTTCAATTAAATTCACGTCTTTTCACAAAAAATTTGGAAAAATTAAAATATGGGCTCCTTTTTCCCCCACGGGGTAAGGATAGTTAGAGCTAATATGGCACAGTACAATCCTGCTAATGCGACTGTAAATTATAAAAAAATGTTTAATTGTTCTTTTCAGGTTGATATACAGAATAGTGCGTAATTATATACGGAAAACAAAGCTTATTGACCAAGAAATTAGTAGTTGTCTGAAGAAAATTAGTTAAAACTGAGATTCAAGTTCAGACGAATTTTAATGCAAAAATTAAAATTCAGGAAATGTTCAAAACATATTGTTAATACTTCAGATATCAATATTGAATAGTCTAAATAGAAAAAAATTAAGAGAACGAAAATCTACTGATTCTTTATAGCATTCGGATTCTTTAACTATCCTTGCTCCAATTGATTTATAATCAGCGACTCCAAAAACCTCCGAGTAGCAGTTTTAAGGCAAATAGAAGCAATTTTTGAAATCTTGTCCGCCATATTGGATCCGCCATTTTCAATTTCAGAATTTTTTTAAATCTGACGTCTGATTCGTAATCAGCGACCCTTAAAACCCCCAAGTAACGTTTTTGAAGCAAATTTAAACAAATTTTTGAAAATCTCGTCCGCCCTATTGGATCCGCCATTTTGAATTTTGAAAAACTGACATCGGATTCGTAATCAGCGACCCCGAAAACCTCTGAGTAGCAATATTAAAGCAAATTCAAGCAATTTTTTAAAATTTTGTCCGACATATTGGATCCGCCATTTTGAATTTTGAAAATTTTCAAGATCTGACTTCTGATTCGCAATCAGTGACCCCAAAAACCCTCAAGTAACAATATTGACACAAATTCAAGCAATTTTTTAAAAGCTTGTTTGCCATATTGGATCCGCCATTTTGAATTTTAAAAAACTGACATCGGATTCGTAATCAGTGACCCCAAAAATCCACGAGTAACAATTTGGAAGCAATTTTTATGAAATTTAAAAAATTTTTGAAATATGTTTAAAAATTTGTCGGGCATATTAGATCCACCATTTTGAATTTTTTAAATCTGACTTAAGATTCGTAATCAACGACCCCAAAAACATAAAAAACCAACTGTTGTTAAAAATTATTCACTAAATGTTAATTAAATGTATAATTTGTAACATAACTGTTTTGTATAAGAAACAGTCAATGTTTATTATATTGTTTAAAATTAATATTACAACTTTTTGTAATTTACTATTTTTTTCATTGTAGGCACATCCAATATTAATTGGTTAATTTTTATAAGAATAACATAAAAATTTTTAAGTGGGACTTATATGTCCCGGAGGCACGAAAGGGTTAATGTTATTATTGTTATAAACAAATTATATAAACAATTAAATTTTTCGGCAAGTTATGTCTAAAAAAATTTTTTCACGACTTTCTCGTCAATAAAGAAACGTACGTCAATAAAGTATCAAGAGACACTTGTAGGACTGAGAAGAGTTTGGGATTAAATTTCTTATCACAGTGGAAATATTATGAAAATCGACATAAATAAAGACATGCATGCTAAGCTATGCAAGAAGCTCAAATTTTTGATACAAAGAAGCTTTAAAACAAAAAGAAGATCAAATAGCCGCTGAAAAAAATGACAACAATTGAAAAGAAAGATAAAATTAAAAAAAGAAGAGATCGAAAAATTCAAAACTTCAAAGCGACTGTTGGAAAAAGAAATCGAAAGTATCAAATAGTTAAAAAAATGAAAAAATAATAAACTTATAGTTTACATTTTAATATTTAATGTATAATATTTATATTATAATAGAAATACATTGTTTTAATTTGATAAAAGTTATACTTTATTGTATTTATTAAATTTTTTTTAACCTTATTTTATTTACTTATCGCTATAGGACTGTTTTAAAAAGTCAGGGAAATTTTTTTTTTGGTCAGGGAAAGTCAGGGAATTTTGTAACGAAGATATGGTGGGCACCCTGAACCTTAAAAGGTCCTTCATAAGGATTCTTGAGCGGTGCTCTGACAGAATCAATGCAAAGAAACACAAAATCTGTTGTTCTGAGGTCCTGGAAAATGAACATGCATTTGTTTCATGAAGAGAACCTTGTGTTGGTCGCAATGTCCTAATATATTCCCGAAGTTCCTTGACAAACGTTGACTGCGTTCTTGCTTCCGTACACGGAAAAAAAAGTTCGATGATTATTCGGGAACTTTGTTCTTAACTCTTGGATACGGCGGATAGTCCTTAATAGAAAAACAGCTATTTTTTTTGGCTGGAGTTTGAGAGTGACGGTCGTGATTGGTTGTGAAAATGACATGATGACGGTCGCGAGTGGTTGAAATACGGTGATGACGGTCGTGATTGGTTAAAATCCGATGATGACGGTCGCTATTGGCTAAAATTTTATGATGTTGGTCGCTGTTGGTTGAAAATATCATGGTGACGGTCGCGATTGGTTGAAAGACGATGATGACGGTCGCTATTGGCTGAAAACCGATGATGATGGTCGCTATTGGTCAGAAATCCTAGCGGAGACGCTTGCTATTGGTGTATTTTCTTTGTTTATAAGAGCTTCAACAGTAGTTACAGTTTACAGTAGTTACAGTTTATTAACAGATTTTTACAGTATATAATACAGAAAAATAAAAGTGCAAAGTTAAGAAACGTTTTTTTTCTCTCTTCCAAATTAAAAAAAAAATAAGACAAAAAAATTTTTGTGATTAAAAATAAGGATAAGGAGGTCAGTTTTAAAAAATTGTGTAAAATACTGCTTTTTAATTATATAAAATAATTTTTCTTATTTGTAATTAAGAATTGCAATTAATAAATTAACATCTTTCCCGTCTAAGTCACTAACATTATCTACTTTTTCAACAATTAAACTTGTAAAGAAATTTAAATAACTTTCTAGAATTAGTTAAAAAATCCTTGAGCTCATCCTTGAGTTTGCCTTGTTTTATTAAAAAACTAAATATAATTTCAGAATAATACTTTACATGGTTTAATATTTTTTTAATAAATCTTAAACAAGTACCCAGTTTTTTATTATAAACAAATTTATGTTGTCTTAAAAAAAAGAATATTTTTTATTTCAGTTCAAAATTAGAGTCTTTAAGGTAATAAACAGGTGCCATAATAATAAGGTGCCAGTATAAGAATCATGTTTTTGACTTATTTTAGAAGTAATTTTGATTACTGATTTTTAACTTTAAATTCTTAAAAATTGGTAAAAAATTAAAGCTTAAAGTGACCATCTGTACTGTTCATTTTAAAGTATTTTTATAATAGTATTTAATGTTGAAATACTTAAATAAAACTAAAAATTACTTAACTGACTAAAATTTAAATTTTTTTCAATTTATAAAAATTTTGTATTTTCTTATAAATATAAAAATAAATTAATATAAATAATATAATAATAAAATAATAATAAAATAATGTAATTTTTTAATTTCTAAATTTTTGAACTTTATTATAAAAATGTTTTTTGTGTAAAAAAATTAGGTAGGATAGTGTTGTATTACTATGATTACTATGAGTTAAAATAAGAAATTAAAAAAATTTTATATTGTAAATGTTTTAAAAAAGGCACAATTTTTGTTTTAGCTTGATATTTTTTTAACCAGAAATGGCCAAGCATAGAAGTTAGGTTTCTAACTTGTTCGGCTTTTTTATTTACATATTTACTTGTAAATTTTAATGTTAAATACTATCTTTAAAAAACATTAATTGTATTAAAATAAACTGAATGCATATTTCAGCTTTATCCAAAGAACATAAACACGTGTAAAGTATTTCTAAAATTATATTAATTTTATTAAAACAAGACAAACTCAAGTATCTTTTTAATGATTTTAGAAAGATAGTTAAATTTTACTTTTAAGATTAATTTTTAAATAATTATATTGAGTTTTAGTGCCTTAGACGGGAAAAATGTTAATTAATACCTACATTTTGCAAAATAAAAAAATTATTTATAGCACTAACATGTAGTATTTACACAACTTTCGCAGATAGTGTACAATTAATTAAAATTGATTTAATAAATGGTAATAAATCATTTATCAGAGAATAATTTATTCCCAACAAAAAAATCTTTGATGTTTTAATATAATGGGTCCAAATAAGTGAAACAATTTCAAAAAAAATTTTATTATTAAAGTAATTTGGTGTTGAAGTTCTGGATCATTTTATTTTCAAGTTATTATTACTTTTAAACAAATAATGATAATAAAGTAATTTCTTTTAAATAAAGCTTAATGTCTATACTTTAATGATAAAATAAAAAAAATTGTTAAAAAATTAAAATTTAAAATTGTTATCAACAATTCTTATAAACAATTGCAAATTCAAGAATGTTCTTAATATTTTGGAAAAATTAAATTACCATGTATTGATGTGCAAAACTCCAAGTATTAATTTAAAAAAATTTTCGCCTGTATTTTGGCAGAAAAATCTACACAATTTCTATAATATAGAAGTTTTACAAAAATTTTAATAACTTCTAAAATACTGAATGCTTTTTAATGATGTTATGCTTATTTTAAAGGTGATTTTCTCCAGAATGAGAATTTTTTATAGGCATTAACGTGTAATTTTTTTAGAAAATTCAATTTGTCAAACTTACATTTAAAAAATTAAAAAACTTTTAAACAATCTTATTAACAGAGAAATAATTTTTAAAATATAAACATATGTTTTTATTTAATTAAGATTTAATTTAAGGTTATATTAAGGTTTTTGTTGTGGGAAAGGACCAGAAGTAGGCGCGCAACGCGCGCCCTTTTGGTTCTAGTACACATATAACTAAAGGTTGCCTCGTTTAAATATGTCATTTACTATTTATCTACAAATTATAACTATTTAACCACTTCTCGGCAAACTGTTCTTGAAAAAGTCGGGAACTGTACAAGAAAATCGAAAAGTTAGGCGAATACAAGAAAAAATAGATTTTGTTTCCCCCCTCCCACTTCCCCTCTTTGACACGTGCGCGCACACACACATTTATCCTTGAAGGTCACATACAATTTTTATTTGTTATTAAGTTTCTGAAATAGAAAAAACCATAATATGGTTAATAATATTAGAGAAATTAATAATAATAATATTATTAGAGAATAATAATATTATTAGAGAAAAATCGACGGCGGCTGGAACAAAACTCGCGTACCCGAGAATAGAAGTCCGGCGTCTTATCCAGCTGAGCTAAACAGGCGAGTTAAATACCTCAGCATAAAATAAATATACAAGGCACGCAAGTCTTACTGACTGTGAGACTTGTTGAGACTAATGCGCACTGGGTTTCTGCGCACCAAGATTCCTTGACGAGTTCCCGAAAATTTTAGAAACAGTTGCGGCCAGTACTATGAACTTTACATGAGAAAGTAATGAAAAGAGACTAATGGACTATTTATAGCTTTTTCTAATACAGTTCCCGAATTTCTTTCAAACATTCATTGATTACCATTGAATGTTCGTCGCTAGTTCAGAGCTGTTACCACGTATCCAAGAGTTAGGAAATAATTCCTAAAATATCTAGGAACTTTTTTTTTCCGTGTAGATGTAGATGATATAAATTCACCAGGGAGGCGAAGCATGTCCGTACAGCATTTCTGCTGCTGTTGACTGCAAATCTTCTTTCCATGCTGACCTGATTCCTAATAATACGGATGGTAGAATTTCGGTCCATCGAGAATTATTGTGGCATTTGATAGCTGCCTTCAATATTGTCGGTGTAGCCTTTCCACCATTCCGTTTGATTCTGGATGGTTTGGTGTTGTTTTGAAATGAGAAGATCCTGTCAGATGATTAAGTTATCTAAACAGATTCGACTCAAACTGTCTTCCTTGGTCCGTTGTAATCTTCAGAAGAGTTCCGTAAAGCGAAGTCTACGTCAAATAGAATGCGCGTGCGACTGTCTCAGCTTCTTGATCTGGCAAAGGTATAGCTTAAGGCCATATCTGTATGTTGAGTACATATCTGTATATGCAAGTAAGACAGTACCTACATCCTGTTTTTCTTTTGTCCATTGAAAAGGCGTTTTTCTTATTACATTGCCGTGAAGAAGCTCGTTCAGTAGAGCTTGCACCTTTGCTGCATTGGGTATGAACCTTCGATAAAAGTTAATCATGTCCAAGAATTGCCGAAGTTGCTTGGCGGTCATTGGTCGCGAAAAGTTCCTTACCGCCTCAACTTTTTCAGGAAGAGATTAGGTACCACTGCTGTTTATATTGTAACCTAAACACTTCACTTCTGCCGAACACGCACTTTGAAGGATTAACTACCATATCGCTTCAAACGCTCAAATAAAATTTCTAAATGGCGGAAGTGTTCCTCTAGTGACGTTGATGCAACGGTCTGGATCTGTTCTCGCGTTAACACAACGATAATCACCACATGGTCTCCACTCGTCATTTTCTTTAGGGACGAAGTTGAGAGAGGAGGACCACGAACTTTCAGACGGACGTGCGATTCCCACTCTCACCAATGCATTCAAATTTTCCTTCGCAACATTAAATTTTTCTGGGAACAACCGTCGCGGTTTATTTGAAACTGACGGTCCTGCTGTTGTACGGATATGATGAACGGTATTGAGCTTAACTAACGCGGTGCCAACAGGACGGGTTATTTCTGGAAAACTCAATAAAAACTCATAATACACACTCGAGTCAGAGATAACTTTTATATTCGGATAGTCACTAACAACACCCTTTCCAGTAGTCGCGGCGAAGTCCTGAATTGAGCTAAATTGAACCATTTTTATTTGCTTTTTATGATTTTATAGGCTATATTTCAGCTGTCATATTGGATTTTTCAAAAAGCCACACATTTTTCAAAAGTACTTATATATGTCTTAGGCAAATAGAAGAATCCTGCAGTAAGCCTACTTCCCAAGCAGTAAGCTTACTGCCGGCAATTAGGCAAATGCACAACGAAGTCGTTCAGATTCATCTATTTGCCTAGGCAGTAAGCTTACTTTCGTGCAGTAGGCCTACTCCCTGATGCGTGTTCGGTATTTAGACGACTCACATCAGCATCCGCGGTTTGTAGTTCACATAGGTGAATTATAATAATAATTATTATTATTTTAAAAATACGGAGAAAAGTATGTAATAAAAAGATTAAATAATATTATATTATATTATATTATATTAAGATAATATACTTTAGCCACAATTCAAATTCGTGTACTAATAAATAAAAACATAGCACTAAAAATTTTAAACGTAAAAAGTCCACAATTGAAAAATAATTCGACATCACTTCAATAATCAGAAGTTTGATACATAAATAAAAATTATTATTGTCAAATAAATTTTGCGAGGCCTTTAAACGGATTTACACAGGTGTTATAAATTTAAAATCATAAGGACAACATGTTTCGACAGAATACTGTCCTCTTCAGGTCCATTAGGCTTTTTTAAAATAATAAAAAAAAATTTGACAAAAGTACAACAGTAACGACAAAAAACGACAACATTTTCCTCAAAAAGAGGAAATGTTGTATAATTCAAAAATTACATATTTATTTTATTTTCAAAAAATAAAAAAAGAAAAGCACTGTGGTCATAGTATTGAAACAAAGTATTTAAACAAAAATTTTTATTAATAATTATTATTTATCTTTAAATTCAATCTTTCTATTACATTTCTTCGTATTTTTAAAATAATAATAATAATTATTGTAATTCACCTGTGTGAACTACACATCGTGGATGCTGATGCGCTGTGCATTTTTCTAATTGCCGGCAGTAAGCTTACTGCCTAGGAAGTAGGCTTACTGCCGCGGCAGTAAGAGATAGAAGAATAGAAATAGAAAAATCCGCGGATTCTTCTATTTGCCTACGACATATATACAAATTGGGTATAAGCAATAATTTTGAAAGCTCTCAATTTTGGAGATAATGTTGGCCTTATTAGGTTGTTAGGATATGTTATATCACATTATTAATGTTACATTGTCTTATATTTTAGTTTTAATTATGACGCGTTATATCTACTATTTTATGTTTTTACTTATAAGTTAACTAAATTAAAGAAATTTTGGTAAAATTTATATTATAAGAACGTTGGTTTGGACTCGTCTTCATTTTAGCATTTTGGTGCATAAAAAATCCACCCCTACCCTAACAGGAGTAAAGTTTGCGCTCCGTGTGGTAAAAAAATCGTTTTCGGTAAAAGAAAACCTAAATCGTTCTTTCTGACTGATAAACTTCAGAATCTTGTAAAAAATTTTGTAAATACCAATTATGATATTTCAGATCAAAGATTTTCTATAAGCATTTGGAATACGTGTCGTCTTACTTACCTCGATCGAGAAAAAATAACTTTAAAAGACCTTTACAGCAAATGCCGAATTATGAAAATTTACATTTGAGAAGAGAAAGCAGGGTCAATAGAGATTTCTGTAATTGTTACATATGTTTAACAAAAAGGTATTTCGGCCATTCAAAGATTGCTGAAGGTAAAGGTCACGTACGAGACGTGAGTAATGCAATCACTATAATGAATGGTCTTCACGCTTCTTCAGACGTTTGTAAACTAAAAGAAAAGACTCTATTGACGGAAGTTGAGAATCCTAAAAAATTTGTCAAGACTTGCACAACTTGTTTTCAAGAAATTGGTAGAGGTAAAAGGCATTCTTGTAGAACTAAAATCGGTAAAAGTTACGAAAATTTAAAAAAAGCGTGGAACAACTTCCACAGAAACAGCAGGAGCAAATAGTTTCTTCCATCTTAAAACGCAAAATAGATACACAGAGTGATATCAGTGGTAGCCATCGTAATAATATCGAGTTGAAATTATCTACCAAAAGATCTTAAACAACAGTTGTTGTAAATCCAACAAAAAAAGAGACGTAGTCTTTTCGGTAGAAAATTTAGATAACTTTCAAGTTAATATTGGTGCATCATGGAATCAGATGAAAAAGGTGACAAATTTCTTTAGATCTAACGCTGGTAAACAGTCTGTGCCTGCATTTTATAACACAAAACATATTGTTGAAAAGTCAAGAAATTTAGAACATGTTTATAAAGAAGGTTTATTTGACTTTGATGCTGGGAAAAATAAAATGCAAAAGGAAAAACGACCGGCTGTTTGGGCTGATGCCGAGGAATTATTGAATGCTGTTCTAGAAGAGAGGGGTGAAACTGGCAATGTTCTTATCAAAGTTATGGCTGACGAAGGTCAAGGTTTCTTTAAGATTTGTCTAACAATTCTTCCAGAAAAGTATTCACTAGAATTGGAGTAAAATATTAAATGACTCAGATCAGAAAACTAAATTCAATCCCCCAAGAAAAAGAAGTCTATACTCTGAAGGTGGAAGTATTGGTAAACAAGGGAAGTTGACTGGTGTACACAAATTGATTATGTTGTGTGCAGTACCCGATGTAAAGGAAACTTATAAGAATATTGAACTGCTATTCAAATTAAGGAATATTAATAATATTCCATTAAAGTTTGTTTTAGACTTTACAGTTATCCTTATTGTTAATAGACAGCAAAATGCAACATCAACATATCCAAGTCCTTATTGCTTCGTGACATTAAAAGAGTTAAGGAATGGCGCAAAAGAATGCGTGGATCAAGATGAAGATAGCGAAGTTAATAGCAGTACAGAGATAAATTGCTTAGAATCGTGCAATAATGAATGTATGAGATTAAAGACTTAAGATTTAAAAAACGATTATCAAACATTTTGTTCTTTCGGTGAGAAAAAAACGAATACCATGCAATGTCACAGTACAATAAACCCTCCTCTTTTTGATGAAGCTGATGACGTCTATGTAACTCAGAAATGCATAATTCCTGAATTGCATGTAATGCAAGGATTCGTCAATAATCTTTTTTGGGATTGTTTAGTGCCTCTTCTTGGACGAGAGAAAGCTCTTTTGTGGCCAAAAAAACTGAAACTTATTCCTAAAAATTACCAAGGTGAGATTTTTGAAGGAAATGCATGTCGAAAGCTTTTAAATAAATCCGATAAACTTTTGGATTTAAAAGTTTCAGCTCACGTCCCACCTCTTAGGCTGCTTCCTTTTATTTCAGCATTTAAAGCCATGAATAAAGTGGTACAAGATTGCTTCTCCACAAACGAAGTTGGTCCTGAATTGAATAAACATATAAACGAGTTAAACAAAGTTTTCAAAAGTGCAGGGGTTTCAGAAACCTTAAAAATGCATGTGATTTTAGAAGATTTGAAACATTGCCTATACTTCTTAGACAAAAGAGGATTAGACTTATGGTCACAACAGGCGGACGAATCGATTCATAGAGAGTTCATAAAATTTTGGGAAAGATATAAAGTAAATGTTTTACAGACCCCAGCTATTCAACACAATTAAAAAAAGCAGTCATTGAATTCTCGTCACGGCACATTTTAATAACGATTTAAGATTTTGAAATACACTGCGATAATAAAAATCTAATCTTTGAAAATAAGTATAATAAAAATTTAAAAAATTATAAAAATTTAATTAAAAAATTAAAAAATTTTGTTTTTAAAATTTAAAAAAAATGGAACCAGAATACCACCACGTCCACGTCGTTGGTTCTGGGAAAAGCTGAGAGTGGTATATCCGAGTATAAAAATTAAAAACAGAAAAATTATAGATACTTTGCTGCGCTATTAAAACACTGAAAAACAAAAAATTTTATTTTCTGACTTCTGAGAAATATAAGCAGCTACGATTTTAATTCAAGCAGTTTTTTTACCTTTAATCGACTACTAATAAAGCTGTGTTTTTCGTTTTTGACGTCATTTTAATCAAACCTAAACATGGTTGAAGCTTACTGTGGCCATTTTAGCTACAATGACTCATCCAAATTTTAAACTCAAGTGGGCTCCAAAATCGAAAAGACCAACCTTAAAACTATTACTTTTTCAAGAATGCAGAACTTTTTTTAAAAATAACAAAGGATTGTCCATTTCGGGGATAGATGATGCTGCCAAAGAAAATTTGCAGACCGACAAATATTATTTGTTTGACGAATCGATATCGGCAACGTCTTAGAGTGGTTCCAAAACTGGTGCCAACACAAGCACTTCAAGAATAAATAGTCTGCAATTAGAAGGGTTGAAATACCATTAAGATGAAGATTTAGACTTCAATAGTTTAAATAAGTACTGCGATATTAAATAACTCTTTTTATATATGTATAATACAATCCTCTTATCATCGGCTCCTGTCGAAAGACTTAGACTTTTCAGCTACGCTGGAATGATTGTACGTCCAAAAAGAAGGTCCATGGGGGACGAAATTTTTGGAAAAGCAATTGCTTTTAAAAGCAAACAAACATTAAAATTAATAAAATTTCATCATTAAATTTATTTTCGAACGGCCAGGATACTCCAGTTGTTCGTCACCACACTCCCATGGTCGTCCTTTCTGGAGTAGCTATAGGTGAAAAAGGTCGAGCTTGAGATAGGGTATCTGATGGTTCAGGACGTGAATCCATATCAGTTCTAACGTGTGTCTCGTCAACAGGAGATTTCTTACTGCCTCTCATTGTATACAAAGGACTTGCAGTGCAGACACGTTGGACTTCTTCAGAAGAATATCCTAGAACTATGTACGCGTACGCTGCGACGAATAATGGCTAAGAACCCACTTTTTATGATTGGATTAAGAAGATGTTTATACCTACTGACAGTAGGTGACATGACATTCGTCAAGATAGTAATTTGGCAGACAAAAACGCTGTTCTGTTCTACGATAGTCATGCTAATCGCATAAGTATCCGAATAATTAAGAAGCCATTAAAAATAAAGTAGATCTTTTAAAGTTCCTAAGCCATCTGACACATCGGATTTAACCACTAGATAAATGCGTCTTTGGTCCCGTCAAAACTGCATGGGACTAAATTTTATTTGAAGATAGTAAATTAAAAATGGGGTACAAGAACTCCCGTCTTGCAAAAGTAAGTTTGATATATTATTGGGTAAATTGCAGAAAAATTTGAGTCACCAGAATATCATCAGAGGTTTTATGTCCACCTGATTGTTTCCTTTTGACGAGACAGAAGTTAATTTATTCGAGGCAAGAGTATTAGCCTGTTAAAAAAACATCGAAACAAGCAACAAAGGTTGGTTTCTCCGGGACCCGAACAATCAAAGCAATCAGAACGACAAGAATCCATCCCTTTTACTCTAAATCATTTTAATGATTTAGAGGGTCCTTTAGACTTAAGCTGTAAACCAAAACAAACAAAAGAAGATAAACAATGCACGTCTGTTGCGGAAATCGATAATATTTTTGCACATCAACTAACAAAAATCGCTGAAAAAAACCCAGCATCAAATTCTTTTGCCTTGGACCTTTCAATCGATATGCTTATTTAAGGGTTAATACCACTTTGTCAACTTCAAAAAATAAAAAAAAAATTATTACGGAATTCGAAAGTAAAATATATAAAAAATGTGGTGTAAAGTTTTTAGAAAGATCCTAGCAGTCAAAATATATTCTTTTCAGTAATATTTAAGTACGTACACGGGCTACGTAAGTATACAACACCATTTTTAAACGCGTTTTTCTCGAAACCACATTTTTCCATGCTACGTCGAGTTTTTTTCGAAAACTACTATACCGATTAGCGTGACCGTTCTTTTGCGAAAGTTGGAATTTATTATGTCGCCGGGCTGAATTTGCTTTAGAATGTGAAAAAATGAGCTATGCACAAGAACAGCCCAATCGATCAATATTAACCCGTGCCACCGAAGGGTTAAAGTTTAAATAAGGTAAAACTCTCATTTTTTATGATTTGTATATAAAATATTTGTAACTTTTAAAGCTGCAAAATTTTCAGAATTTTTTAAATGATTCTATTACATTAGAATGTAAAGAAATTATGAGCTGGTAGCAAACTATGTTCTTTTTGTGTTATCATATATTTTATTTAGTATGTATACTAGGCTTCTGTAATAAGAATTACAAATCATTTTTTAAATAAGTTTCGTCTAGAACGGAAACATTTTGACAGTTTCAGTCAGCCATATTGGTTCCGTCATTTTGAGTTTCGAGTTTCTGAGGTCATATTTGTTATCAGCGACACCAAAAACATAAAACATGTGAGTAGCACCTAGAACAGTAACATTTTGACACATTGAATCGGCCATATTGGATCCGCTGTTTTGAATTTTAAGTTACTAAAGTAATATTCGTTATTAGCGACTCTAAAAACATCAAACATGTGAGTTTTGTTTAGAACGGAAACATTTTGACAATTTGAGTCAGCCATATTGGATTCGCTATTTTGAATTTTAAGTTTTGGAAGTCATATTTGTTATCAGCGAGCCCAAAAACATTAAACATGTGTATTGTTTAAATCTAAAGCATTTTAACATTTTATTAAAAAACATGGCGGATTTATATTTCTAAATTTTTTCTCAACAATTCAGGAATCGGATAAGTATTCAGCATATAAAACTACGTAAGTGTAGTCAATACAGATAATGATTTTAACGCTTTTGTGTTGTCAGTACAATAAAAAGCAATAAAAAGCTTCAGTCAAATTCCAAATTTGTGTAATTTTTTTATAGGTTAAACCATTTTCTTGGAGCTTCTCCGTACTTTTCCCATAATCTATAGAAACTCAGCTTTCATGTACAATTTATTTTATTAAATTATATCAATTTTGTCAAGAGTTCTACGATTTTGTCACAAAAATCAACAGTTTTCCACACTGTGCGGCGCTTCCCGCTAGCGAGTGAAAGCAGGACTTCCATGCAGTAATCTTCTTTACTAATTCCAATATGTGGGAAAATTGAAAAATAGATATTTAATTAAAAAAGCTTTAATATTATAATACTTATTTGAAACAGGGAGTATGCTGCATTGAAATCTATTAAAATAAAATGTCAAAACTATTTAATTAAATATTGTTTTTATCTGAAACTTTGTTATAAAACATCGTTTTTAAATTAATTTTTGTCCTACCTGCACGGAAAGTTTGTTATTTCGTGCACATGAAGCGGTCGCAAAGTAAGTGATTCCTGCCCAGAGTTAGGGTGAGCGGGCGCAAAATACATTCGCGCCCGCTGCCATCATAGAAGCGGGAGCAAAATACATTCCCGCCCGTTATTATCTCAAAACCGAAACTAGAGGTGTGCAAAATGCTCGATCGAGTATTTTTGAACTTTTCGTTATTCGAGCCCAGCCTAGCGTAACTAACTGAACTAACTATATATTAACTTAACTAAATGAATTAACGTAACAAACGCAACTAATTAAACTAATGTATTTGACTAAGCTAACATAACAAACGTAACTAATTGAACTAACTTATTTAACTAAACTAACGTAACAAACGTAATAATTCTCCATATTTTCTCGTGATGAGATACTAAAAGAAAAATCGAAAGGCACAAAACTATCCTCGTTCTAACTTTATATTACTCTTGATCTGATGAGCTGGCAGGTTTTGTTCAAACATTTTTAACTATTTAATTCTGTAATTTATATTACCGCTTATTAAAACAATATATTATTATTAATCCTCATAATCAAAATTTATTGTTTTTTAGAAATCAGAAGGAGATTTACGTTCTGATAGTTAATAATTAAGACGATTTCCAAAACAAAATTTTAAACAAATTTCAAAAAATATTGTGCGAGGGAAAATGTTGCGTCACAAATAATTTTAAAAAAAATGAAAAGTAAAATTTGTTCTCCGCAGTAATCTTTTTTGGACGTGTTAATTTTTTAACACACGAATCAAAAAACAACACAGGTCAACAAAAAAAGACTTACTTTTTTTATGAGATAGCGGAATTGTTTCCTATGTATTTTTGGACGCTGAACACGATCTCGACATCCAAAATTACCCATCACGTCAGGATTTTGAGAAAAGTGGGGGTAAAGACCCCAAAAACGCTTTTTTCAGGAATTTCAACATTTCTTTTCTCTTTAACCTGACGTGCTAGAGACTTACACAAGATCTTAAATTAAAGCTTGTAATGTGCACTACAAGACCAATGTCCATAAAATAAAAAAAAAAAATTTTTTTTAAAAAAATGGGGTTGAAGACACCACAAATTTGTGTTTTTAGATTGCTTTAATAGACTTTTTGCAATTGCTTTGATTCGCTTGAAAATGGTTACTTGGGTTTTTTGGGGTCGCTGATTACGAATCCGATATTAGTTTGCAAAAATTAAAAATGGCGGATTCGTAATCAGCGATCCCAAAAACCCTGAACTAACAATTTTCAAGCAAATCCCAGCAATTCTTAATTTTTACAGCTGCCATCTTGGTTTCGCCGTTTTAAATTTTTGCAAACAAATATCGGATTCCTAATCAGCGAACCCAAAACCTCCAAGTACCCATTTTCAAGCGAATCCAAGCGATTGCAAGAAGTCTATTAAAGCAATCAAAAAAAACAAATTTTTGGTGTCTTCAACCCCATTTTTTAAAAAAAATTTTAATTTTTTTTTATTTTATGGATATTGGTCTTGTAGTGCACATTACAAGCTTTAATTTAAGACCTTGTGGAAGTCTCTAGCACGTTAGGTTAAAGAGAAAAGAAATGTTGAAAATCCTCAAAAAAGCGTTTTTGGGGTCTTTACCCCCACTTTTCTCAAAATCCTAACGTGATGGGCAAATTTGGAAGTCGGGATCGTGTTCAGCGTCCAAAAATACATAGAAAACCATTTCGCTATCTCATAAAAAAGTAAGTCTTTTTTTGTTGACCTGTGTAATGATCGTCTTTTACGTGAGAGCTCTTGGCATTGAAGGTTGTGGCTTTGGACTTGATGCTGTTGATGCCATTAAGTTTGAAGTCTGTTTATATGACGTTGATGATTAGCAACTAGATGAGCTCGCTGACGATGAACTCAATAAAATAATTTTTGTAGGGAAGATAAATTCTTTGCAATTTTTATATCTTCATAAAAAGTTGAATTGCAATGAATTTGTTTTTCATTTACTGGCTCGCATTGAGACATTCGCTCAACTCATTATTTTTTTTTCCGCTGTAAAAAACATATTTAATAATTTAAAGTAAAAATACTTTAAATTAAAAAAAAATTACCTGGTAATGTACATTAATTATTTATTATTAAATTAAATAAATTATTAATAATAAGACTTGTGACGACACAAGTGGGCCTAGCTTTTTTTTAATATAAAAGTTGTTCTTTTTACCCGAGTTCATTCCCTGAGCGTACTCAAATTCACGCACCAAAGTAGCGCGTTATTTAATAAATAAATAAATATCTGCTATAACATGTACTCTAATTATTTCTCTAGTGTATTTTTCGAGAATTTTAAGGATTTCAACCGACCGGTAAGTTTGCTCTGTTCCATTCACTCTTTCTTCTGGCCGATTGGACTACTACTTGGCAGCCTTTCTCAATCGCCGTACTTGCTCGCTGCTGGAACTTTCATCTAAGTTTTATGTCTCCCGTCTCGAGTCGTCCCCTCCCCCGAGATACTTTTATTAATAATAGCCGTAAAATAAATTCTCGCGACCGAGTTGTCACATACTTTGTATAAGAATATATAAATTTTTAGAAGAATAATAGACTTTAATTTGTATTCTATAATATTTCTACGAAAGAAATAATATGTCCTAGATTCAAACTCCTTAAAATTCAAACAAATGTATCTAATACGTGTTACGAGCCATCTATTGGAACATAGAAAAATTAATTACATATGAACTTTTAAAAAATAACATTATTAAATCATCTCAATCTACTTATAATACTCCAGTTTTTATAGTAACAAAGAAAGATGATTCTTACGGAAATAAAAAATGTCAAATGGTCCTTGGTTTCGAAAATTGAATGAAAAAAACTATTACTGACTTTTTCCTTTACCAAATATAAATGAAGTGTTGGATATTATTGTCAATGCACAACACTTTTTAGTTTTTTATGTAGCTTCTGGTTTTTATCAAATAAAAATGAGCCCGAAAAATTCCCATAAAACTGCATTTTCAAGCAATTATTTAAAAGAATATTACTTTTAAATGGAGTGAAAAACAGCAAGAAGCTTTTGAATTATTAAAAGAAGAACTATGTCAAGAATCCTTATTGCAGAGACCACATTTTAAAAAACCCTGTATTTTAACGACAGATGTATTAGGATATGCTTCAGGTGAAATTTTTTTTCAAGGCAAAAGAGGAAAAGATAAACCTATTGCTTATGCATCAACATCTCTAAATGAATATGAAGTAAAATACGATACTTAAAATTAAGAAACACTCACAATTGAGTACTGTGTCTTACACTTTAGAAACTTTTTGTATGGTAGAAAATTTACAATTATCACTGACCACAAACCATTGTTATGGTTTCAAAATTCAAGTGATCCCTGTTCACAAGTTACAAGGTGGAAAACAAAAATATCAGAATGTTATATAAGGCAGATAAAATGAACGTCAATGCAGATGCATTATCACGAAATCTAGTAAATTATTTTCAAAGGACTCTCTGTGTGAAAATTTTAATAAAATGAAACTACCAGTGGAAGGAAATTTGACGAATTCAGTGAAAGAAAATTTACAAACAAGTGTTGCAGAAGGTGAAACTCTAAAGAAAAAGAGAGGAAGGCAACCTAAACTTTTTTTAAAGGATTATGAAGACTCAGTAACTAATAAGAATAGAGGTAGAACTAAAAAACAAATTTATTTCCAAAAAGAATTAGAAGAAGACTCAGACCCAGTATACAACGAAGATAATATCCATAAATAATTAATTATTATTATAATAAACTGTATTAATCATTGTTAAATCATGGAATTGGATTTAATATAGTATAACTCTGTTTCAGGAACATCTCAGGGGCGATGTGTTTCTTCATTTTTAATAATGTTTACCTTTTTTCCAGAAAATTTCATCAAATTAATCTTTTAACTATATTTTTCCCAATTTCAATCTTCTTACTTTAAACTAATAATTACTTGAAGATATAATTCTATATTCATTACAAACAGAACTTAAGAAACTACGTAATAAATTTCAATTATCAAAAACAAATTAAAACTGCATGTAATATAAATCAAACTTTATAAATGTTAAATACATTTTTTATAAATTTCTTTCTATTCTGAATGGATGCTGCTACAATTAAAATACATGGACATTTTGCTTCCTCTTAACGATCAGCAAAACAATTTGCTTCCTCGTGGTGGAAGCATTAACGACAAGTATATTTAATTTTTAAATAATTTTCTATACAATCTAACATTTATAAAATCAAGTTCATTCGTCTTAATACAAACAATAAAATTTTATTATAAACTAATATGATTCTAAATAAACACACAAATTTTTAGTAAAAAAGTGAATTTTTTAACTTTAATTGTAATTAATTCTACAAATTTCAACACAATATATGAGGCATTCCACGCCAAGTCGAAAATCATTTTGCTTTTGCATCTCAAATTTGTTTTAAACATTTTTTTTCTTTTAGTAGGGGAGAGTCTCCAGTTGTGAGACGGATTTCATTTTTGACCCCTAAATTGTAAACGGGTAAACGAAATTGTAAATAAAATACACCGTTCGAAAAGTAACAGAAATACGCAACTTTTATTAAAAGAAAGTGTAGTGTTTCGATAAACTAAAAAAATTTTACAATACATTTTCCGAGCACATCGCTTTTGTAAAAAAAAATGTCTCTAGTTGTGAGACACTCATTAAAAATTGCTAAAATTTAATAAGTTTGACATAAAACGTTATAATTAGTATAAATAATTAAATATATTAATAATATATATTATTATATACTGAATAATAATATTTATTCGCCAAAATATGACTATCAAATAAACACAATTTAATAGCTTCAACAAGAGCATTAAAATTGATTTCTTCTGAATCAATTGACTTTTTTCCACTTGACATGCCCAAAAATACTTAAAAAAATCAAAATAACATTTAAATAGTATGCCTGCAAAGTAGTATTTTTTATGCTGCCCAGATGGGTGTTGACACCGTCTCACAACTGGTGATATGCTGTATCTCACACCTAGAAATTGGCGCTATTTTGAAAAAGGAAAATTAAATTATTTTCAACCGTAGATTGCAACAATGCAATATTGCATCACAAAATATAAGGAAAACACTAAAAGAAAATGCATTACATTTACCTTTTCCAATTAATTAACTTGGAAAAAAAGTACTTTGCATTTATTGAAAAAACTCTTTTTAGTCGATTATCACACACAGTGTTGGTATTTAACAAAAACAGTTTATATATCCGCTTCGGCGTACACGAAAAAGTTGGCTCATATAAAAAGAAATGTTTTTATATAAACCAATCAGCTTTTTAATATTGCATGTTAAAAAAAATTGACTGTCTCACAACTGGAGATTCTCCCCTACTCTTCGATATGAGCTACTTTCATTTTTTTCAAATTTTTTTATAAAGCGGTTTAGGGATGCAGATTTTTGAAAAATGACGTTTTTGACGTAAATTTTCTTTAATGCTTATTTAAGTCGATCAAAAATTGATTAAATTGGACGTTTTTATAATGAAGATTTTTGTATTCACACGTAGTTTTTAATAAAAATATTATAATGTAACAATTTAATTTAGTTTACAATCATGCAATAGGATTTTAAGAAAAAAAACTTTACATACTGTAACTTTTATGATGATGGTGATGTTGATAAACATAAACAGAACTCCGAGCTGGATGAGGAATCGGATATTAATCTGTACTTTTGCTGGAGTAGACTAGGAGTTGAGTGAATTGGTGATAGCTGTTTAATAACTGGTAAAGGAGGTTCAGCAATTGGTGATAGTGGTTCAATATTTGCATAAGTTAGTTATGTTCAAAGGGATTCTGTTTTATTTTGACTTGGCTTTGCACTAATCTGTGATGGAATTGGTGGAGTCGGTGGTAATGAGTTTTTTTCATATGATTCATGCACTTATTTAAAATAATTTACGATAAGATTTAAAAAATTTTTAAATAAAATTTCATTTTTAACAATGTATGTATATATCAATTTTTTTCAAAAATGTTTGTAAGAAACTAGCACTAAATTAAAAATTTTTAACTCTTGTCCGATTGTGGGCAAACGATAGGATCTATTTATTTTGACTATTTTAATTTTTATATACGCAGTGGTGGCCAAATGCCTAATTTTTTGATAAAACGTCATTTCACAATTAATGTTCTTGACAAATTCATTTAATGTTTATAAAACCATAAACTGGGGCTATTAGGAACAGATTTCAACTATAAAGACTTGCAACTTTTTTCTGTATTGAAATATTGCCTTAATTTTTTGTTTCTTTTCTTGATCTTGTCGAGCAAATTGAAGGGTTAAATAATTGTCTTGATCAAAGCAGAAATTTTTAGCAAAAAAAAACGAAAAAGACGCATTTTTTCGAAATTACAAAATGGGGCTATTAGAAACAAGGCGGTAAAAATAATTGAAAAACGTATTTAAATTTAAAAAAGTTATTTTTTATTGCTCGAAAGTACACACAAAATTTAAAACAAATCTAAAAACAAAACAAAAAGAGCGAATGTGTGTTTTAAACGTTGCTGGTATCAGTTGAGGTCGATGATGAAATCACTGGTTGTTTTTTGCGACTTGTCGGTCCCAACACTCTTTTACAATTTCGAACAATCTTTGAACTCTAAGAACTAAATTAGGTGATAAAAAACAAGAGAAATTACGAAATCCTTACGTTTTGACAACACACTTTAACAATTCGGAATAAAGAATTCTGTTTCTTATAAGCCCGCCGTTTATGAATTTTGGTTTTTGTTTCTAAAATAATACTGTAAATACAAAATAAACATATTTATTACTTACTGAACTCAATAAAGTTTCCCACAAGAAATCCCATTAATAAAAAAACAATCACTTTAAAAAGTTAAAAATTAAACCACTTACCTCAGCAATCAAATGTTTGCCACGTTTGAAACTTTACTAAAACACATTAAGTCACTTACAAGCTACTAGTGTTCACAAAATAATAATTAATAGTCACAATTATTGCATTGAAAAGTATTGCCAGTTACCACAGCAACAATTTTTTAAAAGCAAGTAACACAATTTATTGATAAACGGCGCCGATAGCATCAACTCCACCCGAAAACAGAATTTTGTTCTTAATAGCCCTAGTTTACGGTAATTATTAAGATTCGCGGTAGAGAATCGCCGCCAAGTAAAAAGCAAAAACCGCGAATATATATTCTCGAAATATCGGCTGTTTTTCGATAAAATTGAATAACTCGAGTAAATCTTAACCGATTTGGCTCATTCTTTTTTCGTTGGATAAAGAATCAAAAAGAAATAATTCTGTTAAGTTTATTCAATATTTTATATAGTTTTATAGAACTTAGGCTAAGAAAACCGGAAAAATAGCGATTTTTTGAGATTTAGACAAACGTGGAGCGTAAACTCCTACATGGATTTCTGAAATATTCTAGAATGTTATTGATTAGGTTAAAATCTCGATATACATTTCAGGAAATTTTAATTTACTTCGTATTTTTTAAAAAATTTTGATTTTTCTCAAAAAATTGAATTTTTTGACATTTAGACAAACGCAGAGACTAAACTTCTAAACGGTTATGTAAAATATTTTAGAATATTATTGATTGGGTTAAAATCTCGATATATAGGGTAATGTCACCTTGAGTGGACCGCCTAAGCTTTTTTTCGAAAAAATTCTTTATGAAAGCAAATTAATCGGAGGTTTCTATTCCAAGCTTTAGTTTACATCCCTAGGTAAGTGTTTATACCATAATAGCTTTGTTTTATTTTTACTTAGAAAAAACAATTGACTTTAAAAAAATAGATAATTTTTAAGGAATGAAAAAAGTGTAACCTTGAGTGGACCACTCCTATAAAATTGTAAAAGTTATTTTAAATTCTTTAATGTATTTAATATTTCTGATATATTGAAACTAAATGTATGCTTATGCAGCTTCAGACCATGTATGTGTCGCAATGTTTACATGTGAAACCACTTTTAATAATTTTGGCACATATCACATCAATATCACAAAAAAATTAATAAAGAACATAAAACATAGTTTCAAACCAATTTATTGTCAATTTATTTCCTTAAAAATGGTAAACTGACATTAAAAATATAAAAAACAGACAGTCCTCTCATGGTTATATTGGTCCTCTCATGGTTTTTATGTCAGCCACCATAATTTTTTTTGAGTCAAAATTATCACTCAATTAAACTAAGACAATCAATTTCAATGTCCAAAGTAGTAGGAAAAAAATAAGTTACCTTTCAAAACTTAAATTTTACACTACTTTTACACTTCTAAATCACTTTACTCATTGTAAGAGCGACTTCTTTTTTGGTTTGTATTCTTAAAAATGCGTTACACCAAACAATAACGTACATGTTTATCGCGGAACTTAATTTCTTACGGTTTCTACGTGCGGAGATGCTATTCGTTTTATTTATTTCACGTTTCCGCTGTCAGATAACTTAAAAGCTCAGGTGGTCCACTCAAAGTAACATTACCCTATTAAAGGAAAATTTAAGATACTTTGTATTTTTTGAAAAATTTTTATTTTTTTAAAAAAATTGAATTTTTTGACATTTAGACGAACGCAGAGATTAAAATACTTAACAGATTTGTAAAATATTTTGAAACATTATTATGGATTAAAAGCTTGAAATTTATTTTAAAAACTTTTTTGTTTTTATGTTATTTTTAGAGTGTATTAAATAAAAACTCTAAAAATTATGTAAAAATTTATGTAAAGAATCATATCTTAACCCCTTGACTGCCGATGTCAAAGATCTTTGCCATTTCAGACTCTGCTCTGACTGCCGAAAAACTGACAATCTTTGCCATGATAAAAATTGATGTAGAAAAGTCAAAAATGGCTAAAAATTAAAAATAAAATAATTTCTAAAAAGTCAACGCTATGCAGAATGCGACGCACGTTTCTGTTTTAAAATTCAATAAATTATAAAAATGTTATAAATTTTTAAAAACAACACTTTTAGCAAATTTTTCAAAATCTTTGCCATGGACAATACAATGCATTTTTATTTTAAAAATGTCTAAAATCGCCTGAAATCTATTACTCGGGGGTTTTCGGGGTCGCTGATTACGAATCTGATGTCAGTTATTCAAAATTCAAAATGGCGGATCCAATATGGCGGATGATTTTTTTAAAAATTGATCCAATTTACCTAAAATTTGTTACTCGGGGGTTGTCGGGGTCGCTGATTACGAATATGATAATGATTTTTCAAAATCCAAAATAGCGGATCCAATATGGAGGACGACTTTTTTAAAAATTGATCCATATTACCTGAAATTTGTTACTCTGGGGTTTTCGAGGTCGCTGATTACAAATATGATGTCGGTTTTTCAAAATTCAAAATAGCGGATCTAATATGGCAGATGACTTTTTTAAAAATTGATCTAATTTACCTGAAACTTGTTACTCAGTGGTTGTCGGGGTCGCTGATTACGAATAGATAGATAGATAGATAGATAGATATAATTTATTTGTTTTAGTACAATTACTGTTACAAAGGTTCGAGTCTTCTCTTGGTTTACATTATATTATTCATTTATAATAAATGACCTAATTTTCAACGCATTCCCAACAAAGTTATACAAATCATTTACATGTTCAGAACTATTTACGCATAAAATATTCTGTAACACCTGGATCTCATCAAGCTCAAGGTCGCTTTGAATGTATTTTTGTAAAAATTTAAATCTACTAGCTGCATATATAGGGCAGTCCATTAAAAAATGAGAAAGGGTTTCCATCATATTAAGATTACATAAAGTACATAACTGTGTAGTATCAATAATATAAGTATTATTTTGGAAAAATATTTTTATTCTATTATCACATGCCACTCTCAACTGGCTGACAATTCGAGTCTTATGTATGGAAATTCTAAAATTTAAATACTCCTCTGTAAAATTTAATTGGCTTATGTGCCTATATATATGTGACGCGATCTAAAGAAAGGGACCTTAGAAGCAAAAAATTATAGGTTATGTTTGCAATTTTCTAAATGAATTTACAATAAAAGGATCAACTGTCAATATAAATCATTGATGTTTAAGTCTTCATTAAAACTAAAATATTTAATAAACACTGATTTTAATTCGAAATAAGTGAAAAGAAACTTTCAAACAAAAAAAAAGTAACTCTAACCCAACCTTAAAATGATTTGCTTCTAAGGTCCCTTTCTTCAGATCGCGTCACATATGGTGGATATCACGTCAAAACTCCACCCAAAAAAAAATGTTGTCCAATTATTCCCAAATTTTTTTTATGATATGCCCTATAGGTTAGTAATTTATCATATAAATTTTTTTGAATTTTATAAAAAATTGTCCAAGGGGGAGGGGGTAGAAGTTCTGAACTTTTGCGTGACGCGCTCCACTTTGATTATTTCTTATAATTAGAGGAAAAAATTTTAAAAAAAATTAGAATATGGGTTTTTTAGATTTTTTCATGGGCTTTCGAATGGCAAAGTCTATTTTCAAAAATTTTTTTATTTTGACATAAATTTTGAAAAAATAAAAATAAATTTTCACTTTTCGCATCTTTAAGTTCATTTTTTTCTTTTTCCTTTTATTTTTAAATGAAAGCTGAGCTTTTTTCTAATGAAATACTTGTTTTCCAAAAAACCGTTTTTTTTTGTTTTCGAGAAATGAATTTTTGAATATAGCGCATCACGTCGTCGCGCCGCAATTTAATTTATAAAACGTTACAATGAACTATTTCCTGCATTTTACAGGGTTGAGACTGACATTAGAACAATATAATGCCTGCATTATAGTTTTTTTTATTTTTTTAAATTAAAAAAAATATTTATTTTTTTAAATTTTTAACAAAATTTTTTTGCAATTTTATTTTTAATTTAATGCCTGTATTTTATTTTTCTGTTTGCTTTTTTTTACTTTAGAAATGAAAATAAATAAATTGTAGGCATTAAATTAAAAATAAAAGTCTAAAAAAATTTTTTTTTTAATTTTGTTAAAAATTTAAAAAAATAAATATTTTTTTTAATTTAAAAAAATAAAAAAAAACTATAATGCAGTCATTATATTGTTCTAATGTCAGTCTCAACCCTGTAAAATGCAGAAAATAGTTCATTGTAACGTTTTATAAATTAAATTGCGGCGCGACGACGTGATGCGCTATATTCAAAAATTCATTCCTCGAAAACAAAAAAAAACGGTTTTTTGGAAAACAAGTATTTCATTAGAAAAAAGCTCAGCTTTTATTTAAAAATAAAAGGAAAAAGAAAAAATGAACCCAAAGATGCGAAAAGTGAAAATTTATTTTTATTTTTTCAAAATTTATGTCAAAATAAAAAAATTTTTGAAAATAGACTTTGCCATTCGAAAGCCCATGAAAAAATCTAAAAAACCCATATTCTAATTTTTTTTTAAATTTTTTCCTCTAATTATAAGAAATAATCAAAGTGGAGCGCGTCACGCAAAAGTTCAGAACTTCTACCCCCTCCCCCTTGGACAATTTTTTATAAAATTCAAAAAAATTTATATGATAAATTACTAACCTATAGGGCATATCATAAAAAAATTTGGGAATAATTGGACAACATTTTTTTTTTGGGTGGAGTTTTGACGTGATATTCACCATATTACTATAGCTTGTATTTATACTTTTCTCTATAAGCATACTTTTAAGATTGTTTTGCCAGGTGAGAATGAGTTTGTTACATTCTATTCGTAATTCTATGGTACTAAGTGAGTTCTGTTTGTTCCAAGTTTCAAGAAAACCTGCTTGTTCAAAGAGAGCTTTTACTTGTGAGACCCAGTTATAGTCGTAACCCAATTTATTTGCTTTGTCCAAATTGAACAGCTTTTTATAACAGCGTTTCGGAAGTCGGTCATTTGACATTTCCATTATTCGAAGCCACCATTGCACTGCACGCTTTACAATATAATATTTTAAAGGGAGCGAACCAGTTTCCAACCAAACAATATAATTGGGTGTATTTTTGGGCCAGCGGTACAATAATTTTAAAAATTTAGTTTGTACAGTTTCAATTTCACCAGTATAGCGTAGGGCCCAAATTTCTGAGTTATATAGAGCTACGGTCTTGACGGTTGTACCAAACAATTTTTTAGCGGATTCTATAGATTCATTTTTTGCTTTGTATAGTATTTTACGTAAGTTTGATGCTGCCACATTGCCGCATTTCCCAAAATGTTCCGCAGCTACAACAAATTTTCCTGAGGTGGAAAACGGAGTGCCAAGGTATATAAATGAATTTACATAATCGAGAGGTTCTTTACCGTAAAAAAGTGGTTTGAGATTTCGGCATCCTCCAGTTTTTCTAAAAGGAACTACTTTAGTTTTTTTGACATTTAATTTTAAGTAATTGGTTTCACAATATTTTTTTAATATATTTAACTTATTTTGTGCATCATGCCATGAATATGCCAATATAGCAATATCATCGGCAAATAAGAGCATACTTAATTCATCAGATGACGTTATAGGCAATCCCTGCACTCCGCTTTCCCCAAAGAAATCGACAATATCGCTCAGCATTAAAATAAAAAGAAGTGGACTTAAACTGTCTCCCTGCAGTACACCCTCCGTTATGTCAAACATACGTGAGTATTGACCGCCACATCTTATTATAAGTCTAGCATCATTATAAAAGGCACTCAAAATTCTCAAAATTCATCATGACGAATCCGATGTCAGTTTTTCAAAATTTAAAATTGCGGATCCAATATGGCATACCGTGGAGTCCGCATTATTGGATCCGACATTTTGAATTTTTAAAAACAGACATCCGATTCGTCATCAGTGACCCTGAAAACCCCCGAGTGATAATTTTCAAGGAAATCTAAAATTAAAAAAAAATATCTGACATAATGGATCCTCCATTTTGAATTTTGAAAAACTGACATAGAAATCGTCATCAGCGACCCCAAAAATCCCCGAGTGATAAGTTTTAAGCAAATACAAAATTAAAAAAAAATGTCCACCATATTAATCCGCAATTTTTAATTTTTAAAAACTGACATCGGATTCATCATCAGCGACCCCGAAAACCCCCTAATGATAATTTACAAGCGATTCCAAAATTAAAAAAAATGTCCGCCATATTGGATCCGCCATTTTGAATTTTGAAAAACCATTATCATATTCGTAGTCAGGGACTCCGAAACCCCCCGAGTAACAAATTTCAGGTAACTTTGATAAATTTTTAAAAATTCGTCTGCCATATTGGATCCGCCATTTTGGATTTTGAAAAATTATCATCATATTTGTAATCAGCTACCCCGACAACCACCGAGTAACAAATTTCTGGTAAATTGGATCAATTTTTAAAAAAGTCATCTGCCATATTGGATCCGCCATTTTGAATTTTGAAATACCGACATCAGATTCGTAATCAGCGACCCCGAAAACCCATGAGTAACAAGTATCAGACAAATAGGACGGTTTTTTATTCTTGGCATTCTGGGCACATTTAGTGTTTTTCAGCCGGCAGTTAAGGGGTTAAATATATTCTTATTTAAAACTTAATTGTATTTTATTTTTAATTATTAGTTCAAACACCACAATATTTTTACAATTAATTATTTCATTTATTAAAAAGTTGAGATGAAGCAAAAAGTTTTAAAATCTAAACAAAAACATCTTTGATGCAAAAAGTTTTGCCAAGTAAAAGATTTTGTGACTGTCCAAACAACTATTGAAATAAAAGTTTGCCAAGTAAAATTTATAATTAAAATTTTAATAATGATTGATTTTAAATATTTTCTCACATACATACATACATACATACATACATACATACATACATACATTAAATTTTTTAAGAATATTTTTGGAATCGCTGATGTCCATAATAACTAATCATGTTAACATTTTGAAGTTTTAAGCAATGTACAGACAGACATCTGATTTTATTAATAAGGATATTTTTTAACCGTTAAAGACAAGAAATTTATAAACTAAGAATGGTAATTAGTCTATTAACAAATGTTAGTCACTTTTTTTTATAATTAATATAAGAAAAAATGTCCTGAAAATCAGGAATTCCTTAAAGTGGACAAAACCCTAATTGCGATTTGTTAGGCATTTGGCCACCACTGCATATGTAACAATTAAAAATTTCAAAAAAAAAGATTTCATCGTTTGCCCACAATCGGAAAGACTTAAAATTTTTTAATTTAGTGCTAGTTTCTCACAAATTTTTTTTAAAAAATTGATAGATACATTGTTAAAAATGAAATTTTATTAAAAATGTTTTTAAATCTTATCGTAAATTATTTTAAAAAATTTTGTAAAATATTTTTATTAAAAACTACGTGTGAAATTAAAAATTTTTATTATAAAAACGTCCAATTTGATCAATTTTTGACCGAGTTATAAGGATAAAAAAAAATACGTAAAAAACGTCATTTTTCAAAAACCGGTATCTTCTGAACCGCCTAATAAAAAAATTTGAAAAAAATTAAGGTAGCTTATTTTAAGAAGTACTAAAATAAAATTTTTTTTTAAATTGAGATGCAAAAGCAAAATGATTTCCGACTTGGGTGAAATGCCCCATATATTATACTTTATATACATCAATTGATTCGTCTTGATGTAAAGAATAATATTTTGAATTCGTTTTCAAGTAAAGAATAATATTTTAATGTAAAGCAACATAATTGTAAAGAAGGAAATAAAGTTTTATCAAAAGTGCCAATTTTTCTGCTTTAATTGTGATTAACTCTATAAATCCTCATACTCTCTTTTAATAAAGACTTACTTTAAATCGATTATTGTCTTTTATTGTGTTATATGAATGTGACAGGTTTTAGACCGATTAACAAATAAATTGTTAATAATTATAATAAGGCATTTTCTGTAAAACGGTCACCATCCTCTGCCTAAAATTAGTTATAAATAAATAAATGCTAACAAACAAAATAAATAGTTTGTTTCAAAATTTGATCAGATTTGTATAAAACTTGTTACTCAGAGGTTTTTGGAGTCGCTGATTACGATATTGAGGCCACTATTAAAATGCAAAATGGAGAATCTAATAGGAGGAATTAATCTAATAGGGTATTTGCTATTGGTTTCTTCTTCTATTTGTTGCAGTTCTCACATCAATAAACGAGGTGTGAAGATTTGGAGATGAATGATGCTATATTTCTAATCGTTTATGGCATTTATTATCAAGTTTAAGCCGTCGTTGAGTTCCTCTATGGCAATGCTGAATAACACGATCATATTAGCTACTACTAGATATTTCTAATTATTGTTAGTGGCGATAATAATATTGTTTAATCGATTTATTGGACTCTCGGATTGTTCGTTTAAGTTTTTGAATATAATGAGATGCTGAATTTAATAGGTTTTTTAAAATCCTGGTTTGGTTTCCTATCGTTTGATCCATTATTTTTTTATTACTCTAAATGTTGTCGAGTTCTCCGTTAATTAGTGTCAAGTCGTCGTCATCAAGTGTTCTAAATAGTGTTTTAGAAAATTGATCATACAATATTTAGTATGCCTTGTTTTATGCGTGGAAAACCATTTATTTCATCCAGAATGACTTTTAAATCTTCAATTCTGTTAATCCTATTGTAAATTGCGTCTAATTCGAATTCTTCCTGTCAGTTTTAACATAGCTTCGATGCTCTCTCGAATGTTTTTGAAATTAGCTGTAATCTTGATTCTAATATTGACATGTCAACACCCACTACCAATCTCCGTGTCATGTAGGATAAACTGGTAGTTTATAAATTCTCTGCCATGATTTTTAGTAGAAGCTGCATTATTGATCTGAAATCTATGAATATCTTTAGTATATCTGTGTGAATAGTAGTTCTATTGATGTAAGGGATTATTTTATAATGACTGTTTGTCAGTGTCTTAAGGATGGTCGCTGGGCCCTTTCAATCCGGACTAAGTTTGTTTTTCTTTGTATTTGAAATCATTACGAGATCAAATAGCCTTTGTGATAAAACTACTTTTGCATCTTGCATTCGTTTGTATCGTCCTTTCCTTTTTTGAATTTTATCTCTTGCTTTCGTGATATATCTTTTGTGTCTCTCCTTTTATAATTTTACTAGTTTAGAGTATTTCAAACTTGGTGTTGTGGCAATTGTGGATGGAACGTTAGCGTCTCGACCAAAGGTTAGTTAAAAAGGACTGAATTCAGTTCCTTCATGTTACATCGTATTACATGAAATACTTACAATTTTTAACGTTTTGTTCCATTCAGTATGAATGCACTGTTGCTTTGAGGATGAAAAGCAGTTGTATTTATGTGTCGTATAGTAAATAAATTCTAGAAATTCTGTACTAATTCGGAAATAAAGTTTTCCCTTGATCAGTTAATATATGTTTATGAGATCTAAAAATGTAGATATTATGGTCGAACAGTTTTTCTATAATCATTTTAGAAGAAATGTTTGTTAAAGGTATTAGAATAAGATACTTTGTTAGTATATCTTGTCCATATGTTTAGAAAATCATAAATTTTTAAAAATATGGTAAAAACGTTCTCCCATCTACAAAAACAAACTTTTTGATAAAGTAGAATGTTTTTCCTCGTATCTGTCAATAAATCTATCATAAAAAGTATTTTAAATGTCAGGCGCAAATTTCATGTTGACTTGTGTAATAGATCCATGACTTTCTTTCTTTTTTTTAATTTCATTTTCATTGTTTGTTTCTGAGTTGCTGTTATAGCATGTGTTAGAGTGAAAATCGAAGGAAAGAGGAATTTTACAAACAAGCCACCGAGTTTAAATAAAACAGTTGTTTAAATTTATTAATAAAGAATTAATTATTACAAAAAGATTAACGCACTCGCACAACGCACGTATACTATTTGCTCGTTTGTCCTTGTCGCACGTTCTTAATTATTCGCACGTAGATCTTATTCTAACTCAATAATAGACATGATTTCATTATTGTGACTCGGATTTCCAGCAGCTCGAGAAGCCATCAAAAGTAAACTTTTAATAAAAAGACGGTCAACCAACTCATTTGGATCATCTCAATAGATATATTCTTGTTAGAAATTTTTGTTTGTAATCATAAATTGAGGTAATGAACTACCACTTACAGATGGCTGTTTGTTAGGTGTTCGATGGAAAAATTAAGATATAAAAAACAAATACTTGTATCTTTTATCCGTACGTATACATTCAAAGGAACTATACTTTTTTGTGTGCATTAGTAACAATGAGAATCTCTTTACAGTTCCTTTTAGCATCTTCACTTATAAGCGATCTGGTAGGTTTACTTTTCAATAAAAGTTCTGTGATAAAATTGATTATTTCACCAGACAAAATGACCCCAATAAATTAACAAACAATATTTAATTCAGCGAAACGATCAATTAATTGCAATCTCCGTGCCGAATGAAGATTTGGTGCAATCACCTTCGGAACTATGCTCAATCATAAAAAGTCGTAATCTACGACTAATGTAGGGCGCCAGGTTCACAGATAAACCAACGACAGCAATACAAACAACAATATAAACAAATTCAAAACTCGCGAAGCATCGAACAGAAGCGAGGCAGAACCAAAAAAAAATGTCCGACTACAAAATGGACTAAATAGCGATTTATCAGATATAATTAAGCACAATTACCGGAAAATTATCTTAACATAATAAATTGTTTACTCGAAAAGGAGAGCATTGGGTTAGGGTAAAGTTAAGAATAATTTTCACTATTTTTAAAAATAAAACAAGAAAATTAATTTTAACAACGAATTAAATATATATTTTGAAAACTTCTAGTTTAAATTGTAACATAAATTCTTAGTACTTTACTATCTTGCCAAGAATATTCATGTCCATTGTATAATTTCAAATCGTGTCTTAATTTAATTTGGTTAATAATTAATTACTAAAAATCAATTATTTAATTAATTCAATGTTTCTATACTTAACTGTGATGCAATTTATTACAAGTCTCCTTTCGAAAATATAAATAAACAAAGCTTGGAGGTTACGCTCTTCCAACCTCTAAGTATCTACTACGAGGCTCTTTTTTTATTGTAAAACTAATTATGTCATGAATCTATTTTATTATGATCTTAGGGTAGTGGATGGCGAAATAACTAAGAGAGAGGCAATTGTTTAGTCTGTAAATTTGTTTGTTTATTTAACAAAATGTTTATTTTGATGTTTTAATTCTAATCCTCTTATTAAATTTTTTAAAGTTCTGTTTAATTAATTTATTATTAGACTTTTTTGTTCAAATAATTTCTTTCTGTTTAAATCTACTAAAATAATTCGAAGTTTAACGTGTGTTTACATCTGTCATTTGACAGTGATTATTCCCTATTCTAAATTAAAAATTCCCTAGTTAGGAAATTACTAGTTACAATCAATCGAAATTTAAAAATGCCCAGCTAGAATCTTTTCTTTTATTCAAACTACTTGACTTTAATTGCTACACTAAACTGAAAATTTAAATCTATCAATTAATAAAACCTACACTACCGTCGGGAATTATCGGTACGGCTGCACGCGCACGGCCCAAAAACATACCAATCTTCAAATCACGATTTCTTTGTAAATACAAATGTCAGAAAATTAACAAATATACCATTCGAAAGATTATTAAATTCTACGATTAATGATATGTAACTGAAAATTTTAATAATTTATACAAAGCTTGCAGCAATCTACAAATTTGACAAAAAAATTTTTAAAATAAAATTTTTTGAGAAATTATTTCAACCCTTGCACATTTTTTAAAAATTGTAGAAAAAATTTGAAACTTCTATAGGTGTAATCATTGAAATCTCATCTTTAATTTAAGACCAAAAGAGTTAAAAAATCTTATTCGGTTCGAGAGATATCATTATAAACGGCCGAGCATTTTCAGCCAAAAAACGTTCAAAATCGACTAATTCAATGCATTTGTGAAAAAACATGCTCGGACGTATATAATGATATCTCACGAACCGAATAAGATTTTTTAACTCTTTTGGTCTTAAATTAAAGATGAGACTTGAATGATTACACCTATATAAGTTTCAAAATTTTCCTACAATTTTTAAAAAATGTGCAGGGGTTGAAATAATTTCTGAAAAAATTTTATTTAAAAATTTTTTTTTGTCAAATTTGTAGATTGCTGCAAGCTTTGTATAAATTATTTAAATTTTTAGTTGCATATCATTATTCCTAGAATTTAATAATCTTTTGAATGGTATATTTGTTAATTTCCTGACATTTGTATTTACAAAGAAATCGTTATTTAAAGATTGGTATGTTTTTGGGTCCTGCGCGTGCAGCCGTACCGATAATTTCTGACGGTAGTGTATAATTAAAATTTAAATTTGCAACCTGAGACGAAACAAAAATAATAATTAAATCAAGAATAAGGCTTACATATTTCTCCAATGTTCCGTTTGAGAGAGAGAGAGAAAGAGGCATTCAGAACACTGCTGGCTTGGATAATGATTCACGCAGGGTTTCCACTAACCACGTTTTTTCTATAGAACTTTGCTAGCTTGAATCTTTACTAAAAATTTTTTTTCCGAGTGGACATTCTCTAAATTTTAGTTCACTATAATTTTGTCCGCTCGGAAAACACTTTATTTCGATTATTTTAAATTCACTTCACACAAAATTTCTACTTACCAGCGTGAGTACACATTCCATTATTCCTCGTGGTGTGTGATGACTTTCGTCCTAACCTCACTCTCTTCAGGATTGCGTTTCCTGAGACAACAATAACAGCCTGATGAAGACACAAACCTTGGAGCCGCCTCCTTTCGTCCTCCCAGAACTTCTTCGACATTAGAAACTTTTAATTTTTCCTTTTATCAATTTTCTTTTTTCAAATGTCACTGTGACGACTCTTGTTTCACTTGACCACTAAAAATCAAATGTTGCTTGTTTGCAACTTCCGGTACATCGACAGCCACCGTGTTTTCAAAATCCGCATTTGCGTACACCGCTGGCGGCGCTCGGTGTTCTCATTAGCTACCGAGCGCTGTTTTAGTCCGGGGCTGCTTTATTCTTTCTCATCGCTAGGTCGGCGTCGTCTGCTTCAGTGTTGTGACTGGTGAAGAAAAACCAGTGGAATGTTTTCTCCAGATGACTAAGTCAGGATTGTGTCTTACATCTCTGCCGATTATCGTGTCTTATTATATATTATTATTATATTATCGTGTCTTAAAGGTTGCGTTGTTGTCTCATATGTTGTTCGTCTTCTTCGATTTGTCTAAAGCTCTCTCTCTTTTCCCTCTACGTCGTCCCAGATTCTTAACCTCTAAAAAACTAAGTAAATAAACAATTTTATTTCGAACATAAAACATAAATTACAAAATTAGAGAAATTACAATAATGAAAATAATAGCATAATATCCCTATTAATTTTAGTTGGTTCCTGGTGGTCTTGCGCAATTTCAAACTCTACTTTTTTTTTAATTCAAGCTTCGGCGAACTCTCGGGAAAACCCTGTATCAAAGGCAGCTGGTCCTGCTGCCTTTGATTGCTCCTGTTCTCTGCGGTTAGCTGTTTCCATGGCCTTAGCATCCTTCTCTTCTTGGCTCTTTTTTGCTAGGGCTTGTTAGCGTTTTCTTTCGGCCTCTGCCTTGTCCCTAATGGCTTCCTCACGGCCGCAATCTGAGCTTCCAAACTTATAATGCGGCTTCGGTACTGACCGCGGAAATGGTATTCCTTTTAACTCCCGGTATACATAATGGGCTCCTCTGGATGGTTTGCCTTCCAATCTCTCACCTTTTACGGTGGACGCGTCTTCTTGGGCTTTAACTGTCCTAGGCCTCGTTGACCGTACCCAGAATTTGCATACCATTATCTACTTGGTCCAGGGCGATGTTCTTCTTGTCGTCGGACTGTGGTGACTGTTGGCCCTGGTACTCCCTGGGCCTGCTCGCTTCTCCAATCTATCTGATTCGGGCTCGGTTTCCGGGGCGTGGGACCAGTCCAACCGGCTGGTACCATAATTGGGTCTCTTGTGTATCGTACTCTTTTTCTGTGTGTTTCATACCGGGGTCTTGTGACCTCTTCCCATATGGACCTCTCCGGTTCTTGGTCTCGATAGGGGCGTTGTTGTCTGGCTTCTCCCTGGTACTCCTCCATACGCATCTGATCCATTTCTCGCATTATTTCGTCTATGCGAACTAGCATTTCTTCCCTCCGCTGTGCTTAGGGGCGGGAGTTTTCCTGCTCGGCTGTGAATGAAGGAGAGTGTTATAGGTTTCTGCTAAACATTTTTTTCTACCTCTCGTCTTTCACCAACTAAAAAAACTCTTTATGCATTAGGCATTCTCCCCCCTTTATATTCTTATTCTCGGTAAGGAATGAGGAGTTTGATGGGGAATCTATTTATTATCTGACCCTTGTTATTGCCTAATTCATAAACCGAGGGGCCTATTATTTTCGTTATTACGTAAGGCCCTTGATTCTTTCCCCCAAAGCTACGAGTTATTTTCTTTTTCGCTGAGGACACGACTTCACCTTTCTTCATCACCTTGTCGCCTATTTTAAACGCGGGATGTCGTCTTCTAAGGTCGTAGTATTTTTTTTGACGTTCAAACGCATTTTCGTGATTTAGTGATACTAAATCTTGTAGTTCGGTTAATCTGACCATTCTTTGTTTCCATTCTTCTGTATCTGGCGGTGGAAGGTCTTCTGGTCCTTCTATTTCCTTCCAGAGACTGTGATATGGTTTTGGCTCTCTACCGAAGTTTAAATAGGCTGGGCTGATTCCAGTTGATCCGTGTACCGTGGTATTATATGCAAAACGGAACTCTTTGAGGTAAACGTCCCACTTTTTGTGATCTTTACCAATATAGGCTGAGATCATGGTCTTTATCACTCTGTTGACCCTTTCCACTGGGTCAGCTTGTGGATGGTAAAATGGTGTGAAGGAGTGTCGGATTCCGTATTCTTCTGTAAGGCTTTCGAATGCGTGGTTCACATATTCGGTACCGTTATCCGACACTAGAACTTCTGGAGCGCCCCATCGATTTAAGATGTTATCTTCGAAGACTATTATTATGCTTTCGGCATTGGCTTTTCTCAGTGGCACGATCTCTATCCATTATGTGTAGAGATCTCCGAAAATCACCACGTATTGGGTTTCCAAACCCAATGCCGTTTTTGGCCATGGTCCCATCACGTCGGTGATGTCAGTTTTAGACTGTTCTGTAGTAGGGGGAGGTAAGTTGTCCCTTAACTTTCCCCCCTTTTTGGTTTCTCGGAGAGCCTTGACAGTCTTTTGTTGTTGTATCGTCTTTACCTATCTGGAAATGTCATAGGTTTTTACAGTTCCAGCAGATTACTTCCTTTTTTTCTTTGTCGCTGTCAGTTGTAGATGTGCTTTTTGTCTGTGACTTGTCCGTATGTGAGGTCTCTCCGGCGGTCTTGGGCTAAGAATTTCCATTACCTTTTGGTAAATTCTTTTTCTTACCGCCGGAGTCATTCGTTTATCTTGTTATCGTTATTGTTGAAAATTTGAGTACTATTTCCTAACGCGGCTACTAACGAGGCAATGTGTTGTTCCAGCTGGGTTAATTGCTTTTCGTTTGGTTTTGTTTTCCCAGCTGGTGCTATTGCAGCGACTTTAGTTTCCGCCTTTTTATCTGTTTTACCCTCCCTATACGCGTATTCCGGGATGAAGTATCTTTCTGGGTTTGACGGTAGTTGTTCGTCGACCACAATACTGTTCGCTCTTTCTACTTCCCGGGCTAAAATCGCGAGACAATTGTAATCTACAAACTCGTGTCTGCAAATAGTGCGTCTATATTCGGCCCTAAAATTAGGATGTACGCGATTCATCTGAATTTCCATGTCTACTGGTCGTGTGAATAACTCATATAACCCGTACATACACGTTAGATAATCCGCTACTAGCTCATTAGGGTATTGTCTTCGCGAGATTATTTGGTCTTCTAGTTTCTCTTGGTAGAATTCTACCCCGAATGTCAATTCGGAGTCACAATACCCCGGTATGGAACACACACAGAAGGAGGACGATACACAAGAGATCCAATTATGGTACCAGCCGGTTAGACTGGTCTAACGCCCCGGCAACCGAGCCCGAATCGGAAAGTTTGGAGAAGCGAGCAGGCCCAGGGAGTACCAGGGCCAACAGTCACCACAGTCCGACGACAAAAAAAATCATCGCCCTAGACCAACTAGATCATAACTAGGGGAACGGTATGAAAATTCTCGGTACGGTCAACGAGGCCCAGGACAGTTGAAGCCCAAGAAGACGCGTCCACCGAAAGAGGTGAGAAATTAGGAGGCAAACCATCCGGAGGAGCCCATTGTGTATACCGGGAGTCAAAAGGAAGACCATGTCCGCTATCAGTACCGACGGAAGTAACGTGAGGAAGCCATTAGGGACAAGGCAGAGGCCGAAAGAAAACGCCAACAAGCCCTAGCAAAAAAGAGCCAAGAAGAGAAGGATGCTAAGGTCATGGAAACGGCTAACGGCAGAGAACAGGAGCAATCAGAGGCAGCAGTCTATTTTTTTTCTTGTTAACAAATTTTTTTTATTAATAGAGTAGGTTGTGGCTTTAGATAGCCTTAAAAGAAAAAAAAATTTTATCTTTATTTAGAATAAAGGTGCCACATCACAGTAAAATTGGTGGTGATTTTATCACCACTGTCCTTTCCCAAGAAACAAGCAAACCCTTGCGCGCGATCAACCCTAAAATGACAAGAAGTCCCAAGTGGAGACGGTGGAGGCGATCCAGGTTAGAAGTCACAGTATGGGGGAGAGTAAGTTGGCAGCAGGACAAATGCAGAGAGAGAGAGACAGAGATAAAGGTAATTTGATTTTTATTTAGATTAAAGCAATTGAATTGAAATAATAAACGCATCATAGAGAGACAGCCTGGTGGAGATGCAGGCTAACTAGTCGTGAGTAGATACTACTACGAGAATCACAGTTAGGTATAGATACATTCAATTAATTTGATAATTAATTTTTAGTAATTAATTATTAACTAAATTAAATTAAGACACAATTTCAAATTATACAATGGACATGAATATTCCTGGCGAGATAGTAAAGTGCTAAGAATTCATGTTACAAATGGCACCTAACAAGTAGGGCCCTGAGAGAGAGTCAAATTTGTTTGTTTTGAATTTTTTTCCAAAATGCAAATTAAAAAATTGTAAACAAGAAGAAAAATAGAATTTAGAATTGTTAGAATTGTTTTAGAGTTGCTTTGACAAACAACAAAAAAACGATTACCCCACTAGGTGGGGTGAAGACGTCGACCATGGCGTACATCCTAGATATTCAGTGCTTCAAAAGACCTTACAAAGAGTTTGTCATCAAAAAGATGTCGATTCTACTACTTTAACAAGATGCTCATTAATTGGATTACCTCTTCGAGACGCCATATGCCTGGAGCCGATTACGTGTAAGATACAAATGTGAGAATCGATGGCTTACAAATAATTATCATGGTATCGATTCGGCTGCTGGTGACGTATCTTATGTAGAATTACAACCTGTAATAAAAGAAGTATTAATAGGTACACCTACTGTTTATGTAAAAGGTTTAAAATAACCTTGAACATTTTAGATGTAGATAGATCTAATAGATGGCACTAATTGCTGATATAGTCGAAATCTTCCTTAATTAAAAATTCTTAATCAGCATATAATTTTCTACATTAAATATACAGCTCTTCGACTAGTGTACGAGCTTGATCTGAGAATATAAGAAACGTGAACGTCCAGGCTGTGTTGGCAAGGTGCATTGGTGGTCGTTAGTCCCGCGATAGGCAGCTATTAACTGGGTTTCGAGTCCCAAAGATGCACAGTGCATTCATTCACGCAGCTTATTTTTTCATATCAAAAATTAAATTCATAAAACTAATTATTTACCGACAACCATATCGGAATAATTATCCTAAGAAAAACACCTGACTCTAAACCAAAGAGTTCAATTGACATCTAATAGATGTCACTAATTGCTGATATAGTCGAAATCTTCCTTAATTAATAATTAATCTTAAATAATTATGAAATATTAATATTTTTTTTAAATAAATTTTTTTTTAAATATAACATTAGGCGATTATAAAAAATAAATTTTTCAAATTTTAGTCTTAACAAACATAAAATTTTACAAAGATTATTTATAAACTAGCATAAATAACGCGCGCGTGAAGTTTCTTTTTTTAATTGCCATTGGAAAATTCAATTATTTACAAAAATTCTACACAAAATATACTTAAATATATAAAAAAAAAAATAAATAAAGAAGTATAATATTATCTATCCAACCATTAAAAAAAACAAAAGCATAATCATGACTAAATTCAGTTGTGAACAGACTGGACAGAATGAATAAATTAATGCATACGACGATTATTATAGTTAATTGACTGCCAATGCTCTGAATTGTTGCTTCGGTGTTGCTAAACAATATTCTGATTCATATAGATTTTTAAATTAACATTTAAGTAGTAGCAGGTCCACCCGTACGTAATCACTATTTCTCTAAATTTATTCAGGAAAGTCAGGAAATTTTGTCAAAAGTACTAAAATAATATTCAATTTAAAAAATTCATAAGAATATTCTGAATGTTCTATTCGGTACCTGCGGACAAAAAGTCCAAAGTCAATGAAGTCCAAAAAAATAGTTTATGTTGGATTTTTGGATTGGACTTTATATCTTGGTCAAAATATTTAAATCAAAAAATCCAAATCCAAATTTTCAAAATTATAAAGTATAATGTCGTTTTAATCGTTTCATATTAATTTTAAAATGTGAAAGTTACAAAGTATAAAATAACAGGGAATTTAATTCGAACGGAAAAACAGGGAATAGGACAGAAATTTTATGCAGAACCGGGAATTTTTTCACCAAATTAAAAAAGTTTTATTATTTTCATTGGTTTTTAAAATATCACTTTTTATTTCAATTTGTATAGATATTTATACTGTTCTCTAAATTTAAATTAATTAAAAATAATTAATTTGATAGTTTTTGCATCTAAAAATTATATTATTATTTAATAATTATAATTATTATTAAACTTCTCTGTTATAATTTAAAATTTCTGAATGTTCAAATAAATTATATATTTTTAGTACTTGAGCAAATTTAATTTTTATTGCCTATTAAGAAAGTAATTAATTATTCAATTATTTTCAATATAATTTGAATAAAATTGAAAAATCAAAATTTCAATTATAATATTATAAACAAACAAGATTATTTTTAAAAAAAAATTTCTCTTTTGAATTTTTTGTAGTTTGTATTCTTTTTTTGGATATTTTGATGAGGATTTTTTTGATTGGACTTTTTGTCCTACATTCTTATATTCTTTAGCATTGTAAAAATTTTAGTTATTTTAAACTCATCCTATTTTTAACTATAATTGAACTTTACAGATATAAAACTCAATTTTTTTATTTATTTTTTTATTTAATAAAATTGAAAATGTTTTATTTATTTTTTATTATTATTTCGATAAATATAAGGGAAGTGTTCCGGTTGTGGGCACCCTTTTATTTTTGCCTCATAACATTTGCCCATGTGCGTATTATACAAATGTATGTGTACGAATTTAAAGCTGGAGGTCTAAGGTGACTGTCAGTGAAGGAATTAAATTGATTCCTTTAAATAAAAAAGTTTTATTAGAAATTTAGTGAAATGATAATTTTTTGACAAAAAAATTTTTGTACCCGGTTGTGGGCACCCTTGAAAAATCCGCTAAAAATTAAAAAATATTAAAGGAAACCAACACAAATAAAGAAGAAATGAAAGTTTCTTTATTTTAAGAGACTTTGCCGGGATAAAGAACAAAAATTATGACACGTTTTCACACTATGCTCATCGCTAACAAAATCATAATGCTTGCATGTGAAGTAGCTAGTACGCATACCATAACGCACTTCTAATGCACTGAACGGCTATATTCATCGCATTTAATGGAGTTTGCGGCTGTCACTTTCCTTGGCAGAAAGTTTAGATAGATGAGACAGTAGTCCACATCATTGTCAGATGGTAGAGCCTCCTTAAGGGGCACACCTAGTGTGAGCGACTGAAAAAAACGTCGATTTTTAGAAATTTTTTTTAGGGAAATTATTGCATCTAATTTTTTTAAAGTTTTGTACATGTATATTTGTATAAATAGTGAACATTTTGTAATTTTTTCAAATAAAAATACCTTTTTTTTAAAGAGTTATTTGCTATATAAAAAAACCAGTTTCTCCACTGCTGCAGTTATTGCGGCCTTCTAAGTGACTGAAATAAAAAAAACCAAAAAGATTATTAAACTAGAAGATATTTGCCATACTATGAGGCTTCAGTTTTTTTTGTATGGAAAATAAAATTTTGGGATGCCAAAAACTATCGGATTTTTTAGGTGAAATTTATAAGATTTTTTCCAAACTCCGCCATTTTGTTGCAATTCAATATTTTTTTTCGTCCGAAGGTCATTGTACGGCAAGTATCTTCTAGTTTAATAATCTTTTTGGTTTTTTTGATTTAGGTCACTGAGAAGGCCGCAATCACTGCAGCAGTGGGAGAACTTTTTTTCGGATACTCAGGAGATAGCGAATAACTTTTTTAAAAAAAGATATTTTTCTTTAAAAAAATTACAAAATGTTCACTATTTATACAAATATACATGTACAAATCTTTTAAAAAAATTAGATGCAATAATTTCCCTAAAAAAAATTCCTAAAAATCACCGTTTTTTTTCAGTCACTCACACTAGGGTGCCCCTTAACATAAAGGTGCCCACAACCAGGAATAACAGTCATTTTTTAAAAAAATCAACACATTTTGTGATGCAGGATTTTGGTTAAACACGAAGGTATATCACAAATTATAATAACAACACTGCAAAAAAAATTAAACCCTTTTTTTCTGAACGAATCTACACCCATATGTTGCTCTTCAAAAACAATACAAAATTACTTTTTTATTTATTTAATGCAAAGTTTCTTTATGCTCACAGCTATTACACAAATGCATATATTTGTTTCGTTATCAATACGAAAAGTCCGTATTGTCAACGAACACGACTTGCAATACTTAGATCAGTAAAATCTGCTTGCTGTCAAAGTTTACGTAGGGGTGCCCACAACCGGCGCACTTCCCCTAGTTTTTAGCAAATAGAAAATTTTGTAAATATTTTTTCCAAAATAAATAAAAAATTTCTTTAACAAAATTTGATTTATAACTTTTTTTTCTACTTACGTACTTTGTTTATAAATTGTAATTGAGAAGCGAAAAATGTGCAAAATATTTTTTACTTTTAAATTTTAATTTCCCAACATTTTTTTAATTTTATTGAAAAAATTGCTGTACTTATAATTTTGATTTGTTAAGCAATTAAGTTTTTCATATTGAAAAAAGGAAAATAATTAACATGAAAAAAACAATCATTTGTTAAGTACGTCTAAAATGTTTGTTACAAAGTGCTAATTTTTTGGAAACAAAGGAAATAATAAAAAATAACATTAATAATTTTTTTCGATTAATGAAAATATTATTGAATTATTTAAAAAATAAAAATAAAAGAAATAACTTCTAAATAAAATAATATTATTAAATTTAAAAAAAAGTGAAAAAATAAAGAAGTATAGGGTCAGTCCACTGACTTTCGTCTGGGGGTTGTTGCGGCTATATTTTGAAAAAATCTAGTTTGAAAATATGTAAAACTCGAAGACTTTCTAATTCCATTAACCATAATATTATTCAGAAAATTTTATTTTTTTAAATTTTAATATTAATTAAAAGTTGGTCTCTCAGAGTGTTATTTTGTAACCTTAAATTTTGTACTTTTTTAAAATCGTTTTAATTCAATAACTATTTTATTTCATGTAACAGAACTTACCAAAAGCATAAATCATTTGATGGTGAATCAGAAATCAAAGCAATTGCTATGAAAATATATTATTTTTAATTAATAAAGTAAAATCAAACATTTTATTCACAAAAAAAATTTCCGATTTTTTGAAGGCTATAACTTTTTTCTCAATGCTCGGACTGCCGGAAAACTGACAATCTTTGCCATGATAAAAATTGATGTAAAAAAGTCAAAAATGTCTAAAAACTAAAAATAAAATGATTTCTAAAAAGTCAACGCTATGCAGAATGCGACGCACATTTCTGTTTTTAAATTCAATAAATTATAAAAATGTTATAAATTTTTAAAAACACTTTTAGCAAATTTTTTTTTAAATCTTTGTTATGGACAATAACAATGGATTTTTATTTTAAAAATGTCTAAAAACGCCTGAAATCTATTACTCGGGGGTTTTCGGGGTCGCTGATTACGAATATGATGTCGGTTTTTTAAAATTCAAAATAGCGGATCCAATATGGCAAACGACTTTTTTTAAAATTGATCCAAATTACCTGAAATTGTTACTCGGGAGTTTTCAAGGTCGCTGATTACGAATATGATGTCAGTTTTTCAAAATTCAAAATGGCGGAACCAAAATGGTGGATAACTTTTTAAAAAATTGATTCAATTTATCTGAAATTTGTTAGTTGGGTGTTGTCAAGGTCGCTGATTACGAATATGATGATGGTTTTTCAAAATTCAAAATGGCGGATCCAATATGGCGGACGGTTTTTTAAAAATTGATCCAAATTACCTGAAATTTGTTACTCGGGGGCTTTCGGGGACGCTAATGACGAATCCGATGTTAGTTTTTCAAAATTCAAAATGGCGGATCCAATATAGCATACCGTGGAGATCCACTTCACCCATGAACTTATTAAAAAGGTTAAATGCGTTAGGACATTTCAATGGAATTTTAATTTTTGCTCTCTCTTTATAGCTGTTCTATGAAACCGGCATTTGTAAAATTTGTTCTACTTTTATTATAATAATAATTAAAAAAAATGTCCGCCATATTGGATGCGCTATTTTTAATTTTTAAAAACAGACATCGGATTCGTCATCAGCGACCTCGAAAACCCCTGAGTGAGAATTTTCAAGAGAATCCAAAATTTTTTTTAAAACATATCCGCCATTTTGAATTTTGAAAAACTGACATCGAAATCATCATCAGCGACCCCGAAAATCCCCAAGTGACAAGTTTCAAGTGAATCCAAATTAAAAAAAAATTTACACCTTATTGGATCCGCAATTTTTAATTTGGATCAATTTATAAAAATCCGTCCGCCATATTGGATCCGCCATTTTGAATTTCAAAAAACCGACATCAGATTCGTAATCAGCGACCCCAAAAACCCCCAAGTAACGAATTTCAGGTCATTTGGATTAATTTTTAAAAAACCGTCCGCCATATTGGATCCGCCATTTTGAATTTTGAAAAACCGACATCAGATTCGTAATCAGCGACCCCGAAAACCCCTGAGTAACAAGTTTCAGGTAATTTGGACGTTTTTTTATTTTTTGGCATTCTGGGCACATTTAGTGTTTTCCAGCGGGCAGTTAAGGGGTTAATTAAAAATAATATATTTTCATAGTAATTGCTTTGATTCCTGATTCACCATCAAATGATTTATGCTTTTGGTAAGTTCTGTTATATGAAATAAAATAGTTATTAAATAAAAACAATTTTAAAAAAGTGAAAAATTTAAGGTTACAAAATAACACTCTGAGAGACCAACATTTGATTAATAATAAAATTTGAAAAAATAAAATTTTCGAAATAATATTGTCGTTAATGGAATCAGGAAGTCTTCGAGTTTTACATATTTTGAAACCAGAGTCAGTGGAGTGACCCTATAATATTATCTATCAAAACATATAAAACACAAAAGCATAATCATGACTAACTTCAGGTGTGGACAGACTGGACAGAATGAATGAATGAATACGACGATTATTATAGTTAATAATAGAAAATTGTAAAATAATAATATGACTCTTATTCTGAGAGTGAATCATTTTTACGTAAATTTTTTTTTGTTTTCTTTTATTCTTCTTGATTTTCAACTGAGAAAGATAACTGTTGTAAAATTGCTTTCCATCGTTGTTGAGGTACGGGATTAATGCTTGAGCATCTTTTATTTTTTCATCAGGAATGCCTGCTTTAGAGGGCAAAATTTTTTCTAAATCTCCTAATTTAACTTCCACATTTAAGTCAAAAATCTGTAAATTTTCTTCACAATAAGAGTCAAAAACTTTAACCTCGAACTGGAAAAATATGCCATATCTCAACGTTGAAATAAACAGAAAGCAAAATCACACATATCAGTGTGTGGTTTCTTAAACGAAAATGGTAAGTTACATTTAAAAAAATTACGATATGTAGATTCTTTTATAGGACATTTTGAATTCGACACCGTCTCATAGTATTTTGTAAATAAGTCGAACATTGTTTCCAGATTTAATTCTGAGTTTTCGAAATAATTCAAAGTTTAATTAACATAATATGATTTTTAATGGGGTAAACTGTAACAGTGTTCTAAAATCATTTGTTCTATTTAATCCGTCAGTTTAACATTTTTATATGTACTCTTTTCTTTTTCGTCGTTTAAACTTTTCTGTTCTATAATTTTTGTCTGCAACGTTCTTAATCTTTTTTCTCCTATTTTTAAAGCTTTGCAAATAAATGTTTTGCAAATAGATATTCTTTCTCCGTAATTTGGACAATAGTAATAATTCCATACTAATAATCTAGATGAATAAGGATAACTTTTTAAATTAACTGGATCCTTACATTCAATGAAATTAAAAATGAAAATATTTTGATTATAATAATCTCCAAATGTCCAAAACTTCTTACAGCAATAATCAACAGGCGAGAATTCTTTAGACAGAATCATCTTATCCTTGATGGAAATATATTCCTTACCCTATAGAAAATAATATAAAAATTATACTTAATATTATACACTGTATATATTTAAAAAAAAACTTTGAAAATTAAAAATTTTAAAATCTGAAATAAAAAAAATTCAAATAACATTTTTTTAATGTTTAATTGATAAAAATAAAAAAAAATTTTCACTTTTTTTGAAAAATTTCAAATTGATACAATTTTTGAAGAAATCAGCACATTTAAAATCTACAAATGTCATTGGAAAGCATTTTTTGTCACCTTTTAAACGATTTTTTGAAAATTGCTCTACGATAATTTTTAAGAAAGATATGATCATTTGTTTATAAAAATAGCCTATTTTTTCAATTGTTGGTAACTTTTTTTAAACATTTTTTCCTTCTGTATATATTTTTAAGACGAATAACATATACTTATCAATACATATCGATAAAATCTAACACAACATAAATTATCACTGTTAAAAAGAACAGTTAATAATTACACTTTTTAAATATTTAAATAACATTAATTATAAAACATTTATTTGTTTATAAATAATTAAATCAGTGTTGTTAAAAATAACATTCAATATAAAAATCACGAAATTAATTAATTAATTAATGTTATTTAAATATTAAAAAAATGTAATTATTAACTGTTCTTTTTAACAGTGATAATTTATGTTGTGTTAGATTTTATCGATATGTATTGATAAGTATATGTTATTTGTCTTAAAAATATATACAGAAGGAAAAAATGTAAAAAAAATTTTTTTTTATTGTTTAAATATTTTTTTTCTAATTCTACGCACAAAGAGGCACATTTTTTTCCTTAACAATTTTTTTTCAAAAATCAATTGTTCTCAAGTTACCAACAATTAAAAAAATAGGCTATTTTTATAAACAAATGATTATATCTTTCTTAAAAATTATCGTAGAACAATTTTCAAAAAATCGTTTGAAAGGTGACAAAAAATGCTTTCCAATGGCATTTGTAGACTTTAAATGTGATGATTTCTTCAAAAATTGTATCAATTTGAAATTTTTCAAAAAAAGTGAAAAAATTTTTTTTTTGAATTTTTTTGGCATTATTTCAAGTCAAATACTTAAGGTTAAAAATAAATATTTGATTAAGATTTTATCTTTATTATTATTGAAGATACAAAACTTTTTGTAATGCCCTTGCATGGCGTAGGGTGTGCAAATGCTTTTGAGCGGCACTGTATGTTATCTACGAAATTAGTTGATACAACCATCAAATGTAGGGGAGACCGGGGATACTTGGCGCAGGGGTTACTTGGCGCACTCGAGTTTTTTCAAAAATTTTGAGTTGAATAATTTTTTCTCTCCACTCAAGTTCAAGTACTTAATGAACTCTAAGTTTTTACAAAGTTTCATTTTTATTAATTAATTATTGTAGCGTATAGATTAAAATAATTGATTTTGGTACTCGAAAGTAAATTTTTGACCTCCTCATTTTTTTGTTATATCTTTTTAAGAAATGATTTAAAATAAAGCTCAAAAATCAAGTTTTTAGCTCTAACTATTTGTTTTCTAGGGACAATAAAGATTCTTTGATTTTTATTGATGTTATTAATAAAAACTTTATAAATATAGAAAAAGTACCTCCGGGGTTACTTGGCGCGGTTTGGCTGGGGTTACCTGGCGCGCTCGAATAGAGAGAAATCTACTACATCGACAGTGTATAGTAAACAGCGTTTCTCACGAGTTCGCAGTCACAACATTTATATTTCTATGATAAAAGTTGAAAGTTTCGGGTTAAATGTTGTTAATACTGCATAAATAATGAGGAATTACAAAAGAAAATCTGTTAACGAGCCAATACAACAGGATGTACTGATAAGAGCAGCGAAGGAAATTAAAATTAATAAGAAAAGTGTACGTGGAACTGCAAAGGATTTTGGCATACCAGAAACATCGTTAAGACGATTTTGCAAAAAAACTACAGATGCAGAATTATTAGAACCTGATATCCCACCTAAGAAACATTCTCGACAGGTAATGTACAAGTTTAATAACGTTTAAAATAATTTTTAATTTAAAGGAATATAACATAACCTCAAAAATAATTTTGACAGATATTTTTATATATTCTCTTATTATTACTTATACTTGATTTATCATTTTTTGTAAACTCATTGTTTATAGATTTATTTTGCAAAGATTAATTTATTTTCATAAGTTTCTATTACATGACTGAAATAATTCTTTTTGTATTTTCATTGTTATTTATTAAATGTTTTTTGATTTCTTATTTAGTATAAATTTTAATATTCCTTTAAATAAAAAATTATTTATTAATTTACTTGGTTATCAGAAACATCTATTTTTAATTTTACTTTGTTGCTTTTTTACATTATTTACTGGTTTTTATTTTAAATTCAAGTTTATTTGTAGGTATTTACTAATGAACAAGAGATGTTGCTGGAAGATTATTTGATGCAAGCAAGTGATATTTACTATGGACTGTCACCACGAGAAGTTCGAACATTAGCCTATCAGTATGCAGTTCATTTGAAAATAACATTTTCAGATAAATGGATTGAAAATCAAATGGCCGGTGAAGATTGGTTTTCTTTGTTTATGAAACGTCATATCAGATTGTCCATTCGAACTCCTGAGGCAACCAGCTTGGCTCGAGCTACCAGTTTTAACAAAGAAAATGTTGCCAAATTTTTTAATAATCTGCAAATTGTTTCGAATCGTTTGAAGATCGGACCTGGAGATATATACAATATGGACGAGACAGGAGTAACAACAGTTCAAAAACCCGACAAAATTGTTGCAAGACGCGGATTCAAGCAAATAGGAAGGATAACTTCGCAAGAAAGAGGCACATTAGTGACAATGGCCATTGGCGTGTCGGCCCTTGGAAACAGCATTCCGCCATTTTTTGTTTTCCCAAGGGTAAATTTCAAGGAACATATGCTTTCTGGAGCTCCTGTTGAAAGTGCTGGAAGTAGTAATCCGTCAGGGTGGATGAACGTGGATTGCTTTTTGGTGTGGGCACATCATTTTGTAAAACATGTGCGCTGTTCCACAAAAAATCCAGTTTTATTGCTTCTCGATAATCACGAATCCCATTTATCTGTTTCTGCTTTGAAATATTTTAAAGAAAACGGCGTGACTGCTCTGTCCTTTCCACCTCACTGTTCGCACAAATTACAACCTTTGGATCGATCAGTATATGGGCCTTACAAAAAGTATTTAAATTCAGCTTGCGATTCTTGGATAACAAATCACCCGGGAAGACAATGACAATTTATGATATACCGAAATTAGTATCAACTGCGTTACCCTTGGCTATAACTCCTTCAAATGTAACTGCTGGATTTCGAGTTTCAGGAATATACCCATTTAACAGGGATATTTTCCCAGACGAAGAACTTTTGCCCTCGTATTCAACAGATAGACCAGAAAACCCGAAAGACTTAACAACTGAACAAGTTGTTCCGGGTTCTTCGCATATTTCTGTTGAGACTGAAAATCAAATTCTTCTTGAAACAGAAAATCACATTCCTGTCGAGGCTGAAAATCACATTGCCGTTGAGATCGAAAATGATTCAAATGTGTTGGAAAAGTCGTCTCCCATAACCCCATTGAAATTGAAACCTTTACCAAAGGCAGATCAAAGAAATCCATCTTCAAGGACCAGAAAACGCCGCTATACGGAAATTTTGACTGACTCTCCAATTAGAAAGACATTAAGGAAAGAGCAAGCGAAAAAAGAAATTACTAAGGCAAAAAAAAATCAAAAAGCCCGTTCAACAAAAAAAAAGCCAAAAGTGACGAAAAAACTCAAGCGCTCTAAGAAGAATTCAGGTGATGAAAGTGCTAACTGTAAATGTCTATACTGCTTCGAATCATTTAAAAATAGCGTTGGAGAAGAATGGATTCAATGTACATCATGTCATCTTTGGGCCCATGAGTTGTGTACAGACCAAGATACATTTTTTATTTGCGATACGTGTGGAAAAAAGTAATTTTGCTTTAGAAAATGGTTTCGTTATATACCATAAAAGATCTTAAATTTTAAAATTTTATAAATTATTATTTCTTTATTAAAAATATAATTATTTTGTTTAAAAATTTTAGTAAAGGGTGCGTTTTCTAAAAATTCACAGCATATATTTTATAAAAGTTTTCTATAATTTTACGATTACACAAAAAATGTTCTTAATTGTAATTAAATATGATCCTTTTTTAAATTTTTTTATTGTAAAATGACAATAAAAAACTTATTTTACTATATCATATATTTTTTCAACTTTAAATCGTATAATTTAATTAATTTCAGTCATGCGCCAGGCAACCCCGGGTGGTGCGCCAAGCAACCCCGGCCCGGGGTTGCTTGGCGCACTTTACATAGCTTTGAATAAAGTAGTATAAAAAAAACTATCAAATATATTGCAATTTTGTTTGTCTTAAATTGAAGCTGAGATGTTACAGTAAGTTTTCCGTGCAATAGGAATTTAAAAAAAGCAAAAATGTTTTAGTTAAACAACAAAGAGTAAAAAGTGCGCCAAGTAACCCCGGTCTCCCCTACTACGGCATAATATAGAAAATACCGATGAAGTTGACAATGATTGTACATTAAAATATTTTTAAAATGATTGTGAAAATTTTCTATTTAATGAATAAATGAATTAAATGTTTTATAAATGGTTACATTAATTAACCCTTCCCCATCCTATTATCGTTATTACACATGCATGAAACTATTAAACATGTTAAAAATAGTCTAGACTTGTCTTATTACGTCACAAAGTGGGCGTGGCTCAATAAATAAAAGTGGGGGTATTGCGCATGCTTAGCAGTGTAGTAGGGGTAATTCGCATGCGTAGAAGCAGTGGTGGAGGTAATGCACGATATTTGGGTATAAATAGAGGCATCTTGAGTCGATTTAATCATTCTGTTTTGTGACATTACAAAGTATTATCTCTAAGAAAAGATACATCTGACCAAAATCAATGTCATTCGTCGCATGGAAGCTTTTCTACCTACGAAGCCGCTTTTCGAGCTGACTCCTGGACATAAGTATCCTATAACGAAGATCCAGGTTGTCAACACCAGGTATGGAGTTAAGGTCGTTGTTGAGCTGGATAAAAAATTCAATACGTTCCTACGTTCAAGATTTGTAACAATGGTCACTGATGACTCGATATGCTTGGATCAAATGCAAGAAGCTTTTAATTCTGGACAGTTACGGATGAAGTATATTGGTAGTCCATACAACCATATTGAATTTAAAATAAAACAAGTGTAAATATTGTATATTGAATATAATAAATGTATAAAATGTTATTAAGGCGTACTTGCGTTTGCGAAGGCAAAAAATAGGCACTACTTTAATGTTTTTTTCACAGTCATTTTATTTAAAATATTAAAAACAATTTTTGCACCCTAAAGTACATTATAAAAACTACGAAAAGAAAAAATTGCTTCGTTTTTAACCGTTATTTACGATTCGTAGAGGGCCCCAAAAATTGTAGATCTCAAATTTGTAAGTTTGCGGTGCCCCCTATAGAGCCGCTCCTTACGGTCTAAAATCAAAAAAACAAAATTTACTCTTTACTATACATTAATACCTAGTGGACGTATATGATAAAATTAAAAAAAAGTAAAAAAAACGAAAGTGCGGTAGTTTTAATGTCACTTTTTAAGAAATGATGATTTTGAGCTTTTGAATTTTTGACTTTAAAAGTACCGCATTTTCGTTTTTTTTTACTTTTTTTAAATTTTAGCATATACATCCACTAGGTATGAATGTATGCTAAAGAATAAATTTTGTTTTTTTTTATTTTAGACTGTCAGGAGCGGCTCTATAGGGGGCACCGCAAACTCTTACAAATTTGAGATCGACATTTTTGGGGCCCTCTACGAATCGTAAATAACGGTTAAAAAACGAAAAAATTCTTTGTTTTTGTAGTTTTTATAATGTACTTTAAGGTGCAAAAATCGTTTTTAATATTTTAAATTCTTAAAAAACAGTTATATTGTATAAAACTAGTAATTATATATATATTATGACGCCGCATTTTGCCACGCACAAAATTTTCTTAATTTTCTCTTGTTTTGAAAAAACAAATTTCATAAATAACTCTTCAAAACGAGAATCTTTCCTTTCCTATAACAAATAATAATAATAATTAGTATTAATATTTTGAATTTCAAAAATTTAAATAAAAATCAAAAAGATTATAGCTTGTAAATTCAATTATTTAAATTATTAAAATGTTGTAAAATAAACCTTCCAACTCGTCAGATCAACAGTCATAATAAAACTCGAAATTAGAACTTTTTCTGCCGTTCGTATTTTATTATTTCATAGTCATGGAAAAAATGTTCAATGGAAATCGGCTGGTCTGTCTAAGCTGTCACTACATCATTTGCGCTGCCTATAGTACAGCTGTTGTACCAGTAGTTCGGCGCACTATTATCTTGTTTTTGGTGCGTCAGGCGCACGAAAATGGGACGTATGTTATCCGTATAGGTGTAGTATATCGTCTGCTGTCTGCTCTATTAAATAATGCAGAGGGTTCACCAAAAGGGTGCGCCTGCTGTCACAAAACGGTACGTCTGCTATACTAAACGCTAGGACAACATTCGTCCTGCGGTTTGGTATAGCTCGTGCACTAGTAGGAACGACTGGTGCACTAAAATTTTTCCCGTGTGCAATCATTGTATAAATTATTAAAATTTTAAGTTATGTATAATTAATTTCCAGTGATAGCTTTACTTTTTTGTAAATTTTTTCAAAAAGTTGACTAAAAAATCAATATTTACAATAAATAGGCATATATTATTAACTTTTTTAAAAATTTAATTTAATTATTAATAATTTAATTTTAAAAAATGTTGGCCCCTCGTTCATATAGGAAACTGTACTATTTAGAAGACAAAAATCGGTTTTTTTATTTTTAAAGTATGAAGTACCCTTTCAATCATCTTGCAAAAATTATATATGTTACTTTTGAAATGACAATTATTTTATAGAAAAAAATGTCGGTGCGGTGGTGCAAAAAAAAATGTTTAAAAAAAATGTTAAAAAAAAATTTTTACTGTCTTTTTACTGATTCTCTTTGTAAGAATTTGGTCGACAACTTTTTTTTTATTAACTGTTCATATTGTATTGTGCAAAATAAAATTTTTCAAGAAAATCGTTTCAGCCATTTTGGAGGAAATCAAAATTTTTGAATTTTTTAAAAAAGTAGTTTAACTCAAAAACAAAATTTTTTTTTAATTAAAACTTGGTGAAAATGAGTTTCATAACAGGTCAAAATTATTCCCTAAATATGGACCTAATCCAGGAGGGGTCACTTTTTACATGCTTATACTGCTGCAAACTTTTGGAATAAATAAGTTTATTTAATAATTAATTTTCATGTTTCCTTATATTATTACTAATATATATTTCGACTTGCGAATCATATAACTACTTCAGCGCTAAGTATAAATAATTTCAACTTTATAAATTATAAATATAATTCTAAAGTAAGTAAAATAAAATATACAATTTTAACAACGAGATATAAAACAAGATAATAATATTGGTACTTTCAATGAAATAAAGTTCTCTACGTTTCTTCTTTTTTTTTTAAATCTTTAATTGTTGCAAAAAATTTACAAAGAACGTTAAAAAGTTAAGATTAGTTTTTAGTGGAAATTACTTTTTTTTAAATGAACATTATTCAAAAACTAAAATTAACTATGCCTTAAGATTTTTAAACCTTTATTAAATTTATATTTTTTAGTGTTCTAAAAAATTTCTTTATTTTAAAATCTTAAAAAAATTTTATAATGTAAAAAAAGTAGAAAACGCCTTAAATATTATTTGTAGCTTAAATAACCATGTTACTTTACCTTATTTTTAAATTAAAAATTCAAAAACAAAAAAATAACACATTTAAATAGAGTTTGGTTTTCAGAAACGGTGAGTTTAGTTAATCCAACCGTACTAAATGCAACCGAATTTGTTTGGTTACTAAGAACCGAGTGTACGGTCAGTCCTATTTCAACAAGAGAGTTCGGTTGCAGCAAACGAACTTTCTGTTAAACCAACCAAACATTTTTTTGCGTGATAGTCAAACTCTACAGGGAAAGTGCTTCCTGCTGCATATAGTAAGATGTGAGTCTCAAATATTCAAGAGCATCAGGAAGACGAAAATTATTCATTGTTTTGGTCCTGTCAAAACACTGACTGCGGCCATATTGGATTAAAGGCTTGGTGGCCAAAATGCTAAATTACCATTTCGCTTAACCACACACAGAAAAACTGTTTTACCGACCGAGTGTTTCGAATCTAACCTCTTACTGTGTAAAATTGTAATTTAGTAAAATGTCAATTTAGCATTTTGGCCACCAAGCTAAAGGGCGACGCGGAGTAAACGACAGCGACCAATAAGTAGGCGCTCTGCATTATCGGCACCGGATATCTTACCTCGCGCAGATAATAGTAGAGAGTAAAGTTTTAAAAAATAGTACGCCGGGAACTCACCAGAAAACTAAGAAGAAGCGTGTGTGTAGCTACGCTCTCGTAGCCAGACACACGGCCATTTTTGTTCATTCTCGATTTGACAGTAGAGTAAGGCGCATCACGCCAATTAAAAACTTCGCTTAGTTACATTAAATTCATTTAAAAAGTGTCATGTCTAGACGAGGCGCAATGAGAGGTCGCAGACGAATCGACGGTGAGTCCCAGTGATTTCAAAATTGTCATTATCTCGCCGGATTGGCAATAAATAAAAATATTTTGAAAATTGTGAAAAGTGATGCTTGTCACCGCCTTGTCATGTAGTAAATTAGTTTAAAAATTCGGCCTCTCGCCGAATATAATAATTGTTAATAGTAAAATTTGAATTTAAAGTAAAATTTATTGAATAAAAATTAAATTGTGTAAAATCTGAATTCAGTGACAGTAGTTATTGTGTTAATCTCTTTACTCCTCCCCTCTCCGCGGTTTATTAGGAATTTTCCTAATAATTTCTGAATTAGTCTGGTAAAATAATTGAAGTTAATTAAATGAATCTTTTGGATATTTTCAAGTAAAATATCCTGGCGCTAATAAAATAATTTATACAACTCAGGCGTATTATGGTCACATTATCTACCTGAACAGGCGCGTAATAAGTTTCCCCTTATAACCCAGCAGTCAATAAAGAAACCATTATCTCCCCAGGGCAATAATGGTTACTTTATTGACCAGCTGGGTTATATGGGATAACTTAGCATGCACCGGTACAGGTAGCACAGTGTAACCATAATACGCCTTTGTTGTATAAAGCAAAGTATACAACAAGGGAGGTAAGTTCGAGTTTATGTACCGAGCACAAAATTGAAAAACGAATCGTAGCACGAGCGAAGCGAGTGCGAAGACTCGTTTTTTAATTTTGTGCTCGGTACATAAACAAGGTTACCTCTCTTGTTGCATAATGTACTATTATCTAAATTTAGTCAAATAATTAAAGTCAAAGTGTAGATAATGTTCAATTTTAACCTTGTTAGAGAAATGTTTAATGGCCATGTTTTTGCCGTCCCCCCTCTTTTGTTCGAGCCTAGGACCCCCTTCCACAACACGTCATCAGAGTGAGGACAGGGTCTTCAGACTAACTCGACATTTTCAGATTCGGTAGAAAAACGATTGTGCTAGGCGACAGACGTGCGCTCATTAAAGCAATAGAAATAAATTAAGTTTAGTGAAAGTGTTGTTTCTTTTTTTTCCCGACTCACTGCATCAGTACTTCCAAAACATTGGTCCTTCGAGCCGGATTCTGAGAGGCGGATTGTAAATCGACAGTGACTGCATCAGATAAGCAAGTAAGTAAATCTCATGTTGTTTTGCTTCTCACTGCAAAGCCTCTAATGACCCGTCGCGTCTATTCTAAAGTTATTCTCTCCTCAAAACTCTGTTGATAAACCCATCTCCTTCACAAACATTAAACAAGATTGTCCACAGAGGGTCTGGCATACGCCTCTCTTAGAGCAAGCCGCTTCGACCTACACCAGGTCAAGCACAGTGAATGTTGTTCGTGTGTCTCGTGTCCTGCACGTCAACGAACAACCGTACTTAACAATTCGCTTTCGGCCCAGACTGACGTGAAAATAATTATTGCGAAATAATGTTAGGTTTCTCGTGCCTTGCACGTCATCTACTAGTACAACCAATCTCGATCGATTTCAAAATCCTCTCAAGCCAGTGAGGCTTTAAATTAGTTGTGTCTTTGTTTTTAGGATGAACTGGGATGAGGATCGACGACTTGTAGATAATGTAAGGTCTCAACAAGCACTTGCAGACGTGATCAGAAGAGGAGCAAATTCAGTGAAGAATCTCCCAAGCAGCGAATGAACACTCGGACTGATGAAAAGCCGTCTTGATCTCTTGGAATCTTATTGGCGCGACTTCCAAGCTAACCATGTCACCATTCTACAACAAACAGATGACGAGATTACCGAAAGCCCTTATTTCACGGAGGGTACATATTATCAGATAGAAATGGATTACGTGTCGACAAAAGGATTCTTGTACGACATCCAGACTCGTTTACAACCTACAATCAGTCTCAGTCAACAAGTCATCACTCAATCTTCGAGTTCAAGCCACTCAAGATTGCCGCGGATCACGGTACCCCCATTTGACGTTAATCGTCAGCAATGGGAGTCATTTAAAGACCTATTTTGGTCTCTGATTCACTCGGGATGTATATCGACTATATTATCTGAAAACGCTTGTGACTGGAGAAGCGCTCTTGTCGATCCAATCAATCCCCATCACATCAAATAACTACGCCTTAGCTTGGTCAACATTGGAGACTCGATATGATAATAAATACCTGCTGGTACAGAGTCATCTGATAGGTCTTCTTAAGTTGCGCCATATCAAGGAAGAATCTCACGCGGAACTCCAGAGATTAGTCGATGATTTAAGACGGCACAGAGACCAGTTACGAGCACTCGCTCGCCCAGTTGATTACTGGGACGACTGGTTCATTTCGATCCTTACCGACGCTATGGACTCTGTTACTTGTCGAGATTGGGAGGAAGAACTACAACGGCCATCCTCAGAAGCAGAGACATCAACCGAAGCCTACCCCACTTTCACACATGTTAGCATATTAAAGATACGCGCTATATTTTAAATTGCTATTTTATATAAAAGACGGAGCTAGTATAGCTCATAGTATTTTAGGCGGTAAACTGGAGAATTGAGAGATCAGATTAGATATGGAAAGCATTGAGCACGGTTCGGCAAAGAGGCAGCTAGCTGCGAAAGATTTACTTATCGTTTAAAAGTTAAAACTACATTTTCAGTTATTAATAAACATTATATTTCTTATTAAAAAAGTGTTGCTTGATTTACCCTTCTAACAAATCAGAAGTGGGATAGATAAAAGTGCTGTTGATGTTAAAGATTCCTGTGGATTAAAAATTGTTTATGAAGCGAGTCGTCGGCGTGGTTGCACGTGTTCGAAAGTAATAAGAGAATTTAGTGTAGTTAAGTGTTTTTCTATTGTTGCTGTGATAAAATATGGTGAGAGTTCTGAATCGGTGATGAAAAATGGTGAACGTCAAAGAAGGAGTTTTGAAAGTTTCTATTTAGAAAATTATAGTTCGATTCTCCAAGTGCAAGAAATGGCGACCGGACAGGAGGACAACTTTGAACAAAAATTGTCTAAAGCGTTGAATGAAATTGAGAGGCAAAAACAACGACGAATCGAGGAAAGACAGCAATATGAAAAACAACTACAGACGAAAGAGATTGCATTCGAGGAAATGCGACGCGCGTTTCTTGAACAAGAAACAATTGTGCAGCAAGCTCGCTCACTTACACAAGCTTCAAATCCAAATGGTCAACCAGAGCAAAATTCATCGAATAACACACATAAATTATCTTCGGCTCCAAACTATCAAGGAAATAATGGAGAAAACGATCTAACACGAGCACTTACGAATTTGTCCGAGCAGATGGCTATGCAGACAAATCCTGTTTCATTTTTTCCATCAATGCCGGAAGCAATACACGAGTTCCATGGAAATGAAGGACCAGAAGCAGCCAGAGCTTGGATTCGAGAAATTGAAAATATGAAGATTATGAACAATTGGACAGATGCGATGGCTTACAGTATTGTAAAAACAAGATTAAAAAAGGGTGTTTTTAAATGGCTAATTACTAAAAGCGAGACAATTACAACTTTCAATACATTTGTTGTAGCTTTTAAGTCAACATTCACCTTTGCGTTGACAGCAAGTAAAAAGCTGAAAGAAATGGAACGGCGTGTCCAAGGATCCAGGGAAGTATTTTTGGATTATTTCTTGGAAAAATTGTATCTGTGCAATGTTCTGAACTTTACTGTTACCGAAATTCGAAATGAAGTCGCTAGAGGGCTGTGGAGTAAGGATATGGCAAATTATCTAATGGGACGAGAGTATACGACAACGGATGAGATACTTTGAGATTTAGTAATGATAGAGCGAATGGATATTTCAAGACGAGAAAGGATTGCTGAGGTGCGGAAACAAAATCCTCAACAAAGCACCAGATAGAAGGGTCAATCGACGAGTTCAGCGGATGCTAACACTTCAGGGGCGCAGAATAAAATAACAACACCAGGTACATCAACAAGGTCATCGGAAGAACGTAAGTGTTATAAATGTAATCAAATAGGGCATTTAGCGCGAAATCGTAGAAATGAAAAACAAGAAATAATTTTTTATTTTTGTAAACGTCCGGGGCATATTGCTAGTCGTTGTAATAAACGAGAGAATAATAATGAAAATAAAAGTCCTAAAATCGAATAAGTAAATATAGTTACGAGTTCAAGTAAAACTAATTTAGGAGATAAATTTATTCGAGAAAATTTGGTTAATAAAATAAAATTGAAAGCTTTGATTGATATGAGATCATCAGTGTCAACTATAAAAGCTACGACAGTTTTAGCAGAAGGTTTTGAGATGGAACCGAAAATGTTAAAATTAAGTGGTTTTGGGGAAGCAATAATCGAGTCACCCGGGAAAGTTGACGCTATTATCGAATTTGAAAATCTAAAACCCATGAATTTAGAATTTAGAGTTGTTTCTGATTTTTCTCAGGGTTACGACTTAATTTTGGGACGAAGCTTTACAGAAAATGAAAATATTAGTTTTTCGAGAATTGGAAATAATTTATTGTTTGAAAATGTCAAAATAAATCGCGATAAAAATGAGAAACAAAATAATACGAATTTAAAAGAGATAGAAAATCGAGAACTTAAACCCGGAACTGTATATTTTGTAAATGTGGTAGTCAAAATGTGAATTATGAATGGCCAATTATTAATGTTGGAAATAAACCAGAGCGTATAAATAATAATGATATGTTTAAAAGTATTCTGATAATTGAAAGCGACGATGAATCGATAAATGAACTAAATGGAAATATTTGTGAGAAAGATGTAAACTTGGATGAGTCATTATCAAGTAAACAAAAGAAAGAAGTCGTGTCAATATTGAATGAATTTAGAGGTTGCATTGTTACAAATATAAATGAACTTGGTTGTACAAATTAAATCGAAATGGAGATAGAATTAAAAGCAAATGCGGTACCTTTTCAAGAAAAACCTTATAGGCTAAATAAAAAAGATCGAGAAGCGTTAGATAAAATTATTAGAGAGTATAAAAAAGCAGGTTTGGTTTCGGAAACTAATTCAGAATTTGCGAGTCCAGCATTTCTAGTGAGAAAGAAAAATGGGGATTTAAGAATGGTCATAGATTTTAGACGATTAAATAAAATGACAAAACAGGTTAATTTTCCCATTCCAAATTTGGACGAGCTGTTAGAAGAATTGGGAGACGTAAAATACTTTGTGCTTTTAGATTTGGCAAGTGGCTATTTACAGATGCCATTGACGGAAAGCGCAAAGGGAAAAACGGCTTTTATAACAGAAACCCAAACGGGACATTTTGAGAAAGCAATGTTTGGTCTGGCAAACGCTCCTAGATATTTTGCTAAATTAATGGAAAAGGTTCTGGGAAAAACAAGACGAAATAAAATTGCTTTTACTTTTTTTGATGATACATGCGTGTATGCTAAATCGTGGGATCAATTGTTAATCAATTTGAGGGTTGTCTTAGAGCTTTTGAGGGAAGCAAATTTAACATTAAATTTGGAAAAGTGTAAATTTGGATCGAGAAAAGTCGAGTATTTGGGTTTTGAAATTGGCAAAGGTCAAATAAAACCGGGAGAAAGAAAAATAATTGCAATCGAGAATTTTCCGAGACCAAAGACTGTGCACGAAGTACGTAGATTTGTTGGATTAGCGAGCTTTTTTAGAAGATTCGTTCCAAGCTTTGCAAAGATTATAGCACCTATTACAGATTTGCTTAGAAATAATCGTGATTTTGAATGGAAATTAGAACAAGCCGAAGCTTTTTATTTAATTAAACAAAAATTAATTTCGAAACCTGTTTTGAAAATGTTTAATCTAAACGCATTTAAAACCGAGTTGCACACAGATGCCTCATCAGTGGGCTTAGGTGCCATAATTTTGCAAGCTGATTCTGAGAGTGATAAATTACAGTTGGTTAATGCAATAAGTAGAAAAACAACGGATATAGAGTCAAAATACCACTCAAGTAGATTGGAATTATTAGTTATCGCGTGGGCTTTACAAAGATTACGATTGATGTTGATTGGTATTCATTTTGTGATTGTTACTGATTGTCAGTGTCTCGTTCATTTGAGTGCGTGGAAAACACAAAATTGCCAAATGGCAAGATGGTTAAGTGAAATTTCGGAATATGACTTTGATATTAGACATAGAAGTGGCAGTCAAATGTTACATGTTGATGCTTTGTCAAGGGCACCTGTTGAAAATTCCGAAAATTCAGTTGATCAATCTCAGAATGTCGAAGTCATGATTATAAATACACGCGAAGATGAATTACTTATGTTCCAGAGAACTGATCCAAAGAGTAAAGTTCTAATTGATATATTGTTAAAAAAGAAAGTAATCGAACGAATGATGAAAAACAAAAGATTGCTAATTACTGTTTAGAAGATGGGTTGTTATTTAAACGTGTAATAATTGATGATAGAACGCGAAAATTTTATGTCGTATTAGCGTCAATAAGAAAATCAATTGTAATCAGGTTTCATGATTTGAAAAGTCACTTTGGAGTAGATAAAACTTTTAGTAGTATATCCGAAAATTTTTATTTTCCCAAGATGAAAGCATATATCAAGTTTCATATAAGAAATTGTTGAACTTAGAGTTGAATTTGGAAAATGAATTTGAGAATAGAAATTCGTGTGAGAATATTTGTAAACAAAGTGATACTGAAAATTGTGATATATTTGTAAAGAGTGATGATGAAGCAAAAGGGAATGAATGTGATAAAGTAAATTTACAAAATGCAGATAAAATTGTTAATTCGAGACCGAAAACATAAAATGTAAAACCACCGAATCATTATGGTAATTATGTCGCTTATTAAATTTTAATGAAGATGAATGTACTTAATGATTATAATTTTTTAAATATATGTTTGGAGGGCCAAACAAAAGAAGGATGGCCGAGTTTTAGCATTTTAAAGATACGCGCTATATTTTAAATTGCTATTTTATTTAAAAGGTGGAGCTAGTATAGCTCATAGTATTTTAGGCAGTAAACTGGAGAATTGAGAGATCAGATTAGATATGGAAAGCATTGAGCACGGTTCGGCAAAGAGTCAGCTAGCTGCGAAAGAATTACTTATCGTTTAAAAGTTAAAACTACATTTTCAGTTATTAATAAACATTATACTTCTTATTAAAAAAGTGTTGCTTGATTTACCCTTCTAACACACAATAATCAGCCTTTTTACAACGAAGATGCCAGACTTTCAAATCGCTTGAATTAAGTCGTGGCAAATTGCCCACCAACTCGTCTAAAACGCCTGCTATCACATCTACGAGACAGACGACAATCGCAGCAACCACAACAAGTAAATGCACTAGTTGTGAAGGATCACACTACATAGGCTATTGCGAGAGGTTTAAAAAAATGTCTCGTAATGAACGACGAGAAATTGTCAAGCGAAAGAGGCTTTGCTTCAATTTCTTGAAGGAGAACCATCTTTCTTCGGCTTGTCCATCAACGCAGACGTGTCGTGTATGCAGGCAGACACACCATTCACTTCTACACGATGGAACTGATAAACGACCGATGAACGATCGGGTCACTGCAGAGGCACCTCCTAGAAAACAAATGCGAATGCCAACGATTCCCTCGGAAGTTGAGACAAACCAGTCTTGACTATCTGTGCTGCCCACAACGTTAGTAACACTTGTTGATGGAGACCGATGCCGAATGACAGTGCGAGCTCTTCTGGATCCTTGCTCGGACGCTAGCTTGATAAAAGAGCACCTACTTCGATAAATGGGAACGTCTTTAGAAAAAAATCACATAGGCATCGCTGGCATTGTTGGTTCACCTATGGATACGGCGAGAGTGAGAGCACAGATCCTCCTACACCCTGGAGAGCAACAAGATTCAATGCAGGTTGAGACTTACAGACTACGTCACATTGGCATCATCACTCCCACTTCTACTATAAGGCACAATATTAACGATTTTGATGGACTCTCACTAGCAGATCCGTCTTTCTTGAAACCCGCCGGTGTCGATCTCATCTTAGGAGCGAACATTTACAGTCGGCTTTTGCTTCCAGGGATTCAAAGGAAAGGTCCACTTCTAGCCCAAAACACAATTTTTGGTTGGGTTATTACTGGAATTACAAGGGGACAGAAAATCGAGACCAAGGAAATCTTAGCTCTAGCTATGTGACCAAAGAGGAAGAATCCTGTAACGAGAACATCCTTAGCCTTCTCCAGAAGTTCTGGTCCATTGAAGAACTTCTACGAATAACCCGTTCTTCTGCCGACGATTTGAGGTGCGAGGACCTCTACACGACTTCTTACAGCCGAGACCTACACGGACGTTACATTGTCCCTCTGACATTAAAAAAGGATTCTGTTCGTTTTCTAGGATCAAGTCTGCCAGTAGCTCGATACGCTCTGATGTCGCAGCAACGAAGAATGCAGAGGAAAAAACTAATCAAACAGGAATATGTCAACTTTATGAGTGATTATTTGCAAACAGGACATATGAGACGTCTAACGACACAAGAGCTCAAAGACGACTCCCCTGAGATTAATTACATTCCTCACCACGGAATCTGGCTGCGCGGTGACAATAGCAAGTAGCTTCGTGTGGTCTTTAACGCTTCCAGACGGACCTCTTTTGGACACAGTCTCAATGACATTTTTCTCTCTGGCCCGAAGCTTCAGAGTGATTTGGCAACTGTTGTTACTCGGTGGAGAAGACATAAGGTTGCTTTCTGCGCTAAAATCAAAATGTTGTTTAGGCAGATACTAATCAGACAATTGGACATTCATCTCCAGCGAATCATTTAGAGTCCAGAGCCAGAACAACCTGAGGAGCACTTTATCCTTCTCACCGTCACTTATGGGGAGACATGCGCTCCATTTCTCGCCCTACGCACCTTGCACCAGCTTTGTGCAGATGAGGGAGACTCCTTTCCAGAAGGGGTGAAGTCTATTCACAACGAACTCTATATGGACGACTTCTTAAGTGGGGGAAGAGATCTAGAGGACGCTCGACAACGCAGAGATCAACTCGTAGGACTATTGAGAAAAGGAGGCTTTGAGCTCAAAAAGTGGGTATCCAATCAACAGGATTTCGTTGAGTCTATGCTTTCACGTTGGATCAAATTCATAGAAAATATCAACAAGACACCAGTACTTACTCTACCTCAATGGATTAACTACCAACCAGGATGTGCATCACAACTCTATGTGTTTTCGGACGCCACCCGACGAGTTATAGCTGCCAATGTCTATTCCTGTATCAGTCACCGTGACGAGCCGGCATGTACTCGACTAATGTCGGCTAGTGGACAACTACATCAGCCACATTCAGGAGTTGCTTCCAAGTATCAAATGGCGTTATGTGCCAACGAACGAGAATCCAGCAGATCTGGCCACGAGAGGTGTGGACACCGAGGACCTAAAGAACCATCATCTCTGGTGGCAGGGACCTCCTTGGCTTTAGCAGACAACCGACATGTGGCCTCGAGAACTCTTGCCGACATCTCAAGACAATCTGAATGTTGAGAACCAAACCTCACTTCATTGCTTGACAACTTAATCCACGAACACTCTATTCAGCCGCTTCTCTTCTCTAACAAGGCTTTTGAGAGCTCTAGTTCGATGTCGAAGACTGCTACAATCCCGTGTAAAAACTGACAACTTAATCTTAACGCCACTCGCTCCGACGACGACTGAAGAATTAAGAAAAGAATTCATAACATGCGTCAAAATAGATCAGGAACAAACCTTCGCCGTCGAGATAGAACTTTTAAAATGGAATGGATCCAAGCAGACTAACAGGGCCCTGGATCGATTAAAACCTTTTTTAGACGAGTAGCATGTACTAAGAGTTGGTGGAAGACTAGAAAACTCATCCCTGAGCACTGAAGAGAAACATCCGCCTATCTTGGTTGGTCGCAGTCATCTAGCCGAACTTATAATAGATTGGGCTCATCAAAGAGCTTTACATGCCAGCCCTACCCTAACATATGCCTACGTATTTAAAAGAGCTTGGATACTTGGAGGCCGGGCCAGAGTCAGATCCTTCGTCCGTCGATGCGTCGTCTGTTCCAAGACATCAAGAAGAACATCGAGCCAACTTATGGCCTATCTTCCAGCCTCCCGCGTCAATCCATCAAGACCGTTCAGCAAGACCGGTATAGACTATGCTGGACCCTTCCAAGTTATGCGGTCAAAGGAACGAGGAGTCTCATCATCTAAAGGGTATGTCGCGATCTTCGTCTGTCTTGTGACCAAGGCCATTCATTTAGAACTCGTTAGTGACCTCACCACTGAAAGCTTTCTCGGGGCCTTCATCGGTCGTCCTTGGATTATCTGAATACGCTTCAGCAGAGGGCAAAATGGACCAAGGCTCAGCCTAACCTCAAGACTGGGGACCTAGTCATCAAGATTGATCCATCGCTTTTGGGACCTCATGAACGTTGGCCTTTAGGACGTATCTTGGAGGTACACTGGTGCAGATAAACTGGTACGAGTAGCCACCGTCAAAACTCAAGATGGAATTTATACCAGACCGGTGACGAAGCTTGTTCACCTTCCGGTTCCTGTGACAGAGAATCCCGACGTCTAGGGTCGAGACGGTGGGCGACGAGGCATGAAAACTTCGCTTATGACAAGAGACGTTACACCTGTGTCGTGTTCATTTTTTTGTTTAAAGTTTCTGTTTAAAGTTCTGTTTAATTGTACGCATATGTTCATTTTTGTTACCCCTTTATCTTTTATTTTTAATACATTGTTTCGTTCCGGGAACGAGGCGGGTAGCAATGTTAGAAACATGTTTAATAGCCATGTTTTTGCCGTCCCCCCTCTTTCGTTCGAGCCTCGGACCCCCTTCCACAACACGTCATCAGAGTGAGGACAGGGTCTTCAGACTAACTCGACATTTTCAGATTTGGTAGAAAAACGATTGTGCTAGGCGACAGACGTGCGCTCATTAAAGCAATAGAAATAAGTTAAGTTTAGTGAAAGTGTTGTTTTTTTTACTTTTCCGTCCCACTGCATCACTACTTCCAAAACAAACCTCTTGTCAAAACATTATTTTTTTTATTAAATAAAGTTAAAAAATTAAGTAAAATCTCCAAATGGATATTTCAAATATTTAAAATTAACTAAATAATTATTGAAATAATAATAAACAAATAAGCATGAACATTGATAATAATATTTAGAGGCCATTTACGGTTTTAAAGATGTTCGTTGTTTCGACTTAATTAAGTCCTCATCAGGCAAATTTTAAATCTTAAAACGAACATAAGCAAATGAAAAACACATCTGTAATGAAAATCATTATAAGATATTAATTGTCACCAAAGAGAAAAAATTTTGAAAAAATTTTAAAAAAACAAATTAAAAGAGAAAAAACTCACCTTGTGTTCAATCACATTAATAATCACAGGTCTCCTCAGAGGTGGGCAGGTTATTCTAAAATGTAACGCTACAAACTTGGTAGGGAGTTGTTCCAAATGACTTCCAGATTCTAAACTTTCAAACAGATAAATCGTACCTGATCCTCTTTTCGAATTATTTCTCATACAGATAGTCGGAAACTTGAAAATGTATTATCTTAATGTGGAAGCTTTTATTCAGAAAACTGCTGATTTTTCGTTACTAAAAATTTTTTTAGACAAAGTCTCTTCTTCAAGAAACTTTTTGATTTTTTGCATTTGGACACGTCTCTCACATGTTAAAGTGCTATATATATGATTATATATATATATATATATATATATATATATATATATATATATACCGAAAAAAATCTCAATGGTATTATTAACTATGACCCTATAGTTAATCTTAATCTAGTAAAAGTAATAAGGATTCCTAATCATTTTTTAGTAGTTTTTGAAAATTTCTACTGGGTAAATTCGACGTGCTAGAGACTTCTCATATTAGTTAAATTAAAGCTTGAACCCTCTACTTTACGAAAATATAGCGATATTGCTAACAACAAACTAAATTAACTGTCAAAATTGATTTTTCAACAGTTGTCCTGCATACAAATTGACCTAAATACAACTATTTCAAAAAATGATTGGATTCGCTAAGAATTTGTTACTCGGGGGTTTACGGGATCGCTGATTACGAATATGACGTCAGATTTTCAAAACTCAAAATGTTGAATCCAATATGGCGATCGACTTTTAAAAATTGATTCAATTTGCCTGAAACTCGTTACTCGAGGGGTTTCGGGGTCGCTGATTAGGAATCTCTCCACAGATTTTTTTATTTTGACAACATATTCGCAATCAGCGACCCCGAAACCCCTAAGTAACAAATTATAAACCAATCCAATCATTTTTTAAAACAGTTGTATTTACAAAAACTAAAAAGTGATTTTGGGACTTATAGAGGAGAGTGGGACAAGACGGGGTACCGGCCCTATTTAACAAACAAATTAACCAATCGCGATTATATTTTACATAATACTGCACCGAGACGATAGTTTCTTCTTTACAAAACCTGAAAGCCATGAGAACAAATCTTTTATCTGTTTTACTAAAAAAACTGTTTTCGACGATTTTCTTGAGAATTTTTCACTTTTTTTAGGAGGTGTTTATTATTTAATAATAACAGTTAATGAACTATATAAAATTTTTTGTAACTGGCAAGGGTTTCAGAAGAAGGGAAGCATATGTTTTTTTCTTTGTTCAATCGTAAATTGTAGTAATTATTCATTTTATTCAATTTCGTAGGTGCGACCAATGGGCTTTGTGCAGTTGTGCTGGTGTCGATGACGAAGATGAAGATGCAACCTTTACTTGTAAAATTTGTTGACAGAAATATGTTGCTTTTTTAGTACCGTGCCGGTGGGGAAAGATGGGTAGTTTTGCAATTTTTTCCATATTATTAATTTTATGATTTTTCAAGGACCGTCTTGCCCCACTCTCCCCTACACCCACTTTTCTCAAAATCATGAACATAATTATCTATAAAATCTTTGTCTAAAAATTTTTTAATAACGAAAAATCAGCAGTTTTCTGAATCAAAGCTTCCACATTAAGATAATACATTTTCAAGTTTCTGACTATCTGTAAAAGAGATAATTCGAAAAGAGGATCAGGTACGATTTATCGGTTTGAAAATTTGGAATCAGGAAGTTATTTGGAACAACTCCCCACCAAGTTTGTAGCGTTACATTTTAGAATAACCTGCCTACCTCTGAGGAGACCTGTGTAATCATATAACAAAAGGTTAAAATTTAAAAATTTCCCAAAAACAATTATGATAAAAAGTCCATGGTAAAAACATTCATAGTAAAAGCCATTATAATAAAAATCATGGTGAACGTTACGATGATCACTATGTGAGAAACATTCAAATTTTTAGGTTAATTTAAAAAACCTCCACAGATTAAGTTTAAAAATGATAAAGTAGGAATTATATATATTATATATCATATATTACGTTAAGCGGGAATTTAATTTAATTTTAATTTAAAAAATATATTTATTTTAATTTATTTATTTTTAATGTAAAGATTGTATTAATGGAAAATAAATTTTACTTAGTTTATCAATATCTGTATAAAAATTAACATGATTAGATTTGTTATTTTGAATATGTAACATTTCTAGATGTTTTCTTTTAAATTCGTTAGTTTCTGTATCCAAAATTTTTACATTTTTGAAATCAAAAGAATGTTTAGTATCATAAACATGAGTAGACAAACCAGTATTTTTTAATTTACCAATTATGTCTCTTTCATGCTCTTTGGTTCTATTAAATACGTGTCTTTTAGTTTCGCCAATGTAATCCTTCAAACAATTCCCACATTGAATTTTATAAACACAATTAACGTGATCAAAAACAGAAAGCCTGTCCTTAAAATTATGTTGAAAGATATTATTATATAAAGTATGATCAATAGAAAATATTAAATTATATTTAAAATTCCTTTGAAAAGTTCTCTTTAGTATACAATCAAAACCTTGTACATATGGGAAAACGAAAAAATGCTTTGGTATAGAATCATCATTATTCGAAAAATAATGTTTTGGATTAATAATTTTTTTATAACGCGAATTTATTTTATCATCTAATAATTTTAATGGAAAACCATTTTCTAAAAGCGAATTTTTAATAAATATTAAATTATCCTTATAAAAAGATGGATGAGATAATTTAATTGCTCTATCAACCAGAGAGTAAATAACACCAATTTTTTGCGATAAAGGATGTTGTGATGCAAAATTAATATAACGTTCAGACCAAGTACTTTTTCGGTACCAGTTAGTCTTCAAGCTATTATTTTCAACTATAAGTGATAAATCCAAAAAATTAATTATATTATTTTTCCAATATTCTAAAGTGAATTTTAAATTTTTATTAACATTATTAAATTTAGTTAAAATTTCCTGAATTTTGCTTGATGGAGCACAAATAAGGATATCATCTATATATCTAAAATAAAAAATGATTTTGAAATTGAAAGATTCAAGAATTTCGTCCTCTAAATCTTCCATTACCAAATTTGCAGCACTAGATGAAATTGAAGATCCCATGGGTAAACCAAAGATTTGTTTATAAAATTCATTATTATAAGTACAATAAGAAGATGATAAACAAAAATCTAAAGCCTTAATAAATTCGTCTTTAGAAAAAGTAGTATATTTTTTAATAATATTCCATCGATTTTGAACTGATGTTTTAATTCTCTCCCATGAGATATTTGTGTACATAGATACGACATCCAAGGAGAAAATTTCAAAATTGTCAGGAATAAATTTAATGTTATAAATTTTACGTTTGAAAGACCAAGAATCTTTAATAAAATGACTATTATTTTTATTTAAAGCTTTATTTAAAGTTTTAGAAATTAATTGTGATAATCTGTAATTAGCATTACTGTAGTAAGCAGTAATTGGTCTTAAAGGTATATTAGGTTTATGAATCTTTGGTAGACTATAAAATCTTGGTGCATACCCGTTGGTACAATTCAGATAATTATATGTGTTCTTATCAAAAAATTTTTTATTTAAAAATCTTTTAAGTAAAGTATTCAAGGCAGCTTGAATGCTTTGAGTTGGATCTTTTTTAATTTTCAAATATGTTTTTTTATCATTTAATAAATCCAAAATCTTTTCATTATACATAAATTTGTTAATAAGGACCGTTTGATTACCCTTATCTGCTGTAGTTACAAACAAATCTTTATGAGAATTAAGAAAATGCTTAGTTTTGTAATTTTTTATAGAAAGTAATTTTTCAAAAAAATTACGAGTGCAAAAAGATGAATTATATAAAAATTGCTGTAGATTAAAGACAAACTTTCCTCGCAAATAATCTTTTGTATCTAGTGAAAACTTCAATAAACCATATTCAAAATTAGTGATAATCTTTGAGATGGGAATCTCTCTCTTTAAACCGTAAAAGGCCTCTAAATATTATTATCAATATTCTTATAAAACGGTTCTTAAACAATTTTATTAATAAGCATGAACGTTATAATATGTATGAGATATATATTTTAAATATATACAAAATATGATTGGGGTACAGTTTTTCTAAAACGTATTTTCTAATTTTTTATTTTCTAAAATTTTTTTTTCTAATACAGGTGAATTTCTAAAAAAAATTTTTCTAATAAAGGTGAATTTCTAAAAAACTTTTTTCTAATAAAGGTGATTTTCTAATTTTCTTTCTTCTAATAAAGGTCATTGTCTAAAAATTTCGTTTTCTTATAAAGACAATTTTCAAAAAAAAAATGTTTCTAACAATATTCAATTTTTGTAATGACGACCAATAGGTATAGGTATGATTAGAAAATAAAATTTACAAAATTTTTTTAATTCTCTAAAAATAAATACTTGAGATTTCATTAAAAAATTATAATAAAAAATAGAAATTATGCAAATTTTTTGACAAAACTTTAAAAAAAGTTAAAAATAAAATTAAAAATCGTAATTAAGAAATAGAAATTATAGGGATTTTTTCCTAAAGATACTTCAAATTTTCTGTAAAAGTGTTTTATAAATAAATTAATTTTGAAACTTTTAGTATAAAAATGATGCAAATTATTATTCTTTTTCCAAGAAAAACAGAATTTTGTTAATAAATTGTAATAAAAAATAGTAATTTTATTAAAAAATTTTTCTTCTTTTTTAAAAAGAAACTTATAATTTTATAAACAAAATTGTGATAAAGAAACATAAAAAAAGGAAAATAATTTTTATTTCTTAATCTTAGTTTTTCTTAAAACAATTTTATAAATTTTATCAAAATTATGGAAATTTTCAAAAGGAAAATAAATATTAGAAATCATAATTTTTTAGAAAATGTTTGTTTAGAAATCAAAACTTGTTAGAAAAACTTTTTTTAGAAAACAGATTTCATTAGAAATTGCTTTTTTTAGACAAACAGCATTAGAAAATATTTTTTAGAAAAAGTGACCACCTACCACAAAATAAATATTTTTTCACATATGTACTATTGAAACTAAACATAAGATCATAATGAAACTTGAAAATATAAAGAAATTAGTTGATACATAGAAAATATTAGAAAAAGTAATCAAAATATCACTTTATTCACAATTGTGGATGAGCAAAAAAAGCATTTAAAATAAAATTAAATATGAATTAAAACAAAAGCGCACATTATTACGCTGCTTTTAAAATTTTACGTGCGAGTATAAAAGTAAAAGAATAAATTGACACGTTGCTATTCTAACGTGTGAATAACAAAAATAGACGCTATGTTTTTAACGTATTAAACAGCAACTATTTTTTTTAAGGTTATAATTTAAAATGTCTTCTGTATACATTATTCTGCTCAAAATTACGCAAATAAATTTTTCAAATAAATTCAAGATCGATAATTTTTATTTATTATTAAAATGATGAATTATTGTAATTTTAGCATATATTTATTAGGTAATTTTGAATAATTTATATTTTAATAATAATTTTTAATACTGAAATTTTTCATAGAAAAAATCAGACAATAAGAAAATATCAATTCATGAGTATTGCAAACAGAATTTTCTTGGCGTGAAATTCAATTTGAATGTAAAATAGCTTATTGTTTATACAATAAATTTTACTTACCTTAACCCTTTCGTGCCCCCGGGGAATCCAGCGGTTGGATTTGCTTCCAAATTGGTACTCGGGGGTTTTTGGGGTCGCTGATTACGAATCCGATGCCAGTTTTAAAAAATTCAAAATGGCGGATCCAATATGGCGGACAAGATTTTTAAAAAATGCTTGAATTTGCTTTAATATTGCTACTCGGGGGTTTTTAGGGTCTAAAAAAGGGGTACTTGAAGGGGTATAAATGTTATACCCTTCATTTTGTCCATTTTCCAAACTTGGAAGGGATATTATATATATATATATATATATATATATAATATATATTATATATATAATATCCCTTCCAAGTTTGGAAAATGGACAAAATGAAGGGTATAACATTTATACCCCTTCAAGTTTGAAAAATATTGAAAAAATGTTATAGTATTTCTCCCCTTCTAAGCTTTTATCAATTTTTGAGGTCGTTGAGTACGGAGAGAATTTTAGATTCGAATTTTATTACTAGTTTGTTACTAAAAATAAACTTTTTATTTTATTATCAATTTCATATCCTAATTTTTATATCAAAAATAAATTATACAAAAAATTTAGATTTAAAATATGATCTGAAATTTATTAGTTTATTTACTCTCCCTACAATAGGTAGGGTTCGAGACTTCCAAATACAGACCCTATAATCTTAACCTATATTTACAAAAATTCTTACAAGTAATCATTCTCTAAATACAACTTAACCTAAACTCAACTTTCTGCACGCTCTTAACCTATCGCCAGTGCCGGGCTTCCGTTTCCAGTTCTTTCTATGCCCATGCTGGCTTCGATCCAATTCGCCCACCCTTTTTCAAAAACCTTCTACTCCTTTCTCACCTCTCTTACACTCTCCAGTCATCCACTTTTACCCATCCATCTATCCATCCAAGCAAAATCTTCTCACCTCATTCTCAGCCTATCCCTGTTTATTACACTTTACACGCTTCTATCCCTCCACCCGTATCCTCCCTCACAACATACTTTACCCCATCCACCCAAATACAATCTTTACCCAATATGATCTGAAATTAGTAACAAAATTATACAAATGAATTTCGATACGCCAGAATAAAATAACAATGGTACAAATAAAGAGTTTTATTAAAAATTAAAAAAATTAATCTTTTTATTTGGCAATTTTTTGTGGAATTAAAAACATATTTTCTACAAAATTGAGCATAGATTATTTTGTTTCTACTATTTTAACAATAAAACTTAAACTGACATCAGATTCGTAATTAGCGACTCCAAAAACCCCCGAGAAGTAGTTTTGAAGCAAATAGAAGCAATTTTTGAAATCTTGTCCGCCATATTGGATCCGACATTTTTAATTAAAAAAATTTTTTAATCTGACGTCTGATTCGTAATCAATTTTTTAAAATCTCGTCCACCATTTTTAATTTTGAAAAACTGACATCGAATTCGTAATCAGCGACCCCGAAAACCCCTGAGTAACAATATTGAAGCGAATTCACGCAATTTTTTTAAATCTTGTCCGCCATATTGGCTTCGCCATTTAAAAATTTTTAAAATTTTAAAAATCTGACTTCTAAATAAATTACCATTAAACTATCTATAAGATTATTGTATACTACAGTATGAAATAGCTGACAGCAATGATCACGAAATTCAAAGTCGGTAAAACAGATTCCTACTTTATTGACCAAGTCAAAATTTCTGTTAGATTCTTACCTTACCAAATACTGATAAAGTAGAAATCTGTTTTACCGACCGAGCAGTTGCCGACTGTAGGTGCTTAGCCGAGATCAGAACCCTCGAATAATAAATTTAAAGCGAATCTAATAAGTTTTTGAAAATTTGTCCTCCATATTGGATCCTCCATCTTGAATTTTGAAAATTGGACTTGAGATTCATAATCAGCGACCCTGAAAACCTCCGAATACTAAGTTTCAAGCGAATTTAATAAGTTTTTAGAAAAATTGTCCGACATATTGAATCCTCCATTTTGTATTTTGAATGTTAGACTTTATATTCGTGATCAGCGACCTTAAATACCCCCGAGTAACAAGTTTTAAGCTAATCTAAACATTTTTTGCAATTTCGTAGTTTCGAGTGAAATTTTGCAAAAAAATTTGAACTTCAAACTTTTTTGTTTATACATTTTTGATTTTTTGTATAACGCCATTCGATAGAACGCATATGAAATAGTATATTAAGCAACAAGAGCATAAAGGCAGATATTTCTTTACGGTGATTTTTGTGACACGAGTAGAGGTCGAGGACGCCTTCGACCTCCACTCGTGTCACAAAAATCATCGTAAAGAAATTGGCTGCCTTTATTCTCGTATTACTTACGATATTTTTTATTACTAATCCACAAAAGTGGCGATTTCAGATAGCAGACGACAGGGAGTAAAATAAAGTCATTCACTTGTTTGACTTGTATGAAAATGGCGGCCGTTTTCTCCCATGGGCAAGAAAAATGCATGTGAACAGCTAATTTTCTTGCCCTTGGGAGAACACGGCCGCTATTTTCATACGGTCGAAGAAATTTAATTAATAAATTACAATAAATTGTGATAATCATTTTGTCGTTTATAATTAAAATAATAAAATATCATTATAGTAGAATTACTTGAGTATTTTGAATTATAACAAAGAACCATAAATAATATAAATAGCTTACAGACTTTGTGTCGATGATAAGTTGACTCGTGATAGGGATCATGATTTTATTTTACACTTTTAATTTATTATTTATTAAGGAGAACTTTAAACTAATAATTGACTATAATATTTAAATTGACTGTAACACATTATTCAACAATTCGAAAACATAAAAAGAAATTAAACTGTAGCAAAACTGAAACTGATTCTAAACTTATTACATTTTTACTAAAACTAAAACTGGATAACTAACTAACGATGTTAACACAACGAGTAACCAATGACAAGAAAGAGATTCAGAAAAGGTTTGCAGAGTTATTTTAATTTGAAATTAGTACTGAATTTTGGAGTTAGGTGACTTATCGGTATTCTCGATATTTTCAGACAAAAAGGAGTGTTTCTCCTACCTTGTTTCTCCCTAAATTCTGAATTACTAATACTACGATACTTAAACTAAAGTAATAGTATTATCGACAGCTGAGTTCTAATGGTGTGTACCGGACAATATTCGACAGTGCACATCATTATTCCTAGACGTCAAACCTCCCGCTTGATTTATTACAAAAATAGTGAGAAAACACCGGGCTAAAGCGAGAGTCGAAGCGCGATCACCAAGGACTAATTCTGTACTCAGGCCTGTTTAACCTCGACGATCGCAAGCCACGGAGAAAAGACGCGTTACTTTTTATTGATAAAGACATCCCCAAAAAATTAACAAATTATTAGCAAATACGAAAGCGGATTGCAAAAAGTGTTATCATTATACATTTGAGTGACTCTATAATCGAATTCGCAACAGAAAGAGATACTAGTGATGGCACATCGACATCGGAAACATCGAAACATCAATGCTTTTCCTTTGAGGTCGATATTTAAAACCTCGATTGTTTTGATTTCTGTTTTCGATGTATCGAGGTTATTTTTCGATGTTTGAAATCGATGTAAATTAAGTGGGGAAAAGAGGTTTTTTAAAAATATTTTCTTTATTTTTTGCCTCTAACAATTTGTGTTTTTTTATCTTTTAAACAATTGCTCTTATAGATTAGTAAATCTTTAAATTTTGTTTTTGTTGATTAAATTTGACCCTCAAAAGTGCTAACACTTTTGCCTCATTTTTCCATAAATTTTTATTATAACCAGTGAATATCATAGGTTTTAACTTACCCAAAATGTTAATTATCCTAAAGTGCTAAACAACTATAAAATGCTATATCTGTCTTAATATATTAATTAATATTATTTAACTGACAGAATTTAATTTTCATTGATTTCTATATTTGATAAATAGTTTTCTATAGAAAGCTGGAAATTGTGCTTTTAAAAATTACCATTTTATCTTAAATCTTTTTAAAATCTACTTCAAATGTTATTATTATAATTTTATAAATATGTTTTTTTAAAAATCAAAAGGAAGTTTAAAAAAACATCGAAACATCGATGTTTTCTTTTCGATACATTGATGACATCGATGTTATGAATTTTCGATGTTGATGTTTCACAACATCGATGTTTTTCTTTCGATGTCCCATCACTAAGAAATACTGCCCGAAAAATCTTCAAGAATCTTGACGAAACATATGAACGAAAGAGTTTAGCACTTGGGAGACAAAAGAAGTTTTCTCTACATAGAAACGACTAATTTGTTATTGTAAAATCAGTAATTATTAAAAATAATAAAAAGATCTAAGGGATACCTACATGAAAAATTATTTTAAAAAGTACTGTACCAAATTTCAGAACGATTGGTTCAGTAGATTTTGAGTCATGAAAGGCAGATAAACTCAAAAATAAATTATGTAGAAATTTTATTAAACAACAATTGTGTACCATTAAATTCCTTTTTAGTATAAACTTAAAATAAACATTCGGTTAAATAAGAATTATGACAAATAGAAATTTTGTTAAATTATGTGAGTTTAGCTTAATAAATGCAGTTAAAGTGAATGTTTTGCTAAATGAAGATTAGATTAAATAAATAATGTAAAAGTATATTACTATTGGAGCAAATTGTGCAAATTATAAAGTCTGTCAGGTAAAATTTACATACACTAAAAATATAGTGAACTAGAGAATCTGTTACATAGAAGTTCGACTAAAATTCTCAAGTACAAAAATTTTGTTCAATAAAAATTTTACGTAGGTACTTTTTAAGATTTGGTAAAATAAAAATTGTATCATATAAATATTGAAACTATAGAAATTTTAATAATATTGGAAATTTGGTGTGTCCGCCCCTGAACTCATTTGAAATAGTTCGTGAACTATGCGCTGCTGTGTTGCGCGCCACCTCAAGTATTACTATTTTACGTTCTTTAAAATATTTTTCTATAATTTCATGATCTCAAGATACACGTGTGTATAAGTTCGACGGTTTGAATAAACTAAGTTCTAATAAAGACATTGTGTGTTTTACTTGTGTTAACCTATAATAAATCTAAAAAATAAATACAGTGTCGCGAATATATAAGGGAGACTGGGGTAATACCGCTCACTTTTTTCAGATCGGTAAAAATGTAGGAAATTATTCTCTAAATCCAAGTTAATTTATATCATTTGAAAGCTTATGATTTCTACTAAAAAAATAAAAAAAAGTTTTTGATTTACCTTTTTTAGTTTTACGTAGAGAAACTTTTTAATACACATATACCATATTTCGAAATCACAATTTTCTAGGGTAAATCCGCTCACTTTATCTTTTTAAGACGGAACAGTTTTATTTTTTAAATATTAAAATTCGTCTTATTCCCATCTTAAGTATGATTTATTATTGATAAACTATGAGTTCTATAAACAATTCTATAAACAACAAATTGGTTTAATAAATAGTGAATATAAGTTTCATGAATTACAATGGATTAAAAATTACTATGGATTTATATAATGTTATATTTTATTAAGAGAAAGTTAAATGTAGTTGCAATTTTGGTTTTAACAAGTCATTAATTTTGTTACTGTTAAAATATAATACGTGAAATTATTTTATTCTAAATTTTAAATTTAAAACTAAGTGAGCGGCTTTACCCCGAGTGTATTCCTCACATTTCAGAATAAATTTAATTAAATCTTTTTTAAATAAAACAAAACTATATATGTACTTCGAAGAAGGACATCCAATAGCAACAAAAAAATTTGCCAAATAAATTAAGATTCAAAAATAATTATCAAAAAACTTAAAAATCTAAAAAACGTTTTTCTTCTGACATCTCTAAAAATATTTGATCCCCTCTGATCCAATGTTGATTTCATGAAACTAAACGAAAGTTCGTTAACCCATTAACTTCTATGAAGAAACCAGCCATTGTATTAAAAAACTAACAATTGGATTCATAGGCAAATGGAAAAAAAATATACATGTTTTTCTGTTTTTAATTTTCAATTGTTTAACAACAATTGTTTAAACGAATTAATAAAAATTTCAAATTTTTTAAAAACTGTTAACACAATCGATTCTACGTGGAGAAATAAGAATGTTTTGTATAGGTCATTTTTTTCTACAAGTAGTATTTTGTTTATAAAATTGTTATAAACAAATTAATCTGGGTAAAGGGTGTTTCATCCCAAGCATAAACAAATGGATTTTAAGTGAAACTAACAATTGGATTAATAGGCAAATAAAAAAAAATATATGCACATTAAATGTATTTAATTTCCATTTGTTTAAACAAATTAATAAAAATTTAAAACTTTTGAAAACTGTTGCTTGGGATGAAACACTCTTTATCCAGCATAATTTGTTTATAACAATTTTATAAGCAAAATACGACTTAGAGTAAAAAATGACCTATACAAATCATTCTTTTTTTTTTTTTTTTTTTTTTTGCTTAGGGACTTTTGGGAAATCTGCCTACAGATACCTTGTATTCCGCACTCCAAGGTTATGTGGGGTTGGTACAATGAAACAAAAGGAAATATTAAAAAAAAAAAAAAAGATAAATACATAAATGTTATAATAAATTTAATAAACTGGCGACCTACTACCAGCCCGACCCACTAAAACCCGTAACCCTTCTTCTGGAGCCCTTTACCCTCCCTCGGAACTGTCGCAAGACTTTAGCCTTCGAGGGTGGCGCTCCAACTCTGTCGCTAATGCGACCTTCTCCCTTTCTCTGCGGTCCTCCTGCGTCCGTAGTTAAAAAAAATGATTAAAACTATTACAAAGTCCAAGCGGAATTCACAGCACAAAAATAATAAAAAAAAAAACAAATATTTTAAGAAGTGTAAAAAGTCAAAAGATAAAATTGTAAACGGATATAAAAAAGAAAAGAAAAAAAAAGTAAACACGTATATAATGTTGAAAAGATAAAACTGTTTAAAGACGAATAAAAAACACAAAACAAATTAAACAAAAAAAAATGTATAAGGACAAATAAATCACAAAATAAATTAATAAAAAACAAACAAACAAATTAAAAGCTGTTTAAATCACGCTTTTTGGCTCCTTTTAATACTTCTTATTTGCTTTTAGTTCTTGCGAGAGTCTTCTTCGCCTCCTCAAGGGCCGTCCTGAAGACTCCGCATCTTCCGCTGCCTGCAATATGGGTGGTTGACACCTTATTGCCAATCTTTTCCTTGCACAAAAAGCAACTTGAGTTGTTTTTACAGTTGGAGAACCTGTGACCGGCCTCACCGCACTTAAAGCACGCAGCCGATCTGTCCTCCTTCTGGCATTTGGCTCCGATATGGCCGTATCCCAGGCATCGATGACACCGGACGACCATTACTCTTCTTTTGATTGGGCAACACATAAAACCAATTTTTACGTGTCCCAATTTCTCCAGCCTGTTCGCCTCTTCCAGGTTGGTGACTACAACCGCGAGCTTCATCCCTCGGCGGTTGGGTCCTAAGACCGTCACTCTCCTGTTTACTAGCTTACCCATTGCTTCAGACAACACTTGTTGCACCTCAGCTTCTTGGGTAAGGCAATCCAAATCACGGATCTCGAGTGTAACTCTTCGATCCAATGACTGCACCTTACCCATGCTTCCAACCGCCTTGGTGACCTCAGCGGTGAAAGCGTCCTTATCGGAGTCTCCTCTGAACTTAATCAGAAGGTCCCCCTTGTTTGTAGCTTTTGCTGCTACTATTCTCGTATGACTGTCCTCTGGGTTGACCTCTTTGCGAAGCTTACCCAGAACGTCAGCATACGTCAATCCTTCACCGACTCGGATTAGAACTGTGGATCTTTTTGACCCAATTCTTTCCAATTGAGGAATCTTTGAATCTGGTACTTCCGTTTCCATTGGAGGAGCTTCCTCCTTCTTCCTCTTATCGGTTTTGGTTCGAGTCTCTTCTGGACTGTCACCCTCTCTCTTCCGTTTCTGAGCATCTCTTAAGACGCTTTTGAGATTACGCCTGTAGAAACGCTCTCTCTCTTTCTTACGGTCCTTGCGGTTGCATTCCGCACCGCTCAGAACGCATACCAAATCGAAGTCCGACTCATCGGCCGCGGCATGCTTTGCCCTTGCCTCCTTTAGCAGGACGTCAATGACCTTGAGTCCATCCTTTACCGTCCTATTGACGGTCTTCTGAATGTCGCAAGATTTTATCATCTTTGCGACCTCCAACTCCATTTTTTCGAGACAAGTCGCCTCCTCCTTTCTGAGCCGCAAGCATATCTCGCGAGTCTCTTCTATCGCCTCGTCGTCTACTTCTGAGTGGATAGCGCTATGAACGGTTTTTCCGCTACTGCAGCTTGACACACTCAGAAGGCTCGACGTGCTTCCTTTCCTCGTTTTATTATTTTCCACGATGTTCTGTGGATCTACCCTTTCCACGATCACTCGTGGCACTGCAAGAAATTGTGCGCCCCCACAATCCGCGCGCACTTGAGCATCGGTCCTGGGACCGATGGTGAGATTTCCCGTTTCCGGCCTGCTCACATGGGGTACCTTCTCAGAATTTTTTAAATTCATTTTTTCTTGCTGTTTGGTTGTCCTTTAGTTGAAAGCCCCGCCACCACGACAAGGTCTACCGAACATATCCATGATATCAATCATGTCCGGCAGTGGATATGCATCCACTTCTCCCAGCACATCGAAGACATCGATGATGTTCGGCAGTGGACAACCAGCGGCGGAGATACAAATCATTCTTATTTCTCCACGTAAAATCGATTAGAGTTAACAATTTTCAAATATTTTTAAATTTTTATTACTTTGTTTAAACAATTGTTGTTAAACAATTGGAAATTAAAAACAAAAAAATAGGTATATATTTTTTTTCTATTTGCCTATGAATCCAATTTCTAATTTTTTAATACAATGGCTGGTTTCTTCATTAGACTTAATGGGTTAAGAACCAAATGTACAAAAATGTTATCCGAACTTTGGGAGCAATTTTTAGTATGAAAACGGATTGCTAAAAATTTTGCAATAGACATTTCTTAAAGCTCAGAAACCGCTCTTTCGAATGCTGCAATAACAAATATTGAAAATTTATAAATAAACAAATTACATACAGTAATTAAAAAAAAACCAATTTTATAAAGATTTTTTTTTAGAAAATCAAATTTTTTTTATTATTTATGGCAAAGAAATACGTCTCAAAGGTAAAAATTTTGCGTCAAAAATGTCTAACATAAAATGTTGTAAAATAAAAAATAAAAAAAACATAATGGCGGATCAAAAATGGTGTTCAAAGTTGACTTTTTAATAAAAAATATACAGTAAGTGCACATTTTTTTAAAAACCTCACAGATTTGCTTGAAACTGGTTACTTGGAGGTTTTTAGGATTGCTTATTACGAATATAATAATAGTTTTTAAAAATTAAAAATGGCGCATCCAATATGGCGGACACTTTCCTCAAAATTTCATCGGATTCGCTTGAAGTTGGTTACTCGGGGGTTTTTAAGGTCGCTGATTACGAATATGATACTAGTTTTTAAAAATTCAAAATGGCGAATCCAATATGGTGGACACTTTTTTAAAACTTTATCGGATTCGCTTAAAACTAATTACTCGGGGGTTTTTGGGGTCGCTGATTACGAATATGATAATAGTTTTAAAAAATTCAAAATGGCGAATCCAATATGGCGGATACTTTTTTAAAACTTCATCGGATTCACTTGAAACTAATTACGCGGGGGTTCTTGGGGTCTCTAATTACGAATATGATAGTAGTTTTTAAAAATTTAAAATGGCGATTCAATTTGGCGGATACTTTTTCTAAAACTTCATCGGATTCACTTGAAACTAATTACTCGGGGTTCTTGGGGTCTCTAATTAGGAATATGAAAGTAGTTTTCAAAAAATAAAAATTTAGGAGCATATACATTATTTAGGTTAGAAATTATAAAAATTTAAACGAATTCAATATTGCCGGTAATTTTTTTTAAAACTTCATCGGATTTAAGCAATCGATGGAAATAACTGGAATTCCTTTTTTTAAGTAGAATTGTATAAACAATTGTTTAAAAAAACTAACACTTTATCTTTATTTTTATAAATGATATTCATTTCTTAATTAATTTTTATTAATAATTATTTATAAAACGTCAATTTATCCAAAATACTTCATATTGGACTTGTTGGATGTTTTACAGTAGTAACTTTAGAATTGCGTTAACTTTATTTTGTTATAATATATTTCAATTTTTATTAATTAATTAATATCTTAAGGGTTCATACCACTTTGTCATCTTCAAAAGAGTAAAACAATTTTATTATGGATTTCGAAAGTAAAATATGTTAAAAATGTGGTGTAAAATTTTTAGAAAAATCCCAGCACTGAATCCCACCCTACTAAAGATAAATCAATTTGAATTTTGTGTTTTAGATTTTTCTAATCTGAGAAATCAATCCCGCAGCTGGCATCGGTATTTTTAGCAGGTCTAAAATTATTGTTAAATTTTAAATAAACAAATAATATTTTTTAAATAAAATAAGATTTTTTATAAAGTTAAAGAGTGTATTTATTGAACTAAAAAAAATGCGGATTAATATAATCCTTAGGAATCGTAAAAAAAATTCTAGAAAATAGCTTCATTTTTAAACGTGTAAAGTAGTATGAACCCTTAAGCTTTCTTTTGGTACAAAAAAAAAGAAAAAAAGGGTCCTTCTTGAAAGAGAAATAAAAAAATGTTATACCAAAAACATATAAGTAAAATTTTTTTTTACTTTATTGTATAGAAGTTACGATTTTTTAGAAAACTCACTGTTCATACTTATCCAAAATCTTCATCCCCCTTCCCCTCTCTACAATTTTTTATAAAATCTTATATTACTTGGTGGTTAATTAGTCATACATATTACTAAATACTGTGGAAATATTAGCCCGATCCAACAACTTGCAATTTTGACTTTGGTACACTCGAGAAAATTTGACCCTTAAACATAATTAATCTTTAATTATGAGGTTTCAAAAACAGAAAAAACTCGATAATAACAAAGAACAGTTCCTATTAGTATTATTATTATAACAAAGAAATAGTTATGATTAGTATTATTATTATTAAGTTTAATATTACTATTATATTTTAGACAAATTATTTGAAAGCAAAAAAAACCGTTTAAATTTTTATAATTTCTAACCTGAATAATGTATATGCTCCGAAATTTTTATTTTTTAAAAACTACTATCATATTCGTAATTAGAGACCCCAAGAATCCCCGAGTAACCAGTTTCAAGTGAATCCGATGAAATTTTGAAAAAAATGTTCGCCATATTGGATTCGCCATTTTAAATTTTTGAAAACTACTATAATACTTGTAATTAGAGACCCAAAAAACCCCGGAGTAACCAGTTTTAAGCGAATCCGATGAAGTTTAGAAAAAAGTTTCCGCCATATTGGATTCGCCATTTTGAATTTTTAAAAACTATTATCATATTCGTAATCAGCGACCCCAAAAACCCCCGAGTAACCAGTTTCAAGCGAATCTGTGAGGTTTTTAAAAAAATGTGCACTTGCTGTATATTACACAGGCCGACAAAATTTTGGCGAATCTCAGAACCAAGAACCGGACAATACTTTTCCGAAGGTTATTGACGTGCTGAATCCGAATCTGACCTTAGAATTGGCCCATCACGTCAGGTTTTTGAGAAATTCTAACCTAAAAGTGCCAAAAACACGTTTTTGGGCATTTTTGAAGTCCTGTACAATAGAGAGAAAATTTTTTTAAAAAAATTTATTTGCAGCATCTAAAAGTACTATTCTTCTTCTTTAAAAGGCTTTTTGAAACTTAAAAAAATCTTTATTTCTCACTTAGATATCGTCATTTGAAGTTTTTGAATGTAGTAAATTGGTCAATATTCGTATACTGACCGCATTCAAAAACTTCAAATGACGATATCTCAGTCCCGTGCTTGATTCTGAGATTCGCCAAAATTTTGTCGGCCTGTGTTATTTATTAAAAAGTCAACTTTGAACGCCATTTTTGATCAGACATTTTGTTTTTTTTATTTTTTATTTTACAAAATTTTAGGTTAGACATTTTTGACGCGATATTTTTACCTTTGAGACGTATTCCTTCGCCATAAATAATAAAAAATTTTGATTTTCAAAAAAAAATCTTTAAAAAATTGTGTTCTTTTTAAATAACTGTACGTAATTTGTTTATTTATAAATTTTTAATATTTTTTATTGCAGCATTCGAAAGAGCAGTTCCTGATCTTTAAGAAATGTCTATTGCAAAATTTTTAGCAGTTCGTTTTCATACTAAAAATTTTTCCCAAAGTTCGGATAAAATTTTTGTACATTTGATCTTTAAAGGGTTAAGTTGTTATAGTTTATTTTTAAATTACGTGTAATACTTTTGTGTAATTTTATCTTTTTTGTTGAAAAAGAGAGTGAGGAGGAAAGTAACACGTTGTTACTTTCCTCCTCGTTTCAATATTGTGCATACTTTATGAAATGAGTCAAGTAAATCGTATTTAAAGTTACAGATTAAATTTTGTTCGTTAAAAATAATGAATTATAAGTAAATTGACTTTCGTTTTGACATATTAACGTAACTTAAAAATGATTTATTGAACCATACTTTTTTTAAAAGTTTAAGTATTTTCGTTACACATTTTAATAATTTAATATTGCACGTACGAAACTTTTGAAATTAGATGCTTTATCTATGATATGGATAAGAAGATAATATATATGAGACACTAATGTACCATAATGTGTTAAATATGTATTAAAGTGCCAAATGTGTACAATTTGTACTCTAAGTATCTTTGTATTTTTCTAAGTTCATAATAAAAATATGTTTGAATAATAATAGTCTCTATAACGTTACTTTCTTTTTATGTGCTGTTATTTTCCTCCTCGGGGAACAGTGGGGCCAAATGTACTTTTCGTGTCAAAATCTGTCTAGAGGTCACAATTTTCATTCAAATTAAACAATTTTTTTGAAAAAATCTTCGTTACTAAATTCTCTATCGATTCCTCCAGGCCGATTTTTTAATTTTTGTTTATTTATATTTATTTGTTTATAACAAAGTATGAAAAAATCGATATGTTGCTATAAAATAAAGTTTTTAACATTTAAAAATTTTTTAAGTACATTAGAAATCATGTTTTAGTATTTTTAAAGTAAAATTTTTTATATAATTACACTTTTATTAAATAAACAATACGCTAATTAATTAACTTTTAGAAAAAAGATCATGATTGAAAAAGTGTGGCTTGCAAATGATAATTTTTATAATTATTTAAACAAATTATTAATATTTTTAACTTGTAATAGAATCAAGATACTAATTTACATTTTATCTTGATTTCTAAAACATTTATATTAAGAAATTGTAAGAATATGTAACTATGAAAATAACTTTCTTATATCTGATTTAAAAATTGTTTAAACAAATTATTTTTGTTATTTTAAAAAATTTGAGTGGCTTAAAAAGTTTTTATGTTTTTCAGTTTTTATATTTTTTCGCAGTTAAAGCTTGTAATAAAAAAGAATTTAAAATTGCATGTTACATTCATTAACCCTTTCACACCCAGGCATAAGTGGACGGTTAAAAAAACGTAAGTGTAACGTTATGCATAGTTTTCGGTGTCGCTGATTACGAATCTGATAACATAATTATAAAATTTTTTTAATTCAAAATGGCGTATCCAATATGTCAAGCAACTTTTTTACAGATTGATCGGATTGGCTTGAAAATTGTTACTCGGGAGTTTTTGAGGTCGCTGATTACGAATATCTCATCAGTGAAAAACACCGAAACTGTAGCGATTCACAGAGGGTCCCCCATCCAAGTACTAACCGCACTCAAAGTGGCTTAACCTCTGTGGTCGCAAGCAACGGGATTCCACCAACCGAGCTATACCATCGGTTATTTTTATTTCTGTCAGTAGATGGACTTGTTTCTTTCTACTCTAACTGGATTCGTAATCAGCGACCCCGAAAACCCCCGAGTAACAAGTTTCTGGTGAAACAAAACGATTTTAAAAATAACGTCCGCCATATTGGATCCGCCATTTTGAATTTTAAAAATATAACACCGAAATCGTATTCAGCTACCATGAAAACCCCCGAGTAATAATTTTTAGGTTAAATTAAAATGTTTAAAAATAATCGTCCGCCATCTTGAATCCGCCATTTTGAATTTTTAAAAAATGATGTCATATTCGTAATCAGCGACCTCAAAAACTCCCGAATAACAATTTCCAAGCCAATCCGATCAATCTGTAAAAAAGTTGCTTGCCATATTGGATACGCCATTTTGAATTAAAAAAATTTTATAATTATAATATCAGATTCGAAATCAGCGACCCCGAAAACTATGCATAACGTTACACTTACGTTTTTTTAACCGTCCACTTATGCCTGGGTGTGAAAGGGTTAATGAATGTAACATGCAATTTTAAATTCTTTTTTATTACAAGCTTTAACTGCGAAAAAATATAAAAACTGAAAAACATAAAAACTTTTTAAGCCACTCAAATTTTTTAAAATAACAAAAATAATTTGTTTAAACAATTTTTAAATCAGATATAAGAAAGTTATTTTCATAGTTACATATTCTTACAATTTCTTAATATAAATGTTTTAGAAATCAAGATAAAATGTAAATTAGTATCTTGATTCTATTACAAGTTAAAAATATTAATAATTTGTTTAAATAATTATAAAAATTATCATTTGCAAGCAATACTTTTGAGTTTAGTTCATTTAAATAGAAAAATTTTTAGGAATATAAAAAAAAATGGAAATTTTAATTTTTTTAAAATAAAATTTAACAAAAAACATACACTACCGTCGGGAATTATCGGTACGGCTGCACACGCACGGCCCAAAAACATACCAATCTTTAAATCACGATTTTTTTGTAAATACAAATGTCAGAAAATTAACAATAATACCATTCGAAAGATTATTAAATTCTACGATTAATGGTACATAACTGAAAATTTTAACAATTTATACAAAGATTGCAGCAATCGACAAATGTGACAAAAAAATTTTAAAAATAAAATTTTTTTGGAAATTTTTTCAACCCCTGCACATTTTTAAAAATTGTAGAAAAAATTTGAAACTTACATAAGTGTGATTATTTAAGTCTCATCTTTAATTTAAGACCAAAAGAATTTCAAAATCTTATTCGGTTCGTGAGATATCATTATAAACGTCCGAGCATGGTTTTTAACAAATGCAGTGAATTAGTCGATTTTGAACGGTTTTTGGCTGAAAATGCTCGTCCGTTTATAATGATATCTCGCTAAATGATTAAGATTTTTGAATTTTTTTGGTCTTAAATTAAAGATGAGACTTGAATGATCACACCTATATAAGTTTCAAATTTTTTCTGCAATTTTTAATAAATGTGCAGGGGTTGAAAAAATTTCCAAAAAAATTGTATTCTTAAAATTTTTTTGTCAAATTTGTCGATTGCTGCAATCTTTGTATAAATTACTAAAATTTTCAGTTATGTACCATTAATCGTAGAATTTAATAATCTTTCGAATGGTATATTTGTTAATTTTCTGACATTTGTATTTACAAAAAAATCGTGATTTAAAGATTGGTATGTTTTTGGGCCGTGCGCGTGCAGCCGTACCGATAATTCCCGACGGTAGTGTAATTAATTTGTTTAAACAATTGTTAAATACTTACACAATAACTTTTTTTTGTATTTAATTATTTCCTGCGTAAAATGTTGAGAAATGTAAAAAAAAAATTTTCTTGGTTAATGTTGAAAAAAATTTACAATTAACAATACAAAATTGTCTAAACATTTTAAAAATTTATTAAATTAATAATAATAATGATTTTTAATGTACTTAAAATATTTTTAAATGTTAAAAACTTTATTTTATAGCAACATATCGATTTTTTCATACTTTGTTATAAAGAAATAAATATAAATAAACAAAAATTAAAAAATCGGCCTGGAGAAATCGATAGAGAATTTAGTAACGAAGATTTTAAAAAAATTGCTTAATTTGTATGAAAATTGTGACCTCTAGACTGATTTTGACACAAAAAGTACATTTGGCCCCACTGTGCGGGGGTTAGGAGGAAAGTAACAAATGCAGAGGTCGTGAAAAAGTCATACTGTGAACTGGTTATTTAATCTAAATGTCTAATTTAAATTTTATTTGAATTATTCCAAGCTTTCAATTAAGGTATCAACAAAAATTATTCGTCAAATAGTTTGAACGCTACAATGAAAAAACTGATTTTTGTTACTTTTCTCCTCGGTCTCCCCTACCAATAATATATTTTAAAATATTTTTTATGAGTTATGATTTATTAATGTTACAAACAAATTCAGGTAACAAATGAACTGTTCATTTGTTTATTATTATAAAAAATGTTATTTTCATTCTGCTTTTAATCCTGCATGGAATACATATATATTTCCACCGTCAAATTTACGATTTACCAAAGTTATGAATATTTGAGATCTTTATTTTTTAGTCATTATTTTTGCTTATTGTTGTTAAATAAATTTCAATTGTAAATATTGTAATATTTATGTGATAGTTTTATATATTTATAATTAAAGAAAACAAATTTATCATTCGGTATTAATGTTAAAGAATGGAAGAAGTTATCAATCAGTCCGAGTCAATTTTCTAAGCTTCATAAATTAATAATTTCAAATTTATCAAAGAACTCAGAAAAAAACAGGAGCATGGTGGGATACGAACCCAAGACCTTTCTATTGCCGGTAGACTGCTTTGACTACTGAGCTACATGCACACCGAGATTCTCCAAGTTCCTTGACATATTATACTTTACTTTCTGCATTATTTGATGATAATGCAGGAAGTTTCTTAAAAATAGTAAGTCTAATTTTCGGTGCTGATGATATATAAATGGGGCAAAATTCCTCAACTGTCCAGGTCAAAAAATGAATTTTCTCTAAACTTTGCTAAAATGTTACTATTATTAGTAGAAGTGTAAATATAAATTTTTTTTGAATTTGATAAAATATTTTTTGAGTTATGGAGTTTCAAAATTTTAATTTTTTTGAAAATATCTTTTTTTCAATTTAATATAATGATGAGTAAAATTATCAAATTTAAAGTATGAATAGTAATTTTCAAAAGGGGTTTTCACGGGCTATAAGGTGGTGATGAAAAAAAAGTTGTTTTTTTTCAATTTTACCTTGAAATTCAAGGTCAAATTCTTAATTTCAATATATCTCAAAATCGATGTTTTTTATTTTTTTCTAACCTATTCCAATCGAAAGCTTACCTTTTTTCCTATGAGCCATGTAAGAATCAGAGTGAGACCATGGAAATTTTTGAAGAAATTAATTATAAATCATCATTTTCTATGTAAAATAATGATGAATTATTATTAGAAAAGAAAAAAATTTCTACTATAAATAAGCAAGCTGTTCATTTGTTAATTCAACTTAAATTAAAGATTGTTTAAAATCATAAAAAAAATTTTATTTTACAAATATAGCTTTTTAATCTTTTGTACGTTAAAACTGATAAGATTTAAGTAATATAAAAAACAATTTTTTTTCCTAATATATGAAAATAAAATCTATTATCCCATTAAGGACTAGACGGACGAAAAATTTCAATTGACTTTGAGGACCTCGTTTTTATTAAAATGCATATAAAAAAATTGGTACATACCATTTTTAATGTGAAATTTACTTCTCTTTCAGATTCTGCTGTTAAAATTTGTTTATACCAAATTGTTAAAAAGTTTTAAACAATTTAAAAAAAATACGATTTTCGAGACAAAAATTTCATTTCAGATTCAGACGTATTTTCACAGGAAAAATGTACATAGATAATCTCAAAAGCTCAAATTATCGCGTCCACGGACCCTCAGCTACAAAACCCTGAAGCGACCAGTTTTTTCTTCAAAATGGCGGACGCCAATATGGCGGACCAGTTTTGTAAAAATTTATTGGATTCACCTGAAACTCTCTACTTGGTGGTTTTTGGGGTCACTGATTACAAATTCAGTGTTAGTTCTAAAATAACAGTTCCAATATGGCAGAATTTTTTAAAACTAATCCCGATTGACCTAAAACTGTTTACTTCTGGGTTTTCAAGGTCACTGATTACAAATCTTATTTAATTTTTTTAAAATTCAAAATGGCGGATCCAATATCGCGGATGATTTTTATAAAAATTAATCTCATTACCCTGAAACTTCTTACTTAAGGGTTTTTGGGGTCGCTGATTTGGAAACTAAAATTATATTCGTAATCAGAGACCCCAAAAACCAGTAAGTGACGAGTTTCATGTGAAATAGATGACATTAAAATTTTTCGTCCGCCATATAGAATCCGCCAATTGGAATTTTTTAAAAATGACGTCAGATTAGCAATTAGCGACCTCGAAAACCCCCAAGCAAGAAGTTTCAGGGTAAGTAGATAATTTTTTAAAAATAAATCGCCACATTGGTTCTGCCATCTTAAAGTTTAAAAAACTGACATAAGATGCGTAATCAGCAACCTTGAAAACCCACAAGTAAAAAGTTTTAGGTCAATTGGAACACCGAAAACCCCCGAGTGACGAGTTTTGAGCAAATTCGAAGAGTTTTTAAAGCACCCGCCATAATGGATCCGACATTTTAGTTTGTAACTTTTTAACAATTTGGTATAAACAAATTTTAACAGCAGAATCTGAAAGAGGAGTAAATTTTACATTAAAAATGGTATGTACCAATTTTTTTATATGGGCAATTCCACGTGAGATTTAAGTTGACCTCTTAAAATCGGCCAAAAATAATTTTTTCTATTCTGTATCGAAAAAAAGATACGTATTTTTTATTTTTGTTTGATTGTCAAAATTTTCAAGTAATGAATTTTCGAAATTTCGGACTTTTAATTATAGACATTTAATCAGTAGCTTATAAGTCCGAAAATATTGAGTTGAGGAAAAAATTGTCAAAGAATGAAAGTTTTAGTTTTCTTTCGACTTTCAAGAAATGTAAACAAAAAATTTTTTAAAACTTTTTTTATAAACAAATTAATTTTTTTAACTTTGTTGTAGACTTATTTTGATTTTTTTAAAATTTATTTGTACTTTATAATATAGAGAAGATTTTCCAAATAGTCCCGAAATGGGCCTGATGTGTAAAATGAGTTTTAAAACATTTTCTAAAATCACTTGCAAGCATCACAGTGGGAATGTTTTTACAATTAACTTCTAAAACTGTATACAGAGTATAATTTTTAATCTATTTAAGGGTTCTTTGTATTAAATTAAAGGGTTCAATATGCGAACAGAAAAAATGACGTTTTTTTGTTTTCAAATTATTAATTAATTAGTAAAAGTTAATAAAAATTAAAATATTTTACAACAATATATTATAAAATTTACATCCAACCAGCCCTATGTGAAGTATTTTGGATGAACTGACGTTTTCTAAATAAATATTTATAAAAAATTAATTAACAAATGAATATCATTCAGAAAAATAAAGATAAAGTGTTAGTTTTTTTAAACAAATGTTTATACAATTCTACGTTAAAAAAATGTATCCCAGTTATTCGCAACGATTGACAGTTTAAATAAAACATTCAACATCTTTATGCGTGTGTCGCGCTGCATAACTAACTACTGGTTTTAATATTTTCTTACATTTTCTAAAGAACAATTTTTTATTAAATGTTTACGTTTTTCATGTAAGAAGAACTGATTTCTTTTTTACCTTTTGACATGGCACATGGCACCTCCAAATGAATAGTTTAAAGTATAATTTATTATTTTAATTAAATATATTTAATTAATTATTTTCGTTTCAAATAATTATTTAATTGATTGAATTATTTTTTTATTTGTCTTGATAAAATAGTGAATAAGCTTTGAATAACGAATTATTCGCATTAAATAATTCAGTTTATTAGAATCAATAAAATAAACTTATTGTGTTAAATAATTTTTATTTGCATCAAATAAACCAAGTATTTGAGTGAAATAAATAAATCATTAGTTTCAAGTTACTCATTATTTGTATTAAACAAATTCGCATTTATTCAATTTAAATAATTATTTAATTGAATCAAATTCGATTTATTTGGTTCAAATAAGTGTGATTCAATTAATTCAAGTTATTTGAATCAAATACATATTTTTTTGATCCAACTGAAAAGTATTTGAATCAATTAAATATTTTTCAAATAATTTGAATTATTTAAATCAAATAAATTTTTTTTAAGTGAAAGATTTAATAAATAGTTTTGAAAAATAAGTATAGGGGAGACTGGGGTAAACCCGCTCACAGGGTAAACCCGCTCACTAGCGATTTTACGCCATGAACTCAACTTAAGATGAAGATATTGGTACTGTGAATAGTACTTGACATTCAACTTATATTAACGAACTTTCGTTTAGTTTCATGAACTCAACATAGAATCAGAGACGATCAAATGTTTTTAGAGGTGTCAGAAAAAAAAAACGTATTTTGGATTTTTAAGTTTTTCGATCATTATTTTTGAGTCTTAATTTATCTGGAAAATTTTTTTTGTTGCTATTGGATGTCCTTCTTCGAAGTACATATGGGCAATTCCACGTGAGATTTCAGTCGACCTCTTAAAATCGGCCAAAAATATTTTTTTTCTATTCTGTATTGAAAAAAAACAGATACGTATTTTTTTATTATTTTTTTGGAGGCAAAATTTTTGAGTTATGAATTTTCAAAATTTTCGCTTTTTAAATGTAGGTATATTTTTAATGTCAGATAACTAAAAAAATATTGCTTCTTTTCATTTTTTGACAAGAGAAAAAAAGTTTTGTTTTTCTCTCTACTTTTGAATAATCATAACAAAAAAAATTTTTTTTCATTTTTTATTAAAAAAATAAAAAAATTTTATAAACAAATTAATTTTTTTTAACTTTGGGTATGATAAATTTTTAATTTTCTTTTTTTAAAACATACCTGGAATTGATAAGAAGGTTTTGCAAAAAGTTTCAGAGTGGGCCTGACAAGTTTGATAGGTCCAAAAAAATAATTAAGCTGTCCGTGCAGGTCGCACGCACGTGGCACAATGGAATTTTTTTACAATTTATTATTAAAAATTGTCAAGAGCCTACAAATTTTATCGGATTTTGATTATTATTGAATTTTTAGGCTCTAAACAATTTTTAATAATAAATTATAAAAAAATCCCATTGTGCCATGTGCGTGCGACCTGCACGGAGAGCTTAATTATTTTTTTGGACCCATCAAACTTGTCAGGCCCACTCTGAAACTTTTTGCAAAACCTTCTTATCAATTCCAGGTATGTTTTAAAAAAAAAAAATTAAAAATTTATCATACCCAAAGTTAAAAAAAATTAATTTGTTTATAAAATTTTTTTATTTTTTTAATAAAAAATGAAACAAAATTTTTTTTGTTATGATTATTCAAAAGTAGAGAGAAAAACAAAACTTTTTTTCTCTTGTCAAAAAATGAAAAGAAGCAATATTTTTTTAGTTATCTGACATTAAAAATATACCTACATTTAAAAAGCGAAAATTTTGAAAATTCATAACTCAAAAATTTGGCCTCCAAAAAAATAATAAAAAAATACGTATCTGTTTTTTTTCAATACAGAATAGAAAAAAAATATTTTTGGCCGATTTTAAGAGGTCGACTGAAATCTCACGTGGAATTGCCCATATATAGTTTTGTCTTATTTTAAAAAGATTTAATTAAATTTATTCTGAAATGTGAGGAATACACTCGGGGTAAAGTCGCTCACGTGAAGTCGGGGTAAAGCCGCTCACTTAGTTTTAAATTTAAAATTTAGAATAAAATAATTTCACGTATTATATTTCAACAATAACACAATTTATGACTTATTAAAACCAAAATTGTAACTACATTTCACTTTCTCTTAATAAAATATAACAATATTTAAATCCATAGTTGTAATTCATGAAATCTATGTTCATTATTTATTAAACCAATTTGTTGTTTTTAGAATTGTTTATAAAACTCATAAATTATCAATAATAATTCATACTTAAGACAAGAATAAGACGAACTATAATATTTAAAAAATAAAACTCTTCCGTCTTGAAAAGATAAGGTGAGCGGGTTTACCCTGGAAAATTGTGATTTCAAAATTTGGTATATGTTTATTAAAAAGTTTCTCTAAGTAAAACTAAAAAATATAAATCAAAAACTCTTTTTAATTTTTTTAGCAGAAATCATAAGCTTTCAAATGATATAAATTAACTTGGATTTAGAGAATAATTTCCTAGATTTTAGCCGATCTGAAAAAAAAGTGAGCGGGTTTACCCCAGTCTCCCTACAATAAAAAATATAACAATACATTTTTAAAAAAAGCGCAGTAACTTTTCAAAAAATGAAAGGTAATAAAACTCATACGTAGAAAGAGTTAGCTATCGCAGCTAACATATGGCTCATTAAAATAGGCATAGCTAGAAATAAAAAAAGTTCATTGTGACAGCTAACACTCATTAATTTTTACTGATGTTGGTTGTCACAGCAACAAGTTCACTAAAAGATAACTTTTAGATATTTTACAGAACAATATTGTTTAATAAATATGTAATTATTTATTGAAGTTATAAAGTACTTTGTCCTAGCTTAACGTTAAGTTAGCAAAAACAAGGTTTTATTAAAAAAAATGTGGATGAGCAGTTTTTTAGACAAAGAGTATTTTTCGGAAGTTCGTTCTTCATACATTAAAGAGCCCTAAATTAGCTCTAAACAATAGCGTTAAATTTTTTTGATTTGTAATTATTTATTAAAGTAACAGAATAATTTGTGTCAACTTAAAGTTGAGCTAGCAAAAACGAGGTATTTTTTTAAAATGGGAGTGCGGTAGATTTTTTAGGCAAAGGGTAGTTTTTAGAAAATTGTTTCTTTATTCATTGAAAGATTTCTAAATGTGCCTAAAATTATAGTGTTAAAAAATGTTTGATTATTAATTAATTTGATAAAATTTAAGAGAGTATATGGCCCCAGAAAAATGATAAGGTAACAATAACGTCCTTTATTTCAAATAAATGTTTTTGAGAGTTATTTTTAGGATTTAGGGTTTCTAACTATAAATAAAAATAGTATTTAATAAATTTGTAAGGCTGAAAAAATGAATTAGATAAAAAAGGGCATGTTTTAAAAATTTTTTAAATATAAAAAAGTAGTTAGGGAAATTTTTTAAATTGAAAGGTAGTTTTTGGGAAGTTCGTTCTTTTGCCTTTGGAGAGCTTGCCAGATTTTTAGCACGACAAACCGCGGATAGAAGGCGATGACGTAGCCCAAAAACCGCGGGACTTTTTAATTATAATTATACACGGAAAAATGTAAGGTGCACATGCTATACCTTTAAAAAATGTATCCAACAATTAACTTCACTTCATATAAAAACAATAGGAAATAATAAGTGTGAAGTGAATTGAATAGTAAAATTTTTAGACAGGGATAACCGATGCACCAAAAGGTACAGATACTGTCCCAGACATTTTTCCGTGTATATACACTACCGTCGGGAATTATCGGTACGGCTGCACGCGCAGGGCACAAAAACATACCAATCTTCAAATCACGATTTCTTTGTAAATACAAATGTCAGAAAATTAACAAATATACCATTCGAAAGATTATTAAATTCTACGATTAATGATATGTAATTGAAAATTTTAATAATTTATACAAAGCTTGCAGCAATCTACAAATTTGACAAAAAAATTTTTAAAATAAAATTTTTTTGGAAATTATTTCAATTCCTGCACATTTTTTAAAAATTGTAGGAAAAATTTGAAACTTATTTAGGTGTAATCATTGAAATCTCATCTTTAATTTAAGACCAAAAGAGTTAAAAAATCTTATTCGGTTCGAGAGATATCATTATAAACGGCCGAGCATTTTCAGCCAAAAAACGTTCAAAATCGACTAATTCAATGCATTTGTCAAAAAACATGCTCGGACGTATATAATGATATCTCACGAACCGAATAAGATTTTTTATCTCTTTTGGTCTTAAATTAAAGATGAGACTTAAATGATTACACCTATATAAGTTTCAAAATTTTCCTACAATTTTTAAAAAATGTGCAGGGGTTGAAATAATTTCTAAAAAAATTTTATTTAAAAATTTTTTTTTGTTAAATTTGTAGATTGCTGCAAGCTTTGTATAAATTATTAAAATTTTCAGTTGCATATCATTAATCGTAGAATTTAATAATCTTTCGAATGGTATATTTGTTCATTTTCTGACATTTGTATTTACAAAAAAATCTTGATTTGAAGATTGGTATGTTTTTGGGCCCTGCGCGTGCAGCCGTACCGATAATTCCCGACGGTAGTGTATATATATAAACTTATACAAAAATATATATTATCCCGTTTTTATAATAAAATTTTATATATTTATATATATGGGTCATTCTATACGAAAAGGCAAATGACTGTGTCTACTCGTGGTTTAAAGCAATTGCAACCTTAAATAGCTCAAAATTTAGCATTTTTTATGTAGAATCGAATGCCGATGGGCTATTTTTGTCATTTTCAAAATGGCGACCACCACAGCCAAATATATGACATAAATTAAAAAACAAAAAATGTTAATCCTCAAAAACTCTAACATTTTGTGATGTAAATTATTTACAACTGCTAATTTTCAAATTTCTGTATTCCCTGAATACAAATTTGGAGTAATTTGTGATCTGAATCCCAACATTCAAAATGGCAGATCCAAAAAGGCGGACTAATTTTTCAAATTCAATAAATTCAACCAGACCCGTCTGTCTTCTGTGAAACTCGTGGACCTATAAATATTCCACAATGATAGAGGCGCCACTGTTTTAGGGGGCCCAAAAATGCATTGAAATATAACAGTTTACACAAAAAAAAAATTAAATAATTAAAAAATAATATTACATTTAAATAACTAATTTTTAATAATAAATATCTTTATTTATATTATTAAATAAAAAATATTTGCAGAGAATTATGTATGAAATAAATAATTTACAAGTAATAAAAACAAATTTTATTCAAGCAGCAATGCGTAATTCAGTTAATAAAATGAAATTTTTTAAAAGTATACAGGGTATACACTAACAATAATTTTAAAACACTTTAAAATAAATATTGAATCATAATTATAATGTTGAATAATTAGAATAGATGAAAATTAAGCTGGTAAAATTTTTATTTATTCTATATTTTAGGGTAATATTTTCTAGTTGCTATTTATTCAAATGCTGAATTCTTCAAAATATAAGTTAATAAAATATTTATCTTAAATAAAAACTTTATTTTCTTGGACATTTAACATTTAAAACTTTTAAATTGGATAAAGTTAGATTAGAATTTTTAAATTACGGAGTTGTACAAACGTCCAGATCTTTCTAACATTTCTGCCCATTTAAAAAAAAAAACACTTATTATGTTAGGAATGATTCTTTAATTTTATTATGTTTATAAATATTTGTAAATAAGCAACAGAATACCCACTGCAGCATGTATTTATATACATAATAACGATAATAACAGACAAAACTAGGCCTCCTACGAAAGTGGCGCCTCTACTGGCGTGGAATAATTAAAGGTCTACAAGAATACGTACAAAAACAGAAGAGACAGACGGACCTGAATTCAACTAAATTGAGCTGAATGTTGTTACTCGGGGTTTTTGGGGTCGCTGAATACGAATCCACGGTCAGAATTTAAAAATTCAAAATGTCGGATCCAATATGGCGGAATTTCTTTTAAATTGATTAAATTAGCCGAATATTCTTACTCGGGAGATTTCCACGGTCGCTGAATACGAATCTAAAGACAGAATCAAAGAAAAGTATTAAAATGGACTGATTAAAACTTATTTTACTTCTCTTTGTGAAAGAAGAATCCTACAATATTATATAAAATTTTAAAAATTAATAATAATAATAATATCATTTAAAATTTTTAAAATTAATAATGATTATTAATAATTTCTCAAATTTTATATAATAATATTTGGAAATAAAAAAATGATTTGCAATGTATTCTTTAAGATGTATTATAATTACAATATATGTATAGCGTTTTAAACAGTCGCGCTTTATTCTACCATTAAGAGAACGTTTGCAGCGCAAGCGTAGTTGCGTCTAAAATTCTTGACGCTTCTTACAATTCTTTAACTATTACTTATATTGCGAAGTAAATTAGTAAATAAAAAAAATTTGATCACTTCTCCTTAAGACATTTCTTAATCTCTTTTAACAATGGATTTTTAAGTCAAGATTATTATAGACAAAGTTAGACAAGTATAACTAAAACGACATAAAGGTAAGAACTTAAAAAAAATTTTCTAAAACCGTGTATAAGTCATGTAAAGCATTTCCTGACGATTAACTGATTATGATTATAATATAAATGAATATCATTTTTTGATTTTAAAGTCAAATTCTACAGTCCATATATAAACGATAATTCTCTTAATTCTGTAAGTGCAGTAAATTAAATCAACTTTATTAATGAAACTATTCTTAAAAATTACCTTAATTTGTTTGAAAAAAGTATTCTTTTATTAGTATCAAGTTAAATTACAGTCATTAAAATCATCGCCTAATTGTATTAATAACCTAGAATCCTACCGTAATTTATCAGTAACATTAAAGTGATATTACATTATTATATAGAGTACAAATGTTTTTATGTACTTTTCTTAATAATATTAAGATAATATTACATTATCATTACATTTAATAATACTATAATGTTAGGTAATAATTGTGATGTAATCTATACTTTAGGTTTAGAAAGTTTGAAAGAAAAATTGCTAGTAACAAAATATTCAATTGATTTTAGCTATTATTAATTCATTTGTCAGTCATTTTGGACCCTCTTTATGAATTTTTGCATTCTGTCTTTGGATTCGTATTCAGCAAGCCAAAAAAAAAACCCGAGTACGAATATGAGGCTGATTTAATCAATTTAAAAAAATCTTCTGACATATTGGATCCGCCATTTTGGATTTTTAAATTGTGACCGTGGATTTGTATTCAGCGACCCCAAAAACCCCCGAGTAACAACATTCAGCTTAATTTAGTTGAATTTATTGAATTTGAAAAATTAGTCTGCCATTTTTGATCTGCCATTTTGAATTTTAGGATTCAGATTACAAATTACTCCAAATTTGTATTCAAGGAATACAGAAATTTGAAAATTAGCAGTTGTAAATAATTTACATCACAAAATGTTAGAGTTTTTGAAGATTAACATTTTTTGTTTTTTAATTCATGTGATATATTTGGCTGTGGTGGTTGTCATTTTAAAAATGCCAAAAATAGCCCATCAGCATTCGATTCCACATAAAAAATGCTAAATTTTGAGCTATTTAAGATTGCAATTGCTTTAAACCACGAGTGAACACAGTCATTTGCCTTTTCGTATGGAATGACCCATTATTTAAAAAATTAATATATGCTTAATTAATTATATTATATTATATTATATTATATTATATTATATTATATTATATTATATTATATTATATTATATTATATTATATTATATTATATTATATTATATTATATTATATTATATTATATTATATTATATTATATTATATTATATTATATTATATTAATGTTTTTGTATTCGATTTTCATGTGTTTAAAAAAAATGTCCTAACAGTAAAAAAGCGCAATTTCATAAAAGAAATATAGCCCAATTCGCTACCTGCAGCGAAAATAAAATTTACGCCGCGAAACTATGACAAAATATAGCTCAAATCGCGCTTTGTAGCCCAATCTGACAACCCTGAGCCCCAAATGAGCCCTAAATTATAGCGTTAAAATTTTTTTGATTTGTAATTATTTATTAAAGTTATAGAGTAATTTGTGTCAACTTAACGTTAAGCTAGCAGAATCAAAGCTTTTTTAAAAAATGAGGGGCAAACAATTTTTATTTTTTAGCATTGAAGAGCCCTATTTGAGCCCTTAATTGTGACATAGTTATATATTTAAAAGAATTTATCACTTGATAAAAAATTATATAATTCGAAATAAAAGGAATTTATCAATCTTCCAAGTCAAAAAAATAAAAAAACAACTTATAACGTAATTTTTGTAATTTGTTTGTATTTTTTATTATTTTTTAATTGTTAATAAATATTTTCAGTTTCTGAAAAGGACAGCTGAGCTGTCGAAACGTTAAAAGTTGTTTTTTTATTTTTTGACTTAGAAGATTGATAAATTCCTTTTATTTCGAATTGTGACATAGTTGATAACTCAAAATATGAAAGTAGTGGTGCCAACTTAATAGACCTTATTTATTCTAGTAACAAGCAGAAAGAATAAGTTTTGAATAAATAATATTTTATTTCGATTTCGTTTAATTTTGTAATAGGTGTAGCTTTTTAATTAATTTTAATATATATTTTATAGTTAAATTTCTAATTACATTAATAAACTTGAACAAAATTAGTTTTGTTTACTTCACTAAGCACGCATTCATCTTTACTATGTTAAGTTCAATCGACAAAAAAAATTGAACGCTGTTTTGTCACCTTTGAATAACATTTATTTGTCACAACTCAAATTCTATTACTAAATGTGTAATAACCCACTATAACATTTCTCTCCATGTAAGTTTCTTAAAATGTATTTTTGATTTATTAAAAATAAATTTGCGAGAATTCTATAATATCTGAAAGCTGTACACTTTTTCGAACAGTAAATTGCAGACTCAGACCACTGTAATGACTGATTGAAATTTTTTTTGTTCTACCTGCACGAAAAGTATGTCATTTCGGGCACTTAAAGTGGGCGCAAAGTAACTGATTCTCGCCCAGGGTCGGGGAAGCGGGCGCAAAAGTTCTTTTACGCCCACTGACGTCACAAAAGCGGGCGCAAAAGTACTTTTGCGCCCGCTTCATCTACCCCGAGCGGGCGCAAAAGTACTTTTTATCCCACATGCACAAAAATGGCGCTTTTAGATAGCTGACGACAGGGAGTAGAGTCACTCATTTGTTCGACGATATGAAAATGGCGTCCATTTTCTCCCAAGAGGCAAACATAACAGCTGATCCCATGCGTTATTTTTGCCCATGGGAGAAAACGGCCGCCATTTTCATATAAGTCGAACAAGTAAATGACTTTTACTCCCTGTCGTCTGCTATCTGAAATCGCCACTTTTGTGCATTAGGAATAAAAAATATCGTAAGTAACACGGGAATAAAGGCAGCCAATTTGTTTACGATGATTTTTGTGATCCTTTCCTTACCTTTGCTCTTTGGGCTGAAACTAGTCTTGCCTTAATTGTCCGGACTGTGATCCTTCCTTACCTTTGCTGGTCGGGCTGAAACTAGTCTTGCCTTAATTGTTCGGACTGTGATCCTTCCTTATCTTTGCTGGTCGGGCTGAAACTAGTCTTGCCTTAATTGTCCGGACTGTGATCCTTCCTTACCATTCAAAAAAGTATGTCAAGGTTCTAAGGTATCAAAATATGAATTAATGGTAATTTTTAGGGGATGATTATATCGGGTTATTACGTAATATCATTACTTGTGGTCCGAAAAATCGTATTCACCTACTAATCAAACTAAATAAAAATTTTAATTTTGAAAAAATATGTAACGGTTTTTTCAGGGATGAAAGTGTAAATTTAGGGTGATTTTTAGGGGATGATTATATCGGGTTATTACGTAATATCATTACTTGTGGTCCGAAAAATCGTATTCACCTACTAATCAAACTAAATAAAAATTTTAATTTTGAAAAAATATGTAACGGTTTTTCAGGGATGAAAGTATAAATTAAGGGTGATTTTTAGGGGATGATTATATCGGGTTATTACGTAATATCATTACTTGTGGTCCGAAAAATCGTATTTACCTTCTAATCAAACTAAATAAAAATTTTAATTTTGAAAAAATATGTAACGGTTTTTCAGGGATGAAAGTATGAATTAAGGGTGATTTTTAGGGGATGATTATATCGGGTTATTACGTAATATTATTACTTGTGGTCTGAAAAATCGTATTCACCTACTAATCAAACTAAATAAAAATTTTAATTTAAAAAACATATGTAACGGTTTTTAAGGGATAAAACTATCAATTAAGGGTGATTTTTAGGAGTTAATCACTATCAGTTATAATATATTATATTTTTTGATAACAGATTCGTGTTGAGCACCCTCGAAAACCCCTGAGTAAGAAATTGTTAATGAATTTGAGCAGTTTTGAGAATGATTCCGCCATATTGGAGTCGCCATCTTGGATTTTTAAATTTTTAATATTGCTTTTTGTGAGAAAAGTGACTAGCTAACTTTTAGAACCTTGTACAACTTTTTCTATCAATCTAAGATTGATTTCCATTAAAAATTAAAATAAATTTCATGTATTTTAATACATTTTCGGCCGTATTAAATCGGCCATTTTGAATTTTTTTTTGGCCACTTTGCAATGAAAAGTAGACTAATTGAGCTAAATTATAAGCTTTATTTCAAGTCTCTAGCTCAAAACCAATTTTGGAGGATAGGGGTCTCCCGTTCAGAAAGAATATATATATATATATATATATATATATATATATATATATATATATATATATATGTGTGTGTGTGTGTGTCACGGACAGATAAAAGGGACCTACGGTCCGAAAAAAACGATTTTCATTTTTTTATTCATTCTTACAGTAAATAGGCCGCTCTTTCCAATGCATTAAACTGCAGTTTTCTAGCTGCATTAGTTTTTTTACAATTTCACTTCAAAGTTAGGTATTTTGACAAAAAAATACAACAAAATCAAATTTGACAAACTTTTCTGAAATTAATCAAATTCACTTGAAACTCGTTACTAGGGGGTTTTTGGGGTCGCTGATTACGAGTCCGATGTTAGTTTTTAAACATTCCAAAAAGCGGATACAATAAGGCGGATGACTTTTTTAAAAATTGATCGGATTCGTTTGAAATTCGTTACTCGAGGGTTTTTGGGGTTGCTGATTACGAATCCGATGTTAGTTTTTAAAAATCTAAAATGGCGGACGAGTTATTTACAAATTATACGGATTTGCTTTTCAGAATTTTTAAATGTATGGTTTTAATACAAATATGTATATGGTCTTTTAAATGAGCAAACAGAATATTCATAACTTTATTATTTATTTTACAAATTTACTTTAATGAAGAACCTAATAACTAAAAAGACGCGAGACAAAGAAAAACACGATAGATAAGATAACGAATTTAAAAGATTATAATCTTGAAAAATACACAAATTTAGAATGATTAAAAACTTTGTTTCATAAAATTAATTCTGCTTCTTACATATTTTTTTCGTGGATTTAACTTTTGTATCTGATATATCAGTTTTTCTTTCCTTTGTTACGGTAACCAAACTCTTTTCTTTTATTTACGCGCAGTAAACATAAACTAATACTTCAGTTTTGGTACTAATGACAAAATGTTAACTTTGTCCCACCACCGATGGTGTTTGTTACATAATGAATTAATAAATGCTTCCTTTGAAGCTACTGCATTAAGAAAAATGCTTGGAATAAAATAACTACAAGAACAAAATAACTATGACATTGGTAAGAACAATTAAACACATCATTAATACAAATAAATACTAATTTACATAGAGATCCAGAAACCCATCTGTTTCCTAAACATCGACCCCAAAGTACCCCTAAAATATAAATTAATATGTGAATCCAAACATTGTTTTAAGCTACGTCCACTATATTGAATCCGACATTTTAAATTTCGAAAAACGAACATCGGATTCTTAACCCCTTCGCAGTCAAGACCAAAATCTCATAAGTGGGCTTAAAATGTCGACAACTTTTTAAAAAACTAAAATTTGCGCAAACGAGCATACTATTGTATTTGAAGTCGCTAATTACGAATCCGATATCAGATTTAAAAAATTCAAAATGGCGGATCCAATATGGCGCACATGAAAATTAAAAATCGACTGAATTTTCTTGAAACTTGTTACTTAGGGGTTTTCGGGGACGCTGATTACGAATCCGATATCATATTTTAAAAATTCAAAATGGCGGATCCAATATGGCGGAAAACATTTTCTAAAATTCATCGGATTCACTTGAAACTTTTTACTCAGGGGTTTTCAGGGTCACTGATTACGAAATCGATTTCAGATTTTAAAAATTCAAAATAGCGGATCCAATATGGCGAATGAAATTTTCTCAAATTTATCGGATTCATTTAAAACTCGTTACTAAAGGGTTTTCGCTGATTACGAAAAACTTTTGAAACGATAATAAATACAAAATTTTTCCCCGCACTCAGCTGTTAAGTATACTACGTTACTTACGATCCTAGAGTTTACTTCGTGGATCCAATATGGCGCACATGAAAATTAAAAATCGACTGAATTTTCTTGAAACTTGTTACTTAGGGGTTTTCGGGGTCGCTGATTACGAATCCGATATCAGATTTTTAAAATTCAAAATGGCGGATCCAATATAGCGGACAACATTTTCTAAAATTCATCGGATTCACTTGAAACTTTTTACTCGGGGGTATGTGTTCGGATTTGACACTCCATTTATTTTGTTTTTTTATATTTTTTTTGTTTGTTCTTATATTTAATCCGCCATTTTTAAAACCGATATTACATTTTTTATCTACGACATCAATAAATCCCAAGTAACAACTTTTAAGTAAATCTGATAAATTTTTTAAAATGCCGCCAGCCATATTCGAACCGCTACATTGTATTTAAAAAAATATGATGCTAGATTCGTAATCAGCGACCCTGAAAACCCCCGAGTAAAAAGTTTCAACTGAATCCGATGAATTTTAGAAAATGTAGTCAGCCATATTGGATCCGACATTTTGAATTTTCAAAATCTGATATCATATTTGTAATCAACGACCCCGAAAACCCCTGAGTAACAAGTTTCAAGTGAATCTGATGAATTTTTGAAAATGTCCACCATATTGGATCCGCTATTTTGAATTTTCAAAATCTGATATCGGATTCGTAATCAGCGACCCCGAAAACCCCTGAGTTACAAGTTTCAAGTAAATTCAATGAATTTTTTAAAATGTTTGCCATATTGTATCCGCCATTTTTGATTTTTAAAATCTGATGTCGGATTTGTAATCAGCGACCCCGAAAACTCCCGAGTATCAATTTGTGAACTAATCTGTGTGTTTTTGAAGCCAAAAATCTGCTTGCGTCTATACACGTCATCGACAGTTTGAGCCCACCTGCACCATGACGTCTATATACGTCATCGACTGCTAAGGGGTTAATCAGTGACCTCGTTGTCGGTGTCAACGAAATTTTTTAGTTTTACACGTATTCGAACAAATTTGAAATTTTGTCCTCCATATTAGAAGCGACATTTTGAATTTTGAAAAGCGAACATCGGATTTATAATCAGTGACCCCAAAAACCCCCGAGTAATGATTTTCAATCGAATCCGATCAATTTTTAAAAAAGTCATCTGCCATATTGGATCCGCCATTTTAAATGTTTAAAAACTAACATCGGACTCGTAATCAGCGACCCCAAAAACCCCCGAGTAACGATTTTCAAGCGGATTAGATCAATTATTAAAAAAGTCATCCGCCATATTGGATCCGCCATTTTGAATTTTAAAAAACTAACATCGGATTCGTAATCAGCGACTCCAATAATCTCTGAGTAACAAGTTTTAATTTATTAAAACGTTCACAAGTATCAAAATCAACTTGCTAAACTTCAAAGTAGTTTTTCTCGAAATCTGTTTTTCGGATCGTAGGTCCCTTTTAACTGTCCGTGTCACATATATAAGAGACTTCTTTGCCTAAAATTTTTTTTTTTAAATTAAAAAATTGTTTAAAATACGCCATTTTTAATTTTAATATTAATTTTATAAAATTTTGAATATCTCGGAATATTGTTTGTAGATTTTTATGATGTTTACACATTTTTCAGGTAAAAATTTGTAATTTGAAATAAAAATAAAAAGTTAATAAAAAAATTTAATTTTTAAATACAAAATTTTAGGTAGGTATATCTCCGGCTGCTACTCTTAAAAAATTTATTTTTAATAGATTTTCTTCAAATTTTAAGAAAATGTTTCTTTGTAAATATTTAAATGTGGTAAATATTTCAAAACTCTTTGCCATGTCAAAAAACGAAATATTGTGGTTGACATCTTTTATTTTTAAAATAATTGCATGTAAAAGTTAAAGTTTAAACTTGTATGTCTCGAAATTTAGCATCGCAAAGGGTTTTAAAATTTTTACCACATTTAAAGGGCATCCGAAGAGATATTTTCTTAAAATTTAACGAAATTCTATGGAAAAAACAATTTTTTCAAGAGTAGCAGCCAGAGGATTCGAATTTTTTTAAGCAACGACAATCATTTTCTTTGGTAAAAAGCACAGAAATTTTTCAAAAATGTAGGAACCGTTTGTACCACAGTCCGACAGTATTTACTAAACAAGAATCAAACAATACTTTTCCGAAGGTTTTTAACGTGATAATTCCGAATCCAACGTCATAGTAAACCCTGTACGTCAGGTTTTCGAGGTATTTTAACTTGAATGTGCAAGAGACCAGTTTCGTATCCAGTTATACCAAAAATCTGCAGAACCATTTGAAATTTTGATGTTTGTAGTTAAATTCTTTTATATTATCGAAGTTTTGTCTATTTCTACTCAATTTTTGTATAATTTGACCAACTCACTATCAAATGAAGATTTTTTAAATATCTGAAATGAAAAAAATCGAAAAACTGAGTTTATTTAAAATTTCATATACCGATTTTTTCTTTATTGTCTTAAAATTATTGTATGGCTTTACTGAAACGATACCAAAAAATTCGATGGGCAAGAACTTTTGGGTTTTTATTTGATCTCACCTTGTTGCTGCAGCTAGTCTTTTTTTTACAAAAACTTCAATATCTCCGGAACCAGTTGAGTCTTCATCAATTTTGTTTTATTAAATTAAAGGTGAATTCATAAGGATTCCAAATATGTTAATTACATATTTTTTTATATTTTTACAGAGAGGAGTAAATAATGAAAAAATTGTTTACAAATTTTTTTATTTAAAAACTAATTGTTTATTAACATTATTTTTATTTTAAAGTACACATTTTTACCTAAAAAATGTGTAAATTTTATAAAAATCAATAAACAATGGTCCGAGATATTCAAAACTTTATGAAATTATAATTTTAAAATTCAAAATGTTAATAAAATCTCTTTTTCTATAATATTGTTAAGTTTTTGGGTCTATTAATTATTTATAGATCAACTTAAGTATTTTCGTATTAGTTTCTTTAGGTAAAAAGGAAACTTTCTCTGCCCGGCGCTCAATGATATCACCAGATTAAAAAATATCTTAACAAATCGCGGCCAGGCTAGTATGTATATGTATATACATTTGAAAACTACATCGCACATGCAATTGAATAACCTAGAAATAACCAAATATTTCGAATGCAGTGGAGTGATCTTCTTTCGTTAAATTAATATTACTGATCGTCCTTGAGGTCGTCGTCGTTGATTGAGATGAAAATGGGCACGTATACTAAGCACGTTCATAGTTTCTTTGTCGTTTTGAGTTCGGGAGTGCATAAGATACGTTTGTACATAAGATTCAGGTGAAACATGTGTGACGGTGGGTGGAATGGGTAAGGTGGACGGAAGGAAGAGAGGGAGTGAACTATTGTGAGGGGCTCACAGAAAGTGTGAGAGAATCCAGGTTGGATGGAGAAGACAAGGGGGGTACTTGTATCAACTTGGAGGTCGCCCGGTTGCAAGTCGCATTAGAACTTTCAAAGATTATTACTTAGCCAACCTCGTGACCTAAGATACCCGTAACATTCCAACCTGACGCCGTTACTTTAACTTTTTAGATTTTTGCAATGATGTGTTCGAAATAATATCTAACGATCACGCCTTTTCAACTATCTATATCTTTGTATCATCTTCCTCCTTTCCTTTTCTAATTTGCATGAGAAAAACTGTGAATTCAAAGTCTGAAATACTTACAGGTGAGACTCATTTTCTCTTAAGTTTTGACTGTTTTTAATTTTAAAATTGATTAAGTCTAAAAAAGAAAGTAAAAGTATTTTAAAGGTTTATAAAAATTAAAAAAACTATTTTTGTGCATTTCATGCAACTGAAAAGACGAAGACATTGCACTGAATGTTAACTCTTATTAGTGACGTCTAATTCTAAACTTTCTCTACAACCGATCATTTTCTCTGATGACCGTTAAATCAGTTGATTTTTATCAAAGATGTTTTTTTGATAGTTTTACATTACTTTAAACCACTATTGCTTCGCATATTAATGATTTTCTATGACAATATTCTGCCTACAACGGAAGAAATGCAGTGAATGACATTGTTGCGGTTGACATTTAAATGTTTTTATTATAGAAATTGCGTTCTAATTGACAATGTCACTTTTCTCAATTAGGGGGAGTTAGGTTAAGGTTCAGATGAACAATACTCGAAGTTTGGCATTATTTTTACACGTTAAAACGCAGTTTAAAAAATTTGAAAATTAAAAAAAATATTGCAAATTTAAAAATAAACAAATCACAGATGAATATTTTAATAAAAAACAAAAATCCTGAAGCCTGGACCAACGAAACTAAAATACACATAACTCCGTCAATTTCCAAAAGTCACGTGCAAGGTGCACGCGTTCTGCACCACGCCTCACAGTGGTATTTTTTTAAAATTTACTTTTCAAAAATGTCTACAGCCTGCAATTTTTAATCGATTCGAATGTTCTTTATTTTAAATGAAGGGGGAATAATTTATGAAGATATCCCTTCATGCAAACTTTAGAATTATCAATTCTTTATAATTTTTTAAATTAAAGTCAACAAATAAATACTGTACTTTTCTTAAAAAATGAATGTTTATTTTCTTATTCCGCTACTACACATGTCCTACATCAGTTTAAATGAATATAATAATATGACCTTCAGATATGTAGTGAAGCATAAAATAATTTATCTAAACTGTTATAATCAATATTAGTTAACAAATAGTTAACTATGGTTCCTTTCCATCAAAAATTTTCTTCTTTCATATTGATACTAGAACCAAAAGGGCGCGCGTAGCGCGCCCTCTCCTGGTCCTTTGATACACAAAATAAAACCTTAATGTAACCTTACATTAAATCTTAATTTAATAAAAACATATGTTTAAATTTTTATAATTATTTTTCTGTTAATAAGATTGTTTAAAAATTTTTAAATTTTGCTTCCTCATAAAGGAAGCTTTGTATTAGCAAAATTTTGGTTTGTCATTTTTTGACATATTTATAAATTTTTTTTTATTATGCCTAATACTTTAGTACTTTATATATGCACAGGAACTCCCCGTATAAATGTTCTAAATAAATAAAAAAAAATTTTGACGTATTTTGACCTCCGAAGTCCAAAAAAACGGATTTTAAAAATTTGTCCCGATGTGTGTGTGTGTGTGTGTGTACTAACATTACATTTGCCTCAATATTTCAGAACGAGAAAGAGCTAAAGGCCTCAATTTTTTTTTAATTGTAGGTCTCCCCGGGGGACATAAAATGAGAGTATTTTCAACCCGATTAATGAAGTTTAACTATTTTTTTTTGCATTTTTCATTTAGTAAAAAAACGTTTTTTGGACATAACTTAAAAAAATGTTAGGACACTTATAAATCTTTTTCTTTAGTTTTGTAGAGTTTTTTCACACGCATCTTTTGAGCCCTAATTGAACATTTTTCGTCCATATTAACCGTAGATATTAAACTTTTAAAAATAAAAAATTTTGGAAAATAAGACTTTTTTAAAAATTTTGTTAAGAAATGTAGAAGTTTAGTTTTGTTTTGTATTTAGTTTTGTAGAGTTTTTTCAATCGCATCTTTTGAGCCCCAATTGAACATTTTTCGTCCATATTAACCGAAGATATTAAACTTTTAAAAATCTAAAATTTTGAAAAATAAGACTTTTATAAAATTTTTTTTAAATTATGTAAAAGTAACTTCAAAAAATTATTACCAACTTGAAGAGCATTAAAAAACGCTTCGATTGACATATTTTTGAACCTGATTCGGGCAGAAATTATAAAATTATTGGTATTTGAAAAATCAAAAATTGTGGAAAATATCATTTTTGCAACATTCTTGTTTATTAATTTATGTGTAGTTATTAAACTATTATAACTATCTTATAGAATATATAAAAACATATTTTTTGGACCAAGATTTAATGATTTTTAACTCTTTTATAAAAATTAATTCTTATATTTAAATTATTATTATTATTTCTATGAGGAAGCAAAGTGTTCATGAAATAAACACCAAAATTATAAAAATGTACAACTTGGCAGCGGTTTTTTAATCTAAGTTTGACGAATTCAATTTTCTATAAAAAATTACGCGTTAATGCCTATAAAAAATTCTCATTCTAGAGAAAATCACCTTTAAAATAAGCCTGAAATTATTAAAAAGCATTCAGTATTTTAGAAGTCATTAAAATTTTTGTAAAACATTGAAAATTATCATTTTTTAAAAATGTCTAAATAAAATATTGATTAAATGACTTGAAAAATTATGTACAAACTCTAAGGATTAATTTAAAAAGAGAAAAATCAGTAACCTTCTATATTATAGAAATTGTGTAGATTTTTCTGCCAAAATACAGGCGAAATTTTTTTTAAATTAATACTTGGAGTTTTGCACATCAATACAGGGTAATTTAATTTTCCAAAAATATTGAGAACATTCTTGAATTTGCAATTGTTTTAAAGAATTGTTAATAACAATTTTAAAATTTCATTTTTTAACAATCCCTTTATTTTATCATTGAAGTATAGACTTTAAGCTTTAATTAAAAAAAAATTACTTAATTATTACTTTCTTATAGAGGAAGTATTGTAATACCAAAATTTTTCGAGTTCGATTTTTTGATATATCTTTATGTTATTTGACCTCAGGAGTTGCAGACATAAAGTGAGCGTACTTTGTGATAGATTAATAAAGTTTAACTAAATTTTTTTTGGATTTTTAATTTTCCAAAAACACGTTTTTTGCCCATAACTTTAAAAAAATGTTAGGACACCTATAAATGTTTTTCCATAATTTTGTAGAGTTTTTTTAAACGCATCTTTTGAGTTCTAACTGAACATTTTTCGTCCATATTATAACCGGAGATATTAAACTTTTAAAAATCATAAATTTTGGAAAAAAAATATTTTTTTGAAAATTTTGTTAAAAAATGTAGAAGTAATCTTAAAATTATCGTTACCAACTTGTAGAGCATTATAAAACGATTCGATTGACCTATTTTTGAACCTAATTCGATAATAAATTTCGAAATTATTGGTATTTTAAAAACCAAAAATTGTGGAAAATGACATTTTTCTCAACTTTTTTGTTTAAAAATTTTTGTTTAACTATTAAACTATTATAACTATATTGTAGAGTATTTAAAAATACATTAATTGACCCAAGATTCAATCACTTTTACCATATTTATAAAAAGTTGTTCATATATTTTCCTATTATTATTATTATCTCTATGAGGAAGCAAAGTGTTCATGAAATGAGCGCACCAAAATTATAAAAAATATACAACTTGGCAGCGGTTTCTTTATTTCTTTCAAAGTAATAATAACATGAAAATAAAATGATCTAAAACTTTTACACCAAATTACTTTAACAATACAATTTTTTTTTTGAAAAAGTTTCCCTTATTGGGAAAAATTTTTTTTCCTTATTGGGTCAAAACCCATTATATTAAAACATCAAAGATGTTTTTGTTGGGATTAAATTATTCTCTAATTAATGATTTATTACCATGGATTAAATCAATTTTAATTAATTGTACACTATCTGCAAAAATTATGTAAATGCTACAATTTAGTGCTATAAATAATTGTTTAATTTTGCAAAATGTATTATTTAACATTTTTCCCGTCTAAGACACTAAAACTCAATATAAGTATTCAAAAATTAAACTTATAAGTAAAATTTAATTAACTTTCCAAAATCATTAAAAAATTTCTTGACTTTGTCTTGTTTAATAAAATTAATATAATTTTGGAAATACTTTACATGTTTTAATGTTCTTTGGATAAAGCTGAAATAAGCATTCAGTTTATTTTAATACAATTAATGTTAATAGTATTAATTTATGCTAATAGTATTTACCATTAAAATCTACAAGTAAATATGTAAATAAAAAAGCCAAACATGACAGAATTTTATGTATTATCCTAACTTCAATTCTTGGCCATTTCTAGTTAAAAAAGTATCAAGCTAAAACAAAAATTGTCTGTTTCAAAACATTTACAATATAAAATGTTTTTTGCCGTTTTTTCGCGAATTTTTTTTTAAGTAAGAATTTTTTTGAATGAAATAAAACATTTCCACTATGTAGTTCATATATTTAACTGTAACTCATATTTTTTATAAGCGTTTATATCAAAAATCTCCCAAATTGGGAGCTATTGCATATAGAGCTGCTGCGCCGGAGTTCATGACTGCCGTGCAGTCCTGAGTCCACAAATTTTGTCCGAAAGCAAAAATAAATAAATAAATAAATAAAAATACACAATCGCAATTTTAAAATAAACAACAAATTCGTGATCAGAGACCATAAAAACCCTTCAGTGACAAGTTTCCCTCTAATCCAAACAATTTTTACATTTGTCGTCCACCGTATAGGATACGCTATTTTAAATTTTTAAAAATTAACACTTAGTTCGTAATCAGCGACTCAGAAAACCCTCGAGTAACAAGTTTAAGGTGAAATTAAAATGTTTAAAAAAATTGTCCGCTATCTTGGATCCGCCATTTTGAATTTTAAAAATATAACACTGAATTTGTAATCAGCGACCCCGAAAACCTCCCAAGCAACAAGTTTCTGGTGAAACTAAACTATTTTAAAAATGAAGCCCGCCATATTGGATCTGCCATTTTGAATTTAAAAAATATAACACCGGATTCGTATTCAGCGACCCCGAAAACCCCTGAGTAACAATTTTTAGGTGAAATTAAAATGTTTAAAAATAATCGTCCGCCATCTTGGATCCGCCATTTTCAATTTTGAAAAACTGATATTATATTCGTAATCAGCGACCCTAAAAACCCCCGATTAACAAGTTTCATGCCAATCCGTTTAATTTTTACATTTGTCGTCCGCCATATTGGATCCGCTATTTTGAATTTTGAAAAACTAGCACCGGATTTGTAATCAGCGACCCCGAAAACCCCCGAGTAAAAATTTTTAGGCGATTTTAAGATATTTTAATAATTTATGATTTTTAACAATAATTTATGAATTTTTTTTAAAAATAGGAATTTTTTAACATGATCTAGGTTACTTATTTTTAAAGCCTTATTCTTCCTGAAGAGAACGCACTAAATTAGACTCAAAAATATTAAGTTTCTTCAAAGATATTGAGGTTTTTTAGGTGGGACGTATATGTCCCATGGGCGTGAAAGGGTTAAGACAACATAAACTTTTTTATAATAAAAAACTGGGTACTGGTTTAAGATTTATCAAAAAAATATTAAACCATGTAAAGTATTTCTGAATTTATATTAATTTTTTAATAAAACAAGGCAAACTCAAGGACGAGATCAAGCATTTTTAAAATGATTCTAGAAAGTTATTTAAATTTCTTTACAAGTTTAATTGTTGAAAAAGTAGATAATGTTAGTGACATAGACGGGAAAGTTGTTAATTTATTACTTGCATTTCTTAATTACAAAAAAGAAAAATCATTTTATATCACTAAAAAGTAGTATTTTACACAATTTTTTAAAACTTACCTCCTTATCCTTATTTTCAATCACAAAATTTTTTTTCGTCTTTTAATTTTGAAAAGAGAAAAAAAGTGTTCTTAACATTTCACTTTTATTTTTCTGTATTGAATAATGCAATAATCTGTTAATAAACTATAACTACACTGTAAAAAAAGAGAGTTAAATGTTAACTCCCCAGGGGATTCTATAAAAGTCGCACCCATTGGGGAGTTAATGCCAGGGGAGTTAAATAAAGAGTGTTAAAACTTCACACCCAAATGCTAACTCCCCAATGAAAAAATAACTCGCGCGGGTGTTGAATGAAGGGAGTTAGAAATTAACTCTCTTTTGGAGTTGATTTTTAACTCGAAAAATTTCACTCCAAACTCCCGAGTCCGTTAACTCCCTAAATTTTTTACAGTGTATATATACGCAAGTATAAAATAGACAACCAATGCAACTCTCTCTCTCTCTCTCTGGTCACTGGTCACTCATTAGACTTCCTACTGGTTGAAAAAAACCCTTCAAACAATAGGCCAGGTACTCGAGCAGGCCTTTCGTTTCTCTTTAAATTATATATATAAATATATATATATATAAATATATATATAAATAAATATATATATATATATATATATATATATATATATATATATAAAATTTTCTGCGTTATAAACGCATATTAACGTTTAAAATTGCTTTCACAGTTACTTTTTAATTTAGGTTCATTTAAAGAATATACGTTTAAACAAAAGTGAATATGAGGCATTTTTTGTCAACGAGAACACCCCTGCTTGTTCAAATTCTATTTACTCTAAATTCATGTTTAATGGCTCCAAATGTAGCTTAAGACATCTACTTTTAAGATTCGAGTGTCATGTTCCGAAAATCAGAATGGCGTATCCAATATGGTGCCTAGTCCATAAATTTATCTGTAAAAAGTTACTCTAAATTGCTTTGAGCTGTTCAAAAATTACATTTCATCTCATTTTAAGGGATGAAAAGTTTTCATTTTAGTAGATATCATATGTTACATTTTGAGCCATTAAACATGAATCTAGAGTGGATAGAATTTGGACAAACAAGAATGTTCTCGTTGACAAAGAATGCCTCATGTAAGAGAACACAGTCTTGGTCGGCCCACCTTTTGACTTTTGTTTATAACTTTTTTTAAAAATGAATTTGGTCAATTCAAGTATGTTGTTGAAAAGTCCTGTATAGTAGGAACACTTTTGCTGAATAGAGTAAATTGAATAGTTTGAAAATGAAGAAGTTATAAATATTAAAAAAATGTAGTCAAGGTTGACCCTTATAGTCAAGGTCGGACCATGTTTGAAATTCAAAAATCATTACCGTTAAAAAATAAAATTACATTTTTAGAGTAACGAAAATTTTATCCTTCATTATATACAACTTGTAAAGAGTTAAGAGTAAAAAAACAATAAAAAAGAAAGTATTACGTTACTGTTACAAAAAAGTAACGCGTAACAATTCAAACTAACTAAATGAAGTAATAAACAACATTTATAGGATTAATCTATTATTTTTTAATATCTTTAACAAAATGTGAGCGTGTGTGCCAATGTTTATTTGTATATTTATTTGAAAAGTATCTGTCAAATTCATATTATAAATGGTACACTACCGGCGGAAATTGTGCGACCGCTAACACCTCGAGCTATAAAAAAACACACCCACACAGAAACAGTGATCTAAGCTTAATAGAGACCAAGAACAGCAAAAAATGTCAACGGGTTCCCAAGATATTACAAAAAAAGTCGGACAAAGTAAAATTTTAAATCATCGATTTCTTTAATTCGCCATTGAGTTAATTGCGTGGCTGTGAAATTAGAAAAATCAATGATTGAAAATTTTGCTTTGTCTGAATTTTTTTGTAATATCTTGGGAACCCGTTAATCTTTTTTGCTGTTCTTGGTCTTTATTTAAAGCTTAGATTACAAGGACTAGTCTGTGAAAGTAGAAATTTTTCTCATCAACTTTTCTAAATTTTGCCAGAATTCAAAGTCAGGGTCAGGAATTCAAAGAAATTCCGAAAAAATAGAATTATTTTTTGTGTTTATAACATGACATCTCACTTCCTATTTATACAATACAAATGAAAATAGTGTCATTTCATTGTAAATTTAATAGACTTTGCAATGCAATTTAAAAAAAGCATCTAGCTTCATTTTTGACAGAGTTATCACTGTTTCTGTGCGGGTTTGTTTTTTAATAGCTCGAGGTGTTAGCGGTCGCACAATTTCCGCCGGTAGTATAGGCAATCCTTGAAATGAACTAATATTGCTGAATTCTTACCAAAAATAGATACCGTAAACTAGGGCTATTAGAAACCGATTTCAACTTTAAAGTCTTGCAACTTTTTTGTGCCTTAATTTTTTGTTTCTTTTCTTGATTTTGGCTAGAACATTGAAGGGCTAAATAATTGTCTTGATCAAAGCTGGAATTTTAAGCAAAAAAGACAAAAAAGACGCATTTTTTCAAAATTACAAAATGGGGCTATTAGGAACAGGACGGTAAAAACTATTGGAAACGTATTTAAAGTTAAAGAAGTTATTTTTTATTGCTCGAAAGTAAACAGAGTATAAAACAATTGTAAAAACAAAACTAAAAGAGCGAATATGTGTTTTAAACGTTGCTGGTATCATCAGTTGAGGTCGATGATGGTCGTTTTTTGCAACTTGTGTTACTTATATACCCGCCGTTTGTGAATTTTGGTTTTTGTTTCTTAAATCTTACTGTAAATACAAAATAAACATATTTATTACTTAGCGAACTCAATAAATTTTTTCGTAAGAAATCCCATTAATAAAAAACAATCACTTTGAGAAGTTAAAAATGAAACAACTTACCTCAACAATCAAATGTTTTCTATGTTTGAAACTTCACTAAAACACTTTAAGTCACTTACAAGCTACAATTATTCACAAAGTTATTAATATAGTCACAATTGTTGCATTGAAAAGTATTGCCAGTTACCACAGCAACAATTTTTCAAAACCAAGTAACACAATTTATCGATAAACGGCGCCGATAGCATCAACTCCACCCGAAAACAGAATTTTGTTCCTAATAGCCCCAGTTTACGGTACGTCTAGAATTACAAGTACAACAATTTAATAGTATATTAAGCAACAAGGGCCTAAGGCAGACATTTCTTTATAGTGATTTTTGTGACACCAGTGGAGGTCGAGCGCGCCGTAGTTATACCAAAATTTAGATTTTTGTGACCTTGTTTGTTCGTTTCACGCATGTGACGTCACGTTTTTACTCCTTGAAGAGTAAAATGTGAATTTAAGCTCACTTGCGTACGCCGTTCGAAAATCTGGAGTTTAGGCTTGCTCAACGGGTCGTAAAACTGGCTAAATAGTGCATAAGTGATGAAAAATAATTTGCAACTTAGTGGAGTACGCAGCTGCTCTTCACAGATCTTTCTTGGCTGCGAAGAGAAATGATGCTTATCGCCCCCTTTTAAAAAACTTATGCCTTTCCTGGGACATGACTAAAATGTAATTAGAGGAAATAGTAGTTCTAAAGAAGGAACTCTAATCACGACAACTGTCGGGAGAAGTGAAGGCACGAATCTTCTATCGTTACGGTACTCTGATGATTGTGACAAACACTCAACGCCAGAAACTGAAAACAAATGCTCAGGGTCCGAAAACTTCATAGACTGTCATGTCGATATCAGCTTATTACAAGACTTCACCGGTCTAACGTGTGCTAACCACGCCTCTCAATGCGTAATATTCCAACAATTTGATACCGGCCACTATTGAGTGGTGAGCGACTGGCTCAAAGGCGAGGAAACAAAGTTAGTGAAACCAGCAAGATTCTTAACGCGAGAATGTTTTAGTGGCCCTGAGAAGGGCCGGTGTGCCTTAAAGGCGAAGTGGCGCGACGCGCTCGGGTTGAGGGAAACCTGTGTCCAGACGACCGACTCTTGGGCTACTCGATCCACCCAAGAGATAAGAGGTTTAGACGCAGGCGTAGAAATAGACCTTCGGGCAGACGTCTTCGTGGGTCCCGGTGATGGGCGTCCGGATGGCGGCGACCGTATCTTTCGCTAGGACTTGACAGGTTTTTACCTAGCTCTGGTGTTGCCGAACTAGAGGGTGAACCCGGTGTAGCTTCACTTCTTGTAGAGACCGGAGGGTAGCGCTGATCACGTTGTCCGAGTCGGGGTTGGGTGAGACCACGGCGAGGTCCAGGGTGAGGATGGTGTCCCGGTTCTGCGAGTGAGCTACCGGGAACATGGTGCGACGAGCGCTACTGAATTTGGCTTGGATGCGACGGCGTAGCCTGCACACCTTGTGCAGAGGAACGGACCCTTGTAGCAGCGAAGCGTAGCGGCCTGGGAGAGTACGGTAGCCTAGTGACCCCCGGGTCTCCTCCTCCTCAGCTCCATGGTTGGTGACAGCTAGGTACTGGTGGGCGCCGTCGTCGTCGAGTGGCCGTTCAACATCGGCTTCCTCGCGGCGTTGGCAAGAGTTCTTAGCCATACGAAGTGGCAGCTCGGTTACTTGAGAGGTCGTTCGTCAGACACAGAAGGCGGTTTCTCGTTCAGGCGAGAGAGTAAATGCGCAGCGTGTCCAAAAAATGTCTTTTTATTTAACTTTGTGGTAGGAGAGCACGGTACTTCGTCTAGTTGGAAAAGACGATGGCAATGGGGAGAGCTTCTCGGGTGTCGTGGCTCCTCTTGGATGGTCAAAGGACAAGCAAGTTCGCCCTGTGAACTCGTGGTGGTGTTGGCGGCAGCGGTGTTCCAATGAGCTTCGTCGGCAGGCGAGTCCGTTGTCAGGAGCGGGAGGTCTTGACACGTCCAGGTTCAGGAGAGTTTTGAGAGCGAGTCAGGGAAAACAAGCAATATTTATGCGTCTCTGCCAGGTCGCATCCGCGGTTTCCCTTTCCCACAAGGCGGGAGCCAATCTAAATGTTTCATTCTTCAGTTTGGGATGTTTGTGTAAACTGCATTACCTTTGCAGGTAGTGTTTGCAAACACAAACACCCAAACTTGAAGACGATGAGTATAACAAATTGATTCACAAACGAGGCGCATGAAAAGTCTCCAATTTTTATTTTCCGAATCTTTATTTTATCAAAATCCTTTTTATCAAATAGAAATTAATTATAATTTCTTTTAATCGAAAGAATAATTGTCAAACACATTATTTTTTGAATGACTAATTAACAGAATGTTTAATACTGCGAAAGAAAAATTTTTTTAATCTTCAAATAACTGAATTATCATTTCTAAAAATTATTATTTTTTATATTTCTTATTTACACTAATATTTTCATTTTCGAAATGTCAATTTTGATAAATATTATTTTATAGATTTGTTAATAATTATAATAATTATATTCCTGAATTATTATTCAATATAATTCAAATATTACCGAATTACCAATTCTTAAAAAATTTATTGTTCCTAATACATAATATTTTTTAAAATGTGTAAATGTTCTAAATTCTAAAGTATTTCAATTTTATTTTATCAAAATATCATTTGTTATAAAACTTTTTTCTTATAAATGTTTTTTAAAATAATTTTAACTTTTTCGAATTAACATTACTCATAATTTTCTTTACTTCTAATTATTCTTCTTTATAATTACTATATTTTCTAACATGCATTTCTTCTAACTATAACTTTACCGAATTGTCACTTCTCATAATTATTATTATATCGAAATATTATTTTTCAAAATTTTTGTAATATCTAATTATTTTTTATACAAATTTTTTTATTGTATAATAACCAGTTTTTATAATTTTATTTTATTCGAATAATTATTTCGTATAATTTTTTTCTTACCGAAATTATATTTTAAATAATTTTTTTTAATCGATTTTTTATTTTTCCTAATATTTATTTTTCCAAATAATTCTTTTTCATAATTTTTATATTTCCTAATTCGTATTTTACATAACATACATTTTTTCTAAGATTTAAATTCTCTAATTTATTATTTTCCTAACCTATAAATGTCATAATAAGAATTGCATGAAATAGTTATTTCACATACAGAATATCCGGTTTCGACGCTTCCCATCTCTGAAGCATATGGCGCCAAATTTGAAAAAAGTTTATTATTTTATTATTTAAAAATTATTAATTATTACAAATTTTGTTTAAAACAATTTCCCTAATGATATTTAGCGTTGTTAATTGGTTTAAACAATATTGATATTTAGCGTTGTTAACCCATTAACGCCCAAATGTCCAAAATTTTTGACTGAAGTTCAAGGTAAGAATTTTTAAATGATGATAAATGATGATTATAATGATTTTTAAATGATTAGAATTTTAAAAACTCTTTAGTACTAGCGAATATTGAGGTCCGCTCTTTCAGAATCCGGGGTCAAAAAAGCATTTCGACCATCAGGGAAACCAATATGGCGACCAAAATGGAGAAAATACCGAAAAAATCGTAAGGTTTTTTTTTGAAACACGCTTTTCACATCAATAAGATTTTTTTGGGCGGGTCTCATGTATGCTATAGGTGGATAAAATAGTTGTACTTTCGAACTGTGTACTTGACAACTTGAAAATTCAAGATGGCGGATCCAAAATGGCAGAAAAATCAGAGCAAAATACTTGATAAATAGCAAATGCATCATCAATATTCAAAACTTTATTTAAATCATCTGAAAATTACTTCTCGGGGGTTTTCGGGGTCGCTGATTACGAATATGAAGTTTAACTTTAAAAATTAAAAATGGCGGTTCTAATATGGCGGATTAAATTTTTTGAAAATCGATAAAATTGCATGAAATTACTCCTTCGGGGGTTTTTGGGGTCGCTTATTACGAATATGAAGTTCAATTTTTAAAATTAAAAATGGCGGATCCAATATGGCGGATAAAATTTTTTTAAAATCGATAGAATTGCATGAAATTACTTACTCGGGGTTTTTCGGGGTCGCTGATTACAAATGTAAAGTTTAATTTTAAAAATTCAAAATGGCGGTTCTAATATGGCGGATAAAAATTTTTGAAAATCAATAAAATTGCATGAAATTACTCACTCGGGGGTTTTTGCGTTTGCTGATTACGAATATGAAGTTAAATTGTTAAAATTCACAATGGCATATCCAATATGGCGGATAAAATTTTTTTAAAATAGATAAAATTGCATGGAATTACTTACACAGGGGTTTTCAGGGTCGCTGATTACGAATTCTAAAAGTGCAATTTTAAAATTTTAATACTACAAATTCATAAATTTCTAGTTGTTTTTGAGATTTTATTTTGTTTGTTAACTTCACGTTTTTCTGGAGTTGCCCAACTCTCACTACGTGGAGTTCAACAAAGTTTCTTAACTTTGCCCTCTGTTTTAAAAAAATTTTTGAACAATTTTTAAATATTTTTTTGTATTTTTTAATTTTTTTGTAGGGTGTTGTGGGGTGATGTGCAACGTTTTTTTTTTCGTTGGACGAAAAACATGTCGAATATTTAAATTTTTAAATATTTCAAAATTGAATGACTTAGAGGCATTATAATAGAATATTTCTGCATTATTAGATTTTAAGAATTTTGAATTTTTCCTATAAATTTTTCGCTTTTTCAAAAACGTCTGTTTTTGCATTTTCCAAAAAAGTTGGGGTGATGTGCAACACCAGTAAAAATCAGGTATGTAATGCATAAATATCGATGAAAATCTCTTTAATTATTAATTTTAGGCTTTTTTAATGTAAACTAATCAAAATCTGACAAAAAAATTTTACTAAGGTATAGTTGACCTCTAAAAAGTAGAGATTTCACAAAAGAAAAAAAAATTTTTTTGTTTTATTTTTTATTTATTTATAACTAAATAAGGAATATAATTAAAGAAAAAAAAACTAATCATACTTGGCTCTGTTCAATATTGAACTATAGATCAGAAATCGTCGGTGTTGCACATCCCCTCATGTTTCACATCACTCCATATCACCAAACTTTTTCATTTTTAAATTTTTTTGTGTTTTTAACTGTTTTTATATATTACTTAAAATTTTTTTATAACATTAAAATTAGTTGACCTCCACGTGGTGAGCGTAATCATCGACCCCGAAAACCCCCGAGTGAGTAATTCCATGCAATTTCATCGATTTTCAAAAATTTTATCCGCCATATTGGATCCGCCATTTTGAATTTTAACAATTTAACTTCATATTCGCAATCAGCGACCGCAAAAACCCCCGAGTGAGTAATTTCATGCAATTTTATTGATTTTCAAAAATTTTTATCCGCCATATTGAAACCGCCATTTTGAATTTTTAAAATTAAACTTCATATTTGTCATCAGCTACACCGAAAACCCCCGAGTGAGTAATTTCATGCAATTTTATCGATTTTAAAAAAAATTTATCCACTATATTGGATCCGCCATTTTAAATTTTAAAAATTGAACTTCATATTCGTAGTCAGCGACCCCAAAAACCCCCGAGTGAGTAATTTCATGCAATTTTATCGATTTTCAAAAATTTTTATCCGCCATATTGGAACCGCCATTTTGAATTTTTGAAATTAAACTTCATATTTGTAATCAGCGTCCCCGAAAACCCCCAAGAAGTAATTTTTAGATGATTTAAATCAAGTTTTGAATATTGATGATGCATTTGCTATTTATCAAGTATTTTGCTCTGATTTTTCTGCAATTTGGATCCGCCATCTTGAATTTTTAAGTTGTCAAGTACACAGTTCGAAAGTACAACTATTTTATCCACCTATAGCATACATGAGACCCGCCAAAAAAAATCTTATTGATGTGAAAAGCGTGTTTCAAAAAAAAAACCTTACGATTTTTTCGGTATTTTCTCCATTTTGGTCGCCATATTGGTTTCCCTGATGGTCGAAATGCTTTTTTGACCCCGGATTCTAAAAGAGCGGACCTCAATACCCCCCTAAGTACCAAAGGGTTTTAAAAAGTCTAATCATGTAGGATAAAAATTCTTAGCTTGAACTTCAGTCAAAAATTTTGGACATTTGGGCGTTAATGGGTTAATTGGTTTAAACAATATTTGTAATAATTAATAATTTTTAAATAATAAAATAATAAACTTTTTTCAAATTTGGCGCCATATGCTTCAGAGATGGGAAACGTTGAAACCAGATATTCTGTATGTGAAATAACTATTCGATGCAATTCTTATTATGACATTTATAGGTTAGGTAAATAATAAATTAAAGAATTTAAATCTTAGAAAAAATGTATGTTATGTAAAATACGAATTAGGAAATATAAAAATTATGAAAAACAATTATTTGAAAAAATGAATATTAGGAAAAATAAAAAATCGATTAAAAAAAATTATTTAAAATATAATTTCGGTAAGAAAAAAATTATACGAAATAATTATTTGAATAAAATAAAATTATAAAAACTGGTTATTATACAATAAAAAAAATTGTATAAAAAATAATTAGATATTACAAAAATTTTGAAAAATAATATTTCGATATAATAATAATTATGAGAAGTGACAATTCGGTAAAGTTATAGTTAGAAGAAATGCATGTTAGAAAATATAGTAATTATAAAGAAGAATAATTAGAAGTAAAGAAAATTATGAGTAATGTTAATTAGAAAAAGTTAAAATTATTTTGAAAAACATTTATAAGAAAAAAGTTTTATAACAAATGATATTTCGATAAAATAAAATTTAGATACTTTAGAATTTAGAACATTTACACATTATAAAAAAATATTATTAGGAACAATAAATTTTTTAAGAATTGGTAATTCGGTAATATTTGAATTATATTGAATAATAATTCGGGAATATAATTATTATAATTATTAACAAATCTATAAAATAATATTTATCAAAATTGACATTTCGAAAATAAAAATATTAGTGTAAATAAGAAATATAAAAAATAATAATTTTTAGAAATGATAATTCAGTTATTTGAAGATTAAAAAAAATTTTCTTTCGCAGTATTAAACATTCTGTTAATTAGTCATTCAAAAAATAACGTTTTTGACAATTATTCTTTCGATTAAAAGAAATTATAATTAATTCCTATTAGATAAAAAGAATTTCGATAAAATAAAGATTCGGAAAATAAAAATTGGAGGCTTTTCATGCGCCTCTCACAAACACCATTAATCTATTATAAAAATGTCATAAGTTTGAGAAGAAAACTTGTAGGTCTTCGCTAGACACTGACATCTATATAATTATATTTACTAAAACCTGGCTAATATCATCGTATAATTTACATGAACTTGGATTTTCAAACTACAACATTTTTTGATTTGATAGAAATGCTCGCTCTAGTACATTTTCGCGTAGTGATGGTATTTTGACAGCCAGTGACTACATGTTGAACTCTACGCTGATAGAACGCTACTATTATCATTATTGGTAATTTTAACATGCTTTTTGCTTCATGGCATTCTATTTTTAATACTGGTCTTTCGTGCACCTCTAAGGTACGAACATCGCACTTATGTAATCCTTAATATCTGAGCTATTGCATTAACATCTTGCATATGTAAGCTTTTTGACACCATGATTAAAAATCGATTGCAGTGGTGGTGTGAGTCTAAAGATATATTTCCTATAACTCAAAATGTATTTAGAGCTGTAGATTTTGTATTGGTAATCTTTTTTTTGTAGTTGGAAGTGGAAAATCTGTAAATTTAGATATCTGGATAAAGAATTCCAGGTTATGTAGTGATGACTGCTCTTGTTCTGGTCGACCCACTAAAAACCACTACCGTCTTGATTTGGGACACTTAATTCACCTGCGGTACTGTTGTCAGGCCTTAAACTTCGCAAGTGGTTCCCTTGCCCTGATCCTTAACTTGCCCCTGCGACGTGATTAGTTTTCTTCTTCTCGTTCTACTTCCTACTGGCATTGACGAAACTCTATCTAGGGCCTCCTGAACATCCGTTGGCTCTGTAAGACAATCCAGATCGTGGATCTTTAAAATAGATGGCCGGTCCACAATCTTCACCTTACCCAGGTCACCAATCACAATAGTCACCTCTTTGGTGAAGGTCTGCTTATCAGAAGAACCTTTAAGTTTGAAAAAGAGGTCTCCCTTCTTGGTGGGTACAGCTCCCCACAAATAATGTCTTTTTTCTTGGTTAACTTACTCACGGATCTTCCCAGAACTACTTCGAACGTCAAATCTTTAGCCACTTAAACAATCATTTATGACCACTTATGTGGGCTTCCTTCTTTCTGTGTTCGGTTCTTCGTCTTTTTTGGAGGTCCTTTATTCTTCTTCTTCTTTAAGTTTTTCGTCAACTCAGGACTGATCCTCATCCGCTTCTGACCTTCCAAGACGACATATCTTAACACTACAGCGTTAAGGCGGTCGCATCTAACTCTTCGATCTTGTCTTGTTTCCTCTGACCACAGCAATTGTTGGTAGAACCTCTCATCTACTTTTTTTGCAGCTGCTTGCTTCTCCTTAATCTTCTGTATGAGCGTTGTTATGCTTTTTAGTTCATCGGCAGCATGTATTAGCTGTAATTTTTGTAATTTTACAATACGATTTTTACTGTTGTTATTATTATTAATAAGTTTCCAATTTTAGCTCTTCAACATTCACTACGCCTTGGAAATTTACGAAAATCGTCACACAGATTTGGAAGACTGTGAAGGAACTAAAAAATTCCGCAAGAGAACATCACTAATTAAAGCTACGAACAGTCGTACCGCTTTCGAGGCAATGACTCCTAAAAATGAAATTCGGAAGGTACAAATATTGAACAATTCGATGTAACAATTATTTATTATTGAAAACATCATTTTAATGCATCAACGATAATATACAATACAGACCGTTGAGGAATTTGTCAAACATCCCGAAGAATGGGAGAAACAAGCAAATGAGAACCATAGAGCACAATATGAATTTGATAATATGCATTTGATAATGTTAGAAGCGATACTTTATTGGAAAAACTTGCGTCTATAGGTTGCCTAGAGAAAGTGATTAATTTTTATTAAATTTTTGACTTATAAACGATATATCTATTCGGATTGTTTAAAAGATGTCTGGAGAAGGTGTTCCGCAGGAAACACATATATATGTAAAGGAATACATATATATGTTTTACACATATATGTAAAGGAAATTACTGAAAATGTGTCCAAGCGTGTAAGAGTATCTCAGTTTGCTGATGATGTCGCTAGTTACTCAAAGTTTTCTTCCGTTAGAGGATGTACATCTACGATGGGAAAAGCTATTCAGACTATTTAGATTTACTTGTTAGATTTAGGTTTCGAGCTCTCTCCACAGAAAACTAAAATTATACATTTTAATAACAAAAATATTCAACCTAAGCAAGTTGAACTAATGATTGATGACATTTCTGTACAATCAACTGCAACCGTTCGATTTTTAGGCGATATTTTTTATTATAAATTTAATTTTAAATAACATGTTAATTGCATTCTTAAAAGATAAAATAATATGTATCATTATTTGGTACTTTAGTATGAGTCGTAGAAAAATACACACAACGTTTTATCGCCTAATTGAGTTGGAATCTGGAACTGCAGAGTACATGACAAATTATCTCGTAAAACAACTTCAAACTAATTGTCTTAAATTATAAAACCTTTTTGATATAGACGTTGATAGAGCTAATACAATGACTGAGAATCTCATCAAGATTAAAAAATATAAACCCTCACCTTGTGACAGTGAAAAGTATGATTCCTCTAAAAAAAAATTACCAAATTACAAGGTACCAGATGGCTAGCTGGATTGAGTGCCATAGAAACAATTTTGGATCCGTGGGATTCGCTAGAATTATATTCTAACACGTCTAGATTATCTAAACGTGCACGGAAAAAAATTTCCTGTAAAAATTTCAAGATTTACTGTGCCATCTATGAACGGCGGTTGTAGTATCCACAAACGGCTGAGTTTGGGAAATACACAAACCAGAATGAGTCTTGTCACAAACTTCAGTTTATGATTCAACAGCTTGAACAGTCACGCAGCAGACGACAAGCAGATGTTCACTTAAATTTTCTTGCGCATGCGTGGATTTCTTGGTGTTATTACAGATTAGTTTGTGGTATACCCAAACCAGCTTGTTGGAAACACAAAACTCGACTGCATAAAGCACAACTTAACCTATTTGTATATTTTACAAAAAAGTTTGTGTTTTCTATAAGAAATTTTTTTCCGTGTACTGATTCTGGTTTTAAGGCCAAAATGTTATATCAGATGTTCTTTTGCATTGAGAATAAATTATATATGATGTTTCTACGCGATTTATTAAAGAAAATTATTGAAGTGAATAAGCTGTTCCAATTAGATTCACTGGAGCCACTAAAACTTCATCGTGATTTAAATGATCTCTTATTCACAAATCTACAAAGAATTTAAGCTCCGGATCTTGAAAGGGCACTTTTACCATTTAAAATCAATGCTGAAAGTGCCCTTTTAAGATCCGGAGCCTCAATTGTAGTTAATTAACGTTTAGAGAGAATTTTTATGTAAAATTTGTGTTCTTTTAATTTTAAAGATCATTTGCTCCATGTCGACTGCCTTAATTTCGGTTACTATTTTAATGAACTAAGCAGTAAATGCAATAGAGAAAATGTAGTTGTTATTACATTTATTCTTTTTTAACTTTAGGGGGAAATTTTTTATTTTAGGGGAAAATTAAGTTTCACTTGAGAGAAAGCACTTTAGCTATCTGGCAACTTTCGATTTTCAAATCTGCTTCCAATTTTTCCACAATCAATATTTGCTATGTTTTTTAGTAATATTATTATTTTTTAATTTTGAATATTTCTGGGCTATAATCGAAAAAAAATTTTCTTTTAAACCAAAGTTATGACTTAATTGTAAAGGACACAAAAGTGTACTTTTTTCAATTCTCCCGACAGGAATCATGAAGTCTAATATGATTTATATTACACAAAGCCTATTTTAATATTGTTTTTATTTATTCCATCAGAAAGTTCATCTTAAAAAGTGATTTTTCTTTTGATGTTTTCCAATTTTCATTAATAAATTTGTGTGAAAATACTTTTTTAATACTTTACCCACTATTTTTTATTTGGAACTAGAGTTTACATTTTTATGTGTTTTCCTGTTTTTTATTCACGTTTTTAGTGCGATTTTATTTCTAATTCCGCGAAAATTACTAAATTCTTAACGAATTTAAAAATCTAAAAATAATACTGAATTAGAGTAGGGAAGAGTAGGCTACATTGAACCAGCGTCAACAGTGAACCTCTTCAATTTTCTGAAAAATAGCTAAATGAAATTTTTTCTTATTCAATATATAAGTTAGTATTTTCGAAGCAGACAAAAAATTTGGTAAAATTATAATGACGTTTTTTTTATTGAAATAGGAATTTTTAAAAATTAGTTAACTTGTGATTCATTTTTCTTAGAGTGGCAAATTCAATATTCCGATGTGATAAAGAATTTTAAATCTTATACAGTCAAACCTGGATAAGCGAGAGTTCAAGGGACCGACAACTTTCTCTCGCTTATAGAGGTTTCTCACTTACCCAGTTTTCACTTACAGAGGTCTAAAAGCAAATTTTTCTCACTTACAGAGGTTTATGAAAAAATGTTATTCAAATTAATATTTTATTGTACATAATTATATAATTTATTAGTTATTTTCTTTTAGTTCACATTATCATTATCATTTATTTAAAATGCTTAAAAAAGTCAGTCATTTTCGTTTGTTTTTTTATTCTAATATTGTCAACTTCTTTCTCTAGAGCATAAATTTTATTGAAAAGAGACTTATCAACATTTTTAGAAAATTCCAAGAAACGATGAACAGTCTCTAAAGCTTTTAAAGTTTCTTGTTTATTTGAAACAAGTTCTTTTTTAGTCAAATTTTTGTTTTCTTCATCATCATCATCATCATCATCATCATCATCATCATCATCATCATCATCATCATCATCATCATCATCATCATCATCATCATCATCATCATCATCATCATCATCATCATCATCATCATCATCATCATCATCATCATCATCATCATCATCATCATCATCATCATCATCATCATCATCATCATCATCATCATCATCATCATCATCATCATCATCATCATCATCATCATCATCATCATCATCATCATCATCATCATCATCATCATCATCATCATCATCATCATCATCATCATCATCATCATCATCATCATCATCATCATCATCATCATCATCATCATCATCATCATCATCATCATCATCATCATCATCATCATCATCATCATCATCATCATCATCATCATCATCATCATCATCATCATCATCATCATCATCATCATCATCATCATCATCATCATCATCATCATCATCATCATCATCATCATCATCATCATCATCATCATCATCATCATCATCATCATCATCATCATCATCATCATCATCATCATCATCATCATCATCATCATCATCATCATCATCATCATCATCATCATCATCATCATCATCATCATCATCATCATCATCATCATCATCATCATCATCATCATCATCATCATCATCATCATCATCATCATCATCATCATCATCATCATCATCATCATCATCATCATCATCATCATCATCATCATCATCATCATCATCATCATCATCATCATCATCATCATCATCATCATCATCATCATCATCATCATCATCATCATCATCATCATCATCATCATCATCATCATCATCATCATCATCATCATCATCATCATCATCATCATCATCATCATCATCATCATCATCATCATCATCATCATCATCATCATCATCATCATCATCATCATCATCATCATCATCATCATCATCATCATCATCATCATCATCATCATCATCATCATCATCATCATCATCATCATCATCATCATCATCATCATCATCATCATCATCATCATCATCATCATCATCATCATCATCATCATCATCATCATTTTTGGCCGTGGTTAAATTGGCTATTATGTCGTTATCCGTGAGTTCTCCTGTAACTGGCACATTGTCATCTACTCTAACAAAATCTTCGAAAGTTGGATTTTCAATGTTATGTTCACAAGGCAAGAGTGTATTCTAATCCTTGATACTAGGGACTTCAACATCATCTTCTTCTGTGTGGTTTCCGACGTCAGTGCAAAATCCAGCTTTTTTAAAGAAATTCTTGATAGTGACGTCACTTATTGAGTACCATGCTTTGCTAGCGAACTTTATAGCCAGAAGTACGTTTATTTAAGGCTTCATATTTTTTTTTAAACATGTCAAAACATGCTTCACCACTTCTTTGCGATAATGTCTCTTAAAAGCATGAATTACTCCTTGATCTAATGGTTGCAAGTGGCTGGTAGTATTGGCAGATAAAAAAATAACATTCATATTTGCGAGAGTTGGTAAATCTGTATGTGCAGTGCAATTGTCAATAAAAATAACAATTTCTTTTTGGTCTTCATATTTTTATCAATTTTCTGTAGCCACCCTTTAAATATTTCTCTTGTCATCCAAGCTTTTGAGTTGCTGTCATAATCTACAGGTAGGGTTTTTACACCTGCAAGTAAAAATTATGTATTGAATTTTAAGATAATAAAAGACTTGACTGGACTTAAAAGTAAAAATTACTCTCATCATTTTTTGACAGGTAAAATAGTTAAAAATAAGGTTTAAGACGAGTTTCAATTTTTTCGTTTTAAAAGACTCAGTTTAAGTCAGCAATAAAATGTGCACATAAAATATGAGTAGGGGAGGGTAGGCTACATTGAACCGGGTTTTTTATAAAGTCCAAGAACTAATTAAATTTTACAAATTTTGATCAGGTTTTTATATGAAAATAAAACTAAAGTACTCCTTTAGTTAATACACACGTTACAAACACAAATTATTACGATTAAATAATTAAATTTAATTTTTTTCTAACCAGTTACACTTTTCTTATTTTAAAGAATGTGTGTCTACATTGAAATACCTTTAATAAAACACTACAATTTACTTCTAAAATAATATTTCCACTTACACATTGTAAAAAATCTTATTTTCCACTCAAAAAAATAAAAAATTGTTGTTAAATAGTTATTATTTGTTAATATACACTACCGACGGGAATTATCGGTACGGCTGTACGCGCACGGCCCAAAAACATACAAATCTTTAAATCACGATTTTTTTGTAAATACAAATGTCAGAAAATTAACAAATATACCATTCGAAAGATAATTAAATTCTACGATTAATAATACATAACTGAACATTTTAATAATTTATACAAAGATTACAGCAATCGACAAATTTGACAAAAAAAAATTTTTTAAATAAAATTTTTTTGGAAATTTTTTCAATTCCTGCACATTTTTTAAAACTTGTAGAAAAAATTTAAAACTTATATAGGTGTGATCATTTAAGTCTCATCTTTAATTTAAGACCAAAAGAGTTCAAAAATCTTATTCGGTTCGTGAGATATCATTATAAACGTCCGCGTATGTTTTTTGACAAATGCAGTGAATTAATCGATTTTGAACGGTTTTTGGCTGAAAATGCTCTGCCGTTTATAATGATATCTTGCTAACCGATTAAGATTTTTGAACTCTTTTGGTCTTAAATTAAAGATGAGATTTTAATGATCACACTTATATAAGTTTCAAATTTTTTCTACAATTTTTAAAAAATGTGCAGGGGTTGAAAACATTTTCAAAAAAATTTTATTTTTTAAATTTTTTTGTCAAATTTGTTGATTGCTGCAATCTTTGTATAAATTATTAAAATTTTTAGTTATATAGCATTAATCGTAGAATTTAATAATCTTTCGAATGGTATATTTTTTAATTTTTTGACATTTTTATTTACAAAAAAATCCTGATTTAATGATTGGTATGTTTTTAGGCCGTGCGCGTGCAGCCGTACCGATAATTCCCGACGGTAGTGTACACTGAGAGACCTTTAGGTCAGCAGCAGACTTTCGATAGGCTGCTACTGACCATTTTGGTGGTACGCTACAGGACTACACTTTTGGGTTGCTGCGGTACAATTTCGGGCGTGTGACAGTCCAAAAGTTGATTAGCTGCAAACCAATGACGGCATCCCCACTACTTCGGTGAGCTACTCACCAACATTTTGGACTTTTTTTTCAAGTGGTTCAATGATGTCGCACTCACTGTATATGGGCAATTCCACAGGAAATTTTTCTACGACATTTTAGAATCGGTTAAACATATTTTTTTATCGTTCTTGATAGAAAAATATTAAATACGTATTTTTTTATTTTTCCATATTTGACAAAATTTTCTAGTTATGAATTTTCGAAATTTTGGATTTTTAAAAGTAGACCTATTTTTAATAGCTTATAACTTTGAAAGTATTGAGTTTGGAAAAAAGTTGTCAAAGGAAGAAAGTTTTAATTTTTCTTCAACTTTTAAAGGATTAAAAAAAAATTTTTTTTTAATTTTTAATAAAAAAAAAATTTTTTTTATAAACAAATTAATTTTTTTTAAATTTGGGCGCGATTTTTTTTTATTTTTTTTAATTTATTTATACCTACTAATATACAGAAAAATTTCCAAAAAGATTCGAGATGGGCCGACTCATAGTTTTCGTTCTATAAATTTTTTAATTAATTTGTTTATAAAAAAAAATTTTTTTTTCTTAAAAATAAATAAAAATTTTTTTTTTTAAGTACATAAAAGTTAAAGAAAAATCAAGATTTTCTTTTTCTGACAAGTTTTTTCTAAACTCAAAACTTTCAAAGTTACAAGCTATTAGACTTATAATTCACAGTTTTCATTCTATAAAAAATTTATGGAACGAAAACTACGAGTCGGCCCATCTTTAATCTTTTTGGAAATTTTTCTGTATATTAGTAGGTATAAATAAATTAAAAAAAAATAAAAAAAAATTGCGCTCAAATTTAAAAAAAATTAATTTGTTTATAAAAAAAATTTTTTTTTTATTAAAAATTAAAAAAAATTTTTTTTTAAAAATCTTTTAAAAGTTGAAGAAAAACCAAAACTTTCTTCCTTCGACAACTTTTTTTCAAACTCAATACTTTCAAAGTTATAAGCTATTGAAAATAGGTCTACTTTTAAAAATCCAAAATTTCGAAAATTCATAACTCGAAAATTTTGGCAAATATGGAAAAATAAAAAAATACGTATTTAATATTTTTCTATCAAGAACGAGAAAAAAATATGTTTAACCGATTCTAAAATGTCGTAGAAAAATTTCCCGTGGAATTGCCCATATACATGACAATCACAACAAAAATTTTTATTACAAATTTATGTAAGATTTAAAATTCTTTATCACATCGGAATATTGAAGTTGACACTCTAAGCAAAATAAATCACAAGCTTATTAATTTTTAAAACTTCCTATTTCAATAAAAAAATGTCATTATATTCCCACAACATTTTTTGTTTTGTACGTGAAAAACAGTTTTTTTAAATTTTTTTTTATAAATAATAAACCTACGTGCCAGAAATTTTTGGACATAGTCTGTTTCGGTAAAACTAACTTATATATTAAATAAGAAAAAATTTCACTCAGTCATTTCTCAGAAAATTGAAGTGTTTCACTGTTGACGCTGGTTCAATGTAGCCTACTCTCCCCTACTTTAAGATAGATTAATAATTGTTAATAAATAAAGGTTATTAATAAAAGTCCAAACCTATTTTTTTTTAATTTTTAATTTAGCAGAAAACGTTTTTTGCCTATAACTTTTAAAAAATTTTAGGGCACCTACAAATAATGATTTTCTCTAATTTTGTGGAGTTTTTCAGACGCATCTTTTGAGCCCTTTTTGAAAATCTTTACAAAACCAACTTGTAGAGCATTTAAAAACGCTTCCATTAGCCTATTTTTATCCTAATTCGATTAGAAATGATAAAATTATTGATAAATTTTAAAAACCAAAAATTGTAAAGAAAGTTTTATTTAAAAATTTTTTTTAAATTGCGGAAGTAATTTTCAAAGTCTTATAAATAACTTGCAGAACTTTAAAAATCGGTTTGATTTATACCAATTTTAAAATCTAATTCGATCTGAAATACGAAATTATTAGTATTTTAAAAACCAAAAATTATGGAAAATATCATTATCAAAATTTATAGTAAAAATAATTTTATAAAAGCAGAAATGTTTAATGAAATAAAATTTATGTTGAAATAAAATGATCAAATGAAATAATAGAAAAAATCTCTTTGAGGAAGCAAAGTGTTCATGAAATAAACACAACAAATATATCTTTTAACTGGGCAGTGGTTTGTTCTATGACTTCTTGTCTTATATTAAGTTACATTGAATATTTTAAAAAATAATAAATTTTACAATTATAATAATAATTATTATATGTATACGTACCTATAGTTGAAATTTTATAAACTGTGCAAGAAATGTGCAACAACTTCCCATTAATTAATTTGCTTAAAATTCGATACTCTGGGGTTTTTGGGATCGCTGATTATAAATCTGGAGTCGGATTTTCAAAATTCGATATGGCGGATTCAACATATCAGTTAGAAAATTTCTAAAAGGGCTCGTATTTTATTCTTAATAATTGAATATTGGAGATTTTGTTAGGAAACCTAAAAATAATTATACTCCTATTAAAGATTCGTGATAACCAAAAAATGTGACAAGGATTTTTAAATTTTAAATTTACTTTCTGAAAACGAAGATCCTCCCGGATACGAATAGGTTGAATAGGCAACTGGGACAAGGTCCGCGAGTGGCTTCCCATGGCAAAGATTCAGAGGTACATTTCGACGACTGATTTACGTAATCAAAATGACTGAGTAAAAAGCCATAAAAAAGCGTGTTAAACGCAACTAGCAACGTGATTCATCTAAATAAATTCCTTTAATGAAAATAACATATTTATTGCAAAAATATTATTTTGATTTAGGTGTCCACGCGGTCATATTTTTAACAGTGATGAGAAATTTTTTTACACTAAGATAAAATTTTTCATTGTGAACTTTCTTTTTTTAAATTAATGAATTTAAAAAAATAAAACAAATAAAATTTTATATAGATTATGAAATATGCGCTTTTTCATTTTCTATAATGTTATATTTTTCCAAACTCAAAATTTCAATTTTCAATGCTATTCACAATTTTTTACGATTTGACTGGTTTTAGAGTATTAAGTACGCCGAGGAGCGTACGTCCCTTTATTTTATCAAAGCACTCAATTGCTGTACGTAAAATTTGGATATAATATTTAAAATTTTTTTTGATTATTTCGACGTTTCATAAATCATACACCCAGAAAAAGGTTACTTTGTTTTAAAGAATGTTTCTTTGAATCAAAGAAATTTATGCAATGTTATAGGATCAAAGATCCTCGAGGAGAATTTTGGAGAAAAGGTGATTGGTAATTTTTTTTAATTTAAATGAATTTCATCTTAAATTAAAAAAATTATTTTAAAAAAGCAATTTTTTTGTTTCAAACAAATCTTTTTTCTGGGCGTATGATTTTTTGCTAATTAGAATTTTACAATTTGAAGAATGTTTTACACAATGAAAGGAAGTTATTATAAACATATTATTTATCTGTTTTTAAGTCAAATACAACCCTGGACCTGTTAATTGAACCAAATGACGATATTCTAAGTCAACTTTTCACCTTTATAACTTTTCATTAAATGTAAATTCATATTTTATTTTAAGTTAATTTTAAGCATTCCTTCAACATCTAATAGTGACCTAAAGAAATTAATGAAATATTTTTACGTTATTTTATAGACACTTAATAATTTGACTCTTGTTTCGTATATTTTCTTCATACAACTTTTTCAGTTCTGAGAATAAAATATAATTGTGAATTAACGATTAAAAGTAAAAAGAGAAAGAACTATACGAAGATTTAGATACATTCAAATGCGTCTAATAAATCTTTTCTCTCTCTGTTAGCGGAGGATTGCGAAATTCTGTGTCAGTCTTTTATCGTTTTTTCGTTGTCTATTGCAGACTGTAGGGACTTTGTGTTACGCAAACGAAAAGTAAGAGAGTGCATGTAGATGCCTTGCAGGAATATCGTATATGTTTGTATCCATGCATATATACCAATATTCATACTTTAAGAGTGTGCGGTGCTGTGCGGGTTTATTCGTCATCGATCATTCCAACTGCAAATTCCAAGGAGTGCAAGAAAGAAGGTTAGGCACATGCAAGTTAAGCTCAGCAGAGTTCGAGTATCTCGAAAATGCTTGAAAAACTGGATGTCCTAGAAAGAAACTACCATTCAGTAGGACGAAGTGCTTTTAACACCGACAATATAAATACAAAATGTTACTGTCGATATCACATACGAAGGCAACCAATGTATGATAGTTTTAACAGAAAAGGAATGGAATCATGCACTATCACGTTTCCGTCATTATATGTATGCATATGTATACATGTATATTGATTGAAAGATAAAATCAATAACAAACCCAGAATGTGTGTTTCCGAGTGTAAATCGTATTTTCAGAAAATTGATTCAATGACTATTTCTCACCGAAATCTATATTCGTAAGTGATGTCATTGTGTCCGAATCAAAGCTATTATATATAATATAATAATTTGCGTTACTTATTTTTTTGAACTTGCTTTAAAGTCTTCTAAAATTTACAGTACAAAAAATTTTATACGATTTTTTCTTAACTATTTTCAAGGACCGGAAAACCGTTAAACCGGAGGGACAGCATTAAAGCATCAGGGTGTATTAATTATGTCCCGAATATTGAGCTCGTCCACGTCGTAAAATTTTTTTCGTATTGATGTAATTGAAATTAAATTAATTGAAAATTTTATAACAATTTATTCTGATATAGAATATTATGATTAATAAAGTAGACTGGGGCAAGATCACCAGTTTTTTCACTTTTTGAACTGTAGCTCTGCATTCAGAGCCAATTAAGTCAAAAATCAAAAAAGGTTTGAAGGAAATCTAAGTTTCGTGATAGTTTAGTAGTCTATCTAAATTTATTTTTTGTAAGAAAAGAGAACTCTCCTAATAAGTTTTGTTTAACTATCTTAGAGGTTAGGTTATCAAGTATATTTTTTCCTTTAGGTTAGTAAAATTAACCCTCAATATAGTTAACTTTTCCCTCTAGATTTTTTGATTATTTCTCTAAGGAGAGTTAAAATGGATTTTTGTGAATATTATATCGTACTATTTAAAGTATTATCCTATAGTGTTACCTCAAATATAGTTAATTTGACACTTTATATATAGTTTTTTGAAACCTCTATTTTTCTCAGTGTGCAAACCGCTTCGGTCTTTTGACATTTTGATCAAGTGTTTTTAAATTTGGGACACAAAAACAACGCTTAGGAGGTCGTTCCTTGTGAAGCTATGACACAATTGCGTTAAAAAAATTGTTTAAACTTCAAATAAAGTTTTTGATTCAGAATATATTTGATTCTTAAAAACTATTTTTCAGTTGCAAAAATACCTTTCAAAATTTCATACTTTTTTCATTCAACTTTCGTGACTTGCATTTTTTAACCCTTAAAGTGTTATTTATTTTCTAAGTAATATAAGATTTGAAGAAAGGTTGTTAATTTTTAATAAATCATGATTTTAGCAAAACCTTAGTGTTTTATTTTACATTTTGTTGTATAATATTTACAACATTTTTTTTAAATATCTCATTCTTTTTTTAATTTACTCTGAAATTGTATCTACACAAAAGATTTAATGAAGAAGAAAGGATCAAAAAATGTTTACGTAACATCATAAAAAGACAAAATTCGATGCATAAAGTAGCCCCATCCCAGGGTCTATTTTGTGCACAACTTTTAATGACTACAACTCCGACAAAAAAATTTATTTCATTGCCTAACTCATAGGAAACCTTCAGAAGGAAGTCCATAACATATGTCAAAAGTTGATTTTTTTAATACTGAATTTGAATAAAGCATTGAGTTAAAAAAAGCATTTTCATAAGCTTCGCTTCGCCTACAGTTTGTTCCAAAAAATGTGCTCATTCAAAAATTGACAACTGCTCGCACTAGTTACGAAATATGCTGTTTGATGCACAAAATAGACAAGCAAAAATATTTACTATCAGCTTGACATAACGAGAGAATTTCATTTACATAATATTATGAAATTAGCGCATAAAGCTAATTTCAGAAAAGTATTCACCATTAAGATCGTTACGATCAACAGTAACACTGTGCTTCTGCTTGGTTGACATAAAGACATTTTTAATTAAGCACCAAAAATAAAGGCTTTTTTTCAAATATTAAGGTATTTTTTAATAAGTCAACGGTTGCCGAAGCAGTGAAATATAAAAGGACACAACTATGTCTGTCCTCTTCTATAATATATGTTGTTGTAGCAACTGTTATTCCATGAATTTGCACCTTCACACCGTACGCCACAGGCGCCACGGAACTGACATTTTATGAGACACCACGGAGCTGACATTAGACATTAAAAGATAATTTGTTTCTAATATAATCTTCAAAAAAATCGTAATAATTAACACAGAGAGTGTTTAGATTAAAAGAATAGTAATACCACGGTTCTGACCACTTTTTTGTGAACTTCACATTTTTACAAAAAAATTGTTTTTAAGTATAGAACTTCCAATTTTAGAACTTTTTTTACTGATATTTATTGCTAATGGATCTTATTTTAGATTGTAATTCTCAGATAACATTAAAATGTGCCATAAACACTTAAAATATAAGGAAAAAAATTTTATTACAAAATTGAAAAAATTTATGGACAAAACTATTTTACATTTTATAATTTTATAAGAAGTATAAGAAGATGCATTATATGCACAAATTGTTCACCTATATACACTAGGGTGTCCGTTATTTTCCAAGTTAACTATTTTCATTTAAGTATCGTCAAAATCGTTTCTTTTTGACCTAAAAACAATTCTAAAAACTAGAAAAAATTTTCACGATGCCGTTTAACCCTGCTTAAATAACAATACTTTTCCCATTTAATTAACATGGGATTTTTGCACGTTTTGGAAAATACTTTTATTTCGTTTATAATACTCTTTGACTAACCAACAATGCTTGATTTTGCTTCTATTATAATTCCTTTAGATAGAGAAATTTTCATATTATGGCGAAAAATTTATTACACAAGTTTTAAAAAGGTCAATTTCATTTTTATTGAATTTTCTGATTATTTTGCTAAATCTACTTATTAATTAATTTTTATTTGGCATTTCATTGAAAGTTTTTTGTTTAATGCATCCAATTGGAACATAACAATAACAACAATAAGAATCACACAGTAGACTAAATCCATTTCAAATCAGGCATGTCTACTAACTTCATGTTATAGAAAAAAAAATTGTTTTGCTTGTCATTTTTTTTCTCTTGAGTATAATTCAATTTTCTTTCTTGGGTCTTGTAGATGGTCTTGTCCTCTTTACATTCTAGTTTTAAATTTGAAACAAATTTTAAATTATAAAAATAGGGGATGATTTTTTGAAAATAAATAAGATCAATTTTTTCAAAAACACCACCTTTTTTTGTTATCAAATTTTTACTACAAATCCTTAACATAATTATAAACATTTCCTATGAATTTCAAGCGGGTTAAACCATTCTGTCAATCAAGAGAATTTTTTTTAAATATTTATTTTTGCAAATTTTCAAATTGTTAACTTGCATTTTTTAAATCAAATGAATCGTTATAACATTGTTGACATGAACGTTAACAATTTGAAAATTTGTAAAAATAAATTTTTCAAAAAAAAAATTCTCCTAATTGCCAGAATGGTTTAGTTCATTTGGAATTCATAGGAAATGTTCATAATTATTTTAAGAATTTGTAGTCAAAATTTGATAACAAAAAAGGTGGTGTTTTTGAGAAAATTAATCTTATTTATTTTCAGAAAATCTTCCCCTATTTTTATCATTTTAAATATTTTGTCAAATTTCAAACTGGATTGTAAAGAGGACAAGACCATCTACAAGACGAAAGAAAATTAAATTATACTTAAGAGAAAAAAAATGACAAGCAAAACAATATTTTTTTATAACATGAAGTTAGTTGACATGCCTGATTTGAAATGGATTTAGTCTACTATGTGATTCTTGGATAGTTTATGAATTTAAATTATTGTTATGGTCCAATTGGATGCATAAAACAAGAATCTTTCAATGAAATGCCGAATAAAAATTAATTAATAAGTAGATTTAGCAAAGTAATCAGAAAAATCAATAAAAATGAAATTGACCTTTTTAAAACTTGTGTAATAAATTTATAGCGATAATATGAAAATTTCTCTATCTAAAGGAATCATAATAGAAGCAAAATCAAGCATTGTTAATTAGTCAAAGAGTATTATAAACGAAATAAAAATTATATTTTTAAAAGTGCAAAAATCCCATGTTAATTAAATGGGGAAAAGTATTGTTATTTAGGCAGGGTTAAACGGCATCGTCAAAATTTTTTCTAGTTTCTAGAATTGTTTTTAGGTCAAAAAGAAACGATTTTGACGATACCCAAATGAAAATAGCTAAATTGGGAAATAACGGACACCCTAATATACACAATTCATATTATAAAAATGCTCGTTTCCAGTTTCGACGTTTTCAGTAAAAATTCTGAATTTTAACTTAAAATTTTAAAAAACGGACACGCCACGGAGCTGGCATTTTGGAGGGAATTCCGCAATTTATCAAAAATTATAAGATCTATTTGTACATATTTGTGGTTGCGAATAGGTTTTATATATACCTGTAAAATGTATCCATGCCCAAGTAAAATTTTTTTATTTTGAATGTGTTTTCTGTGACGCCGCCAAATATTACAGTTACGTGAAAATCACCCATCTCGGAAATTAAAGGAGATACAAAAAAACTTAAATACGGTTAGAAAGCTGATTAAATTTTACGTAAAATATGCCATCTTTGAGGTCATTTCGTTAACTATTTTTTGTGTTGTGGAGTGAGGAAGAAATGAAAAAAATCATCAAATTTTCTCATTTTTGTCTCTTAGACTTCAACTTTTTCAAAAATCTAGAAAAATTTAGATAACATTTTTTTAAAAGCACAGAAATCTTCGTCAGAATTTCAGCTTTAAAATAATTCTTCAAAAATTAAAAAAGCTTAATCCGTCTTTGATATATCATTAAAAATGTAAAGCCGTGTTTCGACCGATTGGTGCATTGAAATTCAACTGTGACGGCTCGATTCTGGCTTCTCGCGGCTGCGAATGAGATAGAAAGCAGGGACGAATTCATGCGGGGGAACGATAAACTTCGAGTTTCTTTATATTACTCGTGAAACATCATTAACTATATTAATCTTCATACTCATTCTGTCTGTCACAGTATGAGAGAGAAAGCATGATAAAGAGAAAGAGAGGGAGGTATTGTCTCTCCTTTTAGTTAAGCGTAGGAAGGAAAGAGAGATGAATAGGTAAGATAGTAACGCCTATTTCTTTGGTTTACAGAAGAGCATAATGTTTTCTCCATTTTCCGTGTTAGGTAGAAAGAGAGGAACAGAAATTGGTAGAAGAAGGAAAAGTGGGAAATTTCACTTTTAAGCCAAAATACGAAAAGGGCGTCTTATTTCCTTATTATTTTTCTTTTCTCACTCACAGAAAGATTAAGGGGAGGGTATAGTATTTTATCTTTTTTTCATTTTTTTTTATTTTAATCTACTATATTTCAAGAGTTTTGTGTGAAAATTTGAAGCAGATCCGAGCAAAACTGACTGATGATCCAGCTTCGACTTACAGTGAACACCGCAACATTGTTTTTTTTGAAGGCGTCTTCACAAATCGCGTGCCAATCAGTTCCTTCTCATCATATAGCTTTCAAATTTTGACTAAATTATCTTTAAATGATGTACTATAAATGTAAAATTTGTCCAGTACACTGGCTCTAACCATAGCGCCAAAAAATTCACGAAAACATGCAATTTTTTCACAGAATTAACTATACCCTCCCCTTAAGGAGTGAAAGAGAGGGAGATCGAGAACGAGGTAAGAGTGAGGGGTATAAATTTTATCGGTATTCCATATACCAAATGGACAATTTTTCACCAATTTCTGACCCCCCCGCCTCCGGTTGTGGACAATCGTGAAAATTTGGCAAACCCTCTCCCCTTTACAGTTCTCCACGTGGACAATGCACATTTGAAAAGAATGTAAGTATTTTTTAATGTTACTCTTGCATTTTAAAAAGTAATAAAGCTCATTTTTAAACATATTTCAAAGCACGAAATTTCGAAAATGATTAACGATTAAAATATTAAATAAACACTATAATTTAATTAAACACTTAATATTTTTTTAATTATTATATTGTTATATTGACACCATAGTCAGGGAAACAAATTTTTTTTAGTAAAATCAGAGAAATATCAATAAAAAATTTTTTTTCAGGGAAAGTAAGAAAATTAGACATTTTTTCGACTTATAAACAAATCTTTTAAATTAATAAAAATTGGCATCTAATTTTTTAAAATGCAATATTTTCAGTATTTATAATTACAAACCAAAAATCCAAATACATACGAAAATAATATTTTAGAATTATAGTAAAAGATATTTATTTGTTTTTTAAAAATTCAATCCACATTTATTTATTATCTGTCATATCAAGGCACGTGTTGATCCCTGTTCAGAACCTTAAAGGGACAAAATACCCGCCAATATGACCCTTTCAAAAATCCTAACGTTTTGGTTGCAAAAAACGGATTTTTTATATGAAGATTGTTTTGTTAAATTTTATTAAAACTTTATATGTGAGAAAAGATATCCACATTGGTAAGTTGAGGTTATGTACATAATGTTACTATAATGGAATATAATAACAATATTGTTTTTCTACTTTTATGAACCGTTAACTTACACTACCGTCGGGAATTATCGGTACGGCTGCACGCGCAGGGCCTAAAAACATACCAATCTTTAAATCATGATTTCTTTGTAAATACAAATGTCAGAAAATTAACAAATATACCATTCGAAAGATTATTAAATTCTACGATTAATGATATGCAACTGAAAATTTTAATAATTTATACAAAGCTTGCAGCAATCTACAAATTTGACAAAAAAAATTTTTAAATAAAATTTTTTTAGAAATTATTTCAACCCCTGCACATTTTTTAAAAATTGTAGGAAAATTTTGAAACTTATATAGTTGTAATAATTCAAGTCTCATCTTTAATTTAAGACCAAACGAGTTAAAAAATCTTATTCGGTTTGTGAGATATCATTATATACGTCCGAGCATGTTTTTTGACAAATGCATTGAATTAGTCGATTTTGAAAGTTTTTTGGCTGAAAATGCTCGGCCGTTTATAATGATATCTCTCGAACCGAATAAGATTTTTTAAATCTTTTGGTATTAAATTAAAGATGAGATTTCAATGATTACACCTATATAAGTTTCAAATTTTTCCCACAATTTTTAAAAAATGTGCAGGGGTTGAAATAATTTCCAAAAAAAATTTATTTAAAAAATTTTTTTGTCAAATTTGTAGATTGCTGCAAGCTTTGTATAAATTATTAAAATTTTTAGTTACATATTCCCGTGTGGAAATTGAATCTGGGCTCTAGCCGTGCCATGGCCGGGGAGCCCGACTTAAAGTTGGGCGCTAGTCGTGTTATGGGAAGGGATCATAGACGTAACCTGGGCACTTATCGGGCTTCTGGCTGGATCCCAGCCAGAATTGATACACCATTTTATTCGGTGGCTATTTGGGCGAAATCTAAGAGCACTCTACTAGGGCCTGACTAATATTATAATGTTTTTTTGAAAATTATTTTTTTTAACTAATTCGTAATTAAACTTGTGTTTTATATGCAAAAACAAATTGAAATGTCAAATTGACATCCTGGAACAATAACTGCTCGCACTAGGTTTTAAAAAAGCAACCTCTTCAAAGAAGGCTTGCTCAAATTTCAATTTTATTTTTAAAAGAAAAAGTAAGCTATTTAATGCACAGGAAATGTTTGGAAAATTTTTTGTTTTTATGTCTTTGGTTTCCTGAAAATTAAAAGGTTAAAATAATAATGTGAAATTATTCATCTTTTTTATAACTGTCATTTTTGAGGGTTAAAAAACTTTATCTTTTTTTTATAACCAATAAGATTAGAATTCGAAGCAGAAATAGAAGAATAATTTCAACTGTAAAAAAAGAATATATTCTGAAGAATTTTCAAACAAAATAATTTATCCAGGTAAAAATATAATTTACACATAAACTTTGTTTAAGTTTTTGTAACCTAAACAATTATTCTGTTAAACCTTTTGCATAATTGAATTTTACTTTGCTAAACTTTTACACATATTACATTTAAATAATTGAAATATAATTATAATTTAATTTAAATATAATTTTCTATTTTTTTATATTTTCTATATTTAAATGTTTTCTATTTTTATATATTTATTGTATGTTATTGTGTCAAATTTGATAACTGAAAATTTTTGTTTGTTATTTTGAAGTCAAAATAAAAAAATTCCAGTTTTCAACTAAAGATGCAGATTCAGTGGCAGGTAAAAACTTTATTAATATAAAAAAAGAAATTCTGGATTAAGAAATATTACTTTTATGTCAAGATAATAACTTTAAATTTTTTAAGTTGAAATTAAACTGTCCAGAATTCAAGTATTTCCTAGTTAGGCTTTCAAAAAAATGAACCCGACTTGTCCCCCACCAGATCTGATATTCCTTTTACGTGAAAAATTAGTCCATCTAGCCCCTGACCAGAAACCGACTTCTATTCGGGCGAACTTGGGCTTTTTCCACACGGGTTATTAATCGTAGATTTTAATACTCTTTCGAATGGTATATTTGTTAATTTTCTGACATTTGTATTTACAAAAAAATCGTGATTTGAAGATTGGTATGTTTTTGGGCCCTGCGCGTGCAGCCGTACCGATAATTCCCGACGGTAGTGTATGTTTAAAAAATAACAATAATTTGCAGTTTCCATATATTGTCTGAAGAGGTCCATCGTCGATGGACGAAAAGCTTCACATATGACAAAAAAGAATTGTTTGAATAAATGTGAATTGAATTTTTAAAAATCAAATAAACATCTTTTACTATATTAGAACAATCTAAAAAAGTCTAAACATCTTTAAACTAAAATTTTTAAATTATTTTTAACATTTTAGAGAAAACATTTATTTTCAAAATTTTTAATTAAAATTCATTAAATAATTAATTAGTTTATTTAAATTATGCAAAAAATCTATTAAGAAATTCAATCCTATTTTTAAAAAATTGCATTAAATTTTATTTAAAAAACTAATTCGTATAATTGTTTTATAATGATTATTTAAGATTTAATTATGTTCGAACAATGTGAATAATATTTTTTGAATATTCACTTTTTGGACTTATTGAAATTTTTGACAAATTATGGTCCTGTTAATAATTAAAATTCTCAAAAAATTTGATCATTTTTATTAATATTTTTTATTAATGCTATTATTTTAAAAATATTTTTACAAATTTTAATTGTTTTTGAAGATAATTGTATCTTAAATTAATATATTTATTTGTTACGTGGTTAATGAGCCAATACAAAGAGGTTGTCGCAGTAATACTGGTTAATTTAAATTACAAAGTTACATAGCTAAGTTTCTCATTTTTTTTTTATCTTCTAGAACGGTTTTCTTGAATTTGTACAAATTTTTCGCAGAGTTAATTTGTGGTAATTCTAGTATGTTTAAAAAATCTACTTTTATCGTCTCTTCGATCAAGGATGAGGATATAAACCGAGTTCTTTCCAGTGAGTGAATTGGGCATATCATTACTAGATGATAAAACAAATCTGTCGTCTCTCTTCCACAGTCATCACAGAAGCCCAACGTTCCGAATCTATACGTTTTCTTTTGAATTGACAATCTTGAGCAAAATTTGTTCAATAGACGAATTTGAGCTAATACCCGAACAATATTTAATGAGATTTTTAATTTAAAATATTTTGGTGGACCTTTATATAAATTTAGTTGCGGTAGGATCTGTAATGACTGGGACTCACATATTCTACTCAAATCTTTTGTAAACAGAAACTGCTTATATTTTTCTATACGAGAACGATCGCGCGCTGCCGCGCGCGCGTTTTTTCTCTTGCGCAATCCTTTTTTTAATTTTAAAATTTTTTTTAACAAAAGTACTTATAAAAGTTATAGAAAACCTTTTTATAATCAAAGTAATCTTTTGTTAATTAAATTTTGTAACATTTAAAATCTTCCATAGTAAATTTATATTTTAAAAAATAGTGATGAAAGAAAAACGTTACTAAATAAACAATTTTTAACTATTTTTAACTTAGCTAGCAAAAAAACATCTCTACTGTCAAAGAAAGCCATAAACACAGGATATTAAATTAAAAATTTACTTTTGTTTCTTAAAATCGTTCCTACTTTTGCTATAAATTTTTGTCCGAAACTGTTACTCAAGAGATATATCTTTATTTTTTTAAAGTCATCTTTTTTCTCAGTTCTTTACTTATTTTTGCTTCCTCTTAAAGGAAGCCTTATAGAGATGTCGATTTTAGAATTTTTTAGAATCAATTATTTTTACAAATTTTCAAGTGTAGTATATATAATTCGTCGAGAGGAACAAATGTCCGGATGTATGTGTGTATGTATGTGTATATGTCACCGATTCTTGTGGACAAATTTTCTCTTACACGTCTTGACGAATTTTGATAAAATTTTGTAGGTGTTTTACGGTTACGAATACCAAAAATCAGACAGAAGAATTTTCAAAAATATCAAAAAAAAATTTTTTTTCAGTTTTTTAATTTTTGAAAAAATTAATTTTTGGATTTTTTGAAATAACTTTTTTCTATATTAAAATTTTAATTAATTGTTATCAAAATTGCGTCTTTGACCAATTGATAAGAAAGAAACGTGTAAAGAAATCTTACGTGTGAATCTTATTACAAAAAATGACGTAATTTACCAATAAGAAGCGTCGAAGAAAGTCTTACGCGTAAAGACAGCCATACTCAGACACACTCCTTTTTTAAGAAAAAAAATATATAACGACGCAGACATTTTTATAGAAAAAATATTTACTTTTATTTCAATAATTTAGTGTAAACATAATTCTTGATTAGTAAATTAGGTCTTTGATTTCCTAAATATAAAATTAATGATTCCCAAGATTTAACTCGTGAAAATGCAACATATACTTGCCCATGATTAAATACATTTTTACAAAGGTCTACACCAATTTTGTCAAAAGTTTGTCCTTGGCTTTTATTTATTGTCATTGCGAATGCTAATTTTATAGAAAATTGCCGTCGTTTGAAAGTAAAAGGATAAATATCCTCACAATACAGCGTAATACGATTTATAAATACAATATCTCCAACCTTATCACCTGTTAAAATACGACAACGTAGCAGATTGTTTGATAGTTCTAATACCTGCATTCGCGTTCCATTACATAAACCTTCATTAATACTAAGATTATGAAGTAGCATGACAATACAATTGGCTCTTAATCATAATTCATAAGGCGGGAAATTTGATAGATTTAAAGTATTTAAATACTCTGTTAAAATAGCATCATTTATACTTCCATTATCACAATTTTTGGTACTATCAACACTTGTATAAATTCGCTCACTTTTATTATCAAACAGTTCGAGTACCTTGTTGTTAATTTCATCAACATCAACATTTCGAGCAGACAATATTGCTACTTTTGCTAAATCATCGTATTTTTATTGATAATTAATTCTCTAAATATTTTATGAATGATATCACCATTCTCTATACATTGCTCTGGTGCTAGTATATTACACTGGTCGATAAAATTAAGGTTTTTTCTTGCTACAAGAATAAACGAAAGTGATTCTTACAGGATTTTTGACGTAGATTACGAATCTGTAAGTGAAATTGTCCCATCACGTCTCAAATTTGAGAAAAAACGGGGTCAAAGTGCAAAAAAATGGCTTTTATGGCACTTTTTGAAGTACAATAAAAAAGAACGCGACGTGATAAAAAGCTCAAATATGGCTTAAATGAGAGCTCCAACCCTCAACTTTAACATCCAAAAGCAAAAAACCATGTAGAAATAATTCAAAATTGTGGGAAACAACTTTTCGCTAAAATTGCTTAAATATCGCCAAAATAATAGCTGTTTTACGCGCATGTGGTAAAAAGTTGTAAATAGGTTACAATCCCGAAGGGCTGTATCAATTCCATCAACAATATCTCGGTTTAATTGAACATTATTCTTACAACGAATTTCGGAAGCTTCGTTTAGATCAACAATAAATAACTGTCCAAATGAAGGAGTATCGTTTCTTTCTGCATACAAAGATGTATTCATTTGATAATAAACCTGACCATGTATTTTGAAACAATATGGTCCTGGTCGTCTATTGTTAAAATTAACTAAGTTAGCGTTAAAAGAAGTAAAACCAAATGAATTATTGTAAGGTCGTATATTATGAACAAAATGCCCAGATAATTCGTGGGTGCCATCAAATAAATTTTGTAATATGAGTGGAGGAGCAGGTAGATCTTCAAGAATGACTTCGCCATGTTTACAACAATCATGAAATTAATTTTTTTATTAGATATTTTATTAGATAGATATTAGATTAGCATTACAATGCTCACATGAAATGTTCATCGCACCAGCAAAATGTTCTTCTATATGCGAGACTGAAATACTGTCAGAGAAATTTTGATTCTGTGCAGAAGCCCGTTTTTTTGGCGATGAGTTTTCTGATAAGCTACATTTTTTTGACGACCGGAAATATTAGTATTTGATAAATTTGCTGTAACAGATACATTATCTTTTGCCAAAGATGTAGTAACAGTTGTAGAGGATTTTTCTGAATTTATATTTGATTTTGACACTGTAATAATACTGTCCTTTGTTTGAAGTGATTGAGGGTTAAGAATTCTATTATTCTCTTGTTTTTTTTGTCGAAACTTTCTTTGATAAGCAGCTTTCTTTTGATGTTCCATGACTTCATGTTGTTCTTCTTCCTCTAAAGAACGTATTATTGATCTTTTTTTACTTGATTTTCATTTTTTAAATTAGTATATTTTGTACCATTTCTTGAATCATTACAATCATCATTAGTTTTTGATTTTATAAATAATTCACTGTTAACTTTATGTTCACAAAGTTTTACATAAGAATGATCACGTGTAATGTTCATTTCATTACAATAACCTATCTCTATATGTGACTTTGAAATAATATCAGACTGATTTTGTTTTTGAATATATTTTGTAGTAACAGTTGTAGAGGATTTTTCTGAATTTATATTTGATTTTGACACTGTAATAATTCTGTCCTTTGTTTGAAGTGATTGAGGGTTAAGAATTCTATTATTCTCTTGTTTTTTTGTCAATATTTTCTTGGATAAGCAGCTTTTTTTGACGTTTTATGATTTTATATTTTTCTTCTTCTTTAGGAAAATGAACCATAGCTCTTTTTTCTCCTTGCTTCTCATTTATTATTAATTTTGTATCTTTCATTCCATTGCTTGAATCAATAGAAATATTATTAACATCATTTGCTGGAATTAAAGGCAAATTTTCTAAACAACTATCAACAAATTTTTTTTTACAAACATTGCTGGTTGAATTCAACGATGATAAATTATTGTCAACAATTTTATTTTCTTCATTTTAGAAACTTTTTTCTCTAGCTCGATTCATAAGAAGACACTCCGAATTATATTCAACAGTCATAGTTCTAATATTAGTCGACCTTTCTGACAGAAATTTACTTAAACGATTGTTTTTGGACATTAACATTAAATGATTTCTCATGTTATAATAATAGTAATTGACAGAGTGGGGCATAATATTAAAAAATATCGATGTTGCGAATGCTATTGCATATATTCCACAAGCAAGACTATTGTTTGGTTGTTGATCAACAGTTGTAAAAACTACTGAAGGTTTAAAAGGATATAATCTACTTAAATATTTCCTTTGATCTTCATTTAAACATCCTTCATTAAGACTATCATAAATATAAAGTATCATTCCATCATAATAAGTGCAAATCCAATGACTTTTCTTGATAGGTCCACTAAAAAGTATTTGAATATGCTTTTTACCTTTTTCAATCGGACTAATAAATTCAAGCGTATATAAATACAAAGTGCTTTGCATGCTAAAAGCAGAATTTGATTCTCTTCTGAATAATTTTTCGAATTCATCAATATGAGTATTATTTAACATTCCTCCTTCAGTAAGTATAATATTAAAATCTGTAACACTTAAATTAACAGTTTCTTTTTTGTTCGACATGATTTCTTTCAATTTATTGAAAAGGTATCGCTTCTAAAAAATAGTTTTTCATAAAATTAATTAATTCAGAACACATGTAAATAATGTTACTATTGTCACATTTAACAATAAATAGAATTTTTATCTTATCCTTTCTTATTAAAGATTATTAAGAATGTAAAAAATGTATCTTCATCTATTAATATTATTAATATTATTAAATGTAAGTATATTTTTGGTAAGTTTTTGTTTTGTATCTGTTTATATTTCTTATTTTTTTATTCTAGTATCTGTTAATCTAGTAGCTCTTGGCTAAATCTCTGTTTACCAAGTATCTGGTATCTCGTAATCACATGTTATCAATAGTACTTATCTTTAATTTTTATATATTTTATCAACAATAAATATATGCGTATTTTTTGTAAGCTTTTCTGTTTTGTGTCTGTTTAGTATCTGTTAATCTAGTATCTGTTAATCTAGTACCTCTTGACTAAATCTCTGTTTATCAAGTATCTGGTATCTCGTAATCACATGTTATTTTTAGTACTTATCTTTAATATTTATAAAGTTTTTTCCAAATAATAAATGATAATAACTAACTACCAAAATGTTAAAAAATCAATAATTAAGATTAAGAAAACAAATATAAATCAATATTAAATCACCATTATTACCACTATAATATAATTATGTAATATACAAACATCAGAATTTGAAAAAATCAATTAATATTCTACATTCAGAAATCAAAATAACAGGCAAATGTCCTTTATTCCTTAAAACATAGCTGTAGCGAACAAACAATTTTTGTTTGGAAAAAAGATGCGCGCTCAACAATTTTGAAGTGACTAAAATGAATCATAAAATTAAATATATTTTAATATTAAACTTTTAATTTATTACAAACCAAACCATAATTAAAAATTATTATATTAAACTACTTTTAGTTAACTTTTAGTTAATAATTTTAATTAACTATTTTTTTAATTTTAAATTTTAAAAAAGAAAAACGAAAATATAAAAGTGTGAGGTCACCATCATTATAAAATTTAGCCAATGAGGAACACTCATTATAAAATCAGCCAATGAGGAAAAAGTTCTACACTTGAAGTTAGCTGCTTTGACATCAGTAAGTAGTGTCACGACGATTATATCCAATCAAAGTGAAGGATTTTGAAAAAGAGCCAATCAAGAAAAAGTTCTACACTTGAAGTTAGTCGATCTTACACACCTCGTTTTTACGAAAGGACATATCTTTCTTTTCATTTGCAAACTATCCAGTGTAAGAGTATCCCATTCATTTCTTTTATCTATAAGTTCAAATAAATATGGGCATATTTCTAGAACTTTTAAACTTTATGTTTCCGTTTATTATTATATTTTAAAAATTATAAAAATAATTTTGCAGTACCATAATCTGATAAATTATTGTGCTCTTTAAATATACCTTGTCTATAATAAGCTTTTTAATTAGGTAGGGAACGACAAAAAGTAAGTAAAAGTGACGAAATCGCTAGTTTCTCGTGTGTGACATTGACTGTTTTTTCAGTTTATATGGTATAACTTTTTTAATGATTCATTATATATTTAATGACTTATAGTAGATGTAGTGGTCCTCTAATTACAAATCTGAAGTTTTGTAGTTAAAAAAAATTTCAAATGGCAAATCCAAAATGGCGGACGAAATTTTAGAAAAATTACCAGATTTTAATATCGTTTGACATTTAAGAGTTTTCTGTTTTTCTGATTACGAATTTGAAATAATTTTTAAAAAATTTTAAACAGAAAATCCAATATGGTGGATACATTTCTGAAAAATAAAAACTTTTTGCATGATTTTTTTAGGGTTTCGTGGCCAAGGGCCAAAACCCTTATAGCGAGACTCTGGTGTCCGTCCGTAGTTCTTAAGTCTTAAGTTTTAAGTCTTATGGCTTAAGTCTTAAGTCTTAAGTCTTGAGTCTTATGTCTTATGTCTTAAGTCTTAAGGCCTTACGTCTTAAGTCTAACGTAATGGTTTCCATAGCAACCGTTGCTATAGTAATGGTTGTCATAGCAACCATCGCCATGGCAACCGTTGCTATGGTAATGGTTGTTATAACAACCGTCGCCATAGTAATCGTTGCTATGTTATTTGTTGCCATGTTAATGGTTGTCATAACAACGGTTGCTAGGGTAATGGTTGGGCTTCGTCCATAAATTACGTCACACTTTTTAGGGGGGAGGGGGTCTATGAAAATGTGACTAATTGTGACCAAGGGGGGGTGGGGACCTTTTCTTTTGTTATGTCACACTTTGTACTGTATACACGTGTCGAAAAGTTAGGTTCACTTTTTCCACTAATAGACTTTTCGACCTTTAGCCACCTATTGACGGCTTTCATCACTTATTGCCATCATTCGATTTCCGATCTGTGTATATATCCGTGCTGAAAGCAGACAACCCGGATGCAGAAGTGTGACTTAACCTTTAGTTTTGTTATTAAGTTTTCATTGTTGCCAGTACTGATTTCAATCGTTCAACTAGTTTTAACTTGCTTGAAGTGCAAATATCTCGTGCAAACGATTTTCTTCATGATTCGAATAAAATGTCGCAAAGTAAAGAAAACCTCTATTTAAAATTTTATGAAGCTTATAAATGTGGTCATCCAGATATACCGGGTCAAAAATTGCAAAATGAGGCCAATAAGATTTGGAGGAATTTGAAAGAAAAACATGCAGACGATAAAGACTCAACTTTTTTTAAACAAACAGTTCAAGAAGAAATAGAAGAGTTGAAAATACTTGCTACAAAAAGAAAAACTAAAAGTCTAAACTTCTTCATTCAAGTAAGGTACAGATTTTTCTTATAGGCTAGATAAATTTAATTGAAATAATATAGACATAATATATTTAAAGAAACAACGAAACAAAATTGTGAAGTGAGTATTTTTTTCAATTATCGAAAATTTTAGATTGGTAAAATTCTATTTTAATTAATTTTGGATTTTAATTTCGAGTTTTAATTTATCAAAGACGCAATGTATTAATGTATTAAAATAAATACAAATACCTTTAGAACTGAAAATTTAATTTAAAAATTTTAATTATGTTTTTTTATTTTTGTTAATTTATACATTACTTGTTCATTTACATTTCTAAATAAAGCAAATATTAATCAAAAATAGAATGTTGACGAAATATTTAATTTTTTGTAGGCCGCATCTGTAAAGTCAATTCTACAATCAGAAAGTGATAGAAGAAATACGGAATCCTCAAATGTTTCTTCAGAAAGTACTGGAACTTCTAATAAACCGTTTACTGTTGATGTGGTTGAGATAGAGTCTAATAATGAATTGCTAACAGAAAACGACTCTATTGATTCTCGTAAACGACCTAAACCTTCGCAAGAAGCTTCAGCTGTAAAAATTTCTTTGTATGGGAAAGAATTAGATCATCGTTTAACTTTTTGTGAATCGGGTTTAGCAACTGATAAAAACGAAGCTTTGATTACTTCAGTTAGAAAAAAATTAAATGCAGAAGTTAAAATTTTAAAAAATCTAAGGAGTCCAGTGCAGAACGTCAAAAAAAAAGTAGAGATTTGAAAAGATCAAGATTGGAAGAAGCCTGTGAATTAGATCCTACACTAGCAAAACAACTGAAGATAAGAGCAAAATCTAGCAGGCCACGTTTAGAAGAAGAACAAAGTGAATTACTGAGCACTATTTCTAAAATTGCAATTATTGGCAGCTCTGCACACGAAAAAAGAAGATCCGAAATTATTCGATCTTGTAAGACATTAGATGATCTTCACAACGCGTTGCTTAAAGAAGGATTCAAATTAAGTCGAAGTGCCACATATATTCGCCTTCATCCAAGAAATTTTAATACCATTGAAGGTAAGAGACACGTGCAAACTGCTCCAGTAAAATTGATTAAGGCTCGAACTGACGAAAGAAGAAAACATGTCGACACTGAATTTGCAGTAACGTCTGTTAGGTACTTGGAGCAATTAGCTTCACTTTTGGGACCTAAATCTGTCTTTTTCGTTTCTCAGGATGACAAAGCTCGTGTCCCGATAGGTGTGACTGCAGCTAATAAACAGGGTCCAATTCTAATGAATTTAGAATATCGAGTCACATTACCGGATCACGATTTTGTAGTTGCTGAGAAACATAAATTAATTCCTTCCGTTTACGCTGGGATTTCAATTAAAGAAAATGGATTCGGAGATCCAGATTCTGTGGGATACTCAGGACCCACTTACGTAGCAATACGCAGTGGAAAGCATTCCTCATCGACAGCTACATCCTACGCATGTGACTTCAAAAGACTGCTTGAACTAGAAGAATTCAATGAATTTAGCAAAACTACAACAGGATCAGTAAAGCCGGTAGTAATTATTTCAGTTGACGGTGGGCCGGACGAAAACCCCCGTTATAGCAAAGTTATTCGAGAGGCTATAAAGCATTTTAATGAATTTAATTTGGATGCTTTATACATTGTCACCAATGCTCCTGGTCGAAGTGCATATAACAGGTAAATATGTACACAATTTAAAATTTAAAAAAATTTCTATTACTAATAGTATCCTTTACTATTAATAATAGAAATAATTTTTTAAATAAAAAATTATACTTCCTGTACTAAGAATGTTTCATTATTAATTTATTTTATTTGTAGATCGGAACGACGGATGGCACCACTCAGTCGACTATTGTCCGGACTTATCTTACCACACGACCATTTTGGCAATCATTTAGATTCTGCGGGTAAAACGGTTGATAGGATATTAGAAGTGAAAAATTTCCAAAAAGCAGGAGAAATTCTTGCTGAAGTTTGGAATGAACTGGTTATTAACAATTATCCTGTTGTTGCTGAATTCATTGCACCTTCTGAAGAACCTGTGGAACTCGTTAAAGATCGTTTACCAGAAGGCCTTAGACAAGATTGGTATACTGCTCATGTTAGAGAATCGCAGTATCTCTTGCAGGTAAAAATATTTATTTTACATCATATTTATTTTTTATTTACATCCTTAGTTAAAAATGCATCTTGTAGTATTTTCTTGTATAATTATAAACTAAGATCTAAAAATTGACAGTTTTACCTACCGAGAAAAAAATCATCACTCGCCGACTAATGTTATTTTAAAAATTTTTTGTTTATAAATAATAATCTCTAAAATAGAATTAAAATAATTGTTTCTTAAAAATTGATTTCCTATTAGATCGTGAAATGTGATTCACTTGAATGCTGTGGACTAACAAGATCCGACCTTCGATTGATTTTACCAAACAGATTTCTTCAGCCACTAATGAGAGTAAAGCAAACAACATCCGGTCATTTTGAAGCGACAGATCTTAAATCTAACGACGGAAAATTTTTAACTCTTCTTCAACGTTCTACGCTCAAATTAGAACCTCCTATGGCGACTGAATATAAGGATATGCCTTATGATATGTATTGCCCTTCAGTACATGATCAACTTTATAGTCGAATCTGTAAGGATTGCGGGCTGTATTTCGCTTCACAAAAGTCCATGAAAGAACATGCGAAAATTGAACATCTACGAATCTCTAAGGCTACAAATCCTTTTAAATCTGTAACGACTCCATTACGTATGCAGTCCACTAGAATTGCTGCTCGACGTGCTAATGAAAAATTACGTATTATTTGCCACAAAGAAACCGGAGATGAAGATGCGGAATGGACTTCGGATGAAGATGAGACTGATTCACAAGATTGTGATAAATCTGGTACTTTACCAGTAGAAAATATATTAAAATGGATTACATGTCCATGGGAAACCGAGACTGATCAGTAAATTTTAAGAATTTATTTACTTTTTATTTTCTAATTAAGGTAGAACTTAATCAAAATAGACCAAATGTTTATGGTATTACAAAATATGTTACACATTATAATAAGAAAATTGTATGAATAAAAATATCAAATATATTTCTTGTTTTCAAAATATTAAAAAATCTACTTTATTTTTGTAAAATTAGATATTGACAGTGATTCATTTTGGAAAAATTTATAAAAGGGGGGTTTACGAATTGTGACGTAATTTAGAGGGAGGGGGTTCCTTCAGATGTTACGCAGTGTGACAAAGGGGGGAGGGGGTCAAAAATGGGCTAAAAACATGTGACGTAATTTATGGACGAAGCCTTGTTCATTAAAAAAAATTTAATAAATTATTATTTATTTATAATTTTACGCCACGAAACCCTATGATGTAGGCGCATTGCGCCTGCTTCTCCGACTGATTTTTTAACTTCTTGTTGTTATCTTATAATTTGAATGTAATTCAAGAATTGTTAAAAAAATTTTACTAGACTTTTATAGATAATAGGACTTAAAATTTTGAAAATTTTAACAGTATTAAATAATTTTAAAGATAACAAGAATTAATCAATTTTAAATTTCATTTTATTTTCATAAGCTTAATTTAATTTTAAATTATTCATTTAATTTATTATTTAAATTTTATTCTGTTTTTAGAATTGTAAACTTCTTTTTTTCTAAGTTTCTATGGTAATATTATTTTTAATGTGTCAAAATGTTTTGATTGCCGAATGTAGATATTACATATTTTATTTAAATAATAATAATTATGGATAAAGAAAGGGAAGTAAAACTTTCAATTAAACGTTATTCATTTTGCTTCCTCGTGAGGAAGCTTTGTAGTCGTTTAATTTACAAAATTTTTAAAAATCCTTTTAACAAATTTTCTTCTATATGGGACTATGTTATATAAGACCCTGAACAATTGTCCAGATGTATGTATGTGTGTGTGTATGTGTGTGTGTGTGTGTGTGGATCCCGATTTTTGTGAACACGATAACTTGAAGAGGTTTTAACGAATTTGGCTAAAATTTACCAGGTATATTTATCATAAAAATATCTCGAAATGGATTGATAGACTTTAAAAAATTCTCAAAAAAAATTTTTTTTTTGACTTTTTTCTAAAAAATTTTTTTTTTCAAAAAAATTTTTTTAAGTTGTTTATTGAAGTTAATATATAATAAAATCTTATTTTTTGCATCAAGACGAATCGATTGGTATATAAGAAGTATAAATTGTATGAGAATTTATAGAGTTAATCACAATTAAAGCTGAAAAAATCGCATTTTTATCAAAAAAATGAGTTCTTTCCGCAAAATTATGTTGCTGTATAAGAAAATCTTACTCATTTATTTCTAAAATCTTATTCATTACACCAAGACGGATCGATTGGTATATATAAAGTATATGTTTTACTTAAATTTATAGAATTAAAACCAATTATAGACAAAAAATTTGCACTTTTAATAAAAATTCATTTTTTCTTATAAATCATGTTGCTGTACAATAGAATGTTATTATTTATTAAAAAATAAATCAAAAATCTTATTTTTTGCATCAAGACGAATCGATTGATGTATATAAAGTATATATTCTATTGAAAATTATAGAATTAATTACAATTAAAGTTGAAAAATTCACTTTTTAACTAAAAATTTTTTTGTTTATTTAGATTCATATTACTGTATAAGAAAATTTTATTCTTTCTATTAAGACAAATGAACTTTATTTTATCAATGTTAAATTGTATTAAAAATGATTTAAAAATAAAATATATTTATCGTTAATGCTTCCTTCACGAGGAAGCAAATTTTTTTTGCTGATCGTAAAGAGGAATCAAAATGTTCATGTAATGAACATCTGGATTTACAACTTGTTTTCTTCATACTGTCTGTACTTTTAATATAAAATAAAACTAAAAATTTTTTTAGAATATTAAAATAATTATATCTCGTCGATATTTATTTATTTACTTCTATTGCTTTTTAATTATAATTAATCTCAAAATATTTTTAAAACAGTATTTTGTCCGCCATATTGGATCCGCCATTTTGAATTTTGAAAAATTAACATCAAATTCTTAATCAGTTACCCTAGAAACCCCAAGATACCGATTGATGTGAAAATCCAACTTTATGAAAAATCTATGCATTTAGAAACATTTTCTTGGGGTTAAACTCATACACAGAGGGGTTAACAATATGTAGAAATGAGTATCGCAAGGTTTTTTTTACTATTTGTCAAAGCACAAAACAATAAAATTAATTTCAAGAATGTGCCTTAAAAAGAAAAATTAAGTTTTCCAATACCTAAAAGTTTAAAAGTTCTAGAAATATGCCCATATCCGACTTGTTCGCAACAATTATATTTAGTGTGAGATTTTTTACCATTGGCTAGACCTTTTAAACGCAAGAAACATATTTTCGGGTATCGTTCGTCGTCCATTAAGAAGATTTTTTTCTATTAAACCTAAAGTTAATTTAAAAACGGTGGCAGATAGCTTTGTTGCTCCTAATTCGAATCTTAGTGCATAGCCGGAGGTATTTTTTGGTAACAATAATATATTTTTATAAAACGAGGTTTGTATTTTTTCTATCTCTTCTATATATCTCAATCCTCAGACAGGAATTGCGTAAAACAATATGCTCGTGACCAAAGATACAAATAATTTGTCTACCGGTTCCCAAATCGTAAGATTTAATCTATTGATCAAGGACGTCGCACCTACAGCTAAATTCGTTTTGCTCATGGTAGAATCTGTAGCCGTTTTAAAAGTTGACGAATTTGCAAAGGTTACCATAAGATATTCGTAACTAGAAACTACCTCCACCTCCTGGTCGTCCCCATATGCAAAGCGACCGTATTTATAGTTGTAAGCATGTCCTCCCTTTTTAAAAATGACTATTTTATTTTTTTGATATTTATTTCAAGACTATTCTTATCACAATATTTTTTAATTGCTTTCAAGGTTTTTTTCATGTTAATACAAGAGTCCGCAGGAATCGCAATGTCATCGACATATGCCAACAAGATAATTTTCACCAAGTGGTTTATCGAGACACCCCTAATTCCTTCGTCCTTCAAAAGCTGTTTTAAATGAGCTATAAATACGGTAAATAGCAAAGGGCTCATGACCTCCCACTGCAGGACCCCCCTGGTTACCTGTGTTTCCTTCGATATACCTCGCGAAATTTTGACTGAGACATTTGCCTTTTCATATAGATTTATTAATATCTGAGATCTCGAAAGGGATATCAGGTTTTTTTGGGAAGGTCGACTGGAGATAAGCGTGCCATTTATTTAAGTCTATTTCATCCCCTGTCCATTTTCGGAATCTAAAATTATTCACTGACTTCTAGAAGGTAGAAGAGTTCCTAGCAACTGTAATTTCGTTCAAAATTAAATTTTTGTAAGTTTGTGTTTTAGTTCGTTGTAAATTTTTGTATAACTTTTTTTAAAATATGGTTCACTACTAAATCTGTCAACTCAAAATTATTATTTTTACATGCTTTCAGTAAATCATTTAGTTCTCTTCTACATTCCCAACATTCATTATCTTACCAAGGCTTAGAATTTGTTTTTATTGTACTGTTTTTATTTCTTCTCATTCCTAAATTGGTCACGGTATCGTAAATATGATCAAGTAGATTTCATGTCATAACATTCACAACTGTGGATTCTACAAAGTTTTTCGGGAGCCCACTCCTTATTTGTTGATAATTATTCGTGCATTCTGTTTGTCACTTTAGATTGATCTTGACAATATTCTCATTATCTTCCCCTATGCCTCTAATTAAATTTACTCGAATCGGGAAGTGGTCTGAATTAGAAATTATAGTATGAACCTCAAAATCATTTATCCATTCCAGTCCTAGAAAATTAGACCATACCATATCTATTGTAGATTTACCTAGAGAGTTTATAAATGTGTAATTAGCTGGATTGTCACTATTTGTTCTACCATTTAAGACTATAAAACCATTATTTTCCATTGTCTCAATTAGTTTTCTTACCCTGTTATCTATTTTCTTATCATAATTCAACCTTTTACTATTTATTTGCAAAGTATCCGGTATAATATCATTATTAAGTTGATTTAAATTAGAGATGCGAGAATTAAAGTCCCCCCTATAAAGAAAGGTAAATTTGGGAATTTATTTATCAAATTTACTATCAAATCATCACATTCTACAAGGAAAGAGGCAATGTCGTTACTCGGTGAAATATAAACAGAGCCCAAAATAAATTCTGAGTCGAAACTCGTTAATTTGACAAAAATACAATATTTGGATATATAAAATGGCTCATGTTTATATTTACTTTTGTTAAAGGAGATAAGAAGACCTCCCTTCGCTCTTCCCTTTATAGCAGTTCTAGTCGCCTTGCTGAAAACCACGTTGACGTCTCCCAGATGAGTCACCATTGTTGACGTTGGGTCATTAACAGACCAAGTTTCACATAAACAGAGAACGTCCACGTCCTTGATTGCAGGAACCAGTGCCAAGACATTGCGTAATCCCCTGACGTTCCAGAAAAAAAGTTTTGAAGAATGTGTTTTGTTTTGGCGCTATTCAGGTTTGGGTTGTGTGTTTTTTTGCAAAGAGAAAGTGTTATCTAAGTAATAATCCTTGATTAATTTATCTAATTGTGAAGTTTTGGTCTTCTTAGTGTATTTTCTTTTGGTAAGGAGTTGATTAGTACCCAGAGATCTTACTCTCTTGCGGCTTGTTAAGGACAAAGTTGAGATTGATGAATCATCACTTTCCCAGTTGGAACGTAAGTCATCATTTTGAGAGTTTCCTGATTTGGAAAATAGGTACTTCTGGATGGTGAACAAGTCATATGTGACATTATCCATGAGAATTTTCCATCCTTTAATTATTGCTATTTTGCCTCGTTGCTCTAAAACAACCTTGGCTTCTCGCAAATTATCGTATTCCTTTTTCCTTTTTTCTCGAAGATGTTTCGTCATGTCATTCGCAAAACCCACTTCCAGGACTCGAAAGATTTTAGCATTTTGAAAAACAGCAGACTTACAGTTTCTGTTGACGAAAGATACAATGATTGGTCTGGAACCTTCCTGATTTCCTAGTCTTCTTACGTAGGAAATTTCAGTATCTTGGATATTCACGTCAGCTCTTGAAAAAATAGACTTCACTGTTTCTCGGAGGTTAGCATTCTCTTTGGGACTGTTCTTCACTTTAAACAAAACTAAATTGTTTTCTCTTTCTTTATTTGAGAGAAAATCAATTTTCGATTCACAATTCACTACCTTTTCCGTTAAAAACTATAATTCGCAATATCACGGGATAATTTTTCATTGTCTGATCTTAATGATTTTATTTCACCTTCTATAGAATCCACTTTTTTATTAAGAGAACACGTGTCGCTTTAAATATTAAGTAATAATTCTTTTAACTCCTCGTTGGTTGTCATTTCAACTTCAAATTTAAACCGTTTCAATCTCGAGAAAATACACATTCCTTATAATATAGAGAAGATTTTCTAAAAAATCCCGAGGTGGGACTGATATGTTGAATGAGTTTTAAAACATTTTCAAAAATCACTTGCAAGCATCACAGTGGGATTTTTTACAATCAACTTTTTAAAACTGTCTACAGCGCATAATTTTTAATCTGTTTGAGTGTTCTTTTTATAAAATTAAAGGATCTACGCTGTATAGACAGTTTTAGAAGTTAATTGTAAAAAAATTCCCATTTTGATGCTTGCAAGTGATTTTTGAAAATGTTTTAAAACTCATTTAACACATCAGGGCCATCTCGGGATTTTTTGGAAAATCTCCACACTATATTATAAGGTATAAATAAATTTAAAAAAAATCTGGCCCAAAGTTAAAAAAAATTAATTTGTTTATGAAAAATAATTCTTTTAATAAAAAATTTTTTAAAAAATTTTGTTTACATTTCTTAAAAGTCGAAAGAAAAATAAAACTTTCATTCTTTGACAACTTTTTCCTAAACTACTAAATTATTATAATAAATTTTTTTATTATTATTCAAATTATGAATTAATATAATATGAATTTCGGAAATTCATAACTCGAAAATTTAAATAATTAAACAAAATTAAAAAAATACGTATCTGTTTTTTTCGATACAGAATACAAAAAAAAAATTTTTGGCCGATTTTAACCCTTTCGTGCCTCCGGGACATATATGTCCTACTTAGAAAATTTTATGTAATTCTTATAAAAATTAACCAATTAATTTGCGCTAAATTGCTTTCTATTCCGAATGAATGTTGTTACAACTAAAAAAATAGTAAATTACAAAAAGTTGTCATATTTATTTTAAACAATAGAATAAACGTTGACTGTTTAAAAAAACAGTTATGTAACAAACTATACATTTCATTAACATTTAGTGAATAATTTTTAACAACACTTCGTTTTTTATGTTTTTGGGGTCGTTGATTACGAATCTTAAGTCAGATTAAAAAAATTCAAAATGGTAGATCTAATATGGCCGACAAATTTTTAAAAAAATTTCATATTTTTTAAAAATTGTATCAAACTTGCTTCCAAATTGTTACATAGGGATTTTTGGGGTCACTGATTACGAATCAGATGTCAGTTTTTCAAAATTCAAAATGGCGGATCCTATATGGCGGACAAGATTTTTAAAAATTGCTTGAATTTGCGTCCATATTGTTACTTGGGGGTTTTTGGGGTCGCTGATTGCAAATCAGAAGTCATATTTTAAAAATTTTCAAAATTCAAAATAGCGGACCAATATGGCGGACAAGAATTCAAAAAATTGCGTGAATTTGTATAATTTTGTAACTAATTTTAGATCATTTTTTTATTCCAAATTTTTTGTATAATTTATTTTTTATATAAAAATTAGGATCTAAAATTAATAATAAAATAAGAAGTTTATTTTTAGTAACAAACTAGTAATCAAATTCAAATCTAAAATTCTCTCCGTACTCAACGACCTTAAAAACTTTTGTATTTAATCCGCCATTTTGATTTTTGAAAACTGAAATAAGATTCGTAATCAGTGACCCTTAAAACCCTTAAGTAACGTTTTCAAAGCAAATTCAAACAAATTTTTGAAAATATCGTCCGCCATATTGGATCCGCCATTTTGAATTTTGAAAAACTGACATCGGATTCGTAATCAGCGACCCCGAAAACCCCCGAGAAACAATATTAAAGCAAATTCAAGCAATTTTTTGAAATGTTGTCCGCCATACTGGATCCGCCATTTTGATTTTTGAAATTTTTTTTAATCTGACTTCTGATTCGCAATCAGCGACCCCGAAAAGTGCCAAGTAACAACATTGACGCAAATTCAAGCAATTTTTTAAAATCTTGTCCGCCATATTGGATCCGCCATTTTGAATTTTTTAAAACTGACATCGGATTCGTAATCAGCGACCCCGAAAACTCCCGAGTACCAATTTGGAAGCAAATCCAATCGCTGGATTCCCCGCGGGCACGAAAGGGTTAAGAGGTTGACTAAAATCTCACGTGGAATTGCCCTTATATATATGTTTTTTTTTGGGTTTTTTTCGAAAAAAGAATTAGCTACGATTTTTGGAAATGAAAATTTGAAATCTTGAACTGATTCCAGATAAAACTGCGTTAGCACAATTTTGACTTATTTTAGGTAAACCTTAAGTGCTTGAAGACCATCGTGTGTAAATATATTGAACACAACTTTAAACGTCTGGCAACATTGCACATAATTTTCTACTCAAAACTAAATCTAAACAAGTCATACTAAACATTTGCAACCAAGCAAATCAAATCACAAAATAATGGTTTCTGTTTCGATTAGTTTAGTCAAGCGATAGAAAAACTTTATATAAATTCATTCCACATTAGAAGAATTATTTTTTTGAAGTATTCTTCCTTTTTTGTCAAAAGATTGACACCGACATTTATTGATAGTCACGATATAAGCCGCGGTATAAGCTTAGGGGCCGTCCATAAACCACGACGACAATTTTTCACCAATCTTTAACCACCCCCCATCCAATATGAAAAAAAATTGTTTACTTTATTGCAATTTTTTCACTCGGTGGTTTTTAGGGTCGCTTATTACGAATTTAATGTAAGTTTTTAAAAAATGGCGAAATTTTCTTTTTAATTTATGCAATTGAACTTAATTTTGTTACTCGGGAGTTCTAATACCAGTCAGGTAGGTGTAAATGTCCTAAGAACGCTCACTGATAATTGACTTCTGTATTAGCACTTGCGCCGACTTACAACCAGCGAGCGTGAATAAAAATTTTTTAAAATTTCTCTTCCCCATATTATATTAGCCACTTTGAACTTTTGAAAACAAACATCGTATTCGTAATGAGCGACCTTAAAAACCACCGAGTGACAAAATTAAGATTAATTGCATAAACTAAAAATATTGTTCCATATTGGATCCGCCATTTTGACTTATTGAAAACTAAAATCGAATTCGTAATTAGCGTAATCAAAATTTAAAAATTCAAAATGGCGGCTTCAAAATAACAATCAGCAAATTTCAAAGTTTACTGATTTTAAATTTTTTCGTTGGCCATTTTGGAGCCGCTATTTTAAATTTTTAAATTTTGACTAAAGATTTGGATTTAGAAACCTCCAAATCCCCTAAATCAGCATTTTAAGCGACACCAAAACTTTAGAATATTCATTCATATTCATATTTCATTTATTACCGAGATTTTCCTTTTAGATGCCACTATAGCGGTCATACACATTGGTGGCACGAATTATTTTTTGCTTTGGCACAATATTAATCCAGCTGCTTCGATAGATGTAGTAGGCTAGGGGTAATGAAACAGTTTGTAAAGTCTTTAGATAAAAAAGGGAAATGTTTCAAGTACCTGGAGCAAATATTTTCAGAGATATCTGATGCTAAATTAAAGGAAGGAATTTTTGTTGGGCCTCGAATTCGTAAACTAGTAAAAGATGAAAAATTTATCACAGTAATGAGTAAAAAGGAGAAAGCTGCATGGCTTAGTTTTAAGGGAGTTATTGAAAACTTTCTTGACAACCATAAGAGCGAGAATTGGGAACTAATAGTGAATGGTATGATCAAAATCTTTCAAAAATTGGGATGCTTGAAGAGTTTGAAGCTCCATTTCCTACATTCACATCTAAGTTACTTTTCCAAAAATTTAGGAGACTACAGCGAGGAACAGGAAGAACGGTTTCATCAAGATATTAATGAAATGAAGAGCAGATATCAAGGCAGATATATTGGCCGCCATATTGGATCCGACATTTTGAATTTTTAAAAACTGCCTAAAGATTCGTAATCATTGACCTTAAAAACCCCTGAGAAACAAGTTCAAAACAAATCTAATCAATTTTTAAAAAATTTTGTATTTTACATAAATTACATAAAATCTGACATGTTTTTTGGGGTTAGAAAAAAATCCTGACGTGATGGAGCAAATCTGACATCGGATTCATGTTCAGCGCATCAAAATACATAGGTGTATGGTACTGTGGACTTTCGCGCAGGGTACTTTTCTTTTTTTGTGGGGCTGTGTAATTAGCCAATAAGGAAATAAGACGCCCTTTTCATATTTTGGCTTGAAAGTGAAATTCCCCACATTTCCTTCCCCTACCAATTTCTTTTCCTCTCTTTCTACCTAACACGGAAAATGAAGAAAACATGATGCTCTTCTGTAAACCAAAGAAAGGGGCGTTTCTATCTTACCTATTCGTTTATCTTTCCTTCCTACGCTAAACTAAAAGATGAGACAATACCTCTTTCTCTTTCTCTTTATCATGCTTTCTCTCTCATACTGTGACAGAAAGAATGAGTATGAAGATTAATATAGTTAATTCAAACTATTTACATTTATTTACAGGTTGTTTTAATTTTTTGTATTGAAACACTTGCCGAGCAGACGAAATTATCAAAATTTGAGTACAAGATGTAACAACGCGAGGTACTCTGCTTATGGTGACACTACCGGAAACAAAAAGATGCCAAGTTCGATTTTTCACCATTAAACTAAAATTGTTAAAAAATTGAGACTTCACTTCCCAAAACAACAACTAACAACAGGTTTTTCATTAACTATCAACAGAGAAAATGTACAAACCAAGTTATTGGAAAAAACTTTCTGGTTTTTCAAAACAAATTGCTAATTATTTGAAATTACCAAATCCTGAGTTGTACACAGGTCTTAGTTTTCGTAGAACCTCGGCGACAATACTCGCTGATTATGGGGCTACTATGACTACACTCAAACGCCACGTAGCATTTTCATCCTAAAATTCTGTCGAAGGCCCAAATTTTGACGGATTGAAAAGTTTGTTTTTTAATACTTAGGAAGATTGGCCTAACACATGCGCTGCAGATAAATTATTATCTTATTAACAAGCACGATTTTTTCCAAAAAGGTTTTAAAGTAACATGTTTACAAGCAAAACAATTAGAGATTGATTAGAAAAGTTACAACCAAGCTTCTATTCTAGCCTCAAGTGTACAAATGCTCAAATAAACAATGGATTTTAAAAAAACTTTGCACAGACGAGTTTTTGGGATTTCTAATTACGAATCTAAAGTTATTTTTCAAAAATTCAAAATGTCGATTCCTATATGGCCGCAAAATTGTCATTTATTTCTATGAAACTGGGTACAAAAGGGTTTTTGGCATTTCAAATAACGAATCTAAAGTTAATTTTAAAAAATTCAAAATGTCGACTTGAATATGGCCGCAAAATTGTTATAATTTTGATTTATTTTGAATTTTAAAAAATTAATATTAGAAAAGTTAATATTGCAGAAATAAATAAAAACTGTGATTTATTTTTATCAACTTTTTACATAGATGTTTTGAATTCTGATTACGAATGTGAAGTTTTTTCTTAAAATTAAAATTTTTTAGTTGAGTATATTTGTGATATTTTAGAATAAGCTTTTGATTTACTGTTAATTGTATTTTTTGTGTAGCATTGCACTTTAGGCTTATTGTAAATGAAGATATTTTTATCTGGTCTTGAAAAAACTGTATATGTAGCCTGGTCTATGAAAAGAGACCTTACGTGTCAAAAAATCATTTTTTATTTTTTTGTTGATTCGGATGGAGTTTAAAACGCTTTTTAAGATGGTGAAAATCAAAAAGTCATAAGTTGATTAGAAGTTTTTAAAAAAAATTTTTAAAGTTAAAAGAAACAAGAAAAAACTGATTTTTTATTATTATACAAATTCAATTAACGAAGACGATAATTTTTTTATTATTTAGAAAAGTTGACAGTTTCTTTGACAAATGTCAACAGTTAAAATTCAAATAACGTAACGAAATAATTTAAAAATGAATATAAATTTTCTGCTAACGTTAAACAAAATCTGACGCTTTTAACAATTTAATTTAAAGAAACTTAATAATGTAAATTTCGCTGTCAGGCGCTAATTAATTTTAAAGCACAATTTATAAACTGAATTTCACTTAAATATCACAACCAAATTATTTATAACAATACCTCTGAGTTTCTCTCTCACTTAAAGGAAATTCTGCCTGAACGATTGGCAAGCAGAAATTGCCAACGGCGAGACACTACTGGCACGGTATTAAAAATTGGACTTACCCACGATGCTCCTCGTCAAAGGACTATGACTTTCTTTCTCTTACTGCCTCGGTACTCCAATTATAATTAATCCTTTTAGGAACTTTCAAGAAAACAACACTTTCACTGAAAAATAACTCTTCATTCTAAATTTACACTGAGGTCTTTACAATAACGAAAATCAGTAGCTCTCTTTTCCTCTAACATTCTTTTTTCCCTTTCTCTTTCTACCTCTCCGCGGGCCCTGACATCTATCACTTTCTCTCCAATTAACTATCCGCTGACACACTTTCTCGACTACTAGTGGGTCATCTGGCATATTAATTTTCTATCAATTACCATTACCATTTTATTCACTACCGATTTATAGTTAGGAGATTTCGTCGACAGGTTTTATAACGATCCACATTGTTACAATTCCATCCTCATGACCGAAACTACCTCGGGTTGGCATGATCAACTTTCTTCTTCCTCATTTTCTTCTCTGGCTTGGTATGACCTACTGAATATTCTCAGTCGTTCGCACTTTCGGAATCGCTCCTTGGTCCTCTGGCCGGTTTGGTGGTCCCGGTTGTGAAGATCTTGACTTAGTTGCCCTTGGTGTTTGATCAACACCCTCGATGTTCTCCTTCCTCAACTTGTTGTTTCTCCGTTTTTCTTTCTTTTTCGAGAGTTGCTAGTTGAGCAGTCGACCACACTTCTGCTGGAATCGGTGAAACGGCCTCACTTATCGGGCCTATTGCTCCCTCTACTTCTCTCTCCGGCGACTTTTATCTAAATTGGACAACAGCTGGCGCTAACGGTTCTCGTGTAGTTTCCTCCACTATAGGGAACATCAAAGACGACGTCGGCTCTCTATTTTCCTCCACTGGTTGAAATTCAGGGCAAGGACGATGGGCGGTCGGGCGCCTTCCTCAATGTCTGCTGCTCGGGGGAGTCACTACGAAGTCGAAAGATGGTCCATTGATACGTTGGGGTCTTCCCCTCCCACCTTTGTTCACATACGACATTTTCCCCTCTTCTTTACGGCTGTTCGGTTGCTTATCCGGGTTTTCTCCTAAAAATTTCAATTAATTAGTGACTTATCAATTATTATTTTCAGGTTCTATGTATTTTTTTAATTCGGATACGTGTATTTTCAGGATTCTACGACTATCACCGGCACGCAGGACATATACCGTCGGTGACAACATCTTTGCGATTTCGAATGGGCCTTTATACTTCGGTGCCAGTTTTGTCGCGAATTTTTGTGCGCCGCTCGACAGTTTTCTCAGTACTAGATCGCCCACTTTAAATATGACGTCTCTTTTATTTTTGTCATAATACTTAGGTTGTCTTACTCTCTCTTTGTTAATCAACCTGGCTACCATGTCTCTCAAAGCATCTAACCTTTTTACTCTATTCATCCACTCTTCAGGCTCAATTTTCACGACTCGACTATTACTCTCGACTTCTCTAAGCAAACCCTTTACTGGCTTCGGATGCTTACCGAAATTCAAGAAGGCGGGCAAAGTTTTGGTCGCCGCCTGTGTAGCAGTGTTTACCGCGTAACGGAATTCATGGACGTGAATATCCCAGTCGCGATGATCAGCTCCTATGAATGTAGAGATCGTCGTTTTCAGAGTTCTGTTACTCCTCTCTACTGGGTTGGCTTGTGGGTGGTAAGGTGGGGTGGTGATGTGTTTAACTCCATATGCTCACTAAGTCACTAAGTTTAAAGTATCACTGGTCCTCAATGGATTCAAACGCGGCTACGAACTCCTCTTCATCTTCCTGTAGCCACGACAACGCATCTGGGACACGATGTTGTGCACCTCTTCTGTGAACAATATCGAAGTCCCACTGCTGCATCTCTAGGGCCCACCTGGCTAAGCGTCCTTCTGGATCTTTTAAGTTCCAAGGCCATTTTAGGGCACTGTGATCGGGGATCACATGGAATTTATACCCTTCAATGTATGACCTAAATTTTTTTAACGACCACAACAACAACAGACACTTCTTCTCAGTCACGCTATAATTCCTTTCTGGCTCAGTCAGCACACGACTAATGCACATAATCGGATGTTTCCCGTCTTCAAAATCTTGAGTTAATACCGCTCCTATGGCAAAGTTACTGGGATCACATTGTGATTCGCATTTAACCGGGTTTACAATTAATTTCGCCTTATTCATTTTTTAACACGATTTTCCGCCATTTTACGTGTCTTCGAAAGTATCAGTGACTATTATTATATCGTCTAGATATCCTAAAACGTATGGCTCTACTTTCGGTCCTAGCAGGGCATCAATCAATCTCTGGAACGTCATTGGCGCATTCATCAGTCCAAAAGGCATCCTTCAAAATTGCCATAAGCCTGAACCTGGGATAGCGAAAGCGGTATATTTCTTGCTTTCCTCGGCCATTGGGATTTGGTGATATGCCAATTTTAAATCTACTTTTGACAAATACCTGGCTTTACGGAGCTTGTCAAGGATGTAATCCATTGAAGGTAGTGGATATCCGCATTTGATCGTCACTTTATTGACATCTCGATAATTCTTACATTGACGAAAGTCGTTTTCTCCCCTTCTCGTGATCACTGGCGCGCTCCTCCAACGGTTGGCAGATGACTCAATTATTTTCAATTTGTATAGATTCTCAGCATTGCCCTGAGCCCAAGTTAGCATGGCTGGGGACATCCTTCTGATAGCATGTTGCACAGGTGTTTCATATGTAACACGTATATGATGTTCTGTCAAGTCCGTCATTCCGTGTTCTTCTGACTCTGGCAACACCCATTTCTTTACTAGAGCTTAAAAAATGTCTTTTTATTCATCATCAAGCGCTAATATACCTGCACACTCGGCAAATATCTACTCTTCTTCCTTTTCTTCTTGTTTAATTCCAAACTCACGCCACGCTCCACCAAATACTCTCCACAATCCTTTTCCAAGCTTTACTTCTATCTCCCAGGCACATACCATTTTTAATGTAAAATTTATTCCTCTTACAGATTCTACTGTTAAAATTTAATTATACCAAATTGTTAAAAAATTATAAACAATTTTTTCCAAAAGAACACGATTTTTACAGAAAAAATTTCATTTCAGACGTATTTTCACCGGAAAAAAGCATGTTGATACTCTCAAAAGCTCAAAATATCGCGTCCATGGACCCTCAGCTACAAATCCTTAAAGCGACTAATTTTTTTTCAAATTGGCGTACGCTAATATGTCGGCTAAAACTAAAAAAATTACTCACATGGGTGATTTTCACGTAACGGTGCAATTTCAAGATCAGTTTTAAAAGAAAAAAAATTTTGTTTTTTAATGTTAAATATCACTTTTTTTCATCATTAGGGCATAATATAGTTGTAATTTGAACGGTTTTACTTCAGCTATAATTATAAAAGAATTATAACAAATTTTCGAAAATTGGCTGCCACGGAGCTGACCACCCTATGCATTGAATAATACTGCCGTCAACTGGGGCTACTTTATGTACGAGGTATATTTAATAAATAAAATTATTAAAAAGAACTTCTTTGTCAAAAAACCAAAAATAATTTAATTAAAATCCTTAAAACGATTAAAACTTCAACCGGTGAGGAACATAACGGCAAAAAATTAACTTTAATTAATATTTATAAGTTTTTCAAATTAGTTTTAAAACTATTTTTCTCATTTCTCTAATAACTTGAAGACTTTATTAGATATTAAATTGTTGTTTATTTAACCTTAAAATATTAAATTTAAGTTTCTGAAAAATATCATATTCAAAACGTTTAAAAAAGCTCCTATTGAAATGATGAGATTCAAAGTTATTTACATATGTGTTTAAATGATAGCATTATAATTATCATAATGTATTATTGTAAAATGTATATTTAAAAGGAAAAAGTGTTATTTATTTTCTAAGTAATTTAAAATTTGAAGAAAGGTTGTTCATTTTTAATAAATCATGATTTTAGCAAAATCTTAATGTTCTATTTTACATTTTGTTGTATAATATTTACAAAATTTTTTGTTTAATATCTTATTCTTTTTTAATTTACTCTGAAATATCTACACAAAAGATTTAATGAATAAGAAAGGATCAAAAAAATGTTTACGTAACATTATAAAAACAGAAAGATCAATGCACAAAGTAGCCCCATCCCGGGGTCTATTTTGTGCACAACTTTTAATGACTACAACTCCGACAAAAAAATTTATTTCATTGACTAACTCATTGGAAACCTTTAGAAGGAAGTATAACATAAGTAAAAGTTGATTTTCTTTTAATTCTGAATTTGAATAAATCACTGAGTTAAAAAAAGCATTTTGATGCAGAAAATAGCTCCAGCAAAAATATTTACTATTTATTATCAGCTTGACATAACCAGAGAATTTTATTTTCATAACATTATGAAATTAGCGCATAAAACTAACTTCAGAAAAGTATTCACAAATAAAAGCGTTACGATCAACAGTAACACTGTGCTTCTGCATGGTTGACATAAAGACATTTTAAATTAAGCACCAAAAGTAAAGGCGTGTTTTTTCGAATATTAAGGTGTTTTTTAATAAGTCAACGGTTGCCGAAGCACTGAAATATAAAAGGACACAACTATGTATGTCCTCTTCTATAATATGTGTTATTGTAGCAACTGTTGATCCATGAATTTGCACCTTCACACTGTACGCCACAGGCGCCACGGAACTGATATTTTATGTGACACCACGGAGCTGAAATTTGACATTTAAACTAACCTAACTCCAACAATTCTGCAAAATAATTATTTTCTTTGGGCAGATAATTTGTTTCTATTGTAATCTTCAAAAAAATCGTAATAATTACAACAGAGGGTGTTTAGATTAAAAGAATAGTAATACCACGGCACTGATCACTTTTTTGTGACCTTCACATTTTTACAAAAAAAATTGTTTTTGAGTGTAGAACTTCCAATTTTTGAACCTTTTTTTACTGATATTTGTTGCTAATGGATCTTATTTTAGATTGTAATTCTCAGATAACATTAAAAAATGTTCAATCTATTTTACATTTTATAATTTTATAAGAAGTATTAGAAGATGCATTACATGTACAAATTGTTTACCTATATACACAATTCATATTACAAAAATTCTTGTTTTCAGTTTCGGCGTTTTCAATAAAATTTCTGAATTTTAACATAAAATTTTAAAAAACGGACACGCCACGGAGCTGAAATTTTGGAGGGAATTCCGAAATTTATCAAAAATTATAATATCTTTTTGTACATATTTGTGGTTGCGAATAGGTTTTATATATACCTGTGAAATGTATCCATACCCAAGCAAAAATTTTTTATTTTGAATGTGTTTTCTGTGACGCCGCCAAATATTACAGTTACGTGCAAATCACCCACTTATGAAACATTGTGCTCCAACTTTTTCAAGTCACTGAAATCGCCTGAAACTCGTTACTCGGGGGTTCTTAGGGTCGCTGTTTACGAATATGATGCTAGTTTTCAAAAATTTAAAATGGCGGATCCAATATGGCAGACAAGTTTTGTAAAAATTTATTGGATTCACATGAAACTCGCTATTTCGGGGGTTTTTGGGGTCGCTGATTATGAATATGAGGCTAGTTTTCAAAAATTTAAAATGGCAGATCCAATATAGCGGACGAGTTTGGTAAAAATTAATTGGATTCACCTGAAACTCTCTACTCGGGGGTTTTTGGGGTCGCTGATTATGAATATGAAGTTAGTTTTCAAAAAAATTAAAATGGCGGATTCAATATGGCGGATCAGTTGTGTAAAAAGAATTTTTATTCACCTGAATCTTTCTTCTCGGGGGTTTCTTGGAGGCGCTGATGACGAATATGATGTCAGTTTTTAAAAATTTAACCCTGGTTGTGAGACACCCATATTCTAGCTTTTTACTCTAATATCTCGTTTAAATTCGTAAAAATTGAACATGTATCGCTATTGGACGGTACATTTTGTAATTAACTTTATGTTCCGTAAGTGACATTATTTTCTTTTAAGTGTCTTTGTGTATTTGATAACTTTATGAAGTTGACGGCGAAAATGTTCTATATGACTGACGCCCAGTTATCGGTTTAAGGTAATTTGAGTAGTTTATGAAATTTTGTTGTAGTTATTAAGATTAAATAAATCATTATGAAACCTATTTTTCATCAAAATAGATGTACTACATAAGATAATTTTTATAAACGATAATATCCTATTCGAGCTTAGAGAACACACTGTAAAGTCCCCGGGTGTCGCACACCCAGTGTGCTGTTTAAGAATGGATTCGTAAGTGTGCGCTTTAAAAGTTAAAATATCGAATTGGATCAAAACTCGTAACTCGAGGGTTTTTGGGGTACTGATTACAAATTCGGTGTAAGTCCTTCAAAATTCAAAATGACAGTTCCAATATGGCAGAATTTTTTAAAAATTATCCTGATTGACCTAAAACTGTTTACTTCTGGGTTTTCAAGATAACTGATTACTAATCTTGAAATCTAGCATCATATTCGTAAACAGCGACCCCAAACACCTCCGAGTAACGAGTTTTAGGCGATTTCAGTCACTTGAAAAAATTGGAGCACTATGTTTCATATGTGAGCCATTTTGTTAGTTTTAGCCGCCATATTAGCATTAATTTTACATTAAAAATAGTATGTGACGATTTTTTAAAATGCATTTTAATAAAATCAGTCAGAGAAGCAGGCGCAATGCGCCAACATCGTAGGTTTTCGTGGCCTAAAATAACAAAAAAAATAAATAATAATTTGTTAAAAGTAAGTTTTTTGATCTTAATATAATTTGTCTTTTGAGGTTTAGGCCAAAGAATCCAAATTTTCCATTAAAAATTTTCAGGGGAAAACATTCTAAAAAATTACATTTAATTATAAAAGTTATAAGTTATTAATTACAAAAATTATAAATTACAATAATTGAAAGAAATTTCCTTTCTATAACAGAAACGTGAGAATACATACGTGGTAAAGCATGTTTAATTTGTATTAGGAGTTGAGAAACAACTCCTCACCACTACCACTACATATTTAAATAAAAACCGCTGCCAAGTTGAAATTTTTTTTATAATTTTAGTGCTCATTTCATGAACACTTTACTTTCTCATAGAGATAAAAATAATAAAAAAACCGCTGCCAAGTTGTAAATTTTTTTTATAATTTTGGTGCTCATTTCATGAACACTTTACTTCCTCATCCTTTGTTAAAAAAGACATGGAGTGGAAAGGTCGAATGTATCGAAAAGTATCGAAGTAAAGAATGGGCAATGAGAATGTAAAATCTTAATAGAAGGGTATTTTTAAAATTGTTTGTACATGTGAAGGTGGCGCTGCAGTAGTATGTTATTTAAAAAGAGCGCGAATATATAAATTTTATTTTTGTTAAGAGAAAGTACTCATGATAAATCTAATTTTGCATTGTCAAAAAAAACGTCAACATTTCAAATATAAATAAGCAAATTATTAACTGAAAAAATTTGAATATTATTATTAATGAAATAATGGACTTGGACAATGGACATATAAAAACTAGCACCGTAGACGGCCGCTTGCGGCCGTCGGAGGAGCTAGTGGAGATAAAAATAATAGAAATATATGAATAACTTTTTATAAATATGGTAAAAGTGATTGAACTTTGAGTCAATTAATGTATTTTTAATGTTTAAATACCCTACAAAATAGTTACAATAATTTAATAGTTAAAAAACAATTTTCAAAAAAAAAAGTTGAGAAAATGTCATTTTTCACAATTTTTGTTTTTTAAAATACCAATAATTTCGAAATTTATTATCGAATTAGGTTCAAAAATAAGTCAAACGAAACGTTTTTTAATGTTCTACAAGTTGATAAAGATAATTTTTATGGGCAAAAAACGTTTTTTTGCAAAATTAAAATACAAAAAAAAATTTAAGTTAAACTTTATTAATACTAGCGACATATACCTCACTCGCTAAAGCTCGTTCGGTTGTATTTAAACTTATTTGTTTTTACTTATTTATTTTTATTTATTTGAACTAAGTAAATATTTACTGGACATAAATATTTTAATTTATGGTATCAAATAAATAGTTATTTGAACCAAATACAAATTACTTAAGTCAATTAAAAACCGCTGCCAAGTTGTATTTTTTTATAATTTTGGTGGTCATTTATGAACACTTTACTTCCTCATAGAGATAAAAATAATAGAAATATATGAATAACTTTTTATAAATATGGTAAAAGTGATTGAATTTTGGGTCAACCAATGTATTTTTAAATATTCTACAAGATGGTTACAATAATTTAATAGTTAAAAAAAAATTTCAAACAAAAAAGTTGAGAAAATGTCATTTTTCACAATTTTTGGTTTTTAAAATATCAATAATTTCAAAATTTATTATCGAATTAGGTTCAAAAATAGGTCAATTGAAGCGTTTTTTACTGCTCTACAAGTGGATAACGATAATTTTAAAGTTACTTTTACTTTTTCAACAAAATTTTTAATAAAATCTTATTTTCCAAAATTTTTTATTTTTAAAAGTTTAATAACTCCGGTTAATATGGACGAAAAATGTTCAATTAGGGCTCAATAGATGCGTCTAAAAAAACTCTACAAAATTATGGAAAAACATTTATAGGTGTCCTAACATTTTTTTAAAGTTATGGGCATAAAACGTTTTTTTGAAAAAGTAAAAATCCAAAAAAAATTTAGTTAAACTTTATTAATATATTAGAAAGTACTCTCATTTTATGTCCGCAAGTGAGATCTACAATTTAAAAAAAATTCAACCTAAAAGCTCTTGATGATTTTGAGATATTTATAAAAATGTGATGTTTACACACACACACACATACGGAATGACATTTTTTTAAAAATGTCATTTTTGAACTCCTGAGGTCAAACAACATAAAGATATGTCAAAAAATCGAACTTAAAAAATTTCGGTATTACAATACTTCCTCTATGAGGAAGTAATAGAAAAATTTGATCTAATAAATATTGCTTTAAATCAATTAAGAAAATTATTTGATTCAATAATGCATAGTTTTTAATTAAAATAAATATTTATTTGCATCAATAAAATAATTTTTTTGAAATAACTAAACTTAGAAGGTTAGGTTTTGAATGTTAGCCTGATTCTCTGGATAATTAGTAAGAAAAGGGCGAAGATACGTCTATTCTTTTCTCACTAATAGGATTTTCTGTAATGATGGGACATCGACATCGGAAACATCGATGTTTATAACCTCGATGTTTTAATTTCGATATTTTCGATGTATCGAGGGTTTTTTCCGATGTTTGATATTGATGTGAATTAAGTGGGGAAAAAGGATTTTTTTAAATATTTCCTTTTTTGCCTCTAACAGTTTGTGTTTTTTTATCTTTTAAACAATTGCTCTTATCGCATTGAAAATCTTTAAACACAAATTGTTATAGGGGAGCGTGGGGGAATTGGAGCCCCTTGTTAAGGAAAATTATTAAAAAAACTAACTTATCTTTATAATAATACATTGTTTTCGTCATTTTCTACTCATTTTGTTATTTATCTTTAATTATGTTTAATTAGAAACTTAAAAAGAGAAAGTAAATTGTAAAAAAAAATTTTTTTTTAAATACATTTTTTGACATCACCCAATTTGTTGGGTATTAGGAGCTTTTACTTGAAATTTAAAAAATTTCTATTCTTTAGGAATATTTTTTGTTTTATAATAGAAAAAGTGTTAATACTTACAATGCAGCCAAAACTTTAGACTTAGAATAAACTTTTTCCTAAATTTTAATTAAATAAAAAATTTAATTTTTTATTTTTTCCACGAAAAATTATTTTTTAATTAAAAGTTTTTTCATAAGGTGATATCTTTTACAATTTTCAAAGATTCTTTGGGCTGACACTAATTGAGCCCGCGCGTGCAATAACAGCAAGTGCGCGCGGTCGAAAGGGATAATACCAGTCAGGTAGCAGTGAGCGCCTCTGGGCTTCTCACTGCTACCTGACTGATATTATCCCTTTCGACCGCGCTCACTTGCTGTTATTGTACGCGCGGGTTCAATTCTCCCATTACTCCACAGAATTCTTACAGGCCAAAATTTTAATAAAAAAATAAAAATATAAACAAATTTTATTATCTTGATGTTTACACAAGTATACATATCTACACATATTTACCTATACACTGAAAGACTTTTCGTTTTAAAATTAAATATATTTTATTTCAAAAAGGGGAAAACGCTGTTTTTGTAGTATTTAATCATATGACTGTAATAGTTTTTAACAATACAATACTGAAAATTAGTATAGTCCATTTGGAAAATTAGTATAGTGTTATGTGGAATATTATCATAGAATTGAATTTAACATGTTTTATATGAGATATTGACAAGATTATTTCATATGTAAGTATAAAAATACTATAATTTAGAAAGAATGTTTTTGAACTTTAATATGATTCTATACCAAGCAAAAATGGTATAACACATGTTACCAAATATTGTAAGGGAATGACTCAATTTTTCATATGGCATCTTATTAAATGTTCTCCGAATCGTTCCGAGTATTTTTGTTCGCATCGTTCGCATACATTTTAATGGCTTAATGTTCTTAGTGTAAACAGTGCAAATTGTGCTTTTATATTTTAAGAAATCTTTTTACATACATGAAGTTTTAAATAATATTCATCAAAGAACAATACGCGATGAAAATTATTATTCTCAAGTTGTCTAATGTGTAACCTGTGTTACTAACATCGCATTGTTTTTGAGGTTAGGTTAAAGATCAAACTTTTATTTAAATAAATAATAATTATTGTGATTATAAATAATTATTGTAAATTATTATTTTTATTTTAATATTACTGTTAGTATTAATTGAAAATAAAGATTTTGAAATTATATTGTAATGGTTAAAATTTTTTACAATAAAAATATTTTATTTACAATTTTTCAATTAATTCAATTTTTATATTGAATAAAAATTATTCATATTGAGTTGAAAATTGTCCCATAATAAAAAAAATAATTTTCAACAATCAGTTTTAATGAATAGTGATTTTTATACTGTGACGTATGATTTTAAACTATTTTAATTTAGTATAAAAGTTCTGCTTACGTCAGGCAAAATCTAAAGCTTTTAACAAAAATAATAATATAAAATTTAAGTTAATAAATTTCGCCGTCAGGCGCCAATTAATTTTGAAGCTCAATTAATAAACTACTCGACTCTTTAACAACAACCCGACAAACAACAACACCTCTGAGACGCTCTCAATCGTCAGAGGAAATTCTGCCTGAACAAGTTGGCAAGCAGAAATGCCAACGACGAGACACGACTGGCACAGCACTGGCTCGATACTGACTCACCCAAGGACGCTTCTCGATCTCTCTCTTTCTGGCTTCTCGGCGGCTGTTTTCCTCGAGGATAAATTGGGGAATAATCCAAAAGAAAACAACTACACTTCAATTTACACTCTTTATTAATTCTCTTCTCGGCACGACACTCTAATTTCTCGACACACTCAAAATTTTACGAGAACTATCACACTTTCTCGACAAGTCTCTTAATACACTTACACGTCTCGTATGTCAACTATCTACACACATCGTAGATCAACTCTCCTACATCACTCGTAGGTCAACTGAATGCCAAAATGTCGGCGAAAACTAATGACACCTGTTTCTCGCTTTTCCTACACGTGCTCGGCTTCTTCAACTCTTCTTCTCTCTCGTTCCAACTGGCTCTACTCGCTCTATCTCTTTCTTACAGACAGCGGCTCTGCCCTCTAGTACTTTCTCCCCTACTAACTAGCCGCGCGACACACATTCACCACTGATAGTGGGTCACACGGCAGTTCCGACTTTCTAAATTACCATACCAATTAACGATCACGGTTCAGGGATAATTCCGACAGATGACATGACGATTCAGAATTTCGACAAAATAAAGAACGACAATTCACATCGTCACAATCCCCTCCCCATGACCGGTACTACTCCCAGTAGAACCGTCATTACCAATGACTAACTACTGTCCGATGTCAATTGAACTTTTTTTTATCCTATTTTACTTCACTATACTCACGGCTGTCCTCTCTTTCTTTATGGCACACGGCTCACGAAACTCGGCTCTCCTCTCTACCTCACACGGCTTACGGCTCTCCTCTCTACTATACTCGGCTCACGTAATTCGGCTCTCGTCTCTACGACACTCGGCTCACGAAATTCGGCTCTTCTCTCTACTATACTCGGCTCACGTAATTCGGCTTTCTTCTCTACTATACTTAGCTTACAAAACTCGGCTTTCCTCTCAAATTTTCTGACTTCAATGCTTTCTAACATCTCTGATCTCAAAGAAAAAAAATTTTTTTTTCTTAGGGTTAGGTCAGCTGTGACTCTCACAGCCTCTCCCCTCCCCTGGACTATAGGTACTGGGATCACATCCGTACCTTTAGTCCCACACTCGCTAGCATTGCCTTCAACTACACTTTGACAGAGTAAGCTCTCTTTACTCGGTCGGTTCTGGCACAGCTCTCACACAGTTCTCTTTCTCGGCTCTTCTTCTCCCGCTGTCGTGGCCCAAGTGTACAAGGCATCTCTATGCCCTCTAGGCACCGCTCTCCAAGACTGTCCGTATTGCCACACAATTCTGGCAGCTCAAAAAATTTATTCCGGGTGTTTTGCACACTAGGCATGACTCTACTTGAGTTTGACTCAGGGGGCATTGTTTGGCGTAATGTCCCTGTTGCTGACATTAAAAACAGATCCTCCTGGGACAATCTCTGGCCCGATGTCCTATAGATTGACACTGAAAACAAACTCTCATAAATTGCTTTGTTGCCGTTTGGGAACCATTTTGTTCTACATTTGGCAAACCAATTTGTTTGGCTCCTCCTGACACATTTCCTGCATACATGGCTAGGAATGCAATTTGCAAAGGTCCTGGCAAGATTTGTGGTGGGCGTGAACTGGCTACTTGACTCGCACTGCTGATTTCTGGGCTGTTGTCATAAGTGTCATGGCATCTATACATACACTTTCTGGCTTCTCTTTTATCCTGGCCTCGTTCGTCTCTTTAATTTCCTTGGTAGAGTGGTCACTACCACTCGACTCTGACTCCTCCTCTGACGTCGCTGCTTCTGATCTCACTATTTTCTTGAATCGGCTTTCTTCACGGCTGCTACAGGAAAACGCATCTTCTCCTTTGGTGGAGGGGGGGTGTATCTTTCGTCTAAGTCCCTGGCCTTCTCATAATTTCTTAGGATCTTTTCCATTTGGCTCAACGATTCGAAATACAACCTGTCTAATTGATGTCTGTATGCTGGCGTCAAGCCTTTATAGGCGATCTTGACTTGTTTCTTCTGGCTAAGAGGTCGCTTCATATGACCTAAGATTAATCTAAGGCTGGTCAGATATGGTGAGATTTTCTCCCCTTTACCCAGGGTTCTGGCTCTTAGTTCATCTATGACGTCATCATCGTCGACCGTCACCAAATACTCGTTTTTAAATCATTCGTCCGGAATGATTTTCAAGAATTAATTTCACGGCGCAACGACCTAAACCAACTGCTGGCAGTTTTCTGAAGGATGATTGGCAGCGCTTGCAATATTTCTTGATCAGAAAACTCTGACCAATCCTTACAGTCTTCCAAGCGCTCCAAGAACTCTTCGGCATTATCGTCATCACCAAAGAAATTTAAGTCCCAGTCCTTTAGTGTTCTAATCACTTTGGACCTTCGGCCGGACTTAATTTCTTTTTTTTCCTCCCACTACTCTGGCATTGACTTAGATCAATCTCAGACTCTGACTCACTTGTAGAGTCATCTAAGATTGATCTCTGGCTCTCCCACTCACTTCTCTTCGGTCTGTCGACACTCGTGTTTCCTCTTCGGCACTTTCTACTCACTCTATCACTAACGCTAAGTCTCTCGCTGTCACTACTTCCTTCATTGCTCTCGTCCTCTTTTCCTCTATTCAGTCTGGTTTCTCTCTCCCCTTTTCTCTGCCCTTCTTCTCTAATTTTACCCAATTTCCTAACATGACTTCTTTTTCTTCCCCCTCTACTACACACACTTCGTTCAGTCTCTTTTCTCACTGGCTTTCCTACCGGCTCTCCATTTCGTGGCACTCTTTGTTGATTTACACTGTCTTCATTCTCACTACTTCGGCTTGACTGGCTTCTAGGGGCGGGTGTGGGCCTCACTCTATCATTTGTGTGATATGATTGTGAGGTCTCGGCTACAGGAGTTTTTCCATGTGGGGACACGATGCGCGATTGTTGATGGTGCGTCAATTGATACCCGTCACCAATCTCGGCCCTACATTGGCTTTGTTGCAACTCCCACCCCCCTACAGAATACTAGTGATCTATCTTCTCGGCATACTCCATGAGTCATCTTATTTCTGGCGACAAACCCAACCGCGCGACTGAATCACGCAGGCTCTGAACATTTGGAGCCATTGTGGCTGACGTGATGGTGTGAAGCGATGTCATGACAGTGCTCGTTGTCATACTAAATTGAGCACTGGTAGTGGTGGGAGAAACTGTCGTTATACTGGCTGTTGACATGACTGGTGGTGGGGGTGTGTAATTTGGTGTGGACATAACGTTGGTCGGACTAGGTCTACTGTACGGTGTTCCAATTTCCGTTTTACTTTCCCCACTCCCGAGAGTTTTCCTGTCACAAATACGCTCAAAAATCTGGCTCGCCCCAGTGTCCGATTCCTCGTCATCTGCCGATGACATCTGACCACTTCTACGATAATTGACAAATGGAAATTTATCAATTTCTGGCTCTGGGAAGGCTTCCACTACAAAGATTTTATCAGAACTTCCGAGGTCGTACCTGTCACTAAATGGCACGTCGCTACCGCCGATTTGGGCTAATCTCACCTCGGCTCTTAACAACCTCTCTCTCAAAACTTGTGACGACCCGCTGATACACAATTGGTGTCTCAGTAATTTCGTCACTACTTGACCAATTTGCATGACTTTAATTGTTTCCCATGCTCGGCTAACGCATGGTACTTTAATTTGTTCGCTCATGCGTCTCTTGTAGTCCTGCATCTCGCTACTTGCCTTTGCCATTTCGAAGTAATAAAAAAAAATTCTAAGTTCGAATAATTTTTAATTTTAAGGGGGGTGCACGATCAGTATACACGGCCCTGTGCTGTCTTGAAAGCAAGGAAGTACCCACTGAAGGAGGGCCCCCTTTTAAAATTTTTCTTTTCTGGCAGACTGGTGACTCGACTCTCCCACTATCTCTTCTTCTCGTTCTCTCTCTCTTTCTCTCTCTCTGTGTGTAGCCGCAATTACTACTACTACTGAGCCACTTTTTCTGGCGCGCGCAAACTTTCTCTCGACTGCTGAAATTCAAATATCCCGGCGCGTCGTTTCTCTCGACCGTCCGGCGCACTACTTACAGTCACGTGACTAAGTCGAATTTTATTTCCGGTCTAACAAGTGCTTGGCATAAAATTTTGAGAAAATTTTTGATTTTGCACAAGTTTGTTGGGAATTTTTCTCAGAATTTTCTCACGAAACTGGCTTTCAGCAAAACAAAAAAAATTTTAATTGTTGATTTCAATTTTTTTTCACGGCAGGAAGTTTTTACAGTCTCAAAAGAAAAAAATAAATTCTAAATTTTAATGGCAAAGGCACTCTACAATTTTATTTTACACAATTTTTGGCAGTAATTTACTCATAATTTATGAATAAATAAATTCTGGCAGTGGCAAAATAAATCGGCAAACAATCTGGCAAATGAATTTTTGAATTTTCTTGGCAAAAAAAATCTATCTGGCTCTGGCAAATTGAAAATTCAAAATTTCGGCTTCTGGATATTGAATTTTGAACTCTCGGCTATTGACAAGAAAATGTCGGCTTTAGCAAATTAAAAATTCAGAATTCTGGCTCACAATTGTACAACACAATGGCAAAATATTTTTATTCAGACTCTTCTGAATTTTTATTTCGGCTCACCATACATTTCGGCTCAATATGATCACTTTCAGTCTGGCACAATAAATAATTTTAGTCGTGTCTCGGTTCTGGCCTGGCCCCACGTTGGGCGCTAAATTTTGTGACGTATGATTTTAAACTATTTTAATTTAGTATAAAAGTTCTGCTTACGTCAGGCAAAATCTGACGCTTTCAACATAAATAATAATATAAAATTTAAGTTAATAAATTTCGCCGTTAGGCGCCAATTAATTTTGAAGCTCAATTAATAAACTACTCGACTCTTTAACAACAACCCGACAAACAACAACACCTCTGAGACGCTCTCAATAGTCAGAGGAAATTCTGCCTGAACAAGTTGGCAAGCAGAAATGCCAACGACGAGACACGACTGGCACAGCACTGGCTCGATACTGACTCACCCAAGGACGCTTCTCGATCTCTCTCTTTCTGGCTTCTCGGCGGCTGTTTTCCTCGAGGATAAATTGGGGAATAATCCAAAAGAAAACAACTACACTTCAATTTACACTCTTTATTAATTCTCTTCTCGGCACGACACTCTAATTTCTCGACACACTCAAAATTTTACGAGAACTATCACACTTTCTCGACAAGTCTCTTAATACACTTACACGTCTCGTATGTCAACTATCTACACACATCGTAGATCAACTCTCCTACATCACTCGTAGGTCAACTGAATGCCAAAATGTCGGCGAAAACTAATGACACCTGTTTCTCGCTTTTCCTACACGTGCTCGGCTTCTTCAACTCTTCTTCTCTCTCGTTCCAACTGGCTCTACTCGTTCTATCTCTTTCTTACAGACAGCGGCTCTGCCCTCTAGTACTTTCTCCCCTACTAACTAGCCGCGCGACACACATTCACCACTGATAGTGGGTCACACGGCAGTTCCGACTTTCTAAATTACCATACCAATTAACGATCACGGTTCAGGGATAATTCCGACAGATGACATGACGATTCAGAATTTCGACAAAATAAAGAACGACAATTCACATCGTCACAATACTTAATATTCTTAAATTTTTTAAATAACTTGATTTCTCGCAGGTGCAGAAATATGTCTAGATTTAATATATAAGACCAGCTAAAAGAGGACTATCATATGTTTTTCTGAAATATGCGTACGACTTTTAAAGGTAAGGTTAGGATAGGTTTTAGATATAATATGTGTATAGTATATTGCGACAAGGTTTGTGAATGGTGTGTCACGTCTGTATAAAACTTACATATATGTTATCTGCGAATCATTGAGAAGAATTCAATAGAAATAAAACTCCCCTCATTGGTTAAAGTGCCTGCGCTAATTTAAAAAATTTTTATATTCATGAAAATGCATTAATACTACCACGGTGTGTCTGGAGCAACTTTAATTGACACTGTTTTGCATATGGGATTTTTTTGTGGGTTATTGTTCTCTTATTTCCTACAAACAATTTAAGATCAAAAACGTAATTTTCCGTCGGGCGGAAATTAAGAAAAGTGGATTTTATTTCTTGAATTTTTAAAATTTTGAATTTCTTTAAATTATTATCTTTAAATTTCTCTAAAAACTGTAATAAATTATTTTAATAATTAATTTTTGTAAAAATATATATGTTTTGTAAAAAACAAGTCCATACAATTAAAATTTAATTATTTTTAAACACTTCATTGCATGGTAAAGTTGAAAACTGTAATCGATATGAGTAGAATCGATATTCAATTGTTTAATAACCTATAATTAATAGTTTATCATGGTCTAATTAACAACAACAGACATGAGTAATATTCATAAAAAAGTAGGATTCCACGATGAAAATCGTGAGAGAGTGTGTTTGATGTGTTTAACAAAAAGTACTAGATCTATGAAAACACAGCACGTGAAAATTTTTTCAAATGGAAAAGTCGAGGCGATGATAAAAGATCTTTTTGACTTTGATGCAAATGACGAACGTTTACCAAATGCTGTTTGTGGTGGATGTCTTAGAAATTTATATCGATTTAAAAGCGGTTCTTTAAAAAATGTACAGCTTCCAGATCTATCAGATTTTTATAAACGCAAGGTCTCTACCAGATCAACTAGTTGTTTAGAATGCTGTTGTAAAAATTGTGAACTTGCAAGAGAACCTCTTTTTAAGAAAGTTACAAATGGCAGTTCAACTCCTCAAAAAAATGTCGATGATTTAAAAGCAACCAAACATAAACGTAAGTAGATAATAGTTTTTTACAAAGGGTTATTCAAAAAATACGTAACGATTTTTAGGGGAGGGGGGCCAAGCTATTTGTTACGGTCATCAGAAAAAATAGCGCTAATGTATACAACATTGCGTTACATGGGGGGAGGGGGGATTCCAATTTTCTAAAAATAGCGTTACGTATTTTTTGAATGGACCCTAAAATGTAAAAAAATCTTATTGTCATAAAAGGCAAAACAAATATATTTTTTGCAGTTAATGAAGAATATGTTAGTAAAAATTGTAAAAAAATGAAGCCTGAGAAAATATGCAGTTCTTGTTTTTCTCTATTGGCTGATGGAAAACGTCACATCTGTAAATCTGATCGCATTAATAACTTACAACAAATGATAAATGAACAATTGAAAGCAAAGGAAAGAGATCAAATTGTTTCTTCTTTAGTAAAGAAAAAATTTTCTGATTCGGAAAATAAAGAAAATTGCAATATTAAATTTTCTCAACGTACTGGAAAACCTATTAATATACTTGTAAATCACCAGAGTCAACAAAGGTTAGTTAAAAAATCGGCAATGATTTCTCTTGATACCATGCAAAAGATTCAAACTAGCTTTAATCTGAGTCAAAACGCAACTGTGGGAATCGCTTCAATCATCCGTAAAAACGCAGATAAAATTTCAATTGAATCTAACTTGAGACAAAACCTTTTACTTGCTATTCATAATGTAGATGATTTTTTTGTGTAGAAGAATATAATCTTAAAAATTTGAAAGCAAACAATATCTCAGACAATGAACAATATGTAGTTTACTGTAAGGATTTAGATGGTTTTATTCAGCATGTAAAACAAAAACGCCAAGTGTCTCAAGTGCATCTGAAATTCGGAATCGATGGTGGAGGGAAATTTCTTAAAGTGTGTTTGTCAATTCAAGAAAATAAAAATAATTTGGAACAAGTTTCTGGTTCAAATACGCAACAAAAAAGTCAAGAACTTCATGCTATACATCGATTTCAAGATTCTGGAGTGAAAAAACTTTTCATTCTTGGTATAGCACAATCGAGTCAAGAAAATTATGAAAATGCTTCCTTGTTATGGTCTACAATTGGCATAAACAAATTTGAAGGCTCTGTGGCAACTGATCTAAAGCTTACAAATATTTTGATTGGCATTATGGGACACAGCAGTATTCATCCTTGCACATGGTGTATAGCAGAAAAAAGCAATCTTCATGAGAGAGCTGAGTTGAGGACAATTGGTAACATCTCAGACAGTTTCGCTGCATGGCAAGCTGCAGGAAGTAAACAGAAAGATGCTAAACACTACAATAATTGCATACATCTACCAGTGTTCGCAGGTGATTCTAATAAACTTATTTTGGATATAATTCCGCCACCGGAGCTTCATTTGTAAATGAGAGTGGTAAACAAAATTTTCAATCACATGCTTCAAGATTTTAATCAAAAAACTTTAGATTGGGCAAAATCGTGCCACGTAGAACGTGATGTAACTCATGGGGGTTCAAGTTTCAGTGGAAATTCCTGCAAAAAGTTGCTCGAAAAAATTGACGTCTTACGCTCAAAATGTCGAATCGCTTGTTTGAAGTATGTCAAAGCTTTAGAAGATTTCCATTTAGTTGTAAAAGCCTGTTTTTGCAAACTCTTCAACCAAATTTTAAAGAGTGCATTGCTAATTTTAGAAAAAGTTACTGCGATTTAGAAATTTCAATAACACCCAAGGTTCACGCAGTGTTTTTTCACAACGAAGATTTTTGTGTCAAAAATAAACAGGCATTAGGTTTCTTTAGCGAGCAAGCAATGGAATCTGTTCATTTTGATTTTAATTCTGTTTGGAGTAAATACAAGGTGCATGTTCAGAATCCACTGTACATGAATCGTTTGTTAAACGCCGTTTGTGAATTTAATGGGCTGCATATTTAAATATTAAATAAAGATTTATAAAATAAAATTTATTTCACTACGCAGAACTACGTGCTTTCTTAATTTATTTAATTTAAAATTCCGAAAAAAGTTTAATTAATATATACCACTTGATTTTAAATTATAATTAAAAAGTATAGAAAAATGTTTTTATAAATTAACTAATATTGATTATATTAATGTAGTTTCTACAAAATATATGTATAATATAAACTTACAACTAAATTTCTTTTTTATAATTTTCAGAAAAAAAAATTAATCGCAATTTATCAAAAAAATTCAAAAATTGCGAATTTCAAATAATAAAATCCACTTTTCTCAATTTCCGCCCAACGGATAATTACGTTTTTGATCTTAAATTGTTTGTAGGAAATAAGAGAACAATAAACCACAAAAAAATCCCATATGCAAAACAGTGTCAATTAAAGTTGCTCCAGACACACCGTACTACGCAAGCGCAGTAGATTTTGTAAATTCGCATTGTGATTGTTTGACGCATTTTTTTTCTTTTAAAGATACGTCCAAATTTTAATATAGTCTGTATGAAAAAGTGATAGATTTCTTCCAAATATTTAATACATTTTTTCCATTAATTGGAATCAATATATTAGTTGTAGTCGTTGAAAAGGTTAGCATGCGCCATATTAATTTTTGAAACGAAAACACGGTTTTCCCCACTTTGAAACGCTGCCATGTTAAAGTTTCATATATTTTTAATCATTTTTTAAAACGAAAAGTCTTTCAGTGTAATATAATGAAAAAACAGAACTAAATAATACGATTTTAACTACTTATGGTGATGTTTAGAAATATTTTGCATTTTACAACGAAAACTCAAAAAATACATTTTCCCTTGTCTTTACTAAAAATTTGTCAAGAATGTAATCGTTTGTTTTGGAATGATATAAACAAAGGTTGTAGAAAATTTTCTAGACATTGCAGCGAATTTTAAGGCTTTTAAGTACGTGAAATTTAAAAGCTCCCATTACCCCACGCTCCCCTACACAAAAAATAAAAAAGATATTTCAAAAATAATATTTGCCTATCTTTTAGTACTTTTGACCCATTTTTCCCTACATTTTTTATTAAAACCAGCCAATATCGTAGGTTTTAACTTGTCCAAAATGTGAATCATCTGAAAATGCTATATGGAGCGTTCCATGGCTCTATGAACCGACGAAATTTTGGTTTTGCTTATTCCCAAGCAGCACGGAATATAACCTTAAAATGAAGAGAATATTACATTTCATATTCGGAATATTCTATTAGGGATCTTAAAGTAATATTAAAATGTCCGCCTCACAGAAATATTCCAAAAATAACATTGAGGGAATGTTTCACGGTAATTTCGAAGTAATATTCCAGGATGATGTTGAGGCAATGTTCCACCGTAATATTAATAAAATATTCCAAGGTAATGTTGAATGAATATTAAGGGAATATTCCCTGGAAACATTCCAAAATTTCATACTTTGAAAAAATTTGACTTTTTTTCTCTTTATCTTCTTTCTTTAGTAAAAACGATTTTAAATGGTATTTTCAACATATTTAATATTATCTGGGAACATTCCCTCAACATTACCCTGGAATATTCCATTAATATTACGGTGGAACATTCCTTTAACATCATCCTGGAATATTACTTCGATATAACCGTGGAACATTCTCTAAATGTTATCTTGGAATATTCCTGTGCAGCGGACATTTTAATATTACTTTAAGATTTCTGGAACATTCCGATTATGAAATGCAATATTCCCTTCAATTTAAGGTTATATTCCGTGATACTTGGGTACTTTGTAATTTGATAGTGTTTAGGGTACTAAATAAGTGTGCCAAAAAGTTTTACAAAATTTTTAATATTTTGCAAGATATTTGCAAGGGAGCGTTCATAAATCATGTCACGTTTTTTGAGAGGAGGGTGGAGGGTCTCTACTAAACGTGACACAATGTATTTGTACATGTGAAATTGCATGAAATTTGTTTGACAGGGGGAGGGGGGGTGGTATAAAATCCCGAAAAATTGCGTGACATCATTTGTGAACGCTCTTCAATCAAATAATTTCAACACTTTTTTTCAGGAATTTTTATCTCGTAAAATATATAAAAATGCTGTTTTATTAATTTTTTTTATTAATTTTTGAAATTTTTACTACACTATTCTTACGCACGTCACTGTCACCAATATTGTTACAATATATATTGTAACAATATTGTTACGACAAATTTGTCTAGACTTTAGGTTTTTGCAAGTCTAGACAATATAGTTGTATAATAATATAAATTTTTCTTTCTAAACCAGAGTTTGAACATTTACAAAATTAAAACCTTATAGTGGTTAGAAAATGTAAAAAACTATTAATATTTATAAAAATATAAATTATTTTATTTAAAATCATTGTGTAATAAGACAAAAATTATGAAGTGACATTTTAAAAAATTGTCATTGTACATTATACGAAATGTTATTTTTACGCATTCTCTTACTAAATCTTTTATTTCGTCCGCTATCCTGGATTCGCCATTTTGTATTTTTAAAAAGTGACTTTGGATTTATAATCAGTGGAATTTTACTGAAAATCAGTTGAAAAGTACTAAAATATCAGTCATTCTTTACTGATTGTTATTTTATTGTGATTTATTTATTATTGTAAATTTCTGTCAAACAAATAATTTTACTAAAAGTCAGTTAAAAATTACACTTACAGAAAGATAAGTCATTTTTCACTGATTATATATTGAAAAAATTATTGTTGATTTTTGTCAAACAAATAAATAAGTAAATACACAAGTAAATAAATAAGTTCCCTTTACAACACACACAGCGCAGCATTAGCGAGTGAGGTATTTACGTATATTTAAAAAAATTTCAACAGACACTACGTGCATCAACGAACCTTAAAAAATTCAACAATTTATATTATCAATCGTTTATTAAATCTATATGTATATATGATTTGTGTATATGTAGGAGTTTATATCTGCATATGAGTCAGTATACATGTGTATGTAATTTATGTACATGTGTGAGTATACATGTACATGTGATTAGTGTATATGTGTGAGTATATATGTGTGGGTGTTTTGCGCGCATGCTTGATATTCATAAAACACTACTGCGCATGCCTGATATTCATAGAACACTACTGCACATGCGTAACATTGATAGAACACTACTGCGCATGCGTAACATTGATAGAACACTACTGTGCATGCGTAACATTGATAGAACACTACTACGCATGCGTGAAACTGATATAATACTACTGCGCATCTGTGACATTGATAGAATACTACTGCGCATGTCTGATATTCATAGAACACTACTGCGCATGCGTGACACTGATCGAATACTACTTTGCATGTGTGACATTGATAGAATACTACTGCGCATGCGTGACATTGATAGAATACTACTGTGCATGTGTAACATTGATAAAACACTACTGCGCATGCGTGACATTCATGGAATACTACTGCGCATGCGTGACAAGATATGTATGTGTTTTGTGTGTATGTGTAACATTTATGAGTATGTGTTTTTTGGGCATGTGTGAGTGAAGTATTTTCAAAGATAGTTAGACAGAATAGAAAGAGGTGTGAGTCGGTCGGTCGGCCAGTCAGTCGTTCTCTAACTTAATATAATAGAGTGGATATCAGAAAGTACTCTCACTTTATGTCCGCAGGTGAGATCTACAATTTAAAAAAAATCAACCCAAAAGCTCTTCATGATTTCGAGATATTTATGAAAATGTGATGTTTACACACACACACACACACACATACTTCCTCTATGAGGAAGTAATATATGAATAACTTTTTATAAATATGGTAAAAGTGATTGAATTTTGGGTCAATAAATGTATTTTTAAATACCCTACAAAATAGTTACAATAATTTAATAGTTAAACAACAATTTGCAAACAAAAATGTTGAGAAAATGTCATTTTTCACAATTTTTGGTTTTTAAAATACCAATAATTTCGAAATGTATTATCGAATTAGGTTCAAAAATAAGACAAACGAAACGTTTTTTAATGCTCTACAAGTTGATAACGATAATTTTAAAGTTACTTCTACGTTTTTCAACAAAATTTTCAAAAGTCTTCTTTTACAAAATTTTTGAATTTTAAAAGTTTAATAACTCCGGTTAATATGGACAATAAATGTTCAATTAGGGCTCAAAAGATTAATCTATCTCAAAGTACTCTTATCTTATGTCCGCAGGTGAGATCTACAATTTAAAAAAAAATTCAACCCAAAAGCTCTTCATGATTTTGAGATATTTAAAAATGTCATTTTTGAACTCCTAAGGTCAAATAACATAAAGATATGTCAAAAAATCGAACTCGAAAAATTTTGGTATTACAATACTTCCTCTATATAAGGAGTAATAAAATTAGAAAGTTATGATAAATCAATTCAAACCTTTTTTTTTAGTTGTTTCTCAACTCGTAAAACAAATTAAACATGCTTTACCACGTATGTATTCTCATATTTCTGTTAAAGAAAGAAAATTTCTTTCAATTATTGTAATTTATAATTTTTGTAATTAATAACTTGTAATTTTTATAATTAAATATAATTTTTTAGAATGTTTTCTCTTGAAAAAGATGGTGGTCACAATCGAACGTCGAGACAATTATATTAATAATAAAAACCGCTGCTAAGTTGTATATTTTTTATAATTTTGGTGCTCATTTCATGAACACTTTACTTCCTTATGAAGATAAAAATAATAGAAATATATGAATAACTTTTTATAAATATGGTAAAAATGATTAAATTTTGAGTTAATAAATGTATTTTTAAATACTCTACAAGATAGTTACAATAATTTAATAGTTAAATTAAAATTTTCAAACAAAAAAGTTGAGAAAAAGTCATTTTTTACAATTTTTGGTTTTTAAAATACTAATAATTTCGAAATTTATTATCGAATTAGGTTCCAAAATAGATCAATGGAAGCGTTTTTTAATGCTCTATAAGTTGATAACGATAATTTTAAAGTTACTTTTACGTTTTTCAACAAAATTTTTAATAAAATCTTATTTTCCAAAATTTTTGATTTTTAAAAGTTATAACTTCGGTTAATATGGACAATAAATCTTCATTTAGGGCTCAAAAGATGCGTCTAGAAAAACTCTACAAAATTATGGAAAAACATTTATAGGTGCCCTAACATTTTTTTAAAGTTATGGTCAAAAAACGTTTGTTTGCAAAATTAAAAATAAAAAAAAATTTACTTAAACTTTATTAAAATATCAGAAAGTACTCTCACTTTATGTTCGCAGGTGAGATCTACAATATAAAAAAAATCAACCCAATCAACCAACTGAATAAAATTAAGAACGGGCACTGACACGCATTTTACACGGCCGGTGTTTGTCACAGTACGGATTCTGTGCTTTTCTTCTCTCAGTGCAAGTTAAATAAATACAATGAAAGAGATAAACAAATTTGTATTAGATGTTTGGTTACATTTACTTTAAAAACTTTGTTTATACGAGTTCGTGCTTACGCTGTAAAGCAGCGCCCATGCGCTAAAGCCATAAACCACTGCGTACTACAAATCCTTGATTTTTTCTCCGTACAGGACGTCCCTGGGATATCCTGAATATCCCGGTTATATGAGAGATCTTTGTATGCTTGTGCATGTAACCAGGGCATCTCCACGTGGTGACGGTGGATAACGGATCCATACTGGCTGAGTCTCTGGTTTAACGTCTTGATGCCGTCATAACAGGCACAAGTAAAAAGTGTTTTACGATGCAGGGTCTCGGAAGCTCAGTATCACCGGCTGGTCAGAGTGGGAAAGCGGGCTCGCAGGCGTCATCATCAGACAACCGTAGTTTTTATCAGTTGGCGACTTGGCTGATAAGGAATATGATGCTACAAGAAGTACTCGCAAAGCAAACAATCATGATTGTATCCGGGATAAGAACATGTTTTGTTTTGTTTGTGGAAAATATAAAGTGAACAAGTTGCGCAGAAAAATGAATGATACATGTAGAAAAATATATCACTCAAATTTTAGAAGTGTGCTCAGACGTTGGAATGAAAATAAAAGTGATGCGGTTTTAAAATATATTTTACCCACAATATGGTCAGCATCTAAATCAAAAGTTGATTGCTAGTTTTGCAATAAAAAAGTGGAAGGATTCAATGTAAGAACAAAGTCGAGAATATATTATCTGTTATATCAGCAAAATGCCATACAGAGACTGATACTAACAATGTGAATGACAGTTCTTCAACCGATCCAGCTACATATAATGAAGGTGCACTAGTAGATAGCTCTGATGAAAAAGATGGCGAGGAATATGTAGCAAAACAAACAAAAGAGAAACTTGTAAAGTTATTTGATTAAATAACTGAGATGAAAGGTGACATTTATGTTCCTGAAGAATGGAGATTGTTTATAGACTCCTCGAAACGAAGTCTTAAAGCAGTTCTGTTGCATAATGGGAACCATTACGCAAGTTTACCAATAGCTCACTCAGTACGATTAAAAGAAACATACGAAAATATGCGACACGTATTAGATTAAATTCGTTACAATAAACATAAATGGAAAGTTTTTGGTGACTTAAAACTATAACAATTCTTTTAGGACAAAAATCAGGGTACACTAAGTATCCCTGCTTTATCCGTTTATGGGACAGCAGAGATCGTGCGAATCATTATAAAAAGAAGAGTTGGCAAACGAAAGAAAGACTCGAGCCAGGTAATAAGAATGTACTAAAGCAGACCACAAATCCGTAAAATGTTTCGCGATCAACAATTCGTGAGTACAATGACCGAAATAGAAAAAGCTGCGTGGATCAGTTTCAAAGACGTGACAGCAAAGTTTTTGGGAAATCACAAAATTCCTGACTACGAAACTATCGTTGCTATTAAGATCTCAGAGGTGTTGAAAAAATATGGCAAGGGAAATGGGATATAAACATGATGGCAGGCTACTGTTGGCTATTGAAAAGAGACATTGAAACAAATGATTCTAAAAAGATAAGGAACCTACTACACAGACATTTGAAAATAAGAAAAAAAGGTACAATCGAAATAAAGATTTAAACAACTCAAAATACATAAACGGATTTATAGATCAAAATTTCCATAATATCAAAATTCTGGAATGAAATTTTTAGATTTTTTATGTTATCTCAAAACCCTAACGTGATATGGTTAAACAGACTTCAGATTCACCTTTGGCGACCCCAAAAATATAAGGCTATCATAGTACGGCTTAAAAATAAAAATTTTTCTTGATTTAAAAATTTTGGAGACAAATTTTTTGAAGATTATTTCAAAACTCTGGCATGATAGAGTTAAAAAGACTTTAGATTCAGCTTTAGCGACGCCATAAACATAAGGCAGTGATAGTAAAGACTTAAAAATAAAAATCTTTTTTGAATTAAAAATTTTAGGGTCAAATTTTTTAATTTAAAAAAATTTGGTTATTTTAAAACCCTGGCGTGATGGGGTTAACTCCTTGGCAGTCGATGACCTGTATACACGTCATGGTGCAGGTAGGCTCAAACTGTCGATGACGTGTATAGACGCAAGAAGACTTTTGGCTACAAAAACACACAGTATTTGTCCACAAATTGATACTCGGGGGTTTTCGGGGTCGCTGATTACGAATTCGATATTAAATTTTGAAAATTAAAAATGGCGGATCTAATATGGTGGACGACATTCACAAAAATTCATCAGATTCACTTGGAACTTGTTACTCAAGAGTAAAAATTTTGCATTTTTATCAAAAAATGAGTTCTTTCCGCAAAATTATGTTGCTGTATAAGAAAATCTTACTCATTTATTTCCAAAATCTTATTATTTGCAGCAAGATGGATTGATTGGTATATATAAAGTATATATTGTATTTAAATTTATAGAATTAAAACCAATTATAGACAAAAAATTTGCACTTTTAATAAAAATTCATTTTTTCTTAAAAATCATGTTGCTGTAAAATAAAATGTTATTGAAAAATAAATCAAAAATCTTATTCTTTGTATCAAGACGAATCAATTAATGTACATAAAGTATAATATATTATATTGAAAAATATAGAATTAATTACAATTAAAGTTAAAAAATTCACTTTTTTACTAAAAATTTTTTTGTTTATTTAGATTTATATTACTGTACAAGAAAATTTTATTCTTTCTGTTAAAACGAATGAACTTTATTTTATAAGTGTTAAATTGTATTACAAATTATTTAAAAATTAAATATACTTGTCGTTAATGCTTTCTCCACGAGGAAGCAAATTTTTTTGCTGATCGTAAAGAGGAAGCAAAATGTTTATGTAATGAACATTTAGATTTACAACTTGTTTTCTTGATAAACAGGTACTTCTCATAAGCAGCAGCCTAAAACATTAATAATAATTTTTAATAAATATAAATTTGAAAACAGATATTGACAATTACAATTTTAATTAAATTTAAACGATTCTTAATTATATGGTTCCCCGAAAAACCTTTAATAACATGTGTGGGCCCAAATTTGATCAATTTAAAAAAGTTGCGACATATTCGATCCGACAATTTAAATTTTTAAAATCTAACTTCGGATTCGTAATTAGAGATCCTCAAAACCCCTGAGTACAAACTTTTGAGCCAATCCGATTAAATTTTATTTGTGTCAATCGCCATATTGGATCAGCCATTTTGAAAGTTAAAAGTCTGACTTTGGGTTCGTAATTAGCAACCCTGAAAACCCCGAGTAACAATTTTCAAGCCAGTTTGATCAAATTTTATTTATGTCATCCGCCATTTTGGATCCGACATTTTGAATTTTAAAAACTTGACTTCAGATTCGTTATCAGCGACCTCAAAAACCCTTAGGACCATTTCAGTTATCGATGCAATTGTTCTCAGTTCTGTTTAAAAAAGGAGAGATAAAGTATGGTATTTGTAACCTCATTTATTTAAAACCGAAGAATATTTTATTAATTTTTTTAGGGTTTTGTGGCCAAGGGCCGAAACCCTTATAGCGAGACTCTGGTGTCCGTTAGTAGTTTTCCCTAGCAACAGTTGCCATGGCAACCGTTGCTATTGTAATTGTTTGTCATAACAACCGTTGCTATGGTAATTGTTTGCCATAACAACCGTTGATATGGTAATTGTTGCCATAGCAACGGTTGCCATGGTAATGGTTGTCATAGCAACGCTTGTTATTAAAATCATTATGTGAAGTTTATGATTGATTTTATTATTTATTTTTTGTCATTTCAGGCCTCGAAACCCTAAGATGTAGGCGCATTGCGCCTGCTTCTCTCACTGATTTTTAATGAAGGAATGAGTTAACCCGCCAGCGCATAAAGCCGAATATATTCATCCCAACTAAAGTGTTACCGTATGCACGAGGTCGAATATATTCGTCTAAACATTTTCATTATTAACTTTTGTTCAGATTAACGTAAACACATGTATCAAATTGCAAATTGTAGCTGCCGATCCAAAGATTACGAAACAATTATTTAAAACTTTGAAAATTTTTTATTTATTAATAAATAGTGTCTTTAAACTATTGTACAAAGGAAAAAAGTGTTATAAAAATCGTTACCTTTTGGGCACATAAATTCTTTTAAAATTATTAAATATTCTTACAAATTAATATGTAAAAGTTTTTTGGGTCGCTGATAACGAATCTGAAGTCAGTTCTTGAAAATTTAAAATGGCGGATCCAATATGGCGGACGAATTTTCAAAAACTTGTTGGATTTTCATATTACTTGGTATTTAAGAGTTTTTGGGGTCGCTGATTACGAATCTGAAGTCAGTTTTTGATAATTTAAAATGGCGGATCCAATATGGCAGACGAATTTTATAAAAATTGTTGGGTCCCATAAAACTTAGTATCTAGGGTTTTCAGGGTCACTGATTACGAATCTGCAGTCAGTTTTTGAAAATTCAAAATGGCAGATCCAATATGGCGGATAAATTTTTTCAAAAATTGTTGGATTCTCATAAAACTTAGTATCTAGGGGTTTTCGGGATCACTGATTACGAATCTGCAGTTAGTTATTTAAAATGGAGGATCCAATATGGCACATGAATTTTTTTAAAAATTGTTGGATTTTTATAATACTTGGTATTTAGGGGTTTTTAGGGTCGCTGATTAGGAATCTGAAGTCAGTTTTTAAAATTTCAAAATCTCGGATCCAATAAGGCGGACGAATTTTCAAAAACTTGTTGGATTTCATATTACTTGGTATTTAAGAGTTTTTGGGGTCGCTGATTACGAATCTGAAGTCAGTTTTTGAAAATTTAAAATAGCGCATCCAATATGGCGGACGAATTTTCAAAAATTTGTTGGATTCTCCTGAAACTTAGTATCTAGGGAATTTGGCTATTTATGTAAATACTTGAATTCTTGAGAAGTTTTTTTGAATTTCTAGAAATAATTTAATTCTTTCGACGAATTTTAATAAAATTTTCAAGAATAATTACATTTTTCAAGGAATTTGACTAAAATTGTATTAAAAATAATACAAATTCTGCAAAAAGTTTTACTATTTATGAAAATAATTGAATATATTGCGAAGAAATTTTTATAAATAAAATTATAATTACTGTGACTAACTTTTCTTGATTAGGGGAGTGTTGTTAGAGTTTAGCATAGTTTTGGCTTTTTTTCATAACTTCCCCTGTAGAACGAATTTCGCGATTTCGCGCATATTGTTGGAAAGATCAACTCCAATGCAATGTTTTTGCTGAACATTGTAAAAAAATTTGACCTGAAGATAAAGAGTTATAAGCAATTTTAAAAGAAAATGTTGTCAGAGTTGATCATGGTCGCCAGAGTTGGGCCACTGTAGAAAATCAATGAAATATTTAGGTAAATGATTAAAAAAAGACCTTCAAATGATAGAATGACACTTGGGAATGAGGAAAGGAATCATGAAATTAAAATAAAATCCCATATTATGCATTTTCATATAACTTTAGATAATTTATTCCTTAGAAACGCAATCCAAAATTTAAAAATTGAAAAAAGGTTATCAAAAAAAATTTTCTCTCTCTTTTTAATAGAAATGAAGTTCTTAACACCTCTTTAAGTGAAAAAATAAATTTCTGTTGCAAGTACGCTTTGTAATTGCAAAATTTCCCTCATGGCCCAACTCTGACTCACGCGTCGTTTTGCGTCATAGGAGCAAAGAACACAAACGCGTGACACAAACACCAAATTACTTTACACATTTTCACATATTATCTTAATGAAGAATTTCTGTAAACTTATTTTGTCTTTGGCATATTTCTTCTACATTTAGTTCTTTTCTTTTGACAACATTGTTGAGGTTATAAAGTTTCTTTTGATGCTTCTTAATATTTTTCCTCTACTCTCTAGATTGTAATCTATACTCTCCAAAATTTTTTACCCATTTATGATGTTTCTATTCAGAGTTCTACGATTTTGATACAAAATTCGACCAAATCACCCACTGTGGGTCGCTGATAACAATTCCGATTTCAAATTTTGAAAATTTAAAATAGCGGATCCAATATGGTGGACGAAGTTATCTAAAATTCATCGGATTCATTTGAAACTCGTTACTCGAGGGTTTTCGATGATTACAAAAAACTTTTTAAACGATAAGAAATACAAAATTTTACCCCTGCAGTCAGCTGGTAAGTAAACTACGTTACTAACGACCCCAAAGTGTACCACATGGAGGTATGCGGTCGGATTTTACACTCCTTTATTTGTTTTTGTTCTTTTTACATATATTTTTTTGTTCTTTTATTGGATCCGCCATTTTCAAAACCGATATTACATTTTTAATCTGCGACATCAATAACGACATCAATAAAAATTACTGGTTCTTATATTGGATCCGCCGCCATTTCTTAACCCCTTGGCAGTCGATGACGTGTATACACGTCATGGTGCAGGTGGGCTCAAACTGACGATGACGTGTATAGACGCAAGCAGATTTTTGGCTACAAAAACACACAAATTTGTCTACAAATTTATACTCGGGGGTTTTCAGGGTCGCTGATTACAAATCTGATATCAGATTTTGAAAATTCAAAATGGTGGATCCAATATGGCGGACGACATTTTCTAAAATTCATCGGATTCACTTGAAACTTTTTACTCGGGGGTTTTCAGGGTCGCTGATTACGAATCCAATTTCAGATTTTAAAAATTCAAAATGGCGGGTCCAATATAGCAAACGACATTTTCAAAAACTCGTCCGATTCATTTAAAACTTGTTACTCGGCGGTTTTCGGGGTCGCTAATTACGAATCTAGCATAAGATTTTTTAAATACAATGTGGAGTTTCAAATATGGCTGGCGCCATTTTAAAAAATTTATCAGATTTACTTAAAAGTTGTTACTTGGGATATATTAATGTCGTAGATTATAAATGTAATATGGGTTTTGAAAATGGCGGATCCAATATAAGAACAAACAAAAAAATATAAAAAAACAAAATAAATAAAGAAGTGTAAAATCCGACCGCATACCTCCACGTGGTAAACTCTACACGGAAAAAAAAGTTCACGAATCTCTTGTGAACTAGTATATCACTTTTGGATGGGACAAAAAATTCTTGAAAAGCAACAAACACAGTTCGTCAAAATTTCATCAACTCCTTCACCAGAAACATAGTACGATTTCCGAACTTTTCGTCGAAGTTAACGAAAAATTCGTGAACTTCTAAAAAATGCTAAAAACAAAAAAAATAATTTCCAGACACTATACTTTTTTATAGTATTTTACTTAGTTTGATAACTTGACACCTATACGCACCCAACTACACAGAATACACAATTTTATCGCCATTAAAATTCGTAATTCGCTTCACGGGATTCGAACCTAGTACCCTATACCCTATAACATAATATTTCTAACAACTAACCGCCACGGCTAAATCTATATATGTTACGGTCATTGTCGATTATTGGACATTGTCGACAATGCCCACGGCCACTGGGCATTGTCGACATTGCCCGGTCAATATTTTAAAAATATTCATATCATTCAACTTTCCGGGTAATGTCGACATTGCCCGGTCCAACTTGGGCAATGTCGAAAATTTTATATAATAGCTTTATACGTCATGATATATACAAAACTAATCACACAACAATAACGTATACAAAATTTACATCTATTGTACTGCAATCAAATTTCGACAGCTTCTTACTTTCTGTAGTATAAAGACAAATAATTTCGATTAGTTTGAAACTATCTGTCGTTAATTATTGTCGCGAATTTAATATTGATTATCATGGATATTTCCAATCAAATACGGTTTAATGAAATTTTAAATGAATTAATTTCTAAAAAAAGCAACGATAATAGTGCATTTATTTCTTCCGTTGAATATGAAGAGTGTGTTAAAAAAGTGGAAAGTTTAAAAGTAAAATAAAAGAAGACTTCAAATTAATGTAGGTTTTTACGACGCTTTGACATAATTTCTGCAACGTGACAAGAGAGTGCATTATGGAGTTCTTGAAATTATGCGTCGTGTGCCAAAAAAAAGTTCGAATAAAAAAGAGGCTTATTTCAAAACCTATTTTGCATTCCGCTTACAACTCCAGGGCACAGCTAGACCTAATCGACATGCAGTCGCAAGAGCACAATGGGTTCAAATTTATTATGGTTTACCAAGGCCACTTAACAAAATTTGTGAACTTGCGTCTGCTTAAATCCAGAAGAGCAGAAGAAATTTCCTTCAATTTAATGAAAATCTATACCCTTTTTGGTGCACCTGCAATACTTCACTCCGATAATGGAAGGGAATTTGTAAATTCTGTCATTACAGAACTTCACAAGATGTGGAGTGAAGTAAAGATTGTACATGGTAAACCACGCCATAGTCAGTCTCAAGGATCAGTAGAAAGGGCTAATAGGGACATAGAGGAAATTTTGTCTGCGTGGATGGAAGAGAATAATTCAAAGGATTGGCCCAACGCCTTAAATATCGTTCAATTCCGTAAAAATCGATCGCTTCACTCAGGTAAAAAATTTATTTTTACTAAAATAGTAAATTTATTTTTACTAAAATGATAAATTCATTTTTACTAAAATAATAAATTTATTTTTATTAAAATGATAATTTTATTTTTACTAAAATAATAAATTTATTTTATTTTTAATAAAATAATAAATTCATTTTTAATAAAATAATTAATTCATTTTTACTAAAATGATAAATAATAATTATAAATTTATTTTTAATAGGAATAGGTCGTTCGCCTTTTAAGGCGATATTTGGTTGCTCTGCACAAGTCGGACTTTTATTAATTGGAATTCCTGAATCAGAAATCAATAATATCAATACTGAGGAAGACATCGAAAGGATTTGCGCGGAAAATGCGGATAATGAAATCACAACAAGTGTGACTGACACACCTGTAACAATAGAAACAAATTTAGAGTTTCTGAATATTGAAAACACTGTTCAAAGTAATCACATTTCTAACACAGTCACAGATACTCCGAATGCCACAGACGACTTTCAAGTTCCTTCTACATCCCGCCAAGACTCAAATTTGGACTTATCTATGCCTGGTAGTTATAATAAATATGATAATAAAGAATCTATTAATTTCAAACATTAGTTACAAAGTAAATAAATAGTACTAAAATGCTTTAACAGCAAATTCTTGTTATTTTGAACATTGATAATATTAGTTTTAAATTATTATTACTTATTTACACAAAATTTTTTTTATTAATATTTAATATTAAATAACATATTTCTTTAAATTAATTATAATTTTAGAGACTCCAATAAAAAAACGACTTCAAACCATTTCAGAAAACAGGGAAAATGCAAGAGAGTGCTTGGGAAGGCAGTAAAGGAAAATGTTGAAGTTATCTGCTCAAAACAGTCGTTAGACTGTTTCCATTGGGTCCACGGTTAAAATACCAATTCCTGATGTGGAAAGGGCTAGGGGTGCACCACGAAACGTTTTAGCAGCAATTATTAACATTGACAATGATTATTATACTCTGGGTAGGTGTCTTTTGTGGCTTACAAATTTCGTGTTGTAACTATCATTATTACTCTTTAATCAAATATTATTTTTCAGGAAACGAGCACGGAACTCTAAATAAGAAATACGTGCGAAGCGAATTTTATTAATGCGACGCAAACCTAATTATGGTTGAAGATGTTTTGTCAGAGAAATATCTCTGAGAGAAGCTGCTTCCAAAAACAGTGTTTTTGGTGTTCAGGGGTATGAAAGATGCGCCTGCAAGACAGGATGTGCACAAAATAAGTGCAAATGTTTTAAAAATAAAAATAAATGCACATCAAAATGTCACAGCAGCCTTTCCTGTAAAAATAAATAAATAAAGCATTTCTCTAATTAAATCGTCTTTTTTTAATCGAAAATAACATTGCCCGGGCATTGCTGACTATGCATGGTCACTGTCACATTTTACTAAATTTTGTTAAAAATACCCGGGCAATGTCTAGTGATTGTGGGCATTGTCGACAATGCCCAATAATCGACAATGACCGTAACATATACACAGTACTTCTGCAAATGACACGATTATAGCTTAGTCTGCTGTAAAACTCAGGACCGTGCAAAGTAGAAAAAGACCCTTGTCGTAACCTTTAATTTATTTTATGAATTATTTGTTTCATAAATGAAATTACCACACAAAAATATTTACTAAATAATAAAAAACACTGTTTTTAAATAATAACTTTCATCAAAGAATTTGCCCGAATGTAAACACCGATGACACCGACTGAATGATGAATGCTTGATCAGCCATATTTGATGCGCATTACGAACTGCGCATACTACTGAAACTCGCGAGTTCATGATTTTTTCGTGAACTTGTACCTTAACTTTTGACAAACTACTCATCCTTAACACAGTTCATTTAAAAATTCATTAACTTTGTTTCAGTTTTTCGTTGACGTTCGCCATTTCTAATCAAAAGTGAATGAAAATTTTAAAATTTGGTGTCCCATCCAAAAGTGATATACTAGTTCACGAGAGATTCGTGAACTTTTTTTTCCCTGTAGGGTCGTAAGTAACGCAGTATACTTAACAGCTGACTGCGGGGGAAAATTTTGTATTTATTATCGTTTCAAAAGTTTTTCGTAATCAGCAAAAACCCTCTAGTAACAAGTTTTAAATGAATCTGATAAATTTTAGAAAATTTCATTTTCCATATTGGATCCGCTATTTTGAATTTTCAAAATCTAAAATCGGATTCGTAATCAGCGAACCAGAAAACCCCCTAGCATAAAGTTTTAACTGAATCCGATAAATTTTAGAAAACTTCGTCCACTATATTGGATCCGCCATTTTGAATTTTTAAAATCTGAAATCGGTTTCGTAATCAGCGACCCTGAAAACCCCCGAGTAAAAAGTTTCAAGTGAATTCAGTCGATTTTGAATTTCCATGTCCGCCATATTGGATCCTGTGACAAAGTGAATTCGTCACTGGCACGAAATTTTTAAAAACCCTTAGTGCCCGCGACAATTCCACCCCTGCGCTTTAAAAATGGACGTTTCCGTCCAAGGTTTGAATTATGAATTAATCTTAATTTAAATGTACAGTTAGTTTATTATTACGATGTAAACCCATAACTCCACCGGGACCACCAAATCGGGATCCTACAGCAAAATTGGAATTGGCGAGCCTAGAATTGAAAGCCGAGAAGTCACCAGCGAAAACCAGCGCGCAGCTTCCAATAATAACTAGGGGAGTGATGTTCGGGGGATTGAAATCAATCCCAACAGATCCGAAGATAGACCCTCCACCGAATTCTTGCATAAGCTGCTGGGAAAAGGGACATCAGCGGAATCATTGTCCAAATCCTTTCGTTGGTTATTGTCGTAACTGTGAAAGACGCGGAGTAACATTGACTAATTGTCCTCGTTGTGCAGAGAGGCATCGTGAGGACATGGCCCGTCAATTTGGGATGCGAAGTTAAGAGTCATTCAGATCGGAAAAAAGGAACAGGGTTCAAGAGAGATTGGCAACTAGAAAACCGACAAAGGCCATCACGAACACAGCTGAAAGCTGTTCCTCACAAATCAGCGTCCCATAGGAAGCCCAAGAAGGACGGAAGAGACCATCAACTTCAAAGCACCAACCAGAGTTAGAGGAGAATAATTCACCGGAGAGATGTGGGAGATCCAGGGATAAATATAGTAAGGCGGAGAAAACAGAGTTTGTTCTAGTTGAGGAACAACAACAACATGGAGAACTGGAGGAGGAGTCATTAGGAGAGGAAAGAGTTGAGACGATCGAATCTCAACAACCATCACCCGATGAAATTTGGGACCAACTCCAGCGCTTGCCACCAGCGACATTACCAGTTGTAACTTTTCCTTTCAACGATCCACCAGCTTCAATCTTCTTCGCACCTTCAATACCCTTTGATTTTTCGGTACCACCTCCAGCGTTACCAATTCCAGTTCAACACGACTCGTTGCAGGATGTTAATAATCCGGAACCATCAACCAGAGTCGACGACTCTGATCGTTTCATAGAACAAACTCGGGAATTAGCCCGGGCTCTACAAGGACTACCCGAAGAGGCAATCAACTTAGCGATGCGGGAATTCTTCGAACAACGACGTCGCCATCAGCAAGGATAATATTGGTTTTGTGTGTGTTTAGTTGAGTTTAGTTAAGAGTGACTACTGACATTATTTTTTGTTTGAGTAAATTTTTTTTTGGGTTTAATATTTTATTTTTTTTTGCTTTGTTATGATTTTTGGCGGTACTCTAGGGTAGTACCGGCCAAGGGGGGGGGAATTGTGACAAAGTGAATTCGTCACTGGCACGAAATTTTTAAAACCCCTTAGTGCCCGCGACAATTTCACCCCTGCGCTTTAAAAATGGACGTTTCTGTCCAAGGTTTGAATTATGAATTAATCTTAATTTAAATGTACAGTTAGTTTATTATTACGATGTCACTACAATTCATAATTTAGAGTTTAATCAATATTGGATTTTTGTTTTTTGAGGTTATTCAATGATATATTTTTTGATCTGTTTTTGATTTGGTTTCCGCTTTTGACTCGCCACGTGCATAGCAAGGCAAGAACCGAAGCCCATTATTGTGTGTGTGTGCGCTAGAGAAGACACGGAGTTCGAGACATTGACGAAAATAAAGAAAAGTTGTGTGAATTGTAAGAAGAGTGACGAACTGTGTATTGCGAATTAAAGAAAAAGGGAAAAAAATGTGTTGTTCTTGACAATTGTTGATAAGTCGCTTGTTGTTTATTGAGAAAGAGAGTTTTTCCGAGATTAAGAGAGCGAATTGTGCAGTAATTTACCTTTAGTTTGGCAATTTCGTCGAGTAGCAATCTGAGTGGAGAAAGAAAGGGAGAGGACGCTTAATTGGAATTTCACACGAGTGTCAACGAATTAGTATAAGACGATTGAAAACAGCGCATCCATTTATAATAAATATTGTTTGGATTAACCAGTGTTTGAAGTATTATTTGATCCTTATCTACATTTGGTGAGTTAACCTCAAATTCTTGCGTTTGAAAAATTTTGTGTTTCACGCCATGTTCTTTCCATGGCGGTCTCGATAGAACTTCACCCTCAACATTAGAGTCTCAAATTTGGTAGTTTCGAGTTAAGGTTTAGTGAGAAATTATTTTTGTTATTTTAATAATTTCCATTTTAGAGTAAAAATAACTGGCGCTCAACTGAGCATTTTTCTTTGTTGAGTTTTAATTGTTCGTGAGAGACATGAGAATTAATTGCTGATTAGATTCGAAAGTTTATTTGATTAATTTATATTTTAAATAGCAAATAAAATCTAGGAAATTATTTGAACAATTATTTGTAAGCAAAATCTCAAATTTGTTGAATAATTCGAGTTGATAATTTCCCTTGGTCACAATCCATCATTTTGAATTTTTAAAATCTGATATCGGAAAGGTATAGGAACAGTAAATACTGTTGATAGGATGAAAATCTTTTAGAATGCGATTGTATCGTGAACAATTCGAAACCATGTCACTCTCTTCTCTAATCAATACCACCAGTATCCTCAACACTGGACCACTATCCAATTTCCGAGTGAACGCATCCCTAACTAATCTATACGCAATTCTCAAATGAGATTTGACCCAATTTACACTGCTTTCTCATAGAAAGATAACATTGCCAAAGCTGCTATTTCTTAAGAGAAGAAATTTTCAAATGACTATCAATTTCTTAACAAAATGCATTTTATGATATCTTTTTGGCATCGTACCCACATTGTTTCATCTAGAGATTTTAACATTATAACAATTAAAAAATTTTAAAAACATGGTATTTAAAATTTTTGTTTAAAACACTTTTGAATGTGTTATTAAAATACCATTAATTGATGAAGTCAAATTTGTAAGTAAATGAGGTTTCAAAGCTAGTTTAATTCCACTTTGTTTAAAAAGTCAGGAATAAATAATATGACTAACATTTTTGTCAAATTACTCGATTTCAATATTATGTTTTACTTGTAAAACCTACCTAGCTTAATAAAATATTTACTTGCTTATAATATTCATTTGGTTTAAAACTTAATAAATAAATAATTATACATCTTCCACGAGCTCTATTGGGATTTCAATGTGTCACTCCGCATCAACTAGAACGGAGTGTCATACATATGTTCCGACTGGCTTCCTAGTTCGATTTTATATGAGTTTAGAGCTTCTGGTCTGGTTTCTATTTCTTTCCTAAAAGTATCACAATTGGAATCTAACTAGAATAAAGATTTTTTACGATACCTACGTATGAAAATAGATTTTAACGAGGTTTCTGAGTATAAATATTTTTAATTCACAGCACTGGATTTCAAATAATATCATAAAAACATTCCGTGGATATCCTAGGGTTGTCTTAGAAATATTTAACAGATAATATTAAGATATTCTATAAACCGTCGGTTTAGATATTCTAGGGACATCATAAAGATATTTAATGATATCCGTAAGATATCATTTGTACGTCCAAAAATATTTAAAAGACATCCCTAGGATATCCTTGCATTAATCCTAAGATATCCTTAAGATATCATCACGATATACATAAAGTAATTCTAGTAATTGAGTTAGGACAGCATTGTCAAAAATTCTGAAAGCATTGGATTCTTTGAAAAATTACCTATCGAATACAACTTTTCCAATTTTTTCAAGCTGAAATGGATTTGTTAATCTTCGTTTTGAAAAATCATATTTTTCACGATATTGAGTGTTTTGTATGTTTTTTTATAAAATAGAGACTTACAAATTTTAGCTAGTTATGTATTTTTGGAAGCAGAGTACGCCTAAAAAAATTAAAGGAAGGGGAGTATGATCTGACTGGTGATAAAAAGTTTTTGTGAATTTTTTTTTCTAAGGAAAAAACGGTAAAGGTTTACATGTTACATTTTTTTGCATATTGTTAGTATTTAAAGAGGGTTTTGGAAAATTTTTATTAAAAAGTATTAAGATTTATGCGCTATAGGGTGAACATTATTTTTAATTAGTCAAATCTTGTCAAGATTGGTCCAATAGAAAACTTTGAAAATGGTTGTTTTGAGAAAAAGGCGTTTCAATTTTAAGGATCAGATGCACAATTCTTGAAATTTAGTAATATTTTTAAATGTTGAAATGCAATTTAAGAAATTTAGCAATAGATATTTATTATGGCTCAGGAATCTCTTTTTGAAATCGGATATCTAAAAATAATGCAAATTTAAAAATGAATATGAGTCAAAATCAAAAAATCATTAAAACCTTGTCCTGGATAAATAATAACTTGGTTGTTAAAAATTTATAATTTTAAATACAAACATCTTACAAAGTATAATTTTTTCTACAATACCTCGTTATTAAATTCAATTTTTTATTGATAAAATAGGTACAAAATCGTGTCCCTATATACATTTTACAATATAAAAAAATTTTTAATTATATTTTTTATTATATGAATTAAAATTTCTCTTCGTGTACATGTTCTCCAATGCATAAAGTATAATATAGGAAAGTGGTAAGTATTTTTATAACACTAAATGCGAAATTTAAAGAATTTTTAACGTGTCCAGGGTCAAACCATTTTATTTCGCCTAATGTATTTTTGACCTTTATAAAAAATTTTAATACTTCGGGAAAATATTCTTACATGTTTTGGAATTACGAAATCCACAATGATTTGTAAAAAATAATTTCATTTCATATAAAAAAAGATATTATAAATTGAGAGTACATGAAAAAAGGTTACATTGACAGGCATTACAAAATATTTAAAAAAGGAGTAATCTCGTTAAGAAATATAAAAAGAGCGATTGATATTTATTTTTAAAGACTGAATTTGTGATTTGAACTTGATAAAAGTATTAAATAATTTATAATAAACTGTAAAATATGTTATTTAAGTTTCTGTATGAAATGTCAAAAATCGATCATATTTAACAATTTTTTTTGACAAAGTAATTTAATTTTAGTAAATCAGAATTATTTAATTATAAGTATTTTAAATAGGGGAGACTGGGGTAAACCCGCTCACAAGGTAAACCCGCTCACTAGCGATTTTACGCCATATGAACTCAACTTAAGATGAAGATATTGGTACTGTGAATAGTACTTGACATTCAACTTATATTAACGAACTTTCGTTTAGTTTCATGAACTCAACATAGAATCAGAGACGATCAAATGTTTTTAGAGGTGTCAGAAAAAAAACGTATTTTGGATTTTTAAGTTTTTCGATCATTATTTTTGAGTCTTAATTTATCTGGAAAATTTTTTTTGTTGCTATTGGATGTCCTTCTTCGAAGTACATATATAGTTTTGTCTTATTTTAAAAAGATTTAATTAAATTTATTCTGAAATGTGAGGAATACACTCGGGGTAAAGTCGCTCACGTGAAGTCGGGGTAAAGCCGCTCACTTAGTTTTAAATTTAAAATTTAGAATAAAATAATTTCACGTATTATATTTCAACAATAACACAATTTATGACTTATTAAAACCAAAATTTTAACAACATTTCACTTTCTCTTAATAAAATATAACACTATTTAAATCCATAGTTGTAATTAATGAAATCTATGTTCATTATTTATTAAACCAATTTGTTTTTTATAGAATTGTTTATAAAACTCATAAATTATCAATAATAATTCATACTTAAGACGGGAATAAGACGAACTTTAATATTTAAAAAATAAAACTCTTCCGTCTTGAAAAGATAAGGTGAGCAGGTTTACCCTGGAAAATTGTGATTTCGAAATTTGGTATATGTTTATTAAAAAGTTTCTCTAAGTAAAACTAAAAAATATAAATCAAAAACTCTTTTTAATTTTTTTAGTAGAAATCATAAGCTTTCAAATGATATAAATTAACTTGGATTTAGAGAATAATTTCCTAGATTTTAGCCGATCTGAAAAAAGTGAGCGGGTTTACCCCAGTCTCCCCTACACTTTAATATTATTTAAATACTTTTTTGATTATCAACTCAGAAATATAAAAAAATTTACCTTAAATATTAACCATTCTTCATTTTATCGGGATTTTGAATGTTTGTAACTTCGTTGGAGAAAAACCGATTCATGCCAAATTTTTGGAGCATGTAGATTGAAGCAATATCTTCCTGATGCTAAAATTTCGCGATGGGTTTTGCACTAGTTTTTAAAATAAATTGATTAAAAATAACTGTTTATTTTGAAGGTTACAGACAAGTATTATAACTAACTTGAAGTTGGTTTGCTACTTGCAATAAAAGTCAAATTCAAAATAAAATGATTTTTTTAATGTCAGTTTAAATCAAACCAACTTTAATTAAGCTATAATACTTGTCAATAACTTTCAAAATAAACATTTTTTTTAAATCAATTTTTTTTGAAGACTAGTGCAAAACCCATCGCGAAATTTTAGCAGCAGTAAGATATTGCTTCAATCAACATGCTCTAAAAATTTGGCATGAATCGGTTTTTCTCCAACGAAGTTACGAACATTCAAAATCCCGATAAAATGAAGAATGGTTAATATTTAAGGTAAATTTTTTTATATTTCTCAGTTGATAATCAAAAAAGTATTTAAATCATGTTAAAGGGTGTAACCATGCCTAAAATATCAATGTTGTCCCCTAGTCCTTCAATTTTGATGAAACTTGATAAAATGATAAAGGAATATATGTAGATGAAGTGCCTAGAAGTAATTTTTAAAAATATCAACAATTTTTGGATTTACGGGATTTTCAAAGAAATTTTCAAAATATTGAAAACGATATATCTCGTAGAAAAGTAAATGGATTTCAATGATTTTTACACACATTACTTATTATATAGAGACACATAAAAAAAATTATATGACCAAGAAAAAAAAATTGTTTAAACAAAAAAAATTTATTATTAATTGTTTAAACAAATTTTTTGTTTAAAAGCGTATTTTTTAATTTTTTATAATGTTCATATTTCGATTTCGCATGATTCAACGATTCTTTTAAGACCTCAAAATCTATGGTATGTCTATAACTTTCGGAAATACCGAATTTTTTGTCATTGTGTGCAGGAACAAAATGCGAGTTTCTGCAATGACATGATGTTTCAAAGTCGCTAGAAACCATAATTCTTAACCTATTTTTGATTTTTCTTTTGCAGAATACTTGTGATATCATATAGGTGATTTGGAGTTTTATAATTATTAAACTTTAATAACAATCGTTTAAATAATTACAACTTTTGAAAAGTTTATTTATATATCTTTTCACAGAATCACATTTCTGATAAAACTTTAATCAACTTTTCATTTGATAAAGAACGAAACGTAAAATTCATTCTAATTGTTTTAACAATATTGTTATAAAAAAATATTATACTTATTATTAGTAAAATTTCATTTTTCGATTCTGAATTTTAAAATCGTTAGCGCCTCGTCGACCACTTTGCGGTCGACATGTTGCTGCTCTGTCTTTCAATTCTATTTTATTTTGAATTTTTATTTTATAAAAAATTTAAATTTGTAATTATGCATGTCAAGCATATTATTTTTTCTACTTTGTCATTTATTTTTTCATATCCCTCCTTTCTCATTATAAAAAAACCAGTTTTTTCATTAATAAAAATAAAATATAAGAAACTATAAATACATTTGCTGTCGAAAATTAACAAGACTGCTTAGTTATCAGAACTGAACCGATAGTCGCCTTTACTATTCTTTTCTCTCCGTGTGAACAGCTTCATCTATTTCTTTTCTATTCATTGTGTAAGATGTGATTCTATGTTCTTTTTTATTAGGTATTTATACTATTTAATTCTTATTTCGATGCTTTTTGAGTTCGACATTTTTATGCTCCGTTTTTAAAAAAAAGGATTTATGTGCTCTAGATCACACTGCGACTCCCTTTGCGCTTGCGTATTAGTTTATCTAAAAAATGGTATTAGTGAAGTTTTGTTTATTTTTTGCACGTTTATTATTTTAAGTATAGGTTGAGGTAGTAAGTATTGTAATAATCTTTTAGGTTAAGATCTTTTAGTTGTTAAGATTTCTTCATTTTTATTTTTTTCAGGCTTCTTTTATGGATATAGGGTTTTTTATCTATGTTTTGCTTTTTTATATTATAAGTTTAAGTGATAAATATAGGTATTTTGCTGTTATACTGTTTCACTAAACGTAATTTGGTTTTTAAGTACTGTTGTAATCCTCTGGAAAAGAAGAATCATTCTTCAATGAGGATTGATGAGAGGAATCTTCGACTTGTTAATGTTTCTTTGCAAACAAAATTTGATATTTTCGAAAGTTATAGACATACCATAGTTTTTGAGTTCTTAAAAGAATCGTGGAATCATGCGGAATCGAAATATCAACATTAGAAAAAACTAAAAAATACGCTTTTAAACAAAAAATTTGTTTAAACAATTAATAATAAATTTTTTTTGTTTAAACAATTTTTTTTTCTTGGTCATATAATTTTTTTATGTGTCTCTATATAATAAGTAATGTGTGTAAAAATCATTGAAATCCATTCACTTTTCTGCAAGATATAACGTTTTCAAAATTTTGAAAAAAAATTTGAAAATCCCGTAAATCAAAAAATTGTTGATATTTTTAAAAATTACTTCTAGGCATTTCATCTACATATATTCCTTTATCATTTTATCAAGTTTCATCAAAATCGAAGAACTAGGGGACAACATTGATATTTTAGGCATGGGTTCACCCTAAAGTGTATTTAAAATACTTATTATTTAAATAATTCTGATTTACTAAAATTAAATTACTTTGTCAAAAAAAAATTGTTAAATATGATCGATTTTTGACATTTCATACAGAAACTTAAATAACATATTTTACAGTTTATTATAAATTATTTGATACTTTTATCAAGTTCAAATCACAAATTCAGTCTTTAAAAATAAATATCAATCGCTCTTTTTATATTTCTTAAAGAGATTACTTCTTTTTTAAATATTTTGTAATGCCTGTCAATGTAACCTTTTTTCATGTACTCTCAATTTATAATATCTTTTTTTATATGAAATGAAATTATTTTTTACAAATCATTATCCTTATAGCTACAAGGAAAAAAGTTTCAAGAAAATTGCTAACAATGTAGAAAAATCGTCGGTCATTTGACATGGAATTCCTCTCTTGCGCACAGGTCTCCTCAGAGGTGGGCAGGTTATTCTAAAATGTAACGCTACAAACTTGGTGGGGAGTTGTTCCAAATGACTTCCAGATTCCAAATTTTCAAACCGATAAATCGTACCTGATCCTCTTTTCGAATTATCTCTTATACAGATAGTCGGAAACTTGAAAAATTTATTATCTTAATATGAAAGCTTTGATTCAGAAGACTGCTGATTTTTCGTTACTAAAAATGTTTTAGACAAAGATTTTATAGATAATTATGCTTCCGAATTGTCTCTTCTTCAAGAAACTTTTTGATTTTTTGAATTTGGACACGTCTGTCACATGCTAAAGTGCTACATATATGAATATATATGTTACGGTCAATGTCGATTATTGGGCATTGTCGACAATGCCCAGTCACTGTGGGCAATGTCGACATTGACCGGGCTATGTCGACAATGCCCAGTGATTTTGGGTATTGTCGACATTGCCCGTCAATTTCGGTCAATGTTTGAAAATTTTCAAGATATTCAGCTTTTCCGGGCAATGTCGACATTGCCCGATCTATATTGGGCAATGTTAAAAATGCTGTCGATGAAGTAGTCATGATATAAACAAAGTTAATATTATATCCTTCGCATTCAACTTTCAATACTTAATCACTTAATTTTGTATAAAAGAAAATAATATTGATTAGTTTGCAATCAACTATCAGAAGGTATCGATGGATTGGCCCAATGCTATAGATATTGTCCAATTTCGTAAAAATCGTTCATTTCATGCAGGTAAGAAAATAAATAATAAGTAATCTAATTTTGAAATAATTTTCAGTTAAATTAAATTAATTAATTTATTATTTAAATTACATAAATAAAATTATATAAATAAATTAATTAAATTCAAATTAATTAAATTTACATTAATTAATTGTCAACATTAATTAATTATTTAAATTATACTGAGAGAAATGGATAGTCAGATTTTGATGTTAAAAAGATGATGTTACACGATACTATCATTATGCTACTGCCAACCATCACAGGTGCTAAAAAAATATAGTTATGCTACCTCGTACTACCAAGATGTTACTCCTGATGATATTGATGGTAACGGTGACTATCTAGATAGCAGTCCGTATTTGTAGCATTAAAGATGGTCACCCTAACCACAATTGTGTTACCCACTACTATAAATTTCTCTCCGTGTACACACTTAAAGTTATATAAATTTTGTCAAATTGAATACATAATTTAATTTTGAAATATGTAAATCTTGTTTTTAATTGTTGAGATTTGATTTCTAATAGCATTTAATAAATATTGATAATAATTAAATATTTTTATTGTCAATCTCTCTGAAAACCTTAATGATACTTTGTGTTTAGGAATAGGTCGTTCACCTTTCGAGGCTATGTTCGGTTGTTTCGCACAAGTCGGCCTTTTATCAATTGGCATACCACATTCAGAAATTAATAATATTAATAATACAGAGGAAGATATCGACAGGATTTTTAAAGAAAACGCGGAAAAAAACAGCAGTTTGTCCTGCAAGAACAAATAAAAATATTATTATTAACACGAGAAGAAAAAAATTGGCATTATTGAACAACATTGCCCAAACATGAGTGGGCAATGTCGACATTGCCCGGTCATTTTTGACACTGCCCGGGCAATAACACATTTCTTTGACTTCTATTAAAAACACTTGGGCAATGTCGACAATGTCCACTCATTTTGGGCAATGTCGAGATTGACCGGGCTATGTCGACAATGCCCAGTGATTTTGGGCATTGTCGACATTGCCCAATAATCGACATTGACCGTAACATATATATATATATAATTTCAGAAGCCTGCAAAAAAATAAAAATTTCCGTTGTCTGAGATCAAGAAGTCATTTACCGTAGCTTTTGGTGCGCTAAATCCGAATTAATATTTAACAAAAACCTCCCATCACGTCAGGATTTTGAGAAAATTGGGCGTAAAGTACCCAAAAATCATTTCTTAGTAGTTTTTGAAAATTTATACTGGGTAAATCCGACGTGCTAGAGACTTGTCATATGAGTTAAATTAAAGTTTGAACCCTCTACTTTACGAAAATATAGCGATATTGCCAACAACAAACTAAATTAACTGTCAAAATTGATTTTTCAACAGTTGTCCTGCATACAAATTGACCTAAATACAACTATTTTAAAAAATGATTGGATTCGCTAAGAATTTGTTACTCGGGGGTTTTCGGGATCGCTGATTAGGAATTTGTCCACAGATTTTTTTATTTTTACATCATATTCGCAATCAGCGACCCCGAAACCCCTGAGTAACAAATTTTAAACCAATCTATTCATTTTTTAAAACAGTTGTATTTACAAAAACTAAAAAGTGATTTTTGGGATTTATAGGGGAGAGTGGGTCAAGACGGGGTACCAGCCCTATTTAACAAACGAATTAACCAATCGCGATTATATTTTACATAATACTGCACCGAGACGATAGTTTCTTGTTTACAAAACCTAAAAGCCATGAGAACCAATCTTTTATCTGCTTTACTAAAAAAACTGTTTTCGACAATTTTCTTGTGAATTTTTCACTTTCTTTAGGAGGTGTTTATTATTTAATAATAACAGTTAATGAACTATATAACATTTTTTATAACTGGCAAGGGTTACAGAAGAAAGGAAGCATATGTTTTTTTCTTTGTTGAATCGTAAATTGTAGTAATTAATCATTTTATTAAATTTCGTAGGTGCGGGCAAGACTGGGTAGGGAAGAGTGGGGCAAGGCGGGGTACACAAATGAAGCAAAAGAAAAGAGAAATAAGGGAAGTTAAGAAAACTACTTAAATCAAGACTGAATAAAATAAGAGTGACCAAAAAGAAAAAAGCTTGTCAGGTTAAATCAATAATTAGCGATGGTAAAGTGGAAAATACACCTTGTCTCTATAAATTGTAATGGTTATTATTTAGACTCAAATGAAAGCTAGGCTGCTTGTTCTGTCTGCGGCCAATGGGCTGTGCGCCGTTGTGCTGGTGCCAATGACGAAGATGAAGATGCAACCTTTACTTGTAAAATTTGTCGACAGAAATAGATTGCTTTTTTAGTACCGCGCCGGTGGGACAAGGTGGGGTGATTTGCAATTTTTTCCATATTATTAATTTTATGATTTTTTAAGAAACAGATGGCCTTTGTGCGCCTTTATTACCCCCACTTTTCTCAAAATCATGAACATAATTATCTATAAAATCTTTGTCTAAAAAATTTTTAATAACGAAAAATCAGCAGTCTTCTGAATCAAAGCTTTCACATTAAGATAATACATTTTTAAGTTTCCGACTATCTGTAAAAGAGATAATTCGAAAAGAGGATCAGGTACGATTTATCGGTTTGAAAATTTGGAATCTGGAAGTCATTTGAAACAACTCCCCACCAAGTTTGTAGCGTTACATTTTAGAATAACCTGCCCACCTCTGAGGAGACCTGTGTGCGGTTTATGATTTTTGTCATATTTTAGAACATAACTAACAAAACAGACAATTTTTTTAACATTTTAAAGATTTTATTTTCTTTTAAATAGTTGGGCACATATTGTGGATTTTTTTATTTTGAACCATATATTAATGATGATTATTTAATAATAAACATGAATCTTGAAGCCTGGACCAACGGACGCTCTAATAGGGAGACCGGGGCGTAATGGCTAAGGGGCGTAATGAATAATTGTAATTTATTTAAAAACCGTAAATCGTAATAATTTCGCTCGACACGCAAGTTATTGTACTTGGTATACTTCAAGTTTGTAGGAAGTTTCATTAATATTTATTCACTATTGTAAGACATATAGTAGAAAAACTATTTTTCACATACAAAAGTAACTTATCAAAATTTTCATTTTTTCGTTCTAATTTTTTCAAAAATAGCTTTACAAAAACTAAATTTACGTTTTGAGCTTGAAACATTTGTTTTTAAGGGCCAATTGAACATTTTTGATTCACACTTACTGTATTGATAAAAAATTGAAAAATATTTGCCAAGTACCCCTGGGGCGTAATGGATAGTTTTTCCCGGAGCGTGTTGACTAGTACAATACGCTATGTATAAAGAGCAACCTACCATATCGGCGAAGTGTAGGTTCTTTTTTGCAGTTACTTTTCACTTAGCTTAAGTATGTTTAGGTGTTTTTATAAAAAATTTTAAGTTTTAGTCTAAAATTAAATTTACAAATAGTAGATTTCAAGCTACGATTATAATGAGAAATTACAAAAAATGAAGATAGTGTCAATATCACAGGATATTATTGAAAAAGCAATAGGAGAAGTATTGCGAAATAAAAATTGCATTCACGGAATACCCAGGAACCTTAATTTACATAATATACAATAAGATTAAGAACTGTAAATAATAATTAGCAATCATTATTCATTACGCCCCGGGAGTTATCCAATACGCCCCGGCTCGGGGCATATTTTGGGACTCTGCATTGCTTCAGAAAAACTGTTGTAAAATAAAAAGTAAGAGTCATATCGGGACGTTTGTAGTCTTAAAAAAAAGCTGAGATACCAGATTAACTTTTATGGGAGATAAACATTCAATTAGAACAAAAATTTCCGAGTAAAACAACAAACAGTGAAAAGTTAACCATTACGCCCAGGTCTCACCTACTCATAACTTTGTCAATTTTTCTCTGATTGCCTTGAAATTTTAACATAATATTGTAAACTTATTATGCATTCAACTAAATTTTTTTTTTAAATTAAAATACCATACCCCGTCTTAAGACAAATCGTTATCTTTTTATGGACAATTGTGTGATTAACCCTATCTATCTAAAAAATTTTAAACCAATACGATTAATTCTGTTTCCTCATGAGGAAGTATTATAATACCATAATTTTTAAAATTCAGTTTTTTGACATATCTTTATGTTATTTAACCTTAAGAATTCAAAAAACACATTTTAATAAAATGTAATTTCGTATGTGTGTATGTTTGTAAACATCACATTTTGAGACCCATGCTTATTCCCGAAATCTTTTTTGACCAAATAGGTATTTGATATAAAACTACTTAACTTAAAATCACATAATATGGACATTATTTGACATAAATTTCATTGTACACAAAAACCATTCAACATAAATACATTTGTCATAGAATTTATTAAACAAAAATATTATGTTACATAAAAATCAGATAACTTAATTCCCATTTGACATAAAAATTATGTAACATAAATTTCTATTGACATAAAAATCATTTAACATTTTTTCTTTTGACATAAAATTCATTTAACGTTAATTTTATTTGATATAAAATTCATTTAACATCAATTTCATTTGGCATAAATGTCATTTAACGTAATTCTCATTTGACATAAATATCATTAGACATAAAATTAGCTTGACATAAATTTCATTTGACGTGAATATCATTTAACATAATTATTATTTAACGTAAAATTAAATTTATATAAATTTCATTTAGCATAAATTCCATTTAACATAATTCTCATTTGGAATAAAATTTACTTGACATAAATTTCATTTGGTATAAATCCTATTTAACCTAATTTTCATTTGACATAAAGTTCACTTGATATAAATTTCATTTGACGGATAACTCATTACACATAATTCTCATTTGACATAAAATTCAGTTGTCATAGATTTTATTTTACACAAAGATCATTTGACATGGAAATATAGGCGCTAATTTCAAAATTGGCGAATCACAGTGTTGTTGATAATATCTAATTGGTTACTTTTAAAATTCTCGCCGATATTGTTATGTAAAATGTAATTTGTGTAAAATAATTTTTATGTCAAATGAGAATTTTGTTGAATGACTTTTATGACAAATGAGAATTGTGTTAAATGCCTTTTATGTCAAATGAACTTTATGTAAAATGAAAATTATGTTAAATGGGATTTATACCAAATGAAATTTATGTCAAATAAATTTTATGCCAAATGAGAATTATGTTAAATGGAATTTATGCTAAATGAAATTTATATAAATTTAATTTTACGTTAAATAATAATTATGTTAAATGATATTCACGTCAAATGAAATTTATGTCAAGCTAATTTTATGTCTAATGATATTTATGTCAAATGAGAATTGCGTTAAATGACATTTATGCCAAATGAAATTGATGTTAAATGAATTTTATATCAAATAAAATTAACGTTAAATGAATTTTATGTCAAAAGAAAAAATGTTAAATGATTTTTATGTCAAAAGAAATTTATGTTAAATGATTTTTATGTCAATAGAAATTTATGTTACATAATTTTTATGTCAAATGGGAATTAAGTTATCTAAGTTTTATGTAACATAATATTTCTGTTTAATGAATTCTATGACAAGTGATATTTATGTTAAATGGTTTTTGTGTGCAATGAAATTTATGTCAAATAATGTGCATATTATGTGAATTTTTTGTTAAGTAGTTTTATATCAAATAACTATTTGGTCAAAAAAGATTTCGGGAATAAGCATGCGTCTTCACATTTTCATAAATATCTCGAGATTTTGAAAAGCTGTAGGAATGAATTTTTTTTAATTGTACGTCTCTCGTGCGGACATAAAATTTGAGTACTTTGAGATAGATTACACTGAAAACAAATTTTTGTTTTAAGAGGATTCTTCTTATTTCAATGCATATTTTCTTGTTGTATATGGCTCAAAAAACGTCCTATAATTTTAAGAGGATTATTCTCCACTTGAGAGTAATTCCTCTATAAAGTAAAAAGAAATAGTCTTCCTTGAAGAGTAATATTCTTAACCCTTAAAGCGCACACTTACGAATCCATCCTTAAACCGCACACTGGGTTTGTGACACCCGGGGACTTTAAAGTGTGTTCTCCAAGCTAAAAAGGGATATTATCTTTCAAAAAAATTATCTTATGTAGCTCAGTACATCTATTTTAAAGAAAAATAGGTTTCATAATGATTTATTTAATGTTAATAATTAAAAAAATGTTTTTTAAAACTACAGAAATCACCTTAAACCAAAAACTGTGTGTCAGCCTCCCAGAAATTTTTCGCTGCTATCTTCATAAAGTTATCAAATACACAAAGACAGTTCGGAAATTAATGTCCCTCACGGAACATAAAGTTAACCCTTTAATGGCCAATTTTTTTGCCGTTATTATAAATGTATAATATTTAGTAAATTCTATTATTCAATATAAGAAAAACATTTTTTTAACATGTTCCACCCCTTAAAACCCACCCTTAACGTATATTACTACCCAAAAAAATTAATAATTAATCTAAGTGATAAATTAAATATTATTAGCTCCTGTCTGCTTTATAATTATTTATAAATATTCTCTGGTTGTTCAAAAATAAAAAATAATTATAAATATCCACTTGAACACCACCCTTAAAGTCAAATAGCCACCCCTTGACGATAATAGTTTTTGTGAATATTTAAAAAAATCTATATATCCTAAATGCATCTAAATTATAAAAAAATGTTTCTAAGTGACACAAATATGGATAATAATGTTAAACACCCCTTTGGAACCCACCCCTATTTCATAATTATTCTTACATAGTCTCAATAGTTTTGAACAATTAAAAAAATAATTTCCATAGATTCTATACGTTTCGAAAATACAAAAAAATATTTTTATGATGACTAGGTAATGATAGTAAATGTAAACTACCCTCTAAAACAACCCTATGGTCAAATAACCACCCCTTGTTGATAAAAGTTTTTGTGAATAATAAAAAAAATCTATAGCTTCTAAATGCTTCTAAATTAAAAAAAAATGTTTCTAAGTGACACAGATATGGATATAATATTAATAAGCACACCCTTCGCAACCACCCCTACTGCATAACAAGATTCAGGGGAATCTGATAAATTTTTTTTATTTTTTTTTGTCCGCAATATTGGATCCGCCATTTTGAATTTTTGAAAACTGATATCGGATTCGTAATAAGCGACCCCGAAAACCCCCGTGTAACAAATTTTATGCGAATTGGGTAGATTTTTAAATTTATCGTCCGCCATGTTAGATCCGCCATTTTGAATTTTTGAAAACTGACATTGGATTTGTATTTAGCGACCTCGATAACCCCCAAGTAACAATTTTTAGACGAATCTGATGAATTTTTAATTTATCGTCCGCCATGTTGGATCCGCCATTTTGAATTTTTGAAAACTAACATTGGATTCGTAAACAGCGACCCCGAAAACCCCCGAGTAACAAACTTTGGGCGTAGGTGGTACGTATGTGTACCACTGGCCATTAAAGGGTTAAGTACAAAATGTGTCGTCTAATAGCGACACATGTTTAATTTTTACGAATTTAAACGAGATATTAGAGTTAATTAAGGGTTAATATTCAAGAATAACACGTAAGAGGATTTGAGAAGAGGAATTTTTCTCTCAAAAAAAGAATTTTTTTTCGGTGTAATAAAGTTTAACTATTCCTATTTTTGGGGCGCATGATTTCAGCCAAATTATTAAATTTATAATTGTCATATATTAGAATTTTGAACTTCATAATCATCATTTACTCGAAATTTAGGTGTCTATAATTTGATGTTGACATTATTATAATATTGAGAATTGATATTTGTTATAATTTACTTAAGTCAAATTTTTATTTTACAGATTTTCTAAGTATTATAAATATAAATTACAATAAATTTCGCACTATGAAATTGTATGTATAATAAATTTTTTAAGAATAACAATTATGTTTCATAATTTCTATAGAATCTAGTTATAAATCAACATAATTTTTAACTTGTGAAATGGAAAGTAATATAATTATTAAAAGTATAATATTTATTTCTTACAATTTGTATGAAATCTAATTATTATATGAAATAATTACTGTTTTTCACATTTTTCAAATATCCGAAATTTAAATCCTCGAATTATTATTTGACATAATTTTAAATTATATAAAGTTTTATTTCTTATAATTTTCATTGAACAGAATTATTATTTAATATAATGTTTATTTTATAAACTTTTAATATATCTTAATTTTTATATCACCGACGACGTAATTCACAGATTTGTTACCGGTCACCGTGTGAAGGGAAGGGACCGGGCAAAGAGCGGATTGCTATTTTCGTAGCACCCTGGCAGTGACGTCAGAGTAGCTGGGCCTTAGGGGAAGGCAGCTTCTCCGTAGCCGGCGTTAAACAGTGACGTCAGCGATATATCGATCTCTCGATGTTCGATAATCGAGAATCGATCTCTCGAAGTTCGATAATCGATAATCGACTGGGCACCTCGAGATTTAAAGGCTCAGAAGCAGACCGAAATTAGAGGTTAGCTTTTCTGTCAAAACAAATGCGTCAAGTCGATGTGGAATTTAGACACACAAACGTAAACAAACTTGAAGGTTAGAATGGTTTGTTCACATTTCTGGGGTTGGAAATGTGCATTTACACAGAATTAATTAATAAATCTGTAAATGGATGTTGGTTAATGGTTCACTTATTAGAAAAGTTCAAAATTAAGCAAAGTCTGAAAGTTAATAATTAGTTGTTATTAATCATAAAATTCAGGAAAAATTTACAAATAAAGTTGTGTACTGTAGTGGGAAGGAAGAGAGTTACACAATAGTCATACTGCTGTCGTCTTGAGAAATTGCCTCCTGCACAGAGCTCAGAACAGGAAAAATTCCCGCAAAGTTCTGTCAAAGGTGGCAGTTTTTCTCAGTGACGTCAGACCCATTAACCCCAAAAACCATCGTCCCGTTCGACCACCTCACGCATTAAGCAGAGCAAGGAATTTCTTCCCGTAGTGCTATAATCAGTGTGGTAGTAAATTGGGGTTAAATAGCTTGTGGGTGTAAGGGTTTCGTCGAGAGTTTGCCTCCTGCACAGAGCTCAGAACAGGAAAAAAATTCCCGCAAAGCACTGTCAAAAGTGGCAACTCTCAGTGACGTATGATTGTGCGTAACTCTCGTACGGGGTGAAATGAGTACTATAGTACCGACTCACGCGCAAAATCAGGAAATAAATCCCGTATTGCCAGTGTGTACGGTAATAGTGCAAGAGCTGGTGTAGTAGTGTAGGTAAAAGAAAAAGGGACAACAGTTTAAGTTGGTCTTTAAAATTTTATTTAAAGTTTTATTTAGGAGGAGACTACGGAAGTAGTTCCGTTACAAGGGTTGGCGGCGAAGTGACTCCCTGACTGGGCATTTTCGTCGCCTTTTATACCCAATAACTCTATGCATAAAAAATCTGCCACTCGGAAGGGGAAGATTTTTTATACATGTAAGAGGGATAACAAGAGACAAACTTGCTAGTCAGCTTACAAATAACTAAAACTTAATATTAAAATATAAAATAAACTTAATTAAACTTAAAAATCTAATTTTACATTCATTTTACCCTAATTGAGACATAATAATACATATAATTTGCATAACGTTGTTTAATTATATTATAAATAAAAGAATATATTTATCTCTTTATTTAATTTGTTATTGATTTATTGATTATTTAATTAATACTAATTTATTTATTAATTAAACAATTAAACAATAATCAAAATTAATACTCAAGACAATATAAACGTATTAATAATAAAATTATTATTTTTAAACATTAAACGAATTATTTCTTCAAGGAAAAATAATTAACATTAAATTGTTAAAAAATGAACAGCAATTCAATAAAACATAATAGTGTTGATAATATTAACAGTATTAATAATAACAACACTAATGTAACAATAATTATAATAATTGGAATAATAATATTTATACTTAATCAGTCAGATATTGTTAAACTAATTCTTAGTAAAACAATATAAGTATAAGTATCAATGATTATCAAATCATTATTACAATATATGCTGTTAATTTCTAAATTGTTAAAACGAATTTTAACTCGAAGTATATATATATAGATATAGTGGTTGTTGGGCCCTTTGAATCTTTGCTGGGGAGGAATGCGAAAGAGGAAAAGCGGAAACGTAGAGTAGAGAGAGACAGAGATAGAAAGACAAAGAAAGGCGCGCGGTCAGTGAAATCGAAGAGTAAGGCCCAGCTAGACCAATTTTTTCTACATGTCGATGTCGAAAAAGTCAACCCAAGGGAAGATACCACATTTTCACGAAGTTGAGACCTTCAAAAGAAGGGTTCTCAACTTGTGCAGTGGTGTTTTTCTTTCGCGGAATTTTCACATACATGTGACCGGTATCAGATTATTCTACGAATAAATGAAAATTTACTGTGAAAACAATGAAAATCTATTGTTAATTCGTAAAATATCCTGCGATTCAGGTATTCAGTGGCATAAAAATTAAGATATTTGAAAGATTTATAAAATAAACATTATTTTAAATAATAATTCTGTTTAATAAAAATTATAAGAAATAAAACTTTAAATAATTTAAAATTATGTCAAATAATAATTCGAGGATTTAAATTTCGGTTATTTGAAAATGTGAAAAACAGTAATTATTTCAAATAACATTTAGATTTCATACAAATTATAAGAAATAAATATTATACTATTAATAACTATATTACTTTCCATTTCACAAGTTAAAAATTATATTAATTTATAACTAGATTCCATAGAAATTATGAAACAAAATTATTATACTCAAAAAAATTTATTATACATACAATTTCATAGTGCGAAATTTATTGTAATTTATATTTATAATACTTAGAAAATCTGTAAAATAAAAATTTGACTTAAGTAAATTATAACAAACATCAATTCTCAATATTATAATAATGTCAACATCAAATTATAGACATCTAAATTTCGAGTAAATGATGATTATGAAGTTCAAAATTCGGATATATGACAATTATAAATTTAATAATTTGGCTGAAATCATGCGCCTCCTATTTTTTATTTTTAATTTTACAAAAAGAAAGTTTTTTCCCATAATTTTAAAAAATCTTAAAACCCCTAAAAAATTTTTCTCTAATTTTGTCAAGTTTTTCAGACGCATCTTTTGAGCACTTACTGAACATTTTTCGTCTATATTAACCGAAGATATTAAACTTTTAAAAATCTAAAATTTTGTAAAATAAGACTTTTTTAAAAATTTTGTTAAGATATGTAAGAGAAACTTTAAAAGTCGCATAACCAACTTGAAGAGCACTAAAAAACGCTTCGATTTTTTTAAATGTGTTTAAGTAACTTTTAAAGTTTTATAAATAACTTGTGGAACTTTAAAAGTCGCTTTGATTCACCTATTTGTTAACCTCATTGGATCAGAAATACAAAATTATTATTATTTAAAAAACCAAAAATTATTAAAAATATTATTTTCAAAATTTATAGTAAAAATAATGTCATAAAAGCAGAAGCATTTACTGTTATAGGATTTATATGATCCAAACTTATGTAATATTAAAAAAATGAAATAAATTGATCGAAAAAAATCTGCATGAGGAAGCAAAGTGTTCATGTAATTAACACAATAAATTCATCTTTTAATTTAGCAGCGGTTTTTAATTTTGTCATCCACTATTTTGAATTTTTGAAAAGTCATCATTTTACTTGGGGGTTTTTGGGGAGGCTGATTACGAATCTGAAGTTCAATTTTGAAAATTCAAAATGTGGGATAATTTTTTTAAAAAGTCATTGTACTTGGCTGAAACTTGTTAATCACGTTCTTCAGTCATTATATTGTTCAAAATGTTAAAATTTCAATGCTTGTTTTTGCAAACAGTGTTTTTTAAACAAACATAAATAAGCGTTAAAAAAAATTTTAATTTAGGTTTGTTGCGATTTAAATTTAATTATCATAATTAAAAAAAAAAGAAAAATGTAATAAAAAATGTAAAATTAAAAAAAATAAAAATAAGACTTCACAGTACGTTTCTCTAAACGTGGTGAAAGTTGATTTAGCGAAATTTAAAGAAATTTTTAAAATTCATCTGCTATATTAGGTCTGAAATTTTAAATTTTGAAAATTGGACTTCAGCGATCCCAAAAACCTCCGAGTAGCAAGTTTAAACCGAGTCTAAGGAGTTTCCAAAAATAATTATCCGACATGTTGGATCTGCTATTTAGAAAATTGAACTTCAGATTCATAATCAGATACCCCAAAAAACGAGTTTCAATCGAATCCAATGATTTTTAAAAATTTGTCTGCCATATTGGATGCGACATTTTGAATTTTGAGAATTCTACCACAGATTTGTAATCAAGGACACTAAAACCCCACGAGTAACAAGTTGCAAACAAATTTAGTGACTTCAAAGAATTTCATACTTTAGGGTGAAATTTTGCAAAATAAATTGTACTGTAGTCTCTATTTTAGAGCCGCCATCTTAATTTCTATTTTTCGCTCTAGTCCAGGCCCGGTTAACTCTATTGTATGAATACGGCAGTTTTTGGCGCCACCTACCACCAACATAGTAACTAAATTTACCCCAGCTTGTATATCTATATCTATTATATATATATATATATATATATATATATATATATATATATATATATATATATATATATATATATATATATATGTATACAGTATATCTATATCTATTGTATGTATAGATATACAAGCTGGGGTAAATTAAGTTACTATGTTGGTGGTAAGTGGCGCCAAAAACTGCTGTATTCATACAATAGAGTTAACCGGGCCTGCTCTAGTCTTATCTTTTAGCTTGAATATTTTTGTCACGTTTTTTGCAACATTTGGAGTCGTTTCTCTGCCATTTCATAGTAAACGAAATTGAACATTAAACAAATATTTGAAATAGTCGGACTTTTTTTAAAAATAAACATTAAAATAAAAATAATCAAAAATTTATAAACAAAAAGTTATCTTTTTGGTTTTATAAGTTATTATTAACAGAAAGACACGTAGTTTCCAAAACAATCCTCAAACTTACGTGATTTCTAAAACAACGTGGAAATTAGGTAACTTCCAAAATGTTTTTTAAACATACGTTAATTCGACTTGGGTTGAACGATATGTATAACAACCGTGGTAAATGAATAGTCGTACACAAGTATGTGATATACCAAGAATTAATAGGAAATATTTTCGTCAATTTTAAATGTAGAATCCTTTTTTTATTAAAAGTAACGCGAAAAATTGTTTAACATTATTTAGGAGGAAGAGACTATAAAATGGGCTCCCGTGTTGAATCAAGTGAGAGGATATAAGAGGATAAAGAAGCTGACTTCTTATGGAAGGGGAATATTCTATTACTAGAAAGAGAGAGGTCTTTTGCCTGGACAGGATATGTCGGCGGCTCTCCTCATGACGCGAGATAACCGGAATACAGGTTTTTGAGGATAGAGTTGTGCCGTCGTGGTGCGTATTGGAAGGGGTTATACCGGTAGAGATGTTAATACTGGCCTTGTGCCAGATAGCCGTGCTCCTGGTATCCATCCACACTTGAAAGCACATTCAATACTATGCACTAACTCACACTTATAAGATACAACGATGGTCGTATGGTTTTATTTAATGCAAAATTGATATTACAAAAAATATATTCCTTTCCTTTTGTCAATGTTGAATAATACACTGCACTAAAATCTTTTCATTCAATATTAAACTAAACTTTAAGTTTCAACTAATTTGAAAATTTCTTTGCAGTATTACAAAATATATATGTATTTTATTAACTTTAGATGAATTTTGCCATCACAGGTACACAAAGATCATCAATTTTACTCTTTATAATAATTAATTCATTATTAAAATTCGATATTTTTGGAACATATCTGAATGTTTTTTCTTATTATTGTGATAATTACGATATTACTTGTTTATGCAAGTACATAAGTTATATACTTGCAAACACCTAATAACGTCGTATAGTTTCTTACTAATAATTGAAGAAGCATCTTGAACATACATTTCTAAACATTAAGTTACAACTAATCCTGACGTTTCTCCTGACTTTGTAAAACAAGCGATAGGACCTCCTAATTCTATTACTCGATTTACGCTCAGATGCACGAGCTGATATCAGTCAGGTTGTAGTGAGTGGTCCTGGCTAGAGAATTCCAGTAACAAAGTTGTTAAGATATTAATCTTTGCTACTAAGCAAAGTACAGTTCGTAATATTTAAATTTTTTAAAAATTAATCTCGAAATCTTACTTTAATGAAATCATTATAAATAATTTTTTTAGCTTGCAATGTAAACTGTATATGTAACTTTGTCTAACAGACTAGCAATTTGTCAAAACATTTTATTGAAAGTGATTTTTTATAAAAATAAGTTACATACTACATTGCAAGCTTATAACAAATGTTTTTAACGAAATTTCATCAAGATGAGATTTCAAACTTCATTTTTTAATTGCTACACTACCGTCTGTAATTATCAGTACGGCTCCACGCGCATGGCCCAAAAACATACCAATGTTTAAATCACGATTTCTCTGTAAAAACAAATGTCAGAAAATTAACAAATATACCATTTGAAAGCTTATAATATTCTGTTTTAAATGATACAGAATTAATAATTGTACTAAATTACACAAAGATTTTAGCTATCATCAAAATTAAAAAAAAGATTTTTTATGAAAATTTTTTTTACAATTTTTTTAAACACTGACATATTATTTAAAGATTTCAGACAACATTTAAAACTTATACAGGTGTCATCTTTTAAGTCTCTTCTTTAATTTAAGACCAAAAAAGTTGAAAAATCTTATTCTGTTCGCGAGATATCATTATAATCGTCCGAGCATTTTCAGTTAAAAACCGTACAAAATTTACGGGACGCATGAATATTCCCCACATTGAACTTGCAACAATTTTTGTGGTATCGAAATAAAAAACTTGAAATATCTACTTATTAGAACTGCAATAATTCGAGTTTTCTTTTAAACAAATTTTTATCACAAGAAATTAGTATTTGAAGAAATATTTATTAACTACTTTTTTCATTTGACTGTATTTTAATTTATAAAAATATCCATGTAGGGAAATATTAAAGAATAGAACATTTAGTTGTTTAGATTTTTTTATAGTATGTATTTTAAAAAATAAAAATTTTGCTTAAATGAAATTTTAAGTACATAAAAGTTTATATAAAAGGATTATAACCTAAAAAATTTGTCAATTATCAGAATTTTTATATCGTAGTATATCTATATAATCGAATTTTTATGTAACGTAAAATATATGTAATCGAGTTATAATCTCACAGAATTTATATTTAGCATAATTTTGATGTACAACTATTTATATTTAGTTGAAATTATATTTAAAATAATTTTTATTTAATCAAATTTTTATTTAACCATATCTGTAGTTAACCGAATTTTCGTATGAGTGAATTTCCAAAGTACCAAATTTATAAAACATAGAATTTTCAAAACGTCGAATTTCTAAAGCATTAAACTTTTAGAATGTCGAATTTTCATTTGTCCTAACTTTTTTGCCACAAGAGTTTCCTCTCTGTAATTCTTATTGATATGGTTGATTTAAATTGTGCGGGAAATTTGAAATCATATGTTAAATCAAATTTCGCGCGCAATTTTAATCTACCTTACCGACTAACAACATAGATACTAAACTCTATAGTGACAAAAAATTAGGACAGATGAAAATTCGACATTCTAAAAGTTTAATGCTTTAGAAATTCGACGTTTTGAAAATTCTATGTTTTATATATTTGGTACTTTGGAAATTCACTCATACGAAAATTCGGTTAACTACAGTTATGGTTAAATAAAAATTTGATTAAATAAAAATTATTTTAAATATAATTTCAACTAAATATAAATAGTTGTACATCAAAATTATGCTAAATATAAATTCTGTGAGATTATAACTCGATTACATATATTTTACGTTACATAAAAATTCGATTATATAGATATACTACGATATAAAAATTCTGATAATTGACAAATTTTTTAGGTTATAATCCTTTTATATAAACTTTTATGTACTTAAAATTTCATTTAAGCAAAATTTTTATTTTTTAAAATACATACTATAAAAAAATCTAAACAACTAAATGTTCTATTCTTTAATATTTCCCTACATGGATATTTTTATAAATTAAAATACAGTCAAATGAAAAAAGTAGTTAATAAATATTTCTTCAAATACTAATTTCTTGTGATAAAAATTTGTTTTAAAAAAAACTCGAATTATTGCAGTTCTAATAAGTAGATATTTCAAGTTTTTTATTTCGATACCACAAAAATTGTTGCAAGTTCAATGTGGGGAATATTCATGCGTCCCAAATTTACAAATTCAATGCATTTGTCTAAAAACAAAACATTTGTCTATGACATTTATAATGATATCTATTGAACCGAATATGATTTATTAACTTTTTTGTCTTTAATTAAAGATGAGACTTGAAGGATGATATACAATACTGGCGAAAATTGTAGGACCGATAACACCTCGAGCTATTAAAAAGACACCCGCACAAAAACAGCGATAACTCCGTCAAAAATGAAGCTAAAGGCTTTTTTTAAATTGCAATGGAAAGCTTATCAAATTTCCAAAGAATTGACATTGTTTTTATTTGGATTGCATACATCTCCAAAGGATGTCTCATATATGTCCTAAAAATGTTCTTAACGTGTCCTGAGATTGTCACAAATATATTCTAAAAATGTCCTTAGTTTGTCTTGAGAATGTCCCACACATGTCCTTAATGTGTCCTGAAAATGTCCTAAGTGTGTCTTAAAAATCAAGCCCGGCATATAACGTAGGTAGGGTGGGTAGTTGCACTAACCCGGAATTCGATGGCGTTTTTCTAAAAAAAACACATAAAGGTTCTTGCCATAGAAGAATTGTATGTAAGGGACATTCCACGTCAACAAGGACAAAGCTCTAAACAAAATTTGCTTTGATGGATTTAAACGTTCTAGGGCTTAAAAGATTTCTACATTCGTGTACTTTAAGGTGCCGATGAGCTTTTTTTAAATTTTTTTTATTTTTTCTGCCAATAGAGCTGTCAAAAGTCTAAAAGACCAAAAATTTTGAAATGCTTTTATCAATTTAAAGCTGAAAACGAGGTAAATTATTCTGTATCTCATTCTTTAATCCTTTAAGGGTCGCTGATTATATAAATCTAAAGTTTTCTTAAAATAAAAATGTCGGATCCAAAATGGCGGCAAGAAGTTCAAAAATATAAAAAGAATTGTTTTTTAAGTCGCTGATGTAAAATCAGACGTTATTTTAAGAAAATTAAAAATGGCGATCCAAAACAGAGGAAAAATTTTTTAAAAGAAGTTCAAAAATTTGTTATTTTGCTTGAAACTTCTTATTTTAAATGACTTTTGCCTTTGAGATAGTTTGTTTACTTAAAAAACCTAACTGAAGTATCTAGGGCTACCAAATTAATCACTGATAGCTTTAATCCGTTTTATAAAACCTTCAATACATAATCAACTCTTTTCAAGGTCATCAAAATGATTATATTGCAGACTTTAAACAGTAGTGGGATTACGAATAACGCCGACTCTTAATAGTACTTTTTACTATTTAGTGTAAAGCACTCAGCTTTTTTTAAAATAGTATGTTGAAATGTATGAAAGTCTGTTGGCATCTTCTTAAATATTCAGCAGATGGGTTTGTATTATATAAAAAAATCAGTTTTTATCCCACATGCACAAAAATGTCGCTTTCTGATAGCGGACGACAGGGAGGAAAGTCATTCATTTCTTCGGCCGTATGAAAATGGCGGCTGTGTTCTCCCAAGGGCAAGAAAATTAGCTGTTCACATGCATTTTTCGTGCCCTTGGGAGAAAACGGCCGCCATTTTCATACAAGTCGAACGAGTAAATGACTTTTACTCCCTGTCGTCTGCTATCTGAAATCGCCACTTTTGTGCATTAGGAATAAAAAATATCGTAAGTAACACGAGAATAAAGGCAGCCAATTTCTTTACACTGATTTTTGTGACACGAGTGGACCTCTACTCGTGTCACAAAAATCACCGTAAAGAAATGGCTGTCTTTATCCTCTTATTGCTTAATATACTATTACCCCATTACTTAGCATTTTGTCCACAAAGTCTTGTCAAAATGCAATCTTAGTGTCGTTAAGTTGTTTTTCTTTTCATCGCAAAAGCATATTTGTTAAATCTTTTAAGGGGGAAACCTAATTGTAACTTTAAAAAAATTTATTTTTTATTTTTTCCATTTTCTTAAAGTATATATATTTAGAAATTTTTTATTATTTTTTCTATTATTATATGACTCTTTGTGACTTTGAAAAAAATTTCTGTTAAACAAAAAAAATTGTAACTTTAAATGCGTTTTTCTCAAAATCACATTTTTTATGATTGCGTGCAGTCTAACTTAAACAAATATTTACCGATTATAATGAGATTTGGAAGTTTTATTCTTTATAAAATTACGAAGAATATGAACCACCATTTAAGGTGATATCACGATTTTAAGAGTCTTTTTTGTGTAATTAGTGTAAAAAAAATTGTGAAAATTCCATAAAAATGAGCCACCTAATGTGGTTTCCCCCCATAAAACTTGTCAATAGATTACGATTGTGAATTAAATGTTCAACAAAGTTCTTTAAACACAGACTATTACTTTTCGATAAATAGTGAAAAGCGTTATAAAGAGTAGACATTACTAACCCTGGACACTAAAACATATCTGGTTCATACGTAGAAGTACAACTGGGGTGGTCAACCAGCCCAACATTGTGTTGCTGCTAGAATGTTTAAGTTTAATGAAAAATAACCTTATTATATATCACTTTCTTCGTTTTTTATAAAGAAGAAGATAGCGTTTTTAATTTTTTGATTGAATTAAAAATATGTCTAAAAAATTAGAAAAAATTTAAACAAAATACTAGCCTTCCAGGGACAAAGCCGTAAATTGAATTTTCTTTGGGATGGTTTATACCCCAGTTGTACTGTCTAGGTTTAGTAATCCCACTATAGATTTATAAAACCTCCAACACACAATCGGCCCTTTTCAGGGCCACTAAGTTGTTCAATACAACTTCAAACAGCTTTATTAATTTTCTAATACACAATTGGTTCATACAGATGATGTGACAGAATTACAATCCTGGATTCAAAGAGATAGTCACAGATAGCTTAAAGAGTCGTTTTCAAAAATTCTGTGAAAAGATACTAAAGCAAAAACTTTATTCGATCTCGTAATTAAAATTTTAGTATCGCACTTATTATTATTTTTAAAACTTAGAGGTCAGTGTTATGATGAAGCGACGAATGTTTCCGGAAATATCTCTGGTTTGCAAGCAAGAATACGAGAAGAAGAAGCTGGAGCGTTATTTGTTTATTGTACTGCTTATAGAATTAGTCTTGATATTCAAGATGGAATCGAAAAGGTTTTCTCGTCAAGAAAACTTATTGATTACTATCAAATATTTTATTAACTTTGTAAGAGACTCACTAAAACAAGTATCAAAGTTCAGAGAGTTGCAAATCGAAACAGATACCAAAAATCAACTAACTTCTCTTGCTGCGCATTGCCCAACCAGATAAGAAAATTCAAAAACTTAAATTTTTTTATCCCACAAGCACAAAAAAGGCGCTTTTAGATAGCTAACGACAGGGAAAAAATGGCGTCCATTTTCTCTCATGTGCAAAAATAACAGCTGATCCCATGCGTTATTTTTGCCCATGAGAGAAAACGGCCGCCATTTTCATATAAGTCGAACAAGTGACTAACTTTTATTCCTTGTCTTTTGCAAAATGCTTATAATTATAATTATTTGGAATCTTTCGAGTGTGACTTCCAAAACAACGTAAAATTCTAAACCGCTTACAAACATCTACAAGCGAAAACCATAGATTCAACACACCTGAAGATTTTTACAGAATATTATACTACGAAGTCTTTGACCAAGTAATTGTGTCACTAAAAAGTAGATTCGAAAATGATTGTGCAGTAGTTTTCAAATTGTTGGAACAATCTGTTATTGGTCAGTACATAAATGTAGATAAAATTGTGGAATTTTATAAGAATGACTCCAAAAAAAGATTAATCCATGATGAGAAATGTTTTTGCAGCTGTTAAAGAGAAAAAAGATTCCAGGATCATCTTGTTCAAATAAACGAAGTTTGTCTACTCTCTGACGACTTAAAACTTATTTGAGATCAACGATGTTACAAGATCGTCTTGATAACATAGCTCTCATACACATTTATTCTGAGATAGCTGACAAACTTCATTTAGAGGTGTTATTGGATGCTTTTATTTCTTAAATTTACATATTATATATTTGTATATAACGAGATAAATTATTAACTATTAACTATATTGTTTATACTCCTGCCCTATTGCCCTTACGCACTTCGACAAGAGTCCCCGAGAAATACTTTTTTGGATTAAGCATAACCATTCTACTTTAGAAATTTTCTATATATTAACCTAATTTTGCGTCTACAGCCGACTTTATTAGGAGTACTCGCATTACGCCTGGACCACCCGTCAATGGGTTTTCTCGCCAGAGAAGAGGGAAACTGTAGAAAACCTCTCTGAGTACAACCGGTTTATCGACAGTCGAGTTCTAATGGTGTGTACCGGACAATAATCGACGGTGCACATCATTATACCTCGACGTCAAACCTCCCGCTCAGATTGTCTCACGTGCCGGAAAAATACCAAGCCAAGTGGGCGCGAACCAAGGATACTTATACCCTTGGTCCTTAAACGACCACCAACGCCAGGCATCTATCCGACTGAGCAAATCTGTCGGTGAGATAAATTATTATTCCCCCTCTTCTCTAGGTTAATTACCCACCCGGATATAATATGATCTACTGGGCCTGCATGATGATCCAGTGCCATCACCTGTAAAAAAAAGAAGCAAATTTCTCTTCAGGTTCAAATTACACGTCAGAATCTGATAACTGTTCAATTTTAAATGAAATGACTGATACTGATGACGAGAATCTAAACCTGAAAGACAGGGACAAAATTCGATCTTGGGCCACAACAAAGAAAATAAAATATTCCAGTTTAGAGGAATTACTGCTTATTTTAAAACGAAGATTGCTCCCAGATTTGGCGAAGACAGCAAAAACTTCCTTGCAGACATCAAGTGCTGCTTACACAATCAATCAGATGAATTAGAATGGTGGCTATCTACAGATTTAAATGTTCGACTGCTAGTGACAATGAGAAAAGTTCTAGCAGACAGAATGGTACTTTTAAAGTCCAAAGTTTCGTGCGAGTTTCAAAAAAAGCTTCGTTCTACTAAAAAATATGCCAAATGGAAAACAACGGAATTTAGGTTCTTTTTATAATACTGTGGCCCTACCGTTTTAATGAATATTTTATCACATAAATTATGCAAACATTTTCTGCTTTTCCACGTCGCTTGCACAATATTATGCTGTGATAGTGTTTGTATAAGATTTCATACTTATGCGAAAGAATATTTAGATGCATTTTTTAAAGGTCTTAAATATTTTTATGAGGCAAAATCACAAGTGCTAAACTGTCATCGCATAATTTACTTAGCAGATGACGTGATTAATATGGAATGCAGCCCAGCATTTGAATTTGACAGCTTTTTGAAAACACCATACAATCTGTTATCTCAAATCTCGAGAAGATTACATGAGGAAAATTCAATAAATCCAGAAAAGCCCAAATTCCTGTTAGTTTAAAAATTTTAGAAACCAAAGGTGAACAAATTTGAAAACTTTATTATAAGCAGTGCACTATTTCTACAAGAAATCCCGGTAACATGATTTTATTAGAAAATGACAAAATTATGAATTTAAAAAAAATAATCGCAAGCACTGATGATCTTAAAGATCAAGGACATTATTATACAAAAAAGATCTATATATTCTTACCCATTGAAATTGTCACTTTTAGGTATATGTGTGAAATAAATAAGAAACCTTCTAAGGAAATAATCACAGTTTCTCAAAATGAAATAAAATCGAAACTCGTCGCTATGTCCGTTTCAACCTAAACATCTTTAGTACACTCGATGAAATTATTTGTAATGTCAAAAAGGCAAATAGACTTGCAATTTTCGAGAATACTGCTTCGATTTTACCTGCGTATTATCTCTTAATTGCTTAAAAAATCGGAACAACAAAATTACAAATATAAATAGAAGCTTGAAAGAAAGAACTTTTTTCTAAAATTTATTTGACAGGAATTTAAGCGCAAGAATTAGATGCACGTATATTGTCGCAGAGTGTCACTGTTTTAGCTGCTGTTATTTTTTAAGATTTTTTGAAATACTGTTACCTATGATTTATTAATATCTGCAATGAATTCTTCGCGTATGATAATTTCATTTGGTTAAGTCGAGGAATTTATTTACAATGTCGAGTCACAAATTGTTTCTTAATTATTAGGGAATTAAAAATGTAATCAAGGTGTTTCTTAATATTTGTCCTTTTAACCCATTAAGGACCAGACGGACGAAAAATTTCAATTGACTTTAAGGACCTCGTTTTTTAATAAAATGCATAAATAAAAATTGAAACATACCATTTTTAATGTAAAATTGACTCCTCTTTCAGATTCTGCTGTTAAAATTTGTTTATACCAAATTGTTAAAAAGTTATAAACAAATTTTTCCAAAAAAACACGATTTTTCGAGAAAAAAATTTCATTTCAGACGTACTTTCACCTGAAAAAAGTAGGTGGATACTCTTAAAAGCTCAAAATGTCGCGTCCATGGACCCTCAGCAACAAAACCCTGAAGCGACCAATTTTTTTTAAAAATGGCGGACGCTAATATGGCGGCTAAAACTAAAAAAATGACTCACATATGAAACACAGTGCTCCAACTTTTTCAAGTCACTGAAAAAGCCTGAAACTTGTTACTCGGGGGTTCCTGGGGTCGCTGATTACGAATATGATGTCAGTTTTCAAAAATTCAAAATGGCGGATTCAATATGGTGAACGAGTTTTGTAAAAATTAATTGAATTCACCTTAAACTCTCTACTCAGGGGTTCTTGGGGTCGCTGATTACGAATATGATATCAGTTTTCAAAAATGCAAAATGGCGGATTCAATATGGCGGATCAGTTTTTAAAAAAATATATGGATTCACCTGAAAATCTCTACTCGGGGGTTCTTGGGGTCGCTGATTACGAATATGATATCAGTTTTCAAAAATTCAAAATAGCGGATCAAATATGGCGGACGAGTTTCGTAAAAATTAACTGGATTCACCTGAAACTCTCTACTCGGGGGTTCTTGGGGTCGCTGATTACGAACATGATGTCTGTTTTCAAAAATTCAAAATGTCGAATCCAATATGGCGGATCATTTTAAAAAAAAACATTTAGATTCACCTGAAAATCTCTACTCGGAAGTTCTTAGGGTTGCTGATTACGAATATGATGTCAATTTTCAAAAATTCAAAATGGCGGATCCAATATGGCGGATCCAATATGGCTCTCTACTCGGGAGTTCTTGGGGTCGCTGATTACGAATATGATATCAGTTTTTAAAAATGCAAAATGGCGGATCCAATATGGCGGATCAGTTTTGAAAAAAAAATTTTGATTTACCTGAAAATCTCTACTCGGTTCTTGGGGTCGCTGATTACGAATATGATGTCAGTTTTTAAAAATTCAAAATGACGGATCTAATATGGCGGATGAGTTTTGTAAAAATTAATTGGATTGACCTGAAACTCTCTACTCAGGGGTTCTTGGGGTCGCTGATTACGAATATGATATCAGTTTTCAAAAATGCAAAATGGCGGATTCAATATGGCGGATCAGTTTTTAAAAAAATATATGGATTCACCTGAAAATCTCTACTCGGGGGTTCTTGGGGTCGCTGATTACGAATATGATATCAGTTTTCAAAAATTCAAAATGGCGGATCAAATATGGCGGACGAGTTTTGTAAAAATTAATTGGATTCACCTGAAACTCTCTACTCGGGGGTTCTTAGGGTCGCTGATTACGAACATGATGTCTGTTTTCAAAAATTCAAAATGTCGAATCCAATATGGCGGATCAGTTTTAAAAAAAACATTTAGATTCACCTGAAAATCTCTACTCGGAAGTTCTTAGGGTTGCTGATTACGAATATGATGTCAATTTTCAAAAATTCAAAATGGCGGATCCAATATGGCGGACGAGTTTCGTAAAAATTAATTGGATTCACCTGAAACTCTCTACTCGGGAGTTCTTGGGGTCGCTGATTACGAATATGATATCAGTTTTTAAAAATGCAAAATGGCGGATCCAATATGGCGGATCAGTTTTGAAAAAAAAATTTTGATTTACCTGAAAATCTCTACTCGGAAGTTCTTAGGGTTGCTGATTACGAATATGATGTCAATTTTCAAAAATTCAAAATGGCGGATCCAATATGGCGGACGAGTTTCGTAAAAATTAATTAGATTCACCTGAAACTCTCTACTCGGGAGTTCTTAGGGTCGCTGATTACGAATATGATATCAGTTTTTAAAAATGCAAAATGGCAGATCCAATATGGCGGATCAGTTTTGAAAAAAAAATTTTGATTTACCTGAAAATCTCTACTCGGTTCTTGGGGTCGCTGATTACGAATATGATGTCAGTTTTTAAAAATTCAAAATGACGGATCTAATATGGCGGATGAGTTTTGTAAAAATTAATTGGATTGACCTGAAACTCTACTCGGGGGTTTTTCGTAAAAATTGAACATGTATTGCTATTGGAAGGTACATTTTGTACTTAACATTATTTTCTATGAGTGACGTTTTTCTCCCAAGTGTCTTTGTGTATTTGATAACTTTATGAAGTTGACTCTCCTGATTAAACTAATTTTGTTTAAAGAAATCTTTAACTTAAAAAACGATCTTTATCTTTATCTTTATCTTCATACAGTATGAATGCAGGCTAATTGTTTATAACATTTTTACAGCAATATGTCTTTTTTAAAAAATTATATATTATATGTTTTCGTAGTGGATTTTAGCGTAGAATCAAATAGCGCTATAAGTTTCTTATAAAAATCAATTTTTCTTCATTTGTTTACAAAAAATTGTTAAAAAAAATATTTTTTTAACATTCAACGACAAAAATTATTAGTTAACGAATTGACTTTAAAGACGGCTTATTTTACGCAAAATTTAATCAGCGTTTTAACCGTATTTAAATTTTTTTTGTATCTCCTTTTATTTACGAGATATAATTGAAAAAGCGATAACATGTTTTGTTATAGAGTCGCGTGTAATCGTCCTGATACTCGTAGACGGTAGTTTATGTATAATAATGTATAACACGCTTTTATATAGATTTTTTTTAAATTTGACCAAACGTTCTTATTATCATTCTTGAAATATTTGCAAAATTTAAAGAAATTTTACTACACGGAACCAAAGATATTCGCTACACAGAAAAAAACTGAACTCAAAATGAGTCGGAAAAGTGACTCATTATGAGCTGCAACAAAAATGAGTAGGGCAGATGGCGCCACGTTCTATGTCATTTAACATGGACTCATTTTGAGTTGCAACAAAAATAAGTCCAAGTTTTTTCTGTGTATCAAAGTTGCGTTTTTTTGCATGTAAAACGTGAGTAATGGGTGGGGAGGATTACATTTTTATAAATATAAACATAAATTGTTTATAGACTTTTTTCAAAAACTAATATGTAATACACGAATACACTACCGGCGGAAATTGTGCGACCGCTCACAGAAAAAAACTTTACTCAAAATGAGTATCATATGATACTCATTTTGAAGTGCAACAAAAATGATACCCCTTCGACTCATTCTGAGTTTCTGGGGAAAAGACTTAAAATGAGTAAAATCGGGATCATTTTGAGTTTATGAAAAAATTACAATAACATTGGAATAACTGGGAATAATTCATAAAAATATGAATTAAAATAATTGTATATAATGAATAAACACGTTGGACTTGTCAAAACATTAATACTTGAAGTCGATTTGTCGTATTTATGAGAAATTAAAAGCAATTTTTTAGGTTAGTCACTTGTGAATTGACTGACAGGGATGGCAACCATATAACACGAAACATGCGAAACACAAAAAAAGTAACGGCGCAACGCGCAGCAGACATTTTCTACAGTTGTTGCCAACATAACACACACACAAAAACTAGAACCTGACATTTTTTCTATTTTGAGTCACTTAAAGTTGACGATTACTCATTTCGAGACCGACTTCCAAATGCGTTGCAACAAAAGTGAGTCGGGTTTTTTTCTGTGCTAACATCTCGAGCCGTTAAGTCAGTTGCGTTACTGTGAAAAAAGTGTCGAAAATGAATTTTACCAAGTACATACTTACTGGGATCCACTTTTTAATTTAATTCATTATATGGTCAAAATCGCGAAAAACGAAATTTTGTAACGTAACAGTTGTTTTAAAACGTTCATAACTTTTATTTTATAAATAAAAAAAATGTTATATTCCTATGCAATATTGTTAAAGAAATATATTTTAAGATGCATACATAAAAATTTATTAATTCCTTGTTATTTAAAAGTTATGGACAAATCAAAAAGACTGTTACGTTACATGCATCGCGTTTTTTACCATATAATGATATTTAAAAAGTGAATCGCAGCAAGTATGTACTTGGTAAAATTCATTTTCGACACTTTTTTCATTGACACGGAATCATCAACTTTTCTAAATTTTTCCAAGAGTCAAAGTCAGGGTAATAAATTCCCCAAAAAATTAAATTATTTTTTTGTGTTTATAACATGATAGGGTAAACGCACCAATTGTCGAGGGTGAACCTATTTCTCGAGTCAACAAATTCCGTTTTTGACTTAAACATGGAATTACAATTTAAATGCCAAAAATGATTAGAATTATGTTTATTTAGTGTCATGAATGTTAAAAATAATATATTAATATTATGTCCACAAATAAATTAGACATTTTAGGCAATATTTTTGGTTATTACCATGGTAACATCGACAAATGGAACCGGCTCGACAATTGGTGCGTTTACCCTATCTCGCTTCCCATTTATGCAATACAAATGAAAATAGTGTCATTTCATTGGAACAAAGTTTACAAAAAAATGTATGTATAGTTAACCATCTCGTTTTTTTACAATTATGAACTAAAGCTTCTATTTTATGACGTTATTTGTATTATGTAGCACCCCCACCACTGTGATTTGGCACATGTATGACTGTATTTGTGGTAGTTAGTACAGGTTGAGCTAAAAGTATAAGAACTTGAGGGGGAAAGTATATTGCGTTGAATATCATTACGAGGCAACAAAATTTTGACTCCGATTTCAGGGAATGTGATACCTTAAGGGGGTATTCTGGTCTAGAGGCCTCAATTTTAAGGCGTTTTTCCGAGTGGGCTAAAAAAGAAAGTTTACAATTTTTAATATTTACTTTTTTTGCAAGTTGTTTATTAATGTTCAAAGAATTCAGAAAAAAATTAGGAAAAAAAATAATCAAAAATTTTTAAAGCTATGAACTGGTGAAGTGGGAATTGAAAAAAATTCTTGTTGACACGATAGCTTAAAATCTACTCAACCGATTTACTTCAAATTTTGCAGAAATGTTCTTTGTATATCTCTTTATGGTCGGAACCTTGGATTTTGAAAAATATTTTTTTTTACTATTTTTAAAAAATTCAAAAAAGTTAAAAAACAGAATCAAAAAACACCATTTTTTTAAATCGTCGCCATTTTGCTAAAAAATTTTATTTTTTTTCCAAAATACCGACCATAGCGAAGCCTTTAATAATCAAGAATTTCTTTGAGTTTTTTGTTTTAGAACATTACAAAAGTCTCCACACTGTCAACCAGTACGCACTTTCTTTTTTTCAGTCCCCACTTCATCAGTTTATAACTTTTAAATTTTTTTATTATTTTGTTTCCTAATTTTTTTCTGTACTCTTTAAACATTAATAAACAACTTGCAAGAAAAGTAAAGACTAAAAATGTTAAACTTTCTTTTTTATTCTACTCGGAAAAACGCCTGAAATTGAGGCCTATAGTCCAGAATACTCCCTTAACAAAATAGCATAGATATTTGGAATAAATTCTTTGTAAACTAAACAAAATTAATGATTTTAGTCTTGTTATATTTGCGGATACCTAAGGACAAAATCGATTATAACAATATGGAATTTATATATATATATATATATATATATATATATATATATATATATATATATATATATATATATATATATATATATATATATGTTATAGTTAAAGTCCGAAATTCAGGTAATGTGCACATTAACTAGTTAATCTGCGGATTACCTGATCAAATCCGTTAAAGTTCGAAAGAAATTTTTTTTTCGAACATTAACTAGTTAATGTCCAGATTAACTAGTTAATGCGAACATTACCGAGTTTACTTTCGTTGAAGTGCGAAAAAATGATTTAACTGAAATAAAACATGAATTATTATTGCTTCAGAGTAAAATTACTTTATTGAATAACAAGTGTACAATATTAGAACTTTTTTAAAAATAAACTTATTACTTATATATTAAATAATTAATATTAATTATAATTAATTATTATTATATAATTATATTAATTATAATTAATATAATAATTAATATCATTATTCAAATTATTATTCAATTTTATTACTTTTTTTAAAAATAAACTTATTACTTATATTATTGCAAGATAAAGACTGGTGGCATTTGGAGTTAAAAAAATTTTAAAAAAAATTATATAATATAATTATTATTAATTATACTATTTTAACATAATAAATTATTTATTTAATTAATTTAAAATTAAAAAAATATATGTATATATAATAAATATTAATTATAAAATTTTAACATAATAAATTATTTATTTAATTAATTAATAATTATTAATTATTTTTTAAATTAATTATTTAAAAAATATCAGGCAGAAAAATATTTACTTTTAGCCTCTAAAAACCAATGTGCCTATTTTTTACTTGTAAAGTTTGCATATTATTTTTAAACATATTGCAGTAAGTTCGTACATAAAAACTAAACATTATTCTCTTTGGAACCCCATCTCTATAACTAATTGTTTCTGAGATATTCCATTTGTAACAACTGCACACTGTAACAACCGCACCTAGTCTCCCCTACTTAAATTTGCCTCTTTCTAAATTGATAGACAGAGTCTCGAATTTCACGAAATCGAGATCTTTTCGCACTTTAACGGTTTGATTCTCGTTAATGTTAGCATTACCTAGTTAATGTCCGAATTTCTCACTTTAACTGTGAATCTTAGGGAATCCGCAGATAAACTAGTTAATCTCTACATTAACGGATTTCGGACTTTAACTATAACATATATATATATATATATATATATATATATATATATATACTAGGGGGGCTTCGCCCCCCTGCGCGCTTCGCGCGCCAACCCCCTATCTCTATTTTTATATTAATTTTAATTTTTATAAATTTAAAGTAATTTTTTCTTAATATCAATGCATCTTAATAAATTGCATACAATACATGACAAAATACACATAGATTTTGACGTAATGTAATAATCGTTATGGACCTTTTTTATATATATGTCAAAAATTAGATTAAACTTTGACATATATTTTGACCCATTTTAACCTATAGGTTAAAAAGACGTCAAATTTTAAATAGATCTAAATGAGGAAGTAAAAATAAAACGTCAAAATTAGGTCAAAATGATAGGTGTAAGAGCAAACGCAATTTTAAAATTACCTTACATTGTTAGGTAAGATGCCAAACTTCACCTCATCATTAAGTCTGCGCGCGGAAATTGTTTGACAAATTTTGACGTCTATGTCAAAGCTGCCCTCAAACTTGACCTAAATTTTGAGGGTAGCGGGAATTATTTGTCAAATTTTGATGTGTAGGTCAAAACTGCCCTCAAAATTGACCTAAATTTTGAGGGTAGCGGAAATTGTTTGTCAAACTTTAACGTCTAGGTCAAACCTGCCCTCAAAATTGACCTTAATTTTAAGGGTAGCGGGAATTCTTTGTCAAATTTTGACGTCTGGGTCAAAACTGCCCTCAAAATTGACCTAAATTTTGAGGGTAGTGGAAATTGTTTGTCAATTTTTGATGGGTAGGTCAAAATTGCCCTTAAAATTGACCTAAATTTTTAGGGTAGCGGAAATTGTTTGTCAAATTTTGACGTCTAGGTCAAAACTGCCCTCAAAATTGACCTAAATTTTGAGGGTAGCGGAAATTCTTTGTCAAATTTTGACGCCTAGGTCAAAACTGCTCTCAAAATTGACCTATATTAACGTAATGTGAGGCCTTTATTTATCCTCTTTTTGACCTACAGGTAAAAAATATGTCAAATTAGACATAGATTTTGACGTAATGTGAGGCCGTTATTTATCCTCTTTTTGACCTATAGGTCAAAAAATAGGTCAATTTTGACATAAGTTTTGACGGCCCCTTTGGGATAGGGCGCCCTTACAGAATCTTAAAACAGCGGCGGCGGCGATATCTTTTTGTAATATAGGTAGATATAATATATGACGTAAGCAAATAGAAGAATACGGCATTAAGCTTAATTCCTAGGCAGTAAGCTTACTGCCGGCAATTAGACGAATACACGACGAAATCGTTCACATTCGTCTATTTGTCTAGGCAGTAAGCTTAATGCCCGATGAAGATTCGGCAATTAGACGAATTATATTAGCATCCATCTGCAGTGCATAAACGTCCTATAAAAAATTAATTTAAAACAGCAATAATAATTATGTCGTTCTATTTTCTGACAATTAGGTTTACATACATCTTTATGTATGTAAAAGAATAGTCAAAATAAACGTATAAAAAAATGTTTCTTAAATATTTACAAAATTACATAATTATTTATTTTTTCAGGGATTTGAATATAAAATAATTGTCTAAATAAACATAAATAAATATTCTTCTTAAATTCTTTACAATTTACAATTACATTTTTTGTAACCCTGTCCACCCGAAGTTGATTGGACTGATGCAGCTTCTCTAAGAGAATAAAATACATTTTTTTGAACCTCCCCAATGTTAAATAGAGGTGCTGCCGATTTTTGGAGTTTCGTCACACAAAACCAACCGTTAATAACTATGTTTTTTGTCCCTACTTGATAAACTCCATTTTTAAAATCTGTTACAACTATGAAAATTTTATTAAAATCTAACGGACCTCGATCTACACTTGGAATTGACAGAGTCATGTTGTCACCAATAGACAGTAGAAGAAACATCTATTAAGAAAAAGTAACCATTTTCTCAGCAGCTGCAGTTTGCCTCTTGTTACAATCGTCTTGGACATCAAGTAGATGTTTCCCTCTTGCACATAGCTTACAAATGAAACTACCTACATCTACTTGATCTTCACATTGAAAATGTATTTCAGAGAGACAATCTGAACAAGATACTGCATCCTTTATGTCCATTGATGACGGACAAATGCTGCAAAATTTTTGTACTCGCGTGACTGTTAAGATTTCATTAATTTCGATTTTATCCTGAGTTTGAGCGTTTGACAGAGTTTCATTTTCTTCTTAGGTCTGTTCACTTGCAAAAGGTTGGTCCTCTTAATGAACATCGGTTTTCATTAAATTTATAAGAGCGATTTCCAGTTCCTCTTCCGTTTGTAAATTTTCTGCCACGTCATGAGGTAAATTAAAACTTGTTTAGCCATTCTTCACAGGTCCAAATACAGCTTGATACGGAGCTCTGTTAATTGTACGATGTTTTGATGCATTTTTCATCCACTAAAATAATATTTATTATTAACAATAGTACTTCTTGTATAGAAAATATTTTATAACTAATAATTATTTATTAAACATATATTTTTGTTGATTCACTCTCTAAATCTGAATTGGTAGAAAGTTATTAATGAAATAACAAAAAGGTTATAAGTAGTGTTTAACTAATTGTTAGTAGAAATTTACTAGCAATTAGTTGAACTGTTTTATTAATAATCGATAAAACAGTTTCACTAATTAATTTAGTGAAAAGTACTAAAAATTAGTGAAAATTTAAATAATTGTTAGTAGAGCTTTACTAATTAAGATTTAGAGATCAAGATTTTTTTAACAATAGGAAAAAATAAATTTTAAGTCACCTGAACTTCGTAGCAGCCTTGGGCCCACTCATTCGACTTATTGTCTATCATCCATGCTCGCAACCACCCCTTTTTGAAAAAGTTTTTTTTAAATTGCAAGTTTCGCACAAACTAATAAAAACCTCACATGCACTCCTGGGGATGCGCTATTTCTTTTTCATATAAAACAGCATCCTATCTCTACCTTCATTACCAGTTTAATGGTGTGCTTCGGAAAGTTTTACATATTATTCTTCAAACAGGATCATGTAGATCAGATCGTCACTTCCAGTACTGCGTTTTAAAATAAAGTTGCACTCCGATCCAATTCACAAAATTTCATACTTTTTCGAAAAATGATAACAAGCAGGATTTTTTTCGCCTTCATTACTCAAAATTAAGTGCACTTTTTCAAATTGTTTTTGATCCCACATTGATCTATTTTCACTTTGTGATTCCATCTTTGCTTTAAACAATCTTTCAAACTCACTACAATTTACACTATGGGGCCATTCAAGTATTACGTAAGCATATTTTTCCATTTATTTAAATAAAAAGTAAGAATATAAATGTTTTATAAAAACTAGCGACATATACCTCACTCGCTAACGCTCGTTCGGTTGTATTTAAACTTATTTGTTTTTACTGATTTATTTTTATTTATTTGAACTAAGTAAATATTTACAGGACATAAATATTTTAATTTATTGTATCAAAAAAATAGTTATTTGAACCAAATACAAATTACTTAAGTCAATTAAATAGAATAATTTGATCTAATAAATATTGCTTTAAATCAATTATGAAAATTACTTGATTCAATAATGCATAGTTTTTAATTAAAGTAAATATTTATTTGCATCAATAAAATAATTTTTTTTTAAATAACTAAACTTAGAAGGTTAGGTTTTGAATGTTAACCTGATTCTCTGGATAATTAGTAAGAAATAGGCGAAGATACGTCTATTCTTTTCTTACTAATAGGATAATCTGTAATGATTGGACATCGACATCGGAAACATTGATGTTTATAATCTCGATGTTTTAATTTCGATATTTTCGATGTATCGAGGTTTTTTTCCGATGTTTGATATTGATGTGAATTAAGTGGGGAAAAAAGGATTTTTTTAAATATCTCCTTTTTTGCCTCTAACAGTTTGTGTTTTTTTATCTTTTAAACAATTGCTCTTATCGCATTGAAAATCTTTAAACACAAATTGTTATAGGGGAGCGTGGGGGAATTGGAGCCCCTTAAGAAAAAATTATTAAAAAAAAACCAACTTATCTTTGAAATAATACATTGTTTTCGTCGTTTTCTACTCATTTCGTTATTTATCTTTAATTATGTTTAATTAGAAACTTAAAAAGAGAAAGTAAATTGAAAAAAAAATTTCAAAAAAATACATTTTTTGCCATCACCCAATTTGTGGGGTATTGGGAGCTTTCACTTGAAATTTAAAAAATTTCTATTATTTAGGAATATTTTTTGTTTTATAATAGAAAAAGTGTTAATACTTACAATGAAGCCAAAACTTTAGACTTAGAATCAACTTTTTCCTAAATTTTAATTAAATAAAAAATTTAATTTTTTATTATTTCCACGAAAAATGATTTTTTAATTAAAAGTTTTTTCATAAGGTGATATCTTTTACAATTTTCAAAGAAATAACGAAAGCCGTAACATAGTAACGAAGATTCTTTGGGCTGACACTAATTCTCCCATTACCCCACAGAATTCTTACAGGCCAAAATTTGAATAAAAAAATTAAAATATAAACAAATTTTATTATTATCTCGATTTTTATACAAGTATACATATCTACACATATTCACCTATAATATAATGAAAAAACAGAACTAAATAATACGATTTTAACTATTTATGGTGACGTTTAGAAATATTTTGCATTTTACAACGAAAACTCAAAAAATACATTTTACCTTGTCTTTACTAAAAATTTGTCAAGAATGTAATCGTTTGTTTTGGAATGATATAAACAAAGGTTGTAGAAGATTTTCTAGACATTGCAGCGAATTTTAAGGCTTTTAAGTACGTAAAATTTAAAAGCTCTCATTACCCCACGCTCCACTACACAAAACATAAAAAAGATATTTCAAAAATAATATTTGCCCATCTTTTAGTACTATTGTCCCATTTCCCTAAATTTTTTATTAAAACCAGCCAATATCGTAGGTTTTAACTTGTCCAAAATGTGAATCATCTTAAAATGCTATATGGGGCGTTCCATGGCTCTATAAACCGACGAAATTTTGGTTTTGCTTATATCCAAGCAGCACGGAATATAACCTTAAAATGAAGGGAATATTACATTTCATATTCGGAATATTCTAGGGATCTTAAAGTAATATTAAAATGTCCGCCCCACAGAAATATTCCAAAAATAACATTGAGGGAATGTTTCACGGTAATTTCGAAGTAAATATTCCAGGATGATGTTGAGGCAATGTTATTACTTCGATATAACTGTGGAACATTCCCTAAATGTTATCTTGGAATATTCCTGTGCAGCGGACATTTTAATATTACTTTAAGATCTCTGGAACATTCCACTGGAATATTTCGAATATGAAAGGCAATATTCCCTTCAATTTAAGGTTATATTCCGTGATACTTGGGTACTTTGTAATTTGATAGTGTTTAGGGTCCTAAATAAGTGTGCCAAAAAGTTTTACAAAATTTTTAATATTTTTTTAAGATATTTGCAAGGGAGCGTTCATAAATGATGTCACGTTTTTTGAGGGGAGGGTGGAGGGTCTCTACTAAACGTGACACAATGTATTTTTACATGTGAAATTGCATGAAATTTGTTTGACAGGGGGAGGGGGGTACAAAATCTCGAAAAATTGCGTGACATCATTTGTGAACGCTCTTCAATCAAATAATTTTAACACTTTTTTTTCAGGAATATTTATCTCGTAAACCATATAAAAATGCTGTTTTATTAATTTTTTTGAGAAATGTTTTTTTGAAATTTTTACTACACTATTCTTACGCACGTCACCGTCACCAATATTGTTACAATATATATTGTAACAATATTGTTACGACAAATTTGTCTAGACTTTGAGTTTTTGCAAGTCTAGACAATATAGTTGTATAATAATATAAATTTTTCTTTCTAAACCAGAGTTTGAACATTTACAAAATTAAAACTTTATAGCGGTTATAAAATGTGAAAAATTATTAATATTTATAAAAATATAAAGTATTTTATTTAAAATCATTGTGTAATAAGACAAAAATTATGAAGTGACATTTTAAAAAATTGTCATTGTACATTATACGAATGTTATTTTTACGTATTCTCTTACTAAATCTTTCATTTCGTCCGCTATCCTAGATTCGCCATTTTGTATTTTTAAAAAGTGACTTTAGATTTATAATCAGTGGAATTTTACTGAAAATCAGTTGAAAAGTTCAAAAATATCATTCATTCTTCACTGATTGTTATTTCATTGTGATTTATTTATTATTGTAAATTTCTGTCAAACAAATAATTTTACTAAAAGACAGATGAAAATTTCACTTACAGAAATATAAGTCATTTTTCACTGATTATATATTTGGGTGATTTTCACGTAACTGTGCAATTTTAAGATAAGTTTTAAAAGAAAAAAAATTTTGTTTTTTTCATGTTAAATATCACTTTTCCTCATCATTAGGGCATAATATAGTTGTAATTTGAACGGTTTTACTACAGCTATAATTATAAAAAAATTATAACAAATTTTCGAAAATTGGCTGCCACGGAGCTGACCACCCTATGCATTGAATAATACTGCCGTCAACTGGGGCTACTTTATGTACTCGAGGTATTTAATCAATAAAATTATTAAAAAGAACTTCTTTGTCAAAAAACCAAAAACAAGTTAATTAAAATCCTTAAAACGATTAAAACTTCAACCGGTGAGCAACATAACGACAAAAAATTAACTTTAATTAATATTTATAAGTTTTTCAAATTAGTCTTAAAACTATTTCTCTCGTTTCTCTTAAAATTACTGGAAAAGTGTGTTAGATATTAAATTGTTATTTATTTAACCTTAAATTATTAATTTCAAGTTTTTAAAAAATATCATATTCAAAACGTTTAAAAAAGCTCCTATTAAAATGATGATTCAAAGTTATTTACATGTATTCAAATAATAGTTTTATAATTATCATAATGTATTATTGTAAAATGTATATTTAAAAAGAAAAAGTGTTATTTATTTTCTAAGTAATATAAAATTTGAAGAAAGGTTGTTAATTTTTAATAAATCATGATTTTAGCAAAATTTCAGTGTTTTATTTTACATTTTGTTGTATAATATTTACAAAATTTTTTGTTTAATATCTTATTCTTTTTTAATTTACTCTGAAATATCTACACAAAAGATTTAATGAATAAGAAAGGATCAAAAAAATGTTTATGAAACATTATAAAAACACAAAGTTCAATGCACAAAGTAGCCTTATCCCGGGGTCTATTTTGTGCACAACTTTTAATGACTACAACTCAGACAAAAAAATGTATTTCATTGACGAACTCAAAGGAAACCTTCAGAAGGAAATAAAACATATGCAAAAGTTGATTTTCTTTTAATTCTGAATTTGAATAATTAAAAAAAGCATTTTGATGCACAAAATAGCCCCAGCAAAAATATTTACTATTTACTATCAGCTTGACATAACCAGAGAATTTCATTTTCATAACATTATGAAATTAGCGCATAAAACTAATTGTAGAAAAGTATTCACAAATAAGAACGTTACGATCAACAGTAATTATACTGTGCTTTTGCTTAGTTGTTGTAAAGGCGTGTTTTTTCGAATATTAAGGTGTTTTTTAATAAGTCAACGGTTGCCGAAGCACTGAAATATAAAAGGACACAACTATGTCTGTCCTCTTCTACACGGAAAAAAATTAATCTCTAAACTTGAAATAATATTAATTTGAAGTCCAATGAAATATAAGTGTATCTAAATAAAACATTATAGTCACAATTACTGTGATAAGTTGTGTTTGATTCTGTCAAACTTTATACCAGAAAACGCCATAAATTCACATCTCTGATTTAGAGATTTGTTAATTTCACAACTTTTTTTATATGAATTAGGTACATTGTGTTTTAAGTTAATCAGTGACAAAAAAGATTTTAACCATTTTAATTAATTAAGTATTAATTTTATTTTCAAATATCCAAATAAAAGCGAAGGTCTGTGAAGGAAGGTCTGTGAAATTTTAAGGTTACAATTATCGCCCGACAAAATACGTCACTGACTGATTTAAATGACGTGTAATAGGTAAATAAACATTTTTCAACTACTTTTTCTCTAAACACAGACACTTTTTACAAAATAGGCCAACATACAACGGGTAAGAATCTTCTTAACAACCCAAATTCAAAAGATTGTTTAAATTCATGCAGAAACGCGGTTGTAAAATGTAAAATTGGAAATGATTGGAAAGTAATGTAATGACAGACAACAAGAAGCGGTTTACTGCCAGTCGCCAGAAGAGGGCAGAAGCATGCAGAGAGCACAATGGTCCAGCTGTTATATTCTTAGCATTACATCACTTTCCAATTTTACATTTTACAACCGCGTTTCTACATGAATTTAAACCGTCTTTTGAATTTAGGTAATTAAGAAGATTCCTACTCGTTGTATGTTGGCCTATTTTGTAAAAAGTGTCTGTGTTTAGAGAAAAAGTGGTTGAAAAATGTTTATTTACCTATTTCACGTCATTTAAATCAGTCAGTGCCGTATTTTGTCGGGCGATAATTGTAACCTACAAATTTTACAGACCTTCCAACGCCGTTATGTATCTCAATGGCTGATGTGGAATTTAATAGAGTACTTCCCTGTATTTGTTAAACTTATAATAAATATATGATTTGATTAAAACAAAAAAATGAAATAAAAATATTTAATTCGTATTGTGTTTTAAAAATATCCAACTACTTTTTTATACTTGGCAATGTATAGTTCATACAGGGAAAACAATATAAATATTTTGTGAATAATTCTCACTGTAAATTGTGATAAACTATAAATTCTTATTACATCGAGTTATTACAAAAATACGAATTATATAAATATACGACTAAAATTTTTAATATTGTTTATTCAAATAATATATTAGATTTGAATTTATTCAAGTAAGTTGATAGTTTAGAACATATGTTCCATGTCATAAAATTTGAGATTCCTTATATCATTTTTAGGCATAAGATATACGTGTTCTTCACAATACTAATATTCGGATTAGATATAATACCAAATTTCAGTTTTAGTGATCTGCTTACATCTTACGTCCGATTCCAGTGATAGTTTACGTCTAAATCTCAGATAATCTTTAATTTAGAGATTAATTTTTTTCCGTGTATAATATGTGTTGTTGTAGCAACTGTTGATCCATGAATTTGCACCTTCACACTGTACGCCACAGGCGCCACGGAGCTGATATTTTATGTGACACCACGGAGCTGAAATTTGACATTTAAACTAACCTAACTCCGACAATTCTGCAAAATAATTCTTTTTTTTGGGCAGATAATTTGTTTCTAATATAATCTTCAAAAAAATTGCAATAATTAACACAGAGAGTGTTTAGATTAAAAGACTAGTAATACCACGGTACTTACCACTTTTTTTGTGAACTTCATATTTTTACACAAAAAATTGTTTTTAAGTGTACAACTTACAATTTTGAACCTTTTTTTTACTGATATTTGTTGCTAATGGATCTTTTTTTAGATTGCAATTCTCAGATAACATTAAAATGTGCCATAAAAAGTTAAATTATAGAGAAAAAAATCTTATTACAAAATTGAAAAAATTTGTGGACAAAACTATTTTACATTTTATAATTTTATAAGAAGTATTAGAAGATGCATTATATGTACAAATTGTTCACCTATATACACAATTCATATTACAAAAATTCTCGTTTTCAGTTTCAGCGTTTTCAATAAAATTTCTGAATTTTAACTTAAAATTTTAAAAAACGGACACGCCACGGAGCTGAAATTTTGGAGGGAATTACGCAATTTCTGAAAAAATATAATATCTATTTGTACATATTTGTGGTTGCGAATAGGTTTTATATATACCTGTGAAATGTATCCATACCCAAGCAAAAATTTTTTATTTTGAATGTGTTTTCTGTGACGCCGCCAAATATTACAGTTACGTGCAAATCACCCATTTACAAAATTATTGTTAATTTCTGTCAAACAAATAAATAAGTAAATACACAAGTAAATAAATAAGTTTCCTTACAACACAGACAGCGCAGCATTAGCGAGTGAGGTATTTACGTATATTTAAAAAAATTTCAACAGATACTACGTGCATCAACGAACCTTAAAAAATTCAACAATTTATATTATCAATCGTTTATTAAATCTATATATGTGATTTGTGTATATGTAGGAGTTTATATCTGCATATGAGTCAGTATACATGTGTATGTAATTTATGTACATGTGTGAGTATACATGTACATGTGATTAATGTATATGTGTAAGTATATATGTGTGGTTGTTTTGCGCGCATGCTTGATATTCATAGAACACTACTGCGCATTCCTGACATTAATAGAACACTACTGCGCATGCCTGATATTCATAGAACACTACTGCGCATGCGTGACATTGATAGAAAACTACTGCACATGCCTGATATTTATAGAACACTACTGCGCCTGCGTAACATTGGTAGAACACTACTGTGCATGCGTGACTTTGATAGAACACTACTGCGCATGCGTGACATTGATAGAATACTACTGCCCATGCGTGACACTGATAGAACACTACTGCGCATGTGTGACACTGATAGAACACTACTGCGCATGCGTGACACTGATAGAATACTACTTTGCATGTGTGACATTGATAGAATACTACTGCGCATGTGTGACATTGATAAAACACTACTGCGCATGTGTAACATTGATAGAACACTACTGCGCATGCGTAAAAATTCATGGAATACTACTGCGCATGCGTGACAAGATATGTATGTGTTTTGTGTGTATGTGTAACATTCATGGGTATGTGTTTTTTGGACATGTGTAAGTGAAGTATTTTCAAAGATAGTTGATGAATTGAATTTTTTTCAATGAATAGTATTGTAGAACCAAACAGAAGCAGTGCGTTTCGAAATTTTATTAATTTTTATTTGATGTATAGTATAAAGTAATTTGTCGTAGACAATAATATTCATAGCCAGTCGGTTTAGCCTTTCTTGGTGTCATGATTGCTAAAAAAATGCAAATTAATTCATAGAACTACTTTATTAGATAATTCAAAATCACTAAATGTCGAAACGGAACGTCAATGCAGTGGCCCACTTCTGTTTACAGAGAATGACCCACTTCTGTCCACAAGCATAATTTGACGAGAAATAATGTGTGTATAACACCTAGCGACAATATAAAACAGTCTTTTAAAATTTTTTAAGGTTAGGTCTGATACTATAATAAAGGCTACTTACCCGATTGAATTCGATGAATAACTTATGTAAACAACGATGACTTTTACAATGAGAAAAAAAGAAAAAGTAGATAATTTTTGGCACTAATTGCTGGTGAACACAATTCTACGTCGCACAGTTCAATGACCAACTGAAAATCGACCTTCTGTTAATAACAAAAGAAAAAAATTTCGGTGGACAGATATGTCACTTGTAAAACCAAAAACGGCGGGTGTCCAACTTCTATCGGTGGCCCACTTCTGTCAATGCTACTCTATTAATACCTGGTGATGGTAAATATTTAGATAAATAACAAAACAAATTTTCTTCGACAGGTATAAACATTCCAAGTATGTATGACATGAGAACAGCCAGAAATATATATTTTTTAATTTAAATATTTTTTAATGATTGGTATTAAATTCACATGTAGAATTTTAGGGCGAAAATATAAAAGTTATTTGAACATACTTCATTATGTTTAAAAATAACACAGCTCAACAAAAAAACAAAAAATTTTGCTCCTGGGTTTATATAATGATTTTTCTATTTATTATTCACTAAAATAAAAAAAATATATATACATATTCTTTTTAAAGTTTTCTTTTGTAGTAGTTGCAGACATGTTAAAACACTTTAAAGCTATCAGTGTTGGATGCCGAGCGAGTCTCAATCGACAATTTATCATCAAAGTCGAGAATATTGTTAAAATAACAATTAAAACAATTGAATTTTATAGTTTCATCTCACTTCTTTAATGAAAGGAGACTTTAGCTAAGGATAGGCTGCAGGATGTCTTTAAAAGTACATTTGCTACATGCTCATTTAGATAAAATTAACCCTCTGCCTACGCGAGTGACCGTTAACGCCAAAAAACGTCAATTCGGTCGCCTGGTGGGGACTATAGGAATTAAATTTAAAAGCGCTAGTGTGGGGATATTTCAGCTTAGGCAGAGGGCTAAACACAACCTGGAAGCATATTCTGAAGAACAAGGAGAACGTTTCCACCAGGATGTTATGTACTCACTTCTAAACTTTTTTGCACTGTTTTTGTAAGATATTATTATAATTGTTGAGGATAAAAGTCATTCAAAAAGAAATTTTTTAATTTTTTCAGGAGAAATTGCTTAAAATCATAAATTTTCAAAAATATGGTAAAAACGTTTTCCTATCTCCAAAAACAAATTTTTTAATAACATATAATTTTTTTCTTTTATCTGTCGACAAATCTATCCTAACAAATATCTTAAATGTCAAATGTTAAACTGAAAAAACACTATGAAATAAAATTGATAGTACATTAGCAAGAAATATTTTTACATAAATTTAAAAATTAGCTTTTTTCTGACAAAAAAATGGAATTGTATTTATTGTATTCCATATAAAAATTTTGAAAAAAATTTCCTTTCGTCAAACAAACACAGTAAAAAGTAAGTCTTGTTTTAAGACTAATTTTAACTAAAACAACTTACATTAGTCAAAATATTGACTAAATTGCTAATCTTAAAATTGATTTTAAGACCCATACCTACATGTCTTATTTTTATTTAAAGCCCAAAAATGATTTGAACTTAAGAAAAAACACGTTTGAGCTGTAAGGACTTTAAGAGTTTGTTTTTACATTTTAGAAAATATAAAATAAGTTAAACAAAAAAATTTATGCAATCTTCAGAAATTTTTAATTTTTATGCATTTAATTAGAAATTGTCTGGTGAAGTATACAATAAGTGGTTTTTTGTATATAATTAATATCAGAATTAATATCAATGCACGTAAAAAGATTTAATGTAAATGTACCCGAGAAGCGAGTTAAATTCAAAAAGCATATTTCTGTTCAAAGGCTGGTAACGAAAACGAGTAATCCATTACGCATGTTGATTGGTATTTCGACGTCATCGAAAATATGGGAAGGTTCCACTATATGTATCATACTCTGGTCGTGTTACATGATCCTGGAATTACATATATTTATTCGAGTACACTTACAGGCAAATAATAATCAAAGCATATTGATTATCGATGATCCGAACTCCCCAGTGTTTTATCACGAAACTCGAGATGGAAAGGGAACCCTATTTCTGTTCTTTCTTTTTAATTTGCAAACAAAACATTTTCACGATCGAATACAAATAAAGGTAAGTATTAGGAAATTAGTAATTAGGAAATTTAATGATTCATTACAATTAATTTTCAATTTAGTATCAGGTTTAGTTTGTTTGTGTATTAAATATATTTCTGTTTGTTAAAATAAAAACTTTGTTTACAATATTTATTTTTACTGCACAGACAGATAAATCTCCAGTGACTATTATATGAAATACAAAATATTTTAATAGTACGGGAATGTTATATGATTTAAAGCATAAATTCAAGCAAACATTAGCCTGGCCACTTTTGTAAAATTATTAAATATCAATGAGTGCCGGGCTGAAAAAGTTTCCTTTTCATCTAAAAACACAAATGCAAAAATAATAAAGTGAATGTGTGAATAATTAATGGACCTAAAAACTGATTGAATGTGATAATAGAGATTTTATTGAATTTTTGCAGTATTTTTCAATGTTTCTTTAAAGAAAATGGTTTTTTTATGTGTAGCTATACCAAAAATATAATATATATATATATATATATATATATATATATACAGTGCCGCCCAATAGGATTTGCCCACCCTATCACAGTTTAAGGTTTTACAAAAAGTTTTATATTTTGATTTCTAAAAAAGATATCGACGTTTGTAAGGTCTCATTTTAAAGCTTACATCATCTACTTTAACAATATTTAAAGAATAAATTAGAAAAAAAATTTTTATTGTTTAATTACTGTTTAAAAAAAAACAAAATTTTCAATTTTTTTTGTGCTAATTTCAAACAAATGTAGTTTTTTAACAAGTAATCGTAAATTAATTATGTATAACGCATTTTAAAGATGATTTTATCACCTTTAAAATGCATTTTTAAAAATTGTCGTACCATTTTTTTTACGAAAGTTATTATCATTTGTTTAAAAAAACAGCCCTTTTTTTAAATAATTCGTATTTTGAAAACGGTTCATTTTTTTGGAAAAAGTTTAAGACAAAAAATGTTCATTTATTTATGTAGATTTAAGAAAAAAATATAAAAAATTTTTTTGAACAAATTTTTTTTTACCACATTTTTACCTTGTACTTGTAAAAATATTGTACAAGGTAAAAATGTGGTAAAAAAAAATTTGTTCAAAAAAATTTTTTATATTTTTCTCTTAAATCTACATAAATAAATGAACATTTTTTGTCTTAAACTTTTTCCAAAAAAAATGAACCGTTTTCAAAATACGAATTAGTTAAAAAAAAGGGATGTTTTTTTAAACAAATGATAATAACTTTCTTAAAAAAAATGGTACGACAATTTTTAAAAATGCATTTTAAAGGTGATAAAATCACCTTTAAAATGCGTATACATAATTAATTTACGATTACTTGTTAAAAAACTATATTTGTTTGAAATTAGCAAAACAAAAAAAAATTAAAAATTTTGTTTTTTTTTAAACAGTAATTAAACAATAAAAATTTTTGTTTTTAATTTATTCTTTAAATATTGTTAAAGTAGATGATATAAGCTTTAAAATGAGACCTTACAAACCTCGATATCTTTATTAGAAATCAAAATATAAAACTTTTTGTAACACCTTCAACTGTGATAGGGTGGGCAAATCCTGTTGGGCGGCACTGTATATAAGAGACTTCTTTGCCTAAAATTTTATTTTAAAAAATTAAAAAATTGTTGAAGATACGCCATTTTCAATTTTAATATTAATTTTATAAAATTTTGAATATCTCGGAATATTGTTTGTAGATTTTTATAAAGTTTACACATTTTTCAGGTAAAAATTTGAAATTTGAAATAAAAATAAAGAGTTAATAAAAAAAATTAATTTTTGAATACAAAATTTTAGGTAGGTATATCTCCGGCTGCTACTCTTGAAAAAATTTATTTTCAATAGATTTTCTTCAAATTTTGAGAAAATGTTTCTTTGTAAATATGTAAATGTGGTAAATATTTCAAAACTCTTTGCCATGTCAAAAAACGAGATATTGTGGTTGACATCTTTTATTTTTAACATAATTGCATGTAAAAGTTAAAGTTTGAACTTGTATGTCTCGAAATTTAGCATCGCAAAGGGTTTTAAAATTTTTACCACATTTAAAGGGCACCCGAAGAGATATTTTCTTAAAATTTAACGAAATTCTATGGAAAAACAATTTTTTCAAGAGTAGCAGTCAGAGGATTCGAATTTTTTTAAGCATCGACAAAGATTTTCTTTGGTAAAAAGCACAGAAATTTTTTAAAAAATTAGGAACCGTTTGTACCACAGGCCGACAGTATTTACTAAATAAGAATCAAACAATACTTTTCCGAAGGTTTTTAACGTGATAATTCTGAATCCAACGTCATAGTAGACCCTGTATGTCAGGTTTTCGAGGTATTTTAACTTAAATATGCAAGAGACCAGTTTTTTTTTCTTCTGCGTATTTTCGGTACAACTGAATGCAAATACGATGTCAGATTTACCAATTTGTCTGCCATATACGATCCGCTATTTTGAATTTAGAAATCTGACATAGAATTCGTATCCAGTTATACCAAAAATCTGCAGAACCATTTGAAATTTTGATGTTTGTAGTTAAATTCTTCTATATTATCGAAGTTTTGTCTATTTCTACTCAATTTTTGTAGAATTTGACCAACTCACTATCAAATGAAGATTTTTTAAATATCCGAAATGAAATAAAATCGAAAAACTGAGTTTATTTAAAATTTCATATACTGATTTTTTCTTTATTGTCTTAAAATTATTGTATGGCTTTACTTAAACGATACCAAAAAAATTTGGATGGGCAAGAACTTTTGGGTTTTTATTTGAATCTCACCTTGTTGCTGCAGCTAGTCTTTTTTTACAAAAACTTCAATATCTCCGGAACCAGATGAGTCTTCATCAATTTTGTTTTATTAAATTAAAGGTGAATTCATAAGGATTCCAAATATTTTAATTACATATTTTTTACATTTTTACAGAGAGAAGTAAATAATGAAAAAATTGTTTAAAAATTTTTTTATTTAAAAACTAATTTTTTATTAAAATTATTTTTATTTAAAAGTACACATTTTTACCTGAAAAATTTGTAAACTTCATAAAAATCAATAAACAATGGTCCAAGATATTTAAAACTTTATGAAATTATAATTTTAAAATTTAAAATGTCAATAAAATCTCTTTTCTATAATATTATTAAGTTTTTGGGTCTATTAATTATTTATAGATCAACTTAAGTATTTTCGTATTTGTTTCTTTAGGTAAAAAGGAAACTTTTTCTACCCGGCGCTCAATGATATCAAAAAATGCGTTTTTCTCGAAAACTACTGAACCGATTTTAATGAAATTTAAATATGTTATAAATGTCAACAAAACAGTTTAAAAAAAAAATTTTTAATTTTTTTTTCAAAAAAATCCAAAAATTTTTTTTTTTTTGAAATTTTCAAAAAAAAAATTTTTTCTTTTTTTAAGAGCGACACACGCCATTTTTTTACTACAGTCGGGCCGCAGAACTGCACGTTACCCCAGAAATAACCCCTCCACTTGATTTCAAACTGAACGCTGACGAACTCATCCCGACTATCTAATTCTCATGACCGTACTTGGATATTTATCCTCTGGGATTAAAATTGAGTTCATAGAATTTTAAAATATACGGCACTGAATTTAGTAGCGCCACCGTTCACTGTGGGAGTGCATAGAAACTAAAGCCAGCGTGCAGTTTGGCGACAGCGTTCAGTTTTAAAGCGTGCAGTTCGGAGGCCTGACTGTATTTACTCGTTAAAGTGTCTATTTTTCAGAAAAAAATTTTTCCCAATTTTTTTTTTGAGGTGCGTGATAGTGAAAAAAAATAAAAACCGCAAGTGGGTACAATGTACAGCTTAAAAAATTTTTTTCAGGGTTATTTTTTTAAGTGACTACTTTCTCCTTTGTTGTAAAAAGTACCTTATAATGTCCCCTTTAACATATATTTTTTCAAAATTTTTAAAAAATACAGTTTCTGATTAAATGGCAAAAACCATGGTCATGCTATTTGAGCCGTTCGGTAGAAAAACGACCTAAGTTGACTTAAGTTTTTGACGAAAAAATTAAATTAAAGATTCGGAAACGAATTACTAATATAATTTACGTATTAATTATATCGATCATTTTTCCCAATACAAAGGTATTATCAAAGAATTCTTTAAAAGAAAAGAAGATCAAGTAAACAATGTTTTGCTACTTTAATAACATTATTTTATAACAAATGACTTAAGTCGTTTTTTCCAGCGAACCACTAAAAATGAAACAAAATTAAGTATTTTATGAAAGAACACTTTTATTTTAATGTATTAAAACATATTTATTATTCTAAAAAGTCTTACGATATATATTTTTTAGTAATATTCAATTAAATATCAACATTATAATGCACAAGTTTAGTTAACAAAATGAAAAAATTACTCGCTTTTGTAATAATCCAAAATTTTTAAAAATTTCAAATTTATAGCAGTGAAGGCTTGTAGGAAAAACCTTCTTTAGTATTTAAAAAAAAGAAAATTGAAATCGGTGGAGATTTTTATTGTCGGCAGAATTTCGTCCAAAACACTGCATTTCTTCCCACTGTACGCGGTAGCAGAGGACGTGAACACGCGCTTGCGTAAGTGCTTCAATTTCGGGACACAGGAAGTTTAAACACCTCAATTAATTCATAAATAGTGACCTACAACTTTAGAAACTTGATATATGTAATCTATATGTCTTGTAGAATGCACTAGTAACAAAATTTTTAAAAACCGCTTAAGTCGACTTAAGTCGTTTTTCTAGCGAACGGCTCATTTGTCACGTACGGTAATGCACATATATGCATATGGGCAATTTCATGTGATGGGGTATAGCCGGATAAGTATGGAAAAAGTGACCCAAATATATTTTTCCTATTCATTCCTACCCACAAAATAACTTTTTGAAATTTTTAACTCAAAATTTTGAGTTTTTTGAACTTGTGGTGGGAAAAAATCGAAAAACGCATTTATCTCTAAAACTATTGTATGCATTTTAATGAGCTTTGGATATGTTAAAAAAATTTCAAATTTTTTTTTTTAAATTCCAAAAATCTGTTTTTTAAAAAATTTCAAAAAAATTTCATTTTGAAATTTTCAGAAAAAAAATTTTTTGGTTTTATTAAAGTAACATTTTTATATATTTTCTCATTTCAGTCTCTTATGTGATCTACTTAATAAAAAAATTTTGCCTGACATGATTTCAGTGTGTGTCACAGTAAATAACTCAAAAACCCTACCCGGTACATTTTTATGTGGTTTTTCACCGTGACACACACTGAAATCATGTCAGGCAAAATTTTTTTATTAAGTAGATTACATAAGAGACTGAAATGAGAAAATACATAAAAATGTCACTTTAATAGAACCAAAAAATTTTTTTTTAATTTTTTAAATAACAGTTTTTTGGAATTTTTTGAAAAAATTTTGAAATTTTTTTTTTTATTTCTTTAATTGTCTTTTCAACAAATCCAAAGCTAATAAAAATGCATACAATAGTTTTAGAGAAAAATGCGTTTTTTGATTTTTTCCCTCCATAAGTTCAAAAAACTCAAAATTTTGAGTTAAAAATTTCAAAAAGTTATTTTGTGGGTAGAATGAATAGGAAAAATATATTTGGGTCACTTTTTTCATACTTATCCATACTTATACCCTATCACATGAAATTGCCCATATGCATATGGGGGATTTCACGGGAAGTGATCCGGCCTCATGCGTTTACACGTCATACTTTGATGACTTGTAGTTTGCTTTAAAAAAAAGATGTAAATTAGATAAAATATGTTTTGGAAAGGGGTTTTCGTGTACTTTTAAATAAAGATGTTAGTTTTTTAAAAAAAAAATTTTTTGACCTTGAAAATTAAAATTTAAAATTTAATTTTCATTTTTTTGTACAATCGGTATTTTTTAAAATTTTTTTTTATTTAGAATGAAAGCTGAGCTCTTTTCCTATCAAAAACATATCTGCCCAAAATGGGACTAGAATTATGAATTCTAGTTAATTAATTTTACAAAAAAATGAAAATTAAATTTTAATTTTTAATTTTCAAGGTCAAAAAAATTTTTTTTTTAAACTAAAATCTTTATTTAAAAGTACCGTCAACTGGGGCTATTTTGTGCATCCGGGGGCTATTTTGTGCACGCGAGTTTTTTGATGAAAAAAATTATTAAAATGAATTATTTTAATCTGCTATTTGGTAAAATGAAAGTTTGATTACATGACAATAGAGAGCACTAAATGTTATTATTTAATTCTTTGTCAATTAAGAGAAAAAAATTCCTAAAAACGGAAAATTTGTTTAAAAAATTTTGAAAGTTCGGAAAAATTATACCAGATCTTCTAGTTTTAATGTGTCTCATGAACTGAGTTAGATATTTGTTGTCAATTGTGTTGTGATGATACATACGTAATGCGCTAATTTTTTATTTATTATTTTAAGAGAAAAGTGGAAAAAACTGAAAAACCAGGATTCCATGGGGTTATTTTGTGCACCTAAAAAAATCAAATATTTTTCATAAATGTTTTATTTAGTAAGTAAAGAAGATTCTGTTTATCATTTTAATACATTTTTGTCTTACTTTTCTGTCAAAAAACTGTAAATACGTTAATTAAAATCATTAAAACGATTAAAAGCTCAACCGCTGCACAACGTAACCTCAAAAAATGAACATTAATTAATATTTATAAGTTTTTCAAATAAGTTTTAAAACTATTTTCTCGTTTCTCTTAAAATAACTTGAAAAGCATATTAGATATTAAATTGTTATCTATTTAACCTTAAAAATATTTATTTCAAGTTTTTTAAAAATATCATTCAAAACTATTAAAAAAGCTGCTATTGAAATGATGTTTTAAAGTTATTTATAAGTGTTTAAACGATCATTTTATAATTTTTTTTAGTATATTATTATAAAATATATATTAAAAAAGAAAAAAATGTTATTTACTATCTGCGTAATATACAATTTAAAGAAAGATTGTTAATGTTTAGTAAATTCAGATTTTAGCAAATTTTAGTGCTTTATTTTATATTTTTTGTATAATATATCTACAAAAAAATTTTACTAGGTCATTCTTTTTTTAACTTACTCTCAAATATATACACAAAAGATTTTATGAAGCAGAAACGATTAAAAAAATGTTTACGCAACGTTATAGGAAAACAAAGTTCGATGCACAAAATAGCCCTATCCCGGGAGTTATTGTGTGCACGACTTTCAATGACTATAACTAAGACAAAAAAATTTTTTTCTTTGACAAATTTGTAGGAAAGCTTCAGAAGGATGTCCACAACATATATCAAAAGTTGATTTTCTTTATTCTCTTAATTCTGAATTTAAATAAATCTTTGAATAAAAAAAAGCTATTTGGTGCACAAAATAGCCCCGGTTGACGGTACACGAAAACCCCTTTCCAAAACATATTTTATCTAATTTACATCTTTTTTTTAAGCAAACTACAAGTTATCAAAGTATAACGTATAAACGCATCGAATAGTTATTTCACATACAGAATATCCGGTTTCGACGTTTCCCATCTCTGAAGCATATGGCGCCAAATTTGAAAAAAGTTTATTATTTTATTATTTAAAAATTATTAATTATTACAAATATTGTTTAAACCAATTAACAACGCTAAATATCAATATTGTTTAAACCAATTAACAACGCTAAATATCATTAGGGAAATTGTTTTAAACAATATTTGTAATAATTAATAATTTTTAAATAATAAAATAATAAACTTTTTTCAAATTTGGCGCCATATGCTTCAGAGATGGGAAACGTCGAAACCGGATATGCTGTATGTGAAATAACTATTCGATGCAATTCTTATTATGACATTTATAGGTTAGGAAAATAATAAATTAGAGAATTTAAATCTTAGAAAAAATGTATGTTATGTAAAATACGAATTAGGAATTATAAAAATTATGAAAAACAATTATTTGGAAAAATGAATATTAGGAAAAATAAAAAATCGATTAAAAAAAATTATTTAAAATATAATTTCGGTAAGAAAAAAATTATACGAAATAATTATTCGAATAAAATAAAATTATAAAAACTGGTTATTATACAATAAAAAAATTTGTATAAAAAATAATTAGATATTACAAAAATTTTGAAAAATAATATTTCGATATAATAATAATTATGAGAAGTGACAATTCGGTAAAGTTATAGTTAGAAGAAATGCATGTTAGAAAATATAGTAATTATAAAGAAGAATAATTAGAAGTAAAGAAAATTATGAGTAATGTTAATTCGAAAAAGTTAAAATTATTTTGAAAAACATTTATAAGAAAAAAGTATTATAACAAATGATATTTCGATAAAATAAAATTTAGATACTTTAGAGTTTAGAACATTTACACATTATAAAAAAATATTATTAGGAACAATAAATTTTTTAAGAATTGGTAATTCGGTAATATTTGAATTATATTGAATAATAATTCGGGAATATAATTATTATAATTATTAACAAATCTATAAAATAATATTTATCAAAATTCACATTTCGAAAATAAAAATATTAGTGTAAATAAGAAATATAAAAAATCATAATTTTTAGAAATGATAATTCAGTTGTTTGAAGATTATAAAAAATTTTCTTTCGCAGTATTAAACATTCTGTTAATTAGTCATTCAAAAAAATAATGTTTTCGACAATTATTCTTTCGATTAAAAGAAATTATAATTAATTCCTATTAGATAAAAAGGATTTCGATAAAATAAAGATTCGGAAAATAAAAATTGGAGACTTTTCATGCGCCTCTTTTTATAATTTTGGTGCTCATTTCATGAACACTTTACTTCCACATAGAGATAATAATATTAATAGGAAAATATATGAATAACTTTTTATAAATATGGTAAAAGTGATTGAATCTTGGGTCAATCAATGTATTTTTAAATACTTTACATTATAATTATAATAGTTTAATAGTTAAAAAAAAATTTTCAAACAAAAAAGTTGAGAAAATGTCATTTTACACAATTTTTGGTTTTTAAAATACCAATAATTTCGAAATTAATAATCGAATTAGGTTTAAAAATAGGTCAATGAAAGCCTTTTTTTGAAGCTCTACAAGTCGGTAACGATAATTTTAAGATTACTTCTACATTTTTCAACAAAATTTTTAAAAAAGTCTTATTTTCCAAAATTTTGAATTTTTAAAAGTTTAATATCTCCGGTTAATATGGACGAAAAATGTTCAATTAGGGCTTAAAAGATGCGTCTAAAAAAACTCTACAAAATTATGGAAAAACATTTATAGGTGTCCTTACATTTTTTTAAAGTTATGGGCATAAAACGTTTTTTTGCAAAATTAAAAATCCAAAAAAAATTCAGTTAAACTTTATTAATCTATTACTATACTATATTATTATTATATATATTATATTATATTATATTATATTATATTATATATTATTATTATTATTATTATATTATATTATATTATTATATTATTATTATTATTTATTTCTATACTATTACTCTCACTTTATGTCCGCAGGTGAGATCTATAATTTAAAAAAAAATTTAACCCAAAAGCTCTTCATGATTTCGAGATATTCATGAAAATGTGATGCTTACACACACACATACAGAATGACATTTTCTAAAAATGTCATTTTTGAACTCCTGAGGTCAAATAACATAAAGATATGTCAAAAAATCGGTATTACAATACTTCCTCTATGAGGAAGTAATACTTAAAATTCCTTATATGAAATCATATAAAATCCACATAAAATCTCTTATGAATTAGTGTATAAGTAATCCCTACATAAAATCTTACAAAAAATCTTAGTTAACACCTTACTTCATATTTCAAAAAATTTCTCTACATAAAATCTTACCTAATGTTTACATGGGATTTCACGTAGGATTTTATATGAGATTTCACAAAAGATTTTATATGAGATTTAAAATAGGATTTCATGTGAGATTTCACATAAGATTTCATATCACATATTTCACATAGGATTTTATATGAGCTATAAAATGGAATTTTATTAGAGATCCAATAAAGGAATTTTTAAAGGATTAAAAATTAAATAATAAATTGTATTAGTTTTACTAAGTCATCAGAAAGTAAAAAAAGTTGATAATTTGTAACACGTCTTCTGAATTACAACAGATTATTAGCTCTTATAGAGTTCGAGGATCATCTCAACAGCGAGAAAAGTCACTTTCGCCATTTAGCCGTGAAATTATAGGAACTAAAGAGTTTTATAACATTATAAAAGAAAACATGAGATCTTATGTAAGTTCCTATATTTTAAATGTGAATCCTATGTAGGAATGTAAATTATGTGAATTTACTTAAGTTCCTATAATTTCGCCGCTAGGTGGCGAAAGTGACTTTTCTCGCAGGTGAGATGAACTCAATTTGGATTAGAAGTTACACTAAAATAAAGTGGAGATGCGCTACTGCTGCAAACGCAACTGTTCGATCAACATTCTCTCAGTGTAGAACTCTATAAGAACTAAGAATCTGTAATTCAGAAGACGTGTTGCAAATTATCAACTTTTTTTAATTTCTAATGACTTGTAACACTAATACAATTTATTATTTAGTTTTTAATTAAATAATTTTTAATCCTTTGAAAATTTCTTTGTTGGATTTCCAAAAAAATTTCATGTCATATCCTATATAAAATCCTATGTAAAATATGTGATTCTTGAATTTTTTATGTACTTATTGATTTATACATGCAAGATATTATGCTATATAGGATCCTGTATAGAAATTTTCAGTAGGTGCTAAATACTACAAATAACGTCATATATAATGACGTTAATTTTCAAATAAATAAATAAAATAGAAGTTTTAATTTATAATTGTAAAAAATGAGATAGTAAACTATAAATTTTTTTCTATATTTTGATAAAAATGTACTCGTGTATTATTTATTAGTTTTTAAAACAAATCTAAATAAACAATTTCTAAATATTTCAAAAATTAAAATAAGAACGTATGGTTATATTTAAAAAATCTATAAGAATGCGTTTAGCGAATATGGTACCTAAACATTTAATTTATAAGTAAAAATATTTTTAAGTAATGATTTTCAGTCGTGTACTACATTATAATTATTGACTAACATGAAAAACTTGATTAAAGTTTTATTATCGAAAAAAATAAATAAATGAGAAGATTGTGAAGTGCGAGGAATTGAAAAATAAAAAGTGTTTAGAGACAATTGAAAATCGATTTGCGGAAATCTTCTTTTTTGCACGCATTACCTACTGGGATCAATGACGTCGTTGACGAGGACAACCGTCGAGACTGACAATAGGTATTGAAAACAGAAAATAAGGCCATTGTCCGGGCGCTTTTCAAAATCGATATTTGCAAATACACACGCGACTGAGGCCGCATTCGTTCTGCGTTGATTTAAAGCAAAGATTAAAAATAAAGGAGTTATCCAAGTTGTGATGGCCAATCCCACAATTCGACTCCTATTATCAAAAGCTATTCCGAAAAGAGAATAAAAATATGTAACGCCCATAGAACTCGTATTTTTCAATTCAATACGAATAATCGATTGTCAACCGTTGATGCCAGACACACTGGCATCATCTGTACCTTCTAATACATTCAGCGAATTCTCAATTGGCATCTCCTTCTTCTCCTCGTTGACATTCAGAAAAAAATGTAAAAATAATAAACGTAATTCATGAAGCGTCTCACAATTTCATGATTTCCATTATAAACAAGAACGTGTTTCACAAGAATAAAGAAAAAAAAATTCTTTCTTTTTTCATATAAATATTTTCTTTATGATAACTCATTTCATTAATTTTAATATATTTTTTCCTCTAGAGAATTAGAATTTATTTAAAATAAAAAATATGTATTTCAAAGTTAAGTAAAGGTTATATAAAAATCTTTACGATTTTGTAACGATTTCTGTAACGATCAAATTCATATCTTCGTTTATAGAAGCGGCTATTTGATTTTAAATTAAAATTTTTAATTTCTTGGAACATTTAAACATTGTTAACCCCTTGAGTGTAAGGGTACGTCTATAGACGTACATACAAAGTATTTTAAAAAAGAACAAAAAAAAGCAGATTTATGTCACACAGATATTTTTTAAGGTATTTTCAACGCTGAATCCGAAATTGAGATCAAATTTTGAAAATTCAAAAACCAAAATCCAATATCGCTGCTCAAAAGTGGATTGTTTTGAAGGATACTTTTATTACTTTATATCCCAGGAAGTATACATTATCTAATCATACTAACATCTTACACAATTATATCAAAGTGTTGTAACGAATTTTTGTTCATCACAATTTACAAATACAATTTAAATAATAAATACTATAAAATCACAAGAAAATTAGACACACTTAGAAAATTATACAGGAATAAAACAAAATCATAAAAATCAAATAATAACGTTATAAAATATATTCAATAAAAATCAATCAAATTAATGACTCGAGTCAATTTACAAATTTTGAATTACAAATGCCCGCGTTACAACATTCAAACACATTCACACATATATAAAAGTCAAATAATAAAATAATGAATTGGACAAAATGAAATTAAAAATGACATGAAATAAAAATACATTTACACAATTACAAAATAAATTAAACAAAAATACTCATCGCTTTCACAATTTGATGATGAGGGGAAGCGTCAGCGGCGGCGTGGTCCGGAAAACGGCGTGGGCTCGGACAATTTCAAATTAGGGTGAGGTCTTGTAGTTTTTCTCCTTTTTTTTATTTTCGTCAAGATCACGAATCTCGTACATTAATCCCTTATGAAACGATCGCCAATCTAGTATTCCTCTCCGGATCCTCAATTTCACCCTGACACAATTCCGCCCATAATTTGCATAAAAGCGCCACACTCGAGGTCTACGGCATCGGACATCTCGTATGGCGCGAAATCTCCCTCACGGATTCGGAAAGCAAATGAGGAAGGAAATTAGAGGGGCAACCGTTTAATAGAAAAAAGATTTCCCCCAACCCAACCGATTCTCCAAACCCACCACGCTTTTCCCCGAAACGCGAAACCAAGAGACAAATTTTCGTTGAATCAGACCCTCACAATCGGTTGCATATTTTCAGGAGCACACTTCAAAATAATTAATTTAAACCCTAAAATATAATTCTTACAGTGTTGTTGAGATTGACAGTTGCAAAATTTGATTACATTTTCAAAATTCAAAATAGCGGATCTAAAATGTCGGGCACATTTTTTTGAATTCCCTAGATTCAATTAAAACTCATTACGCGTTGAAAATGTGTTAGAAATAAGTTTATTTAATATTTCAGGTCCTGAGTTACGACAATCTAGTTATATTTACAGATAATTTGATAAATTATCATAATTATTAATTATTCCTTCCAATCATGGTATTTTATGATATTTTACATTAAAAACAAACATTGTTACATTCTCATTACATGAGAAGGTATTTTTTTATCAATTTGGTACAGATATGTATTTTTATACGTAGATTACAGGTAAAATATAGCAAATGTGATTAGAGGTGATGGTCATTGCGTTGTCAAGGAATTTGTACGATTTTTAGCCAAAAATGTATAACAAGTGACCATTGCCCCCTTAACTTCTAAACTATTTAAGATGGAGAGCTAAAATTTGACATTCTGGTGTATTTGAAAGCAAATATTATAGAAAAGATATAGAGAATTTTCTATGTAATAATGTCCACAGCGTTCTTAAGGAAAAACAAAAAATTTTTAAAAAAACTTTTTTCCCCTAACTTTTACATTATTTGACCTAATTAGCTAGAAATTGGTATACCGACATTTCAGTGTGAGTGCAACTCGCACTTATCCTGTTTTTAAATCTAAAACCGGATTCGTAATCAGCGACCCCAAAAACCCCTTAAATTCACCATTTTTAATTTTATAAATTTCGAAAATTTGACACAAAATTCTAAATCAGCGAACCCGAAAACTCCAAATAGCAATTTCGAAGCACATTCAAGCATTTTTTGAAAATCTCATCTACCATATTGGATCCGTCATTTTTTATTTTTAATAACTGACATCGGATTCGTAATCAGCGACCCCATAAACTCCCGAGTACAAATTCTCAACAAAATCCAACTGCTGGATTCTCCGGTGACAGAAAATGGTTAACTAGAAGGGAAAATTGGGCAGAAACGTGCAGGATATGTGACACTAACAATAAGTGTATCAAGTAATAATATATGGTGAAACATAAAGCAATAATAATTTTATAAATTATACTTAGTTATGAATAAAAAAATGATTATTGTTGGATCAGTAGATGTTTATGCCTGAGATTACAAACATATTCACTACAAAGATATATACTTATATACTGATAACAAATTGTACAATATGGTGCCAGTAAAAATGCGACTTTTAAATTCTGATTACGCCATCTTCCAGTTTGATTCCAATATAAGAAAAAAAATTTTTTCAAAATGCGAAGCAGATTGATTAATAGTAACACGTGCTAGTCATCGACTCATCCCTAAAGTGGATTTTTTAGAACTTTTATTTCATAGAATTTTATTCTCTAGAAAGAATATCATTTTAGTAGAATATATAATTATTAGAATGTTAGCTTGGCAGAATTTTCATTAAATCGAATAATTATTAATGTTACAAAATTTTTAATCGTAAGAATAGTAATGTGACAGAAATTAAATATTATTCAATTTTAAATGCAGCGAAAAGTTGTTTGGCAGAGTTAAAATTAAACTAAATAGAAATTTAAAAGAATATTAATTTGGCAGAAAGAAGACTTGACAGAATTTTATTTTACAAGAATATTTATTCGTCCAAATTATAATTTGGCAAAAAGTCAATTTGATCGAATTTCAATTTGCCAGAAATCTGATTTAATCGAATATCAATTTATGCGAATCGTTTTTTCGTAGAATTGTAATTTTACAAAAGCGTAATTAAATAGAATCTGAATATTGCCGAAAAACTTTTTGATAGAAATCTACTTCATCAGAATGTACATGTTTTGAAATATTAATTTACAAGAAATTCAACTTATCCGAATATCAATTTGATAAAATTATTTCAGCGCGAATTTAAAAATTGACCAATCACAATTTTCAGGGTAAAAAATACCCTGTCTTAAGCTCAGTGTTACAAAGTTAAACCTTACGCTCCCCGGGTTTATAACCCAGTAAGAAGTACGAGGAATTAATTAAGAATTCGAAATTTTAAATTCTTTTGAATTCCTGCATACTTGCATACTTCTAAAATTTAAATGGAAAAATAATACAATGCTTTTGTTAAATGAATCATTCGGAGCCACTACTTTTTTAGAAGTATGCAGGTACATAATATTAAAACCACTCATAGCTATAATAGTAATTTAATTAAAACAATTCTATTCATTGCAATCTACGAGATAGAGCTGTTGTAAAACTTTTGTAAAATTGTTTTTTAGACTTTTTTATTGTGCTCGCCAAGCACAATTTAGCACAAATTTAATTTTTTCAAAATTTTGATTTTTGAAAAATATTCAAAAAATTTTACAGTCAAAAAATGGGATTTTCTAAAACAATTATTAACTTTTTGAAAAATTGTTATACTTTTTTTATTGTGCTCACTGAGCACAATTCAGCACAAATTTTATTTTTTCAAAATTTTGATTTTTGAAAAATGTTCTAAAAAGTTAAAGTAAAAGAAATTTTTTTTTAATTTTTGAAAAAAATTAAAAAAATTTTTTGGACAACATTTTTTATCGTTTTTTACACATATTTCGTTTTTTAGTTTAATCAAAATTTTGTTGAGAAAAAGTGAAATGGCGTTGCCAACGTCTTGGACATACGTTCGTGAGCGCGTCAGTTTCAACGGGGCGCCATAGACTTTTTCGTTGATTTCTCGAAAAGTTATCGCGATCCCACTACGAAACTTTTACGAAAAATTTTTATTACTTTTGGCTATCACTATTAAAAAAATTAAAAAATCGGAGGGGGGGGGGTGTTTTAAAAAAAAAATTTGAAATATTTTTAATAATTACCTAATGAAAATTTTTTTATAAAAAATTTATATAAAAAGTACTAGCTATACTGAGAAATTTGAAAAAAAAATTTTGAAAAAATATTGAAAACAACTGGAGTTATCTTAATTTTAAAAAATTAGTACATAAATTTTCAAATTTGAATATTTTCAAAATTTTTTCAAAATTTTCCAAATCGTCTTCACTTTATCATATCTTATCCTTATAGCAACAAGGAAAAAAAGTTTCAAGAAAATTGTTAACAATGTAAAAATTCGTTGATCATTTGACATGGAATTGCTCATTCAAAACAATTGATAATTTAACATTTTCTGTAAAAAGTTAAAAATGTTTAATTTTTCTCAATTCCTTACTTCTTAGTGGGAAACGATACAAAAAACTACCGAGTAAGAAAATTTGTTGAATTTCCGCCAACATTTATGTGATAAAACGTTGCATATACACGGAGAGAAAAATCAAGCGTTTGTAGTAAGACATGGTCTATACTTAAAAAGCACGGCGCTGTTTATACTCGATTTGTAGAAATCTATGCTAAAAGAGTAGGGACCTATACTCTTTTAGTAGAGACCTATACTCTTTTAGCATAGATTTCTACAAATCGAGTATAAACAGCGCCGTGCTTTTTAAGTATAGACCATGTCTTACTTTTTTATCTCACATGCACAAAAACGGCGCTTTCTGATAGCAGACGACAGGGAGGAAAGTCATTCATTTCTTTGACCGTATGATAATGGCGGCCGTGTTCTCCCAAGGGCAAGAAAATTAGCTGTTCACATGCATTTTTCTTGCCCTTGGGAGAAAACGGCCACCATTTTCATACAAGTCGAACAAGTGAATGACTTTTACTCCCTGTAAATTATGTTATTTCATGTTTTTCTAAAAATAAATGTTACCTATTTTACGTAACTTATATGTGTCATCTTGTTACCCCTTCTTGTTGCTTGTAAAATCAAAGAAATATGCTCAAAAACCAAAAAAGATACAAGTTCTCATTTATGTCAGAATTTGGGTTTTTTACGTACCTAATTAACATACAATAATCTTTTATGCTTTCTAGTTACTTGTAAAATAATAATAATATGCAGAAAAAATAATTATAATTTTTAAAAATACGACAAAAACTCATAAAAAAAGAATATGTTATGTATTTTATGTAATTTATGTGCTTTTTTTATTGTTTATACTCCTGCCCTATTGGCCTTACGCACTTCGACAAGAGTCCCCGAGAAATACTTTTTTGGATTAGACACAACCATTCTACATATGACAATTCTATATATTAACCTAATTTTGCGTCTACAGCCGACTTTTATTAGGAGTACTCGCATACGCCTGGATCACGCGTCAATGGGTTTTCTCACCAGAGAAGAGGGAAACTGTAGAAAACCTCTCCTGAGTACAACCGGTTTATCGACAGTCGAGTTCTAATGGTGTGCACTGGACAATAATCGACGGTGCACATCTTTATACCTCGACGTCAAACCTCCGGCTCAGATTATCTCACGTGCCGGAAAAATACCAAGCCAAATGGGCGCGAACCAAGGGTACTTATACCCTTGGTCCTTAAACGACCACCAACACCAGGCATCTATCCGACTGAGCTAATCTGTCGCTAATTTAGGTGTTTTATCTTGCTACCCCTTCTAGTTACTCATAAAACAAGAGAAATTAACAAAAAAACTAAACAAAAAGATCTTAAATTTTAGAGATGACAAAATCTTATTATCCTTAATTTGTTTACAAATAAATTAAATAGGATAAGGGGCCCCAAGGTGGCCACCCATCTTTGAACGACTGTAATTCCTAAACGGTATTATATAACATAATTAATAATATACATATATGCCCTGAAACTGTATCTCCTTAGCTAACTTTTTAGCAAAAAAATTTGTTTATTTTACTAATGAAAATAAAACTTAGACAACTTTGGAAAAATAGCTGAAATTTTGCGAAAAAAAAATTGGCCTTAAGCTGGCCACCATACAAACAATTACTAAAATTTTTTTAAAATAGTTGCAAAAATCAATATAGAGTTATTTTATTTAAAATGTATTCTTTTTGGCTGATAATGACAGAATCAATAGTTGCAAACTCTGTTTTTTGCTAATCGAAGCCATTCTAAAATATTGTTAATTACACGGATCAACAAAAAAAACTTACTTTTTTATGAGATACCGGAATGGTTTACGATGAATTTTTGGTTGAAGACACCAAAAATGTGTGTTTTGCTTCCTCATGAAGAAGCTTTGCATTGGTGACGATTTTCAATTTTTCAAAAGAAGGTTATATGGACTCATTTTCATTTAGAGCATATGTATATTCAATTATGAGCAAATGTCCAGATGCATGTGTGTATGTATGTGTGTGTGTATGTCACAAAAATTGTGTACAAATTATCTCATACAAATTTTGATGGATTGTCCTGAAATTTTGCAGGTTTATTGCAGTCATTAATATGTTTTGCCACGGATTAATAATCTTAATTTCGATTCTAACTAAGTTGTAAATTCAGTCAGTTTGTCAATACAAAGTTAAAACATGGAAAACTTGACACGCCAAATTGTTCTTTGTGTCAATAGTTTAAATACGGAAAGAAATCAATGTAGAATTTTTTAATTAATATGACTATTTATTTAATATAACTTTTCTTTATACATTTCGTTGAAATCAATTAAAAACGTGAATGAAAATTGGGGAGATGTTACAATTTTCGTGGTTCGGTTAAGACTAATTTCTAAACAGGCGGAAAAATTTAGTGTGTATTGCCAAATTTTGGATGAAAGGATTTTAGCAAATATGAATTGGAAGGGAAAGTTGGTGATTGGTAAATTAACGAAAGAGTAAGGGAAAAAGGGCGGACCATTTAATGAGAGGAAAAAGTGTCTCAGGAACTCATGTCTCTCAGGTACAGAGGATCAAGGGTTTGGTTGATGATGGTCAGATATTGACGTAGTTACTATGAATTTGTTATTTTTGTAGTGCAATAAAAATTTGTGTATTTTAGTTCTTATGTTATAATACAGCAATCTAGAAAAAACCGTCTGTAGTGTAACAATGAATCTTCATAAATTTTTGAGAATGAATAATACTAAAAATGAATGATACTATACTTTGAGAAAAAGTAGAAAGTCTGTTGAAGATTTTTCAATAAGTTTCAAAAGGCTGGGGAAAACCACTCTTAGTTTTGTTATTTTAAGCTTTAAGTTTGAATTTACCTCTCGACGCCTCCCGTTCATAAAATGCTAACATAAATGTCAGAGCAAGATAATTCTAATTGAAAAACAAGTGCAATATAAAGTTAACAAAAAAAATGGTGCAAGATAATTCTATCTCAATATTCCGTGTAAGACAATTCTAATTGAAATTTGCGTGCAATATAATAACACGTGAAGTTGCGGACAATATAATTCTATCAAAAATATTAATGCAAGACAATTCTAACTTCTGACACAACGTAAAACAATGCCCACTCAACCTCAAAATAATAAAAACGTTCAAAAATACTCTATGGTTTTGATATTATCGGTTATGTGAAATATAGTGAAGCAAATTTTTGTTAATCAAAATTTGAATTGACAAATTCGGAATTGTCGATAAATGGACAAATAATATCTCTTTAGATTTAGAATTGTCTCGTCTATTTGTCAATTCAAATTTTGTTGTGGGCTTTTTATATAATTGCGATTTCAGTTTAAAAAATATATACATATGAAACTGAAATTTTGAAGTTTAAGCTATTGAAGTCTCTTTAAATTTTTATTTAGGGTAACTCTCAATAACGAATAATAATTTTTATCGTAAAAAGATGGAAAAATGTCTTAAACTGCTACCTACAATTGTATTATTATTATGAGTTCAAGTAAGAATTTTATATATAAAACCACGAAATTACTGAGAAAAATATTACTAGATTTAATTGTAAATTAATTGTTTGCATAAATAAATATTGGAATTTTTAGATCAGAGATTCAGTTAAAGTAAACAGAAATGGAATTTTTTTATTTCTATTTATAAATATATTTATTTATAAATATTTTTATCTTCTATTTAACAATAATTTAATCTATCAAAAAATTCAAGTAAATTAATTATGATTCTAATGATTAAAAAAAATTTGCTTCATCATATTTCACATAACCGATAATATCAAAACCATAAATTTAGAGTATTTTTGAACGTTTTTATTATTTTGAGGTTGAGTGGGCATTGTTTTACGTTGTGTTAGAAGTTAGAATTGTCTTGCATTAATATTTTTGATAGAATTATATTGTCCGCAACTTCACGTGTTATTATATTGCACGCAAATTTCAATTAGAATTGTCTTGCACGGAATATTGAGATAGAATTATCTTGCACAATTTTTTTTGTTAACTTTATATTGCACTTGTTTTTCAATTAGAATTATCTTGCTCTGACATTTATGTTAGCATTTTATGAACGGGAGGCGTCGAATCCATAAATATCAAAATTATAATATATAAAAATAATATTTAGTTTACTTTAATAAATCGACACGCAACAAATACCTAAAATCTGACACAAGGATTTTCAAAAATATCTACAAAATTTTTTTTATACAATTTTTTTAAAATTCAGAAAAATTTTTTTTTGTATTTTTTGAAATAATTTTTTTATTTGTTAATATTTTTATTAATTATTCTCAAAATTAAATTTCTGACAAGAAAACGAATCGATTGATGTATATATAAAGTATATATTTTATCAAAATTTATAAAATTAATTAATATTTTTCTTTTTCACAAAAAATTCAAATTTTGTATTTTTTCATAATTAATTTAATATTAATATTAATATTTTGAAATGATTATTCTATCATTAAATAGAAGCAATTGAAAAATATTTATACAACAACTTATAAATGATTTATATAATTTTATTTTTAACAAATCTTCTGGACGAACCCTTTTGTACATAGTTTTTCAAAAGTTTGCAAAACCGCAAATTTTATATATATATATATATATTGAGGAAGCTAAATGGTCATGAAATGACAAACTTGTTTTGATTGCTTTAATACACTTCTTACAATTGCTTGGATTCGCTTGAAAATGGTTACTTGGTGTTTTTGGGGTCACTGATTACGAATCCGATATTAGTTTTCAAAAATTTAAAATAGCGGAACCAAGATGGCAGATGTAAAAATTAAGAATTGATTAGATTCGCTTGAAAATTGTTACTCCAGGGTTTTTTGGGGTCGCTGATTACGAATCCGCCATTTTGAAATCTAATATCGGATTCGTAATCAGCAACCCCAAAAACCCCAAGTAACCATTTTCAAGCTAATCTAAGCAATTGCAAGAAGTCTATAAAATAAAGCAATAAAAAAGACACATTTTTGGTGTCTTCAACCCCATTTTTTGAAAAAAAAAATAATTTTTTTTTATTTTGTGGATATGTGTTTTGTAGTGCACTTTACATGCTTTAATTTAAAACCTTGTGGAAGTCTCTAACTCGTCAGGTTAAAGAGAAAAAAAATGTTGAAAATCCTCAAAAAAGCGTTTTTGGGGTTTTTACCCCCACTGTTCTCAAAATCCTGACGTGATGGGCAATTTTGGAAGTCGGGATCGTGTTCAGCGTCCAAAAATACATCGGAAATTATTCCGATATCTCATAAAAAAAGTAAGTCTTTTTTTGTTGACCTGTGTTATTTATCCTATTTCATACAGTAAACACTAAATTATTTTAATATTCATCATAAAATTTTCCAAGTCGATAAAATTTACATTTTTCGTAATATATTTTGATAAATATTACATCGTAAAAAATTAAAAAGTGATTTTACATAAAAACGCATGGTGGCCACCTTAGGGCCAGTATGACATTTTTTAAAAGTTATAAAGAAATTGTATAATAAACAATTTTATCGACATTTATTTATAATATTATTGTATTATATGTAAACCAAAAATGACCACAAAGTATAGAAATTTTAAACTATTAACTGTAATCACAGTATCACTTAAAAAACAATGCCTTCAAAAATTTTTTACCGAAATTTAACGATGTCTTTTATAGAAACAAACGCGATTATTTATCGACGTCTAAACATTATCAAAAACTTCGTCTTCATAAACAATGAAAATAACCTGAAGAATTTAGTGCTGCCAAATAATGCACAAGAATTTCCCTAGGGTGGCAACCTTAGGGCCCTCTACTCTAATCATAATCAATAGACAATGAATTTATTATGAATTTCGTTTTTAAAACTTTGTTCTTAGCAAAAGAGTAATTATTTCTGTTATAGATTAATAAATTACTGTTAGGCAATGCTTCTAATTATGTACATTAAGAAAGCATACTTTTTTGCAAACAAAAGAATAAACCATTTAAAGTCAAAATCTATTACTATTGACTCCTTTATTTCAAATTTGATTGATGAGTAGTTGAAGAATGACAATGTTTATTTATAACATGCTGCGGGAGCTGCTGTATGACAATAAAAGTCTGGTGTTAATTTTTTGTTGATCCCAATGTGATTGATTTATGTTTGTTTGTAAAAGAAGAAGATGAAGAAGATTTCCAGTTGATTCCTGGATCCGGTTATCCTCGAAAGAAAATTTTCTTCCTTCCTCATTTCGATCTCGTAATCTGAACAAGATGTTTTTAAAACGACCATTTTACTAACACGTTTAATAGTTTAAAGTTTTGTGAATTCAAAGAGTAGAGAGATGTAATGAGGTGAGAGGTAAAACTGTTTCGTTACGAATATGCATAATATGTATATTGATACTAAAGTAGAATGAACTCAAATATATGCACATGAGAAGTTTGTCGGTAAATCGAAGAATAAACCAAGCAAGCAATAGAGCCTGTTTGTCAGTACCCAGTATTTGGGACAAGGTCAGAGGCCCTATCGAACCAAGACACTGCGCTGCAGCGAGCTGCAAAACTGTACTTTCACTTTAGCTCGTTATGCATTTACAAACTGTATCTCCAGAAGGAGTACACAATTAGCCAAAGATATTATCATACTTTTTATTGAAATTTTAGTTCCCCATTCATAAAGGAATTTTCATATTTAATTCTTCATACATACATATAGAGTTTTCGAATAGAAAACAAGTGCTGTAGGGAAAGACTCCTCGATTAAGGTATTTAACATCAATTTCCTAAATTATCAAGCAACTTTGAAAGAATTTGAAGGACTCTTGTGCTTTTAACGTAGGCAGCAGCACACACTGTTACAACGGGCATATAAATATTTTACAGTTTAAAGTTAGAAAATTTATATAATATCGTTAAACTCAAAATCTTGTTTTGAAACTACTTTGATAAAAAAAATGAAGTGCAATCTTGAAAGATAGTCAAATTGATTAATTACATTATATTAAGTTAACAATAAAGAAAAATCAAGATATCAATAACAAACAAGTTTGTTAACTTGTCTTACTTTGTATCATGAATGTTCCATACTATTATTTTAATAAAACTATTATTTAATAAAAATAATGATTAAAGGGAATACTTCTATTTTAAAAGGAAAATTGAGAGGATATTAGAAATGTATTTTTTCTCTAAAAATAAGATTACTTTTTTAGGGTGTAATAAAAGTCATATTTAAATTTTAATAATGTATTGTATCCAATAAGCTTTTTAAAGCTTTTTCTCAATTAAGAATATTTGTTTTGAAATGTCATGTTTAAATATATATTTTCTATTTATAATTAAAATAATAATAATTAGTTATCAAATCAAATGATCTAATTTCAAATTAATTATTTCCTGATATTTCTAATAATAATAATAATAATAATAATAATAATAATAATAAGGGGCTGTCCATAAATTACGTAAGACATTTTTTGGGTAAATTTGACCCCCCCTCCCCCCTTCGTAAGATTTTTTACATACATTAGCGCCATTTTTCCTATTGTTCGTAAGATCTTGCTGACCCCCCCTCCCCCCTAAATGTCTTACGTAATTTATGGACGGCCCCTAATAATAATAATAATAATAATAATAATAATAAATATAATAATAATAATAATAATAATAATAATAATAATAATAATAATAATAATAATAATAATAATAATAATAATAATAATAATAATAATAATAATAATAATAATAATAATAATAATAATAATAATAATAATAATAATAATAGAACAACAATAATAATAAATAGCTATAATATTGACAATAAATATCATGTTTATTGAAACACATTAGTTGTCTTGCAAATAATAAGACTTGTTGAAAATAGCATGTAAATAGAATATGGAAGTGAAGTGTCGTTTTGAAACAACAAATTTTGATTTACAGGTAAAAAGTTGTAAAGTTACATCAAAATTTACAGTCAAGGGTTATTGAGTTACAGAAAATTTTATCTCAAATATGAAGGTAATTTCTATATACAGATAATAAGTTGTAAAGTCACATCAAAAATTAGATTAGATTTGAACCTACTTTTAAAATTATTGAGAGTATAATTCATATTACAAAAAGCGAAAATAATCTAATTATTAGGTTTCAGTCAATAAAGTTGTTATGAACTGACATCTACTTTTATAAAATAAATTTTTAAATAAATTCAAATAAATATAAAAATTTTAAATTACATTTCGAAAAATTGTTTAAAAATATTGTAATGAGAATAATAAAGTTATGCGCAAAAAATAAAGATCAAATTAAATCAATATGAAACCAGGTAAAAACAGTGTACTGAAACAGGGAGCGAATACCACTAGTACATATATATATAAGCCGTTCGCTTGAAAAACCACTTAAGCCGACTGAAGTTTTTGACGAAAAATTGATTTACAGATTCAGAATCGCATCACTAGTATAATTTAAATATTAATTATAACTCTAACAGCATCTGGATATTCAGGATATCTTAAGGATATCCGGAAACTATTATATCCGTAGGATGTCCCAGGATATCGTTGAATATCTGTTGCTGTTAGGAATACCTCTTTGACTTTTTTACTAATATTATTTCTGCTTTTTTGTGACAAAAATATGGTTTTAAATAAATAAGGTTTAAATTTTATCTGCAATTTTTAAAAAATATACCAAAGTTTAAAAAATTGTAAAAAAAATTTAATTTTTTTTCGAATTTGTAGATTGCTATAATATCTTTGTGTAATTTATTAAAATTTAAAATTGTATTCAATTTAACGTAGAATGTTATAATTTTAAATAATAAGTAAATGTAATTTTTAATAAAAAAGATTATTTCTAACTTGTAAAAATTTACTATGAATTCTCAAACTTGACATTTTTGTATAATGATAATATGTGATAATATGTTAAAAATAAACATTTTTTGAACTTACAAGGTGGTTAAATATTTCCAATACGAGAGTAGTAATGGTAGAGAGTAACGTTTTAAGTATTATAATGTAAACTCATGTATTCGTGGATCTGTATTTGGCTATTTACATTACGAAGAAGTTTTATTTATCTTTCAGTGCACCGAAAAAAATGTGTTCAATTTAAGACGACTCCTCTTCTTTTGCATTATTTTTTCCTCTTACATATAGACACTAAATTTTTCCTTTCTGATTGAGAGGATTTTTCTCTTTTATATTTTCTATTAAATGTCACTTTTTAAACAGTTTGAAGCTGCGTTCAGAAAAACAAAAAACAAATTAAAAATCTTATTTTTAGTAGAAATTGGTTTCAATTTGAGAGGAATAATTTCAATCAAAGAAGAAAGATGAAAATTTATCTTTTAGTTAAAAAACTTTCAAATATAAACAAAAATTCCTCTTTTTTGTAGATAAATATTCGTATATTGAAAATAAAATGTAAAAGTAATTGTTAAGAAGAATTTTCTTCTCACATTGAGATTTTATTTTTTTCGGTATAGGAGTGGGTTTCTATGTAGTCTACTTCACTATATAAAAAAACTAAAAAAAACTTCGCCATGAAAGAAACTTTTAAAGTAAAGTGGACTATATATGAAGTCTTTTTGCTAAAAAGTAACTAAATCATAGTCTATTTCACTATAAGCGTTTCTTTTATAGTAAAATAGACTATACTCAGCAATCACTGTTACATATCCGTTACATAACTGTTACAAATAATTGAAGAATATGTTCTATAACTGGTGACTCACAAGAAACTCACTGCCATGTCGAAAAAATTGGAACAAAGAGCATTTAAATAGTGTTTTATAAAATATTTATTCCATGTGAATTGCGTGTTTAAGAACACAATAAATATGTTTGATGTGTGTATATTAGAACTTTTCAGTGTTTCATAAACACTTATTTCATTAGTCTGTAAACTTAATATTCTCAAAACATTGTATGAACCCTGTTATGTATGTCAGAAAAGTGTTTGATGAGTGTTCTTACTGATACTAAAACTACTTTCAAATACTTATTAAACCTTCTATTGTTAGTCAAATTTTCGAGAGGGTGGGTACGCAAAATGTCGTAATCAAGGTGATGTAACAGTTAAGTAACAGATCTAAAACATGCTTACAAAGCCATTTGTAACAGTTCTGAATTCTGTTACATATATCTGTCGAAAATATTGTGTGTAAATCATGTTTTTAAATAATATATCAAAGTTTCTTAATTGTGAAGTACTGTAATGTAAAAATAGTCTCTTGTTGTTAAACAACATGTTTAAAAATTTGGATATCTCGTAAGGATTATATAGCTTAAAAAAATTTTCTTTAACCCCTTCGCAGTCAAGACCAAAATATCATAAGTGGGCTCAAAATGTCAACAACTTTTAAAAAAACTAAAATTTGCGCAAACGAGCATACTATTGTATTTAAAATCGCTGATTACGAATCCAATATCAGATTTTGAAAATTCAAAATGGTGGATCCAATATGGCGCACATGAAAATTAAAAAGCGACTGAATTCTCTTAAAACTTGTTACTCAGGGGTTCTCGGGGTCGCTGATTACGAATCCGATATCAGATTTTGAAAATTCAAAATGGCGGATCCAATATGTCGGACAACATTTTCTAAAATTCATCGGATTCACTTGAACCGCTACATTGAATTAAAAAAAAATATGATGCTAGATTCCTAATTAGCGACCCCGAAAACCGTCGAGTAACGAGTTTTAAATGAATCGGACGAGTTTTTGAAAATTTCGTCTGCAATATTGGATCTGCCATTTTGAATTTTTAAAATCTGAAATCGGTTTCATAATCAGCGACCCTGGAAAACCCCGAGTAAAATATTTCAAGTGAATCCGATGAATTTTAGAAAATGTCATCAGCCAAATTGGATCCGCCATTTTGAATTTTTAAAATCTGATATTATATTTGTATTCAACGACCCCGAAAACCCCTGAGTAACAAGTTTCAAGTAAATCTGATGAATTTTTGGAAATGTCTGCCATATTGGATTCGCCATTTTAAATTTTCAAAATCTGATATCGGATTCGTAATCAGCGACCCCGAAAACCCTTGAGTAACAAGTTTCAAGTGAATTCGATGAATTTTTGAAAATGTCCGCCATATTGGATCCGCCATTTTGAATTTTTAAAATATGATGTCGGATTCATCATCAGCGACCCCGAAACCCCCCGAGTATCAATTTGTGGACCAATTAGAGTGTTTTTGTAGCCAAAAATCTGCTTGCGTCTATACACGTCATCGACAGTTTATCGACATATATTTATTTATTAAATAATGGTTATTTTCCCTTAGGGGGATCATCTCGTACACCTTTCCCCTAACAGAACTTTATAAAAAAAACCCGGTTCAATGATGCTCACTCTCTCTTATCGAAATAAATTTTTGGTACTCTAATCTAGATATTATCTATAATATTATTTTTTTTTGTTAAAAGATGCTAAAATGTGACTATATAAATATCATGTAATGCTCAACTATAGAAAGTTTAAAAGCAGTCCATTAAGAAATATAAAATTTGTAAATTGTTAATTTTCTTAATTCTTTGAAAAAATAAAAATCTCATCTTCTAATTAACATTTTTCAAATTAGTAAATTTATAAACCTAACTTGAGTGAATATCCGCTGCAAGGTAATATTTTACGTTACATTACATGGTAATATTAAAGTATTACACTGTAAAATTTAATTGTTACACTGTTATATTTAAGTAATTTTGAGGTAATAATATTACTTGGTGAACGAAGATACTTCGTGTTAAAAAAAAATTTCGATGGGTTCTCATTTTTCTTTTCTCTTATTAACTTTTTACAACAACTTTTTTAATTCAATAAATAATATTAAGTATATCATTACTTTAATATTACTTTAAATATGATGGCAATGCTACATCTAATATTACTACAAACCGGACATACTAATATTCAAGTAACATCTCTGTAATGTTACAGGTAATATTACGAATGTTCAGTGCAATATCACAGTGATGTGCAGGTAATATCACACGCTACTTGGAAAAACTGTGTCAACCGCACCTCCTAGTTCCCCTACTCCCGATTGTTTCCAAATGTCATTCAGACTTGACTATAGATACGTGAAATAATCATAGAGTAAGAGTAAAAATAATAACAATCCGTCACAAGCATCCCCTACCACTTACCATTGGAGGAGTATAAAATTTGTGGCCCTCAAAGCAAGCCTTTCACTGATGGAACGTTATGGAAAACTAAATTTAAACTTGCAAATATTTATTATTGCTTGTTTGATGTTATCTCAAAAAAAGAAAATAAATTTTGAATTATGATAATTACACATGAAATGCTTGCAAATGAGAGCCAGTAATGTAACTTTTTTAATGGGATGTAGAGGGGGAAATCGTGAGACGGATTGACTCGTTATTAGGTATGTATGTGGGCTCAGCTTCACCAATGCCAATCTTATGGAATCGTTCCGTGTAAGATCAGCACGTTCACGTACAGCAATTTAAAGTCAGGTTTAGCTTAGCTTCATGACATTCACTTTATGGTCTGCTGTATCTATTCTGGACACATTTTGCTATATAATGTTAATTAGAGATTATGATTTTACGCGATTATAATGTTTTATGAAATTATAAGTAATAAATAAATGTTTGAGAGAAATTAAGACGAGCAAAAATTAATTAAATGATCAACAAGCCAAAGTCTCAGATAAACTTTAACAAAATTTAAAATAATTTAAAAGTCTTTTCCATCAGAAATATTATGAAGCTGTTAATTCCAACAGTCCTTTTAAAAATTTAGTATTCTATAAAATATGTTGACTTGATCTACAACAGCAAATGTAACAGATTGAAATCTAAATAAAAGTTTCAAGTTTTATATGTTTATTTTTTACGACTACTTACAGAACTGATATTTGAAAACTTAATAAAATGTTTTTAAAATAATCCAAAAGTAATTTCGTATGACACTCGTGCGTAAATCAGATTATACTTGTATCATAAATAACTATTATTTAATAGTTCATTACAACCATTCCTTAATTTTACACTTGAAATTAAAACTATTAAGTTGACTAATGAAATAAAAAAAATTTATTTAATTTGCATAAACAGTTTTCAGTTATTATATTTTAAAAACTTTAACTTAAAATATCTTCCATTGACGTTTTTTTTACGCCACTGTTGTACTCAATGTTTTAATTGTAATAATTTGCACTTAAACTTTTTATAGTGTCATTTTTAAGGTTTGTGATAAATGTTTTGATCTAGTAAAATTACGAAATACACGATTAAAATATTAAAGTTAATTATTTGATAGATATAAATCAAGAACCGCTGCCAAGTTGTATATTTTTTTGTATAATTTTGGTGCTCATTTCATGAACACTTTACTTCCTCATAGAGATAAAAATAATAGAAATACTTCCTCTATGAGGAAGTAATATATGAATAACTTTTTATAAATATGGTAAAAGTGTTTGAATTTTGGGTCAATCAATTTATTTTTAAATACCCTACAAGATAGTTACAATAATTTAATAGTTAAACAAAAATTTTTAAACAAAAAAGTTGAGAAAATGTCATTTTCCACAATTTTTGGTTTTTAAAATACCAATAATTTCGAAATTTATTATCGAATTAGGTTCAAAAATAGGTCAATCGAAGCGTTTTTTGAAGCTCTACAAGTCGGTAACGATAATTTTAAGATTACTTTTACATTTTTCAACAAAATTTTTAAAAAAGTCTTATTTTCCAAAATTTTAAAAGTTTAATATCTCCGGTTAATATGGACGAAAAATGTTCAATTAGGGCTCAAAAGATGCGTCTAAAAAAACTCTACAAAATTATGAAAAAACATTTATAGGTGTCCTAACATTTTTTTAAAGTTATGGGCAAAAAACGTTTTTTTGCAAAATTAAAAATCAAAAAAAAATTTAGTTAAACTTTATTAATATATCAGAAAGTACTCTCATTTTATGTCCGCAGGTGAGATCTACAATTTAAAAAAAAATTCAACCCAAAAGCTCTTCATGATTTCGAGATATTTATGAAAATGTGATGTTTACACACACACACACACACACACATACGGAATGACATTTTTTAAAAATGTCATTTTTGAACTCCTGAGGTCAAATAACATAAAGATATGTCAAAAAATCGAACTCGAAAAATTTCGGTATTACAATATAAATGAAATTGTAATTAATTGCATTTAATTTTCGTACCTAGGTACTTTTTGGTTTTTTGACTACAATTATGATTATTTTTTTCATTTATTAATATATATGATTTCTATCTATTTTATAGATTGTTCTATTTGTAGCACTAAAGATTGTTAATTACAATCATTACTGTACTGAGTTCAAAAATTATAAGTTATAAGCAATACTTTCAAACAAAAGTAAATGAAATTTTCGAAGATGCGTAAAACAATTTCAAAAATACTTTCTATATAAAAATAATATCCAAATTTCTACACCGATTTTGCTCAATAAGTGCTCGATGGAAAGATAATTTATGCAGATATATTTTTTCTGTACATTATTTTTTTGTAGGAGTAGATGGCGCTTTGCTGTATTCAAAAAACTAAAAGTACTTTCTTTTAACATTCTAAAATTTGGGAAGCAATGTAGTGCACCACTTTCTTAGTGTAATAAAAAGATCAAAATATATCAAAAACGACTTTATTCAACTAGATAGAATATCAGAATCATAAATATCTTAGAAAATTAAAAACTAGAATATTTTTTGTTTAAACAAAAAATATGTTTGAATTAAACATAATTATTTAAACAAATATTATTTTTGAATCAAAGCAGTATAGATATTTTCTATATATTGGGATTAAGCTTACATACTACTTTCAAGTAAACAAAATCACCTAAAATTATTTTTTTATCCCACATGCACAAAAATGGCGCTTTCTGATAGCAGGCGACAGGGAGGAAAGTCATTCATTTCTTCGACCGTATGAAAATGGCGGCCGTGTTCTCCCAAGGGCAAGAAAATTAGCTGTTCACATGCATTTTTCTTGCCCATGGGAGAAAACGGCCACCATTTGCATACAAGTCGAACAAGAAAAATAACTTTTACTCCCTGTCGCCTGCTATCTGAAATCGCCGCTTTTGTGCATTAGGAATAAATAATATCGTAAGTAACACGAGAATAAAGGCACCCAATTTCTTTACGATGATTTTTGTGACACTTGTTCTTTGTAAGAATGTGGTCGACAATTTTTTTATCAACTGTTTATATTGTATTGTACAAAAAAAAATTTTCATGAAAATCGGTTCAGCCATTTTGGAGGAAATAAAAATTTTTGATTTTTTTTAAATTTTTCAAAAAAATTATTTAACTCAAAAAACAAAATTTTTTTTTGAGTCGAAAGTTGGTGAAAATAAGTTTCATAATAGGTCAAAATTATTCCCTAAATGAGGCTCCGAATCTTAAAAAAGGCACTTTCCGCATAGACTTTACATGGTGAAAGTGCCCTTTTAAGATCCGGAGCCTTAAATATGAACCCATTACTTGCCCCAAAAATGTTAGTCGAATGTTTTGTAAAAAATACATTCGTTGCGTGAGTAACGCACGTTGCTATAGTATAATTATACATAGAAATTCTTGATTTCCTTGCAAATGTATATGTATTTATAATAGTGTGCACTAAGAGACCTGAGAACAAACATCTGTCCCGCTCTTTGGCTAGTTTCTCATTCCTGTATCTCCAAAGATTGATATCTCTCTGTAAACAGTATAGAGTCCCTATAACATTGTACACAGCGTAGCAGCAACTGACCGTGATTTGCCTGCTTGAAACTTGACTTTTTTTAAACACATTATCGATTATTATTATTATACAATACGTTTATTTTCACAGCATCTTTTTAAAAAAAAATTTGGTGTCGATATAAAATTAACACTATTGAAGATTGCCGATATTTGTCAAAACTGACGAGAGAAGCAGTTGAATTCTCCTCACAACATGTTTAAATTAAAGTAGGTTCAGTTAATATTCAGTATTTTTATGTGTTTTTATGTGTGTGTCTTTCTAGAATAAAACTGTTTAATATATTAAAAAGTCAACTTTATTTTGCCCCGATATGGTTAAACTTGAATATGTAGCAATCCCGATCAGATAGGATTTTGTTCTAAATGGATTTTGACACTCTAAACAGGCACAAATCAATCCCTACTTACAGATTTTGCGTTCATTTTTATGTAACCTAAAAATCTCAGAAGCCTGGTGTGAGTTTTAAGAAGGAAGCTATTTCTAGTAAAGTATTAATGATTATTATTTATTAGATGCATCTAATAATTAATTTTAATTAAAAATAATTGTCTTTCAGAATCCAAATATAAAAAATGTCCAAAATAAATTTTTGCTATATTAAAATATAATTTAACGGTGTTTTGTGGTCCCTGAAATTTCTAGATTATGTTCAATAAACAGTTATCACTCAAAAAATACGGCTCTGCCTGGTTTAAACCCATTAACGCCCAACTCGTGAAAATTCTTTGGTCATTTTCAAGCTACGTAATTAAAAATAAAACGGTGGACAATTTATACCAGATGTACATTTTCTAAAGGTTTTGGATGTGCTCTTTCCGATTTCGCTGTCAAAAATAAATTTCGTCTAAATAAAAATTAAATATGGCGGTTTTTAATGTAAAAAAACACAAAAAAATTCATTTTTTCAAGTTTGACATACTTTTTCACCTCGAAAAAGTGTAAGAATAAAATTATATTTTCAACCATCGGTGCATAAAAATTATACACTTTCAAGAAAAGTAAAGTAGAATTAAAAATTTCAAGATGGCGGACCAATACGGCGTCAAATCTAAAGTAAAATTTTAAAATTTTGGGAAATATTCTTCATATTGCCGAAAAGTCAATGAATTCGCCTGAAATTCGTTACTCGGAGGTTTTTGGTGTCGCTGATTACGAATATGAACTTTATTTTCAAAAATTCAAAATGGCGGATTCAATATGGCGGACGAGTTTTATAAAAATTCATCCAATTCACTCGAAAGTGTCCCACGGGGATTTTTAGGGTCGCGGAATACGAATATAAAATTAATTTTCAAAAATTCAAAATGGCGGATCAAATATGGCGGACGAGTTTTACAAAAATTCATCGAATTCACTTGAAATTGGTTACTCGGAGGTTTTTGGTGTCGCTGATTGCGAATATAAACTTTACTTTCAAAAATTCAAAATGACGGATCCAATATGGCGAACAAGTTTTGCAGAAATTCATCGAATTCACTTGAAACTTGTCACTCGAGGGTTTTTGGGCTCGCTGATTACGAATATGAAATTCATTTTCAAAAATTCCAAATGGCGCATTCAATATGGCGAACATCAAACTTCAAATTTCATTCGTATTTTTGGAAATTAAGTTCATATTCGTAATCAGCGACCCCAAAAACCTCCGCGTTACAAGATTTAAGCCAATATAATGAAATTTGAAGTTTCTTGTCCGCCATATTGAATCCGTCATTTTGAATTTTTAAAAATGAAGTTTATATTCGTAATCAGGGACCCCAAAAACCCCCGAGTAACAAGTTTCAAGTAAAGTTGATCAATTTAAAAAATAAGTCCACCATATTGAATATGCAATTTTGAATTTTTAAAAATGAATTTCATATTCGTAATCCGCGAGCCTAAAAACCCCCGTGGGACACTTTCAAGTGAATTGGATGAATTTTTATAAAACTTGTATGCCATATTGAATCCGCCATTTTGAATTTTTGAAAATGAAGTTGATATTCGTAATCAGCAACCCCAAAAACCCCTGAGTAACAAGTTTTAAGTAAATTTGATCAATTTAAAAAATATTTCCGCCATATTGAATCCGCCATTTTTAATTTTAAAAAATGAGTTTTATATTTGTAATCAGCAACTTCAAAAACCCCCGAGTGGCAAGTTTCAAGTGAATTCGATGAATTTTTGTATAACTCGTCCGCCATATTGGATCTGACATTTTGAATTTTTGAAAATAAAGTTCATGTTCGTAATCAGCGACACTAAAAACCCCCGAGTAACAAATTTCAGGTAAATTTATTGACTTTTCGGCAATATAAAGAATATTGCCTAAAATTGTAAAATTTTACTTTTGATTTGACGCCATATTGGTCCGCCATCTTGAAATTTTAAATTCTACTTTACTTTTCTTGGAAGTGTATAATTTTTATGCACCGATGGTTGAAAATAGAATTTTATTCTTACACTTTTTCGAGGTGAAAAAAAGTCAAACTTGAAAAAATGAATTTTTTGCAATACCCACTTGTTAAATTTTACACACGCTTATCTGTGTATAAAGTAGTTCATTATTAAACAGTATATATTGAAATCACTTTACACACTGCTGGGAATGCGCATGCGCAACTTTACGCATAGGTGATAACTTTACACACCGCTGTGAATGCGCATGCGCAACTTTACGCATTGGCGATACCATTACACACATGGCCGGATATACACGGCGAAAAGCCAGTATAAGAGCCAATAAAAACTTACTACTACTACTACCATTACACACCGCTGTAACTGCGCATGCGTTATTATCTTACATACAAGTTATTATATTTTTAAGATTAGTTAATATCGTTGACATTTAACTTTTGTTTTTATTATACACTTAACTAACACTTCAGGCTGAATCTCCAATACACAAATATTTCTTAAACATATAGTTCTCCCAATATGATGGCCGTTTTCGGCATGGTCATGGATCGCGATGGATCGTGATCCAGATCACTTTTCCTATGCTGTGATTGGTTACTTTGTGATCCGGATCGCGATCCATGACCATGCCGAAAACAGCCATGAAAGCAGTGTAAAGCTGACCGATAGATTAGCTCGGTCGGATAAATGCCTGGCTCGGTGGGCGGACCAAGGGTACTTGGTTCGCGCCCATTAGCCTGGGATTTTTCCGGCACGTGAGATAATCTGAGCGGGAGGTTTGACGTCGAAGTATAATGATGTGCACCGTCGATTATTGTCCGGTACACACCATTAGAATTCGACTGTCGATAAACCGGTTGTACTCGGAGAGGTTTTCTACAGTTTCCCTCTCCACTGGCGAGAAAACCCATTGACGGGTAGTCCAGGCAAATGCGAGTACTCCTAACCTCAAAGTCGTTCTGTAGAAACGCAAAAAACAAGTTGGTATATAAGAGTGTGTGTTCTGACAGTTGGCTAAGCCTGAAGTCATTTAAAAAAAAAGTGTAAAGCTGTATGCATAGGCGATGCATTGCTCAAAATATATTCGCCTATTGTAAACTCAACCTTACTATCAATTATTGTCAAGGTTACCCAACCCTGATTGTTGCGTCATGAAAATTATTCTAATGGAAACAACTTTACCGACACACTATACTACGCACGAGGTGGCGCCATCTTGAAACAAAATCTGTTCAGTTTTTCTGCAAAGTGACAGGTTTATATTTATGTTATTGTAAACAGTTTATGAATAAGCTAAATAAGTGTGTCGGAAAATTTATTACCTGCACAATCAATAAAAATATATAATGCTACGTATAATCGGTTTCTAACCTGGAACAACACGAAAAATATTTCATCGATGTCGGAAAACGTTTTGGTAGCTTATTTTAATTAAATTTCTAAAACTATGAAGCCATCGTCTATGTGGTCACATTATTCAATGTTGAAAACAACATTAAAAGCAAAAAACGATGTAAACAATAAAAACTATTCTAAACTAACAGCTTTTTTAAAAAGTCAATCTAAAGGCTTTAATCCGAAAAAATCGAAAATATTAACGTCAGAAAATATGAAAAAATTTCTTGAAGAAGCTCCAGATACTCGCTACTTGGAAACAAAGGTTTTAATGGAAATTCTGTTTATTATTCCTGCTGAAAAGAGAGGTTATGTATATTATTTTTATTTTTTAATTTGACAGGTCGCTATGATTCTTGGAGTAACTGGCGCGTGTAGACGAGAGGAATTATACAATATCTCAATCGAAGATGTTAAGGACACTGGCTCATTGTTTCTAATAATGATTCCCAAAACAAAAAATTATGTATCCCGTTCTTTTACCGTCATAGGTGAATTTTACGAAGTTGTGAAGAGATATTTATCAATGTGACCAGAAAATGTGGATTCGAAACATTTTTTTGTAAATTTTCAAAACGAAAAGTGCACTCGGCAAATTATAGGGATTAATAAATTTGGAACCATGCCAAAACAAATAGCCGAGTACCTGAAATTGCCTAATCCCGAGCAATATACTGGTCATTGCTTCCGAAGAAGTTCAGCCACTTTACTGGCCGATGCTGGAGCTAACATCACAACCTTAAAACGTCATGGTGGATGGAAATCCTCATCTGTGGCAGAAGGTTATATTGGCGAATCCATCAACAATAAAAACGACATAAGTTCTATGATCACAAAATCTATTGATCTAGATAAACAAAAACCTTCTACTAGCACACAACACATTGCTGAAATGACTGAAATGGCCCCGTTTTCGTCAATTACAGAAGAGGCTGCTTCTGGAGAAAACAGAGAAAAAAACATGTCGAACATTGAGGAAATTTCCCAAAATTTTAATAGACAAAGCGTAGTTTTTAACATTAGTCATTGTTCGAACATTCCTTTAAATATCTTTAAAAGTCAATAACATTGTTAAAGTTTTTATAGTAACTTAAAAATTGTTAAGTTAGTGGACTCAATTCGTATAATTTGATTATTATAATTTTTAGTATTATTTTAAATATCTCCAAATAATATATTATAGAATTAAAACTATTGTTTAATAGTTTATAAAGTCAACTACAAAATAACAATTAAATTTCCATACTAAAACATAGATTGTATAATTCCTATTTTAATTGCCTCCTAATGATTTCGCAGTTTTTGTATTTGGTTTCGTTTCTGACACTTCATTTATTATTTTTCTTGTTTGATTCAATATTTATTATATGTAAGTATTGCAAAAAATAGCGTTTGGTACACGTGCGTAAAATAGGTAAATTTACTCGTGTGATTTGCAAAACTCGCCTGCGGCTCGTGTTGCAAACCTCACACTTGTAAAATGACCTATTTTACGCACTTGTAAAAAAATTACTATTTTTTGGTGTTTTTTGACATTAAAACCGCCATATTTAATTTTTATTTAGACGAAATTTATTTTTGAACCGGGATCGGAAAGAGCACATCAAAAACCTTTAGAAAATGTACCTCTGGTATAAATTGTCCACCGTTTTATTTATAATTACGTATCTTGGAAATGACCAAAGAATTTTCACGAGTTGGGCGTCAATAGGTTAAATAACGTGAAATTGGTAAACAATCATTTGCGAACAAATTTTTCTCTGCAAAGAGAAACAACCTTAAGATACTAGTTGACCGCATTGTTATTTTGGTCGAAAATCTGATTGCTCAGTTCTCTAATTTTTATTAAAAAATGGTGGCTGTGCAGCATTTTATTGGAAAGCGTCTCGTTTCAGGATTTCATGGCCGGACAACTAACGTCTTTAATTTTTGATTTGGGAAAAAACTTCTATACATCAACAGCTGTCGACACATGTAGGATTTTTTTATATAACTTTTATTTTTATCAACAATTTTGTGACTTTTTTTAAAATTGTCACTTTTTTCTTCAATCACGCACCATTCGGCGAAAAATCAAAATATCGAAAAATCCTACGTGTGTCGATAGCTGTTGATATACAGAAAATGAAAAAATTTTGTTTTTTTTCAAATCAAAAATTGAGGACGTTCGTTGTCTGGACATTGAACCCTAAAAAGATAGACGCCTTTTAATAAAATGCTGCACAGCAGACATTTTGTCATAAAATTTAAAAAATATATATTTTGCATATCAATACTCATGGAATAAAACGTAGGGGAGTATAGTCGAGGTTGGACCACTGTCTAGGTAGGCCATTCGCGATTTTTTGGACAAGTTCACTAGCGCCACCTATGCGCATGCTTGGCGTATCCTGTCTTAGTGACACCTAACTTTTTGTTATATTCCATTTTTGAAGAATTAAATGTAGTGTTTTTATGACCTCGGTACAAAAAAAGCTCAAAAAAAGTTTTGGGTATCATGTGAAAAACCATTAATAAAATATTTAAAAAAACATGGAATCGTCAAGGCAAGCATGCAGAAATATTGTTAGATTCATGATTAAAAAAATAAAGTAAAAAATCGAATCCGGAAACGTATCTCTTTTTGGTTAGAACAATTCGACAATGGTGCATTTTGTCAAGGTCGGACCACCATTTATAATTCATGAATTTTACAGATACTTTTTTAATAAATATACAAAAAAAACATTGGTACATACATATACTCACACATTTTGCTAAAAATATTAGAAAAATAATATTAAATCCTGTAAATTTTGTTAATTACTTCATTAAGTTAGTTTGAACTGTTACGCGTTACTTTTTTGTAACAATAACGTTTTATTTTTTTGTTTTTTGTATTTGTAACTCTTTACAAGTTGTAAACAATAAAGGATACATTTTTCGTAACGCTAAAAATATTATTTTATTTTTTAACGGTAGTGCCCTTTGAATTTCAAACATGGTCCGACTTTGACTGTAAGGGCCAACCTGGACTACAAATTTTTTTAAAATCTATATAACTTTTTTATTTTAAAACCAATCAATTTACTTTGTACAGAAAAAATGTTCCTATTAAACAGGACTTTCCAACAATATACTTCAATTGTAAATGCAAATGAGATGGTCGAATAAATGCTTCACTATTCGGTCTATAATGAAGCATTTATTCAACCATCTCATTTGCATAAATAAACATAAATTCACACTTTCTTTATGGAAATGGTAAACTAAAGTATTGAATTTGGTAACTATACCTAGAATAGCTAAAAAAATGAGAAAATAACTAAGTTTCATTCAAAACAAAATGTGCACTTCTGCATGGTGCTGTCAATGCATTCTTAGTATGGTCTGCGCACGCGCAGAGAGCAACAGAGTTCACGTCGCGAAAAATTAAAGTGTTTGACTATATCAACCGCACGGACGATAAAGATGTTTTTACCCTTTCTCTTGTAATTTCAAGAAGTAAAGGGAAAAATTTACTCTTCCACATGTTGAAGGTCCAATCTCTGACATGGAACTTCTTCATCATCCGTGCGGTTGATATACTCAAACAGTTTATTTTTCGCAACGCTTAAAAAATTCTATTTTACAGGTAATTTTAATTAGTTATTTCACTAATTGCTTTTTATTGCCTATAGTCAAAAATGATTTTATTGGACACTTTGACACTCTAATTTTCTATTTTTTTAAAGAATGTGAAAAAATGTTAATTTTTGTGGGAGAAATGGCTGTTACAAAAGTGCGATTTTTGTGTTTGGTTTGTTTACATTTCACAACTTGGACATGCCCTTAGTCTCCTTTATGGGCTTAAAAAAATCGATTTTTTTTCCTTAAATCTATTAAAAATAGATTCACTTCTATTCATAACTATCCAAGAATATGTCTTTAAAATTTTAGAGGCCAATTTGATGCGTTCTATTGTTTACCTAACCTTGTATCACCTTGTATACACCTGAAAAGGTGTTTACACACACTCAAAATTCGAACGAAGCGTTCAATTCGTTTGTGTGGCGCTTAAACCCAAAACACGTTAATTCCAGCTATAAAATCGTCGAAATAGCGACAAATTTGGCTGTAGGCATTTTTAACGAGGCCTATGGATTTGTGTTGACCACTATGCAGCTGCTCGATATTGTTATCGGGCAGCAATGCTATATGCGCCAGGAATAGCTGATTAGAATTTAATTAATGTAAGTATCCTAAAAATTGTATTTTTTGGACCTAAAACTTTAAATCGATTTTTCTCTAATTTTCATTTTCACATGTCACAGAAAACGGTGCCGGTGATAGCAAAAAGAATTTTTGTCCGATTTAAAAAAGCAAAGTGTTCTCGCTTTATAAAATACCTGGTTCAATGTAGCCTACCCTCCCCTATTTAAAAATTTTGATTAAATCTTTCGTAATGAATTTTTATTAGATATATTTAATTATTCTACCGATTATTCATGTTTGTACATTACAACGCTCTTGAAGAAGTAATTCTTAAAATTTTTTTCTTACTTGGCATTAGAAGTTTCGAATAATCATGTAATTATATAAAAGTTTGGTTTTTGAAAAAAATGTAATTAAAATTTTTCAGGTTTCGCACTCATCTGCTAAAACCTATTTACTACTTTTTTTACGTTATGCTACTATTTATGTTTTTTATAATTTTCACTATTTTAAATTCGCTAATACTAGAAATCAAAAAATTATTCTCATCAATTATAATTATAGTAGCAATGACATGCGCGTTAAAGCGCGCGGATAACTTCTTGGAATACGATTAGTAATTTTAAAAATAATAGAATTTAAAAATTTGTAATTTAAATTTTTGTTAAAAACATAAAAAAACCAATTATGGAAAAATTACAAATATTTGCAGAAGTTCAATTATTTTCAAGAGTGATAAAATTCCTTTCTTAAAATTCAATTATCTTTCAAATTAAAAAAAATTATTATCAAAATCCCAATTATGTTTATAAATAACAAAATTCTTTCCCAAAGTTCAATTATTTTCATAAATAATAAAAATTTCTTAGGATTTTAATTATTTTTATAAAAAATAATTAAAAATTGTAGAACATAATAATTGATTTGAAGTAATGAAAATAATTTTCAAAAAGTTAGTGTAATAATATTCTTATAATATAAAACAACGATTTTATCACTCGCGCATCTTTAATTATTATAAAACATGAAGAAATCGATCACTCTGAGTCTTCGACTCGAAGCAATCGCTATCTTCATGTTTTATCAGGGTGTCTGCTAACCTCCCAAAGTAGCCGGTAATTTTTCCACGAAATTAAAAAAATTTAATTATTATTTTAATTTGTGTTTAAAAAATCAAGTTTTTTCAATTTTTACAAATACTTCTACTATTTCTACTGTTCTCTAAATTGGAATTACTTAAAAATAATTAATTTGATAGTAAAAAATCATTCACTGAGCGCTAAGTTTTCGTAACTCGTCTCCGGTGAGGGCTCGTTCTAAAAACGGCACCACACGTGTTGCGCACGATACTTTTTATAACAAAAACATAAAAAGGCGTTGACACTGAAAAATATATTTAATTGAAAAGAATATAGAGAAACGCGTACATAAGATTCAGAACACAGATCCACTGTCAAGCGTACGTTATCAGTTGATTATTAAAGAATAAAAACAGAATTTTTCACACGAAAAAAGCGATCGTAAAAAGGATGTTAGAAACTCTCAGTATTTGACAGATGATGTGTTGGAGCTGTAAGACACGGTAAAAGTAGATAACTGGACGAAAACATAATCACGCCTCTACTGCGGACGGAATTGCAACTACTCTAGCGTTACGAAAATACTCGAACAAGCACAAACAAAGCTCTTTTTTGAACTGAACTGTCATTCGCAGTATTTTCGTAACTACGTACTAAAAAGAATCACTTTACGTTGGCCTACGGAGAAACAAATAACGCCATTTTTATGATTGCGTTATGAAAAATAATAATAGTAATAATAATAAATATAAATAATGCTAAAAATAGTAATTTACATACATGTATGTCCTCTACAATGAAGAATCATCCTACATGATTACGTTACTTGATTTGAGCAACTTTCAGTTCCGTCTTTTTCGTGATAAAAGAAATGAAAAATAAACAAAGAGAAATAAATAATAAATTTTTTATATTTTTTAAATCTATATATGAGGCAAAATTCATCAACTGTCCAGGTCAAAAAATTAATTTTTTCTTAACTTTGTCAAAATGTTACAAGGTATTATTTGTAGAAATATAAATACGAATTATTATTGAATTTGATAAAATATTTTTGGAGTTACGGAGTTTCAAAATTTTGACTTTCTTGAAAATATCTTTTTTTCGATTTAATATATTGATAAGTAAAATTATCAAATTAAAAATGTGAATAGTGATTTTTAAAGGGTTTTTCACTTTCTGCATTCAGAGACATTTCGGATAAGCATAAACGAAAAAGAGTACTTTTCTTGCGAGAAAGTACTGCAACTGAAGAGCTTGCTTATGCAACTCAGATGAATATACGCGAAGAAGAAAAAACAGATGCTGACCATGTTGTAAAGAGCGCTGTCATTGGCTCTCCTGCCAATAGAACAAACTATCAAAATTCAATTAAATTACTGGATATTGAGCAACAAAATTTTAAACCTTAAGAAGTTGATTTTTTATAAATTGAATTAAACTTTTCTAAAAATAATTATCAGCAACTTCGAAATGTGTGCTTAGCAAAATCATCAAAATTGTCTGCGCCTGTTCAAAAATTAAACGCTTTATTAAAAGTCAAAATAATGTTATTGACCGTTTATCTGAGGAACAATTACAAAATTTAACATTGATTGGCAAACGAGGTTTGGATAATACTGCTGGGTATAGTATTTAAAAGCAAGAGTTTGATTTTAATAAATCAGATCAAAACCTTTCCTTTACTGCTTTTGTGACATTGCAGTTCATTTTCAAAAACTCAACCACAGGGAAATCGTCTATTGTTTGGCAAAACCAAAGTTAATCTTCACCGAGATTCAGCAAACCAATTAAAATGCAATTTGCTAAACAAACCGACCAACTTATAAAGGATACGACGAGTTATGTACAAACGATGAGTATGGTGTGACATCATTGACGGATCATAATATAAAGGTTAGTAGTATAAGGTTTAATACGGCGCCTATGGTTGTCAATAAGAGCGATGTTTTGACAACAGGGATGTCAATAAGGTAATAATAAGGGACGCCTACCCGATACCGCGGGTGGATTCAATTTTGGACAAGCTTTGGAAGGCTAGGTATATTTCCAAAATTGATCTCAAAAAGGACTGTTACCAAGTTTCTATGGTGGGGGATAGTTAAAAGTTTATGACTTCTTCTATTTCAGGTTTAGGACTGTTTCAGTTCAAAAGGATTCCTTTTGGTTAAACGAATGTTCCAATGACATTCCATCGGTTAGTGGACGCATTATTTGGTCCAGAGTTTAAACCAATTGTCTTCGGATACTTGGATGATATTATCATTGTAAATAATGATTACAAAGAGCATTTGCAGTGGTAAGAAATCGTCCTGGGAAAACTGGTTGTGCCTTGTTTGGTATTCAATCCGGAAAAGTGCGAGTTTGGGTGTGCAAGTGTAACTTACCTGGGTTATGCCTTGGATAAAGATGGTTTGCGGCCTGATAAGGACAAAATTGATTGGAGCGGTCCTGACTCAAGAGTCAGAAAATGAAGAACACCCTATTTCCTATGCAAGCAAAGCGTTGTCTGCGTTCGAACTGAACAACAGTGACTGAAAGTGAATGTTTGGCGGTATTGTATGCAATTAAAAAATTCCGTCCTTATATTAAGAATTCTTCTCAACGTTTGTCGGGTTGAGCACTCGAAATGCAACAATGACGGCCTTTAAATCTATTTAGGATCCTTGGTATATGGGTGATTTTCACGTAACTGTGCAATTTCAAGATCAGTTTAAAAAAAAAAAAATTTTGTTTTTTTAATGTTAAATATCACTCTTCCTCATCATTAGGGCATAATATAGTTGTAATTTAAACGGTTTTACTACAGCTATAATTATAAAAAAATTATAACAAATTTTCGAAAATTGGCTGCCACGGAGCTGACCACCCTATGCATTGAATAATACTGCCGTCAACTCGGGCTACTTCATGTACGAGGTATATTTAATAAATAAAATTATTAAAAAGAACTTCTTTGTCAAAAAAACAAAAATAATTTAATTGAAATCCTTAAAACGATTAAAACTTCAACCGGTGAGGAAAATAAGGGCAAAAAATTAACTTTAATTAATATTTATAAGTTTTTCAAATTAGTTTTAAAACTATTTCTCTCGATTCTCTAATAACTTGAAAAGTGTATAAGATATTAAATTGTTATTCATTTAACCTTAAAATATTAATTTCAAGTTTTTGAAAAATATCATATTCAAAACGTTTAAAAAAGCTCCTATTGAAATGATGAGATTCAAAGTTATTTACATGTGTTCAAATAATAGTATTATAATTATCATAATGTATTATTGTAAAATGTATATTTGAGAAGAAAAAGTGTTATTTATTTTCTGAGTAATATAAAATTTGAAGAAAGGTTGTTCATTTTTAATAAATCGTGATTTTAGCAAAATCTTAATGTTTTATTTTACATTTTGTTGTATAATATTTACAAAATGTTTTGTTTAATATCTTATTCTTTTTTAATTTACTCTGAAATATCTACACAAAAGATTTAATGAATAAGAAAGAATCAAAAAAATGTTTACGTAACATAAAAACAGAAAGATCAATGCACAAAGTAGCCCCATCCCAGGGTGTATTTTGTGCACAACTTTTAATGACTACAACTCCGACAAAAAAATTTATTTCATTGACTAACTCATACAAAACCTTCAGAAGGAAGTATAACATAAGCAAAAGTTGATTTTCTTTTAATTCTGAATTTTAATAAATCACTGAGTTAAAAAAAGCATTTTAATGCACAAAATAGCCCTAGCAAAAATATTTACTATCAGCTTGACATAACCAGAGAATTTTATTTTCATAACATTATGAAATTAGCGCATAAAACTAATTTCAGAAAAGTATTCACAAATAAAAGCGTTACGATCAACAGTAATACTGTGCTTCTGCATGGTTGACATAAAGACATTTTAAATTAAGCACCAAAAGTAAAGGCGTGTTTTTTCGAATATTAAGGTGTTTTTTAATAAGTCAACGGTTGCCGAAGCACTGAAATATAAAAGGACACAACTATGCCTGTCCTCTTCTATAATATGTGTTATTGTAGCAACTGTTGATTCATGAATTTGCACCTTCACACTGTACGCCACATGCGCCACGGAGCTGATATTTTATGTGACACCACGGAGCTGAAATTTGACATTTAAACTAACCTAACTCCGACAATTCTGCAAAATAATTCTTTTCTTTGGGCAGATAATTTGTTTCTATTGTAATCTTCAAAAAATCGTAATAATTACAACAGAGACTGTTTAGATTAAAAGAATAGTAATATCACGGTACTGATCACTTTTTTTATGACCTTCACATTTAAAAAAAAAATGTTTTTGAGTGTAGAACTTTCAATTTTTGAACCTTTTTTTACTGATATTTGTTGCTAATGGATCTTATTTTAGATTGTAATTCTCAGATAACATTAAAATGTGCCATAAACAGTTAAATAATAGGGGTAAAAATCTTATTACAAAATTGAAAAAATTTGTAGACAAAACTATTTTACGTTGATAATGTATATGATCTTGGGAAGGTAAGATTTGAATAAAAAATTCAAAAGTGTGTCGTTAAAAGAGCGACGTTTCGTTGGCTAGGGTTTGCCAACCTCATCAGGCTAAAATTTTATTAAATAGATAGGTTACACATCAGTGTAACATCAGTGTTTCTAAAAGCACTATTTCAATAAATTAACAATAATGATATACCTAAATTTCGTTAGAACATCGAACACATGCTAACACGTCAAAGATTAAAATTCTGTCAAAATATAATAAAAAATCACTCCACACTTATAAAAATAAAAATAAAATTTAAAGTAGAGAGAAGACATTCTCACACAGCGATTCACTGTCAACTGAAAAGAAATTTAATTATCTTACAAAGTCAAACCAGGAAACACGTGAGAGAAGTCAATGAACCAAAACATAAACACATTCTTAAATAAGGTACAAGTTATATTGATTTTATTATTTTCTCTATGGACACGAGTCCATACGTCTAAGTAAAGGAAAGAATGTTTTGTTTAAGGTGAAGATATCTTCCTTTCTGTTGATAGTGGAATGATTTGTTTTTATATGGATCATTTCAGATATTCGTCTTTTTTAAAATTAGGTTCATTATCCAATATTTTTGTATTTTCCCAATCAAAATCATGATTAATATTTAAACGATGTCGATAGACCACAGAATTATCATTTACCTTTGTATGTTCGTTGATGCGAGTTTGTAGTGATCGCTTTGTCTCTCCTATATAAGTTGCTGGGCAGTCTTTACAATCAAACTTATATACGACATTCGTTTTATCCCATTTTTAGTTGTATCTTTTCCCAATTTTATAATAGAATTAGAGTTTTTGTTAACGATGGGAATAGAGGTACAATTAAATTCCCTAAGAACATTTGACAACTTAAAGAAATATTTTTCATTAAAGGGCAAAGCAACCTTGGGGATTTGACTATATATACTAACTCTATTTTGATCGTTATTATTCTCATTCAAATATTTTAATTTGTTCATTCTAATACCAACATGTTTTTCAATAAAATCTAAAGGATAACTATTGTTTTTTAGAATTTTTCTAATTTTCTTCAAGTTGTCAAAATGGAATTTTTTATTGGATAATGAAATGGCTCTATCAACTAAGTTGTACACAATATTCTTTTTTTGTTGAATTGGATGATCTGAAAAATAATTAATTAGTCTGTCGGAAGAAGTAGGTTTTTGATACCAGTCAGTGATTATATGATTATTTTCTCTAATGAGTGTCAAGTCAAGAAAGTTAATGGAATTGTTCTTTTCTATTTCCATAGTAAATTGTAACTTTTGGTTATAAGAATTAAAAGTGTCAATTACAAGATCGACGTGTTCTCTTCTTACAGCCAAAATTGTATTATCCACATATCTGAAGTAGAATAGTGGAACACAATTATATTTTTCTTTTAATATTTCAAGACAATCACTTTCTAGATCATCCATAACAAGGTCGGAAACAAAGACCGAGATTGGTGAGCCCATAGGCGTTCCGTAAATCTGTCTATAAAATTTTCCGTCGAGTGAGAAATACGTGTTATTGAATACAAACTTAGTGCAGTCGATGATGTCGCAGAATGGAATTTTACATTTTTGATTTATAGAGCGTATGCGTCGATCTAAACTCTGAATGACTAGTTCACAGGAGATGTTTGTAAACATAGAACTTACATCAAATGAAAGAAAAGTATAGCCATCGTCCATGGCAAGGTTACATAATTTGTTTTTTAATTCTAAACTATTGTTGATATGCGATCGTGGTAAAGTAATACAATTTTTTAAGGAATTATATAATGTTTTGGCTAGAAAATGAGTAGGGCTATAAATTAGAGAAATGATTGGACGAAGTGGAACATTTTCCTTATGTATTTTTGGAAGTCCATACGCTTTAGCCAACACAGAGTCAGTCAAGGTCAATTGGTTTGGATGGTATATTTTATCAAGAAATTCACTTTCATTTAGGTGTTTAAGAATCCCTGATGTCTCTCTAATCAGTTTTTTAAGAGGGTTCTTTTTTATAAGTTCGTACGTTGAAGCATCGGAAAATAAGTTCGACATTTTATTTTTATAATCAGACTTTTTTATGAGAACAGTAACATTCCCTTTGTCTGCAGGAGTAAAAAAGACTTCAGGATTATTTTTTAAAAAAAGTTTTGTTTTCTGTGATTTTTTAGAAAAAGATCTATCTTGATTTTTTGGTAAATGTTTATTAGTCAAATTATTAGTCAAAATATTGGAAAATTTTCCTCTTAGAGAATTTTTAAAAGTATCGTCAATTTCAAGATTAGATAAAGAAGACTCCAAATTTTTTATAGAATTAATAATATCCTTTTTTGAAATGTCATTAGAGAAACTGAAATTAGGACCTAACGATGCAATTTCAACGACTTCCGGAGGAACATCAATGTCTGTCAAGTTTTTAAACCAATTATCTCGATTACATTGAGAATTCATTGTTTGTTTATCTGTTAGTAATCTAAATTTGTTCTTATGAGAGTCAATGTTAGAATTCAGAATACGAACACATTTTTCCCGGGATAGCACAAAGAACCTGTCACGAGACTTAACATCAAAATTCGAATTTAAGATACGCTCTTTACATAAAAATTATTAAATATTGAAATTAATGATATTCATCTTCATGTCGCCTTTTTAAATAAATCATTAAATAATGATTTATTTAAAAAGGCGACATGAAGATGAATATCATTAATTTCAATATTTAATAATTTTTTTAAATAGAAATCATTAAGTTTAAAAAAGGCTTTTTTGCAAAACTTACTATGAAAAGAAACAATGCTTAAGCGCTTTTGGAAGTTGGCAATATGTTGCGGAACAACATCATTGTTTCTGCAGCTGAGAAGAAAAACCTTTTTTGAGAGTGCCATAGCCAGATGTCTATTCAATGATGTCCATTTTTTAAGAAGACCTTTGAGATGTGAACCATATTTTATACCAATGTGTGTGAAAAAAGATGTTGCCAGTGAATTTGAGTCTATCTCCGATCCAAGACTCGTACTTAGTAAGTTATTAGAAATATATCCTTCCATAGTTTGATAATGTTGATAATGTATATGATCTTGGGAAGGTAAGATTTAAATAAAAAATTCAAAAGTGTGTCGTTAAAAGAGCGACGTTTCGTTGGCTAGGGTTTGCCAACCTCATCAGGCTAAAATTTTATTAAATAGATAGGTTACACATCAGTATTTCTTTGGAAAGGTCTAAAAGCAGAAAGGAAGATATCTTCACCTTAAACAAAACATTCTTTCCTTTACTTAGACGTATGGACTCGTGTCCATAGAGAAAATAATAAAATCAATATAACTTGTACCTCATTTAAGAATGTGTTTATGTTATGGTTCATTGACTTCTCTCACGTGTTTCCTGGTTTGACTTTGTAAGATAATTAAATTTCTTTTCAGTTGACAGTGAATCGCTGTGTGAGAATGTCTTCTCTCTACTTTAAATTTTATTTTTATAAGTGTGGAGTGATTTTTTATTATATTTGGACAGAATTTTAATCTTTGACGTGTTAGCATGTGTTCGATGTTCTAACGAAATTTAGGTATATCATTATTGTTAATTTATTGAAATAGTGCTTTTAGACCTTTCCAAAGAAATACTGATGTGTAACCTATCTATTTAATAAAATTTTAGCCTGATGAGGTTGGCAAACCCTAGCCAACGAAACGTCGCTCTTTTAACGACACACTTTTGAATTTTTTATTCAAATCTTACCTTTCCAAGATCATATACATTATCAACATTATCAAACTATGGAAGGATATATTTCTAATAACTTACTAAAACTATTTTACATTTTATAATTTTATAAGAAGTATTAGAAGATGCATTATATGTAGAAATTGTTCACCTATATACACAATTCATATTACAAAAATTCTCGTTTTCAGTTTCGGCGTTTTCAATAAAATTTCTGAATTTTAACTTAAAATTTTAAAAAACTGACACGCCACGGAGCTGAAATTTTGGAGGAAATTCCGCAATTTATCAAAAATTATAATATCTATTTGTACATATTTGTGGTTGCGAATAGGTTTTATATATACCTGTGAAATGTATCCATACCCAAGCAAAAAATTTTTATTTTGAATGTGTTTTCTGTGTCGCCGCCAAATATTACAGTTACGTGCAAATCACCTATATCAAACGAAAAGATTAGGTACAGCGGTTTCCACAGCGTTTTCCAGATTGGTTAACGGAAAACGATAGGTTATATCGTCACCGAGATGACCCTTTGTTGTTACTAATCACTGGTCAAGAGGAAGGGTGTAAAACTTGTTGTGCCAGACAAGTATCGTGAGGAAGTATTAGCTTGTACTCACGCTGAAAAATCATCGGGGCATTTGGGTGTGGATAAAACTTATTGCAGAGTAGCGATGGAATATTATTAGCCTGGAATTGGGCATGATGTCCAACAATTTGTTGGACAATGTCCAGAATATCAGCGGTTTAAGGTCTCGCAAGAAGGACCCCATGGACTAATGGGTCATTATATTGTGGAACGACTATGGGTGGTCATAGCGGTTATAGTATGGCGTTTTCTACTATCAAGAATCATTGCAAGTATTTAGTGGTCTTTCAAGAGTTATTTTCTCGTTGGATAGAGGTTGCACCTCTTAGGTCAGTGGATGGTAAGTCAATTGCAAAAGCTTTTGAGGAATTGGTTCTACTTCATTGGGGATTCTCCACATTTTTGTTTCTCGGATAATGGTAAGGAGTTTGACAATAAACATCTTAAGGCTGTTTTGGAGAAGTATGAAGTCAAACATTTGACAACTTGACAACTCCACCATATCAGCCTCAGGCCAATCCGGTGGAAAGGAGTAATCGTACACTCAAAACGATTATAGCGACGACTTTTGTGGGCTCGGATCATCGCGAGTAGGATAAGCATGTCCATGACTTTAGGCATGCGGTTAATAAATCGGTTCAGGTCTCGGCGAAGGTGTTGCCGGCATTTTTAAATTATGGGCGATAACCTCAACCGGTTAAAAGTTTACGTCATGCAGTCAAAGCGGAGTCAACTCTATGTTCCAAAGGAGACACGTGTGAATCTGGAGGACTACGTAAGTCCATCCGACGTGACCCCAAGGGCGATATTGAACCAGACCCTCCGCGAAGAAATTAAGATGCCTGAGGCCAGAGCGAAAGCATTGCAACAATCCTACCAGAAAGTGTCGGACAAAAGTTCAGAGGCTCGTCATTTTACCAGAGCGGTGATTACCTCTGACATTATGTTCCGTAATCTCGAGTGTATCCCGACGGATTATAGAGAATTAGAATTATGAAATACTACATTTTTACTGAAAATTATAATATGTTTTAAAAAATTAAGAACAGCACGTGCGTGTATTCACAGAAAGAAGGTTTCACCTATAAACACTGTGCAAGCACCTTATTTCTACGTTTGTGACACATAGAAGTAGGGTGCTAAGTTAGCAGTATCTTTTTTCGTGCTTTTTACCGCTCTCTGTTGGTGCACGCATCCCGTGCCTTAACTGGATTTCACCGTGCTTTACAGACTGTTCTTGCCTGTCAAACGAGGAACTGTCGTTATAAGTGAAACCTTCTTTCCGTGTAGTGTAGTGTTTAGTTTAGCGTTCCGGACTTTGAATGTGCGTACATGGATAGAAGGACGTAGTAGATTCTACTGACATGTCAGTTAAATCTACTAAACAGAATCTTTAGGTTTTGACTTAGTGAACAGACAGTGCCATCTACTACACTATTTAGTAACATATGAAGGTATACTTATCAAAAAGTGTATTCTACTAAACAGAGAGGTGGTGTAGTATATTATACTAAACATTCAGTTGGCGCCATTATCGGCGTAGTAAATTTTTTACTAAACGCGTTCTGTCAAATATACTGCAACTCTTGTCTTTGTATTGTAACACGGCATTTTATTTGCCGCGTACAAATTAATATTTCTTAAATAATAGACTTTAAATTATTATTTATTAGACTTTAAATTTTATTAATTCACGTCAAACTGAGAATCAACAATCATTTTCTCCCTCTAAGAAAACTTACTTTAAATTTTTTCACTACTGTAAAATTTAGTTTCTCTTAAAAGTAATTGTTATTTTAAAACTGTAATTTAGCGAACCGTCAGATCGCTGGTCAACACTATTGTTATTAAACATAAGAAAGTGATACTCGGTTTATCATTTCATGTCCACTGTCATCGCGAGATCCGGATTTTCAATCTTCGGGATCACTGCCGAGAGATTGCTTCGTATTCCAACAAGTAATGTGTTTACTTGTAATCATTACGGGTCATACGAAGTGACAAAAAGGCGATAGTCCATCGACAAGGACATCAGCTGTCAAAACACTGGCTGCAGCCATCTTGCGTACCGGACGTCGTCGCGCAGTGCCCCTCGCGGAGACTAAACGAACTTTCATGAACTCTTTTTCGACGGTCGATAAATGACCTGAATTACTTACTGTAGCGCATCGATTACCTACCGAAAATCTTTGTATCAAGTGCGCGTGAGACTCACCACGAAGCAGAGATGCGCGTCTGCTTCGGCGTCCCCGTCGGCCATTTAATTCATTCTCATTTTGGCGTCTTTGTGACAGGTCGCAGTAGACCTTTTTCATACTAAAAATTAAATTAAATTTATATTATTGTGTGTTAAACCTCCTAATAAGATGAGCCGGGGAACAATGAGAGGACGTCGGCGCATCTCCGGTGAGTCTCAAGAGTAATAATGTGTTATCTCCCTGTGAATATCGATCAAAATTAATAAATGTCAAATTTCTTTGTTTTACGACATTTCTGTAATTCGAACAGGTCCCGTCTGGACCTGTAATTTATTATTATTAAATCAAAATTTAAACATTAACTGGTGATTTCTCTTACCCCGCGCTCTCCTTGAAAAGATTGAGCTAGCATAAAATTAATTAAAATATTAGGTTTGAATATTTTTCCATAAAATATCTCTGGCGTTCGGGCATAAATTCAAACAACAAAGTAACGTGTGTTTTATTTAATTAGTTGATCCTGAAGTAAACAAAAATAAATTCTTGATATAAAATAACCTCATTTAAAGTAATAAAATTAATAGTAATTTCTCAAATAATTATAACAATAGTAAGACACCCGTTATAGTATATATGCGACCGCGTCTGAAAAAGGGACCTTACGATCAAACTCAACTTTTCGAGTAAAATGAGTTTAAAGTTTTCCATTCAAATTACTAATTTTAAATTAAAATACCTATGATAATTTTTGTCATAAAAAAGTATATTATTTTCATCGAAAAATTTTTTGAAGTAAAAATATATTTTTTAAATTTGTTTAAACAATTGCAAAAACATTTTTTTAACCCAGGACTAATTCAATTACACTTTAAAGACCTTAAAGTCTATATCTAAAAATTGAATTTTTGGTCACAAGGTCACTAATTGCTGATATAGTCGAAATCTTCCTTGATTAAAAAATTCTTAATCAGCAAATAATTTCCTACATTAACTATACAGCTCTTCGACTAGTGTATGGGCTTGATCTGAGATTATAAGAAACGTGAACGTCCAGGCTGTGTTGGCATGGTGCATTGGTAGGCGTTAGTCCCGCGAAAGGCAGCTATTAACTGTGGTTCGAGTCCTCACAGATGCACAGTGCAGTTGTTCACGCAGCTTATTTTTTCAGATCAAAAATTAAATTCAAAAATATAATTATTTACCGACAACCATATCGGAATAATTATCTTAAGAATAACACCTGACTCTAAACTAAAAACTTTAATGAAAATTGTTGAAAATGTTTATTATAATATATATTTCGTCTGTTATGAGCAAGTTGATTAAAGTGAGTCATAAAAGTGCATCACAATGTATGCAACGTTTTATCCCATAAATGATAGCGGAAATTCAACAAATTTTCTTACTGGGGAGTTTTTTTTTACGGTAAATTTTTGCACTCTCACGCAGATTCAGTTTAGCATCAAGAATATTAAAAAGTAAAAAACCCAAAACTGGTGAATTCATTGTAGGGTACATTAATTCATTTGACACAAATAACTCAACAGTATGCCACTGTAGGGGTGACTGAGGTGAGTTGTAACAAAACCGTTTTCTCAAAAGCTATGACCTTTTAAAAATTTTGAAAAGAGTGAATTTATTACATTTTTGATTCACTATTTGATCTAAATTTACTTGACCACCTGAGAAAAGCTTTTGAGATGTATTTAATATGTGTGCAAAAAAATTGCTAAAAGTAAGTTTTCGGACGACATTTTGATACTTTATTATTCGACGCATATTATATTTTTATTATTCTAATATTTACCTTAATAACTGTTGGACATCCTAGTTTCATGAAATCGTTTTGTTTTTTTGTGTCAGTCTCGAAATTTAAAATAAAAAATAATTATCTGAACCGATGCACAGTTTTTTGCACCTAGGCGAGTTGTGACAGGCTGTTTCAATTTACCTACGTTTACGCAAATATGTGCTTGATCGAATAGAGAATTAAGCGTTTGTCACAGTGTGGTGAAATTGACTCTAAAAAAATAAAGCGTTTTGCGGTAGACACGATTCCGCCATTTTGAATCACTGGAAACCTAAGAAACCAAAAAGAATCTTAAAATATACATATGTGGTGAGTCTGTAAACTAGGGGTTTTACTTAAAACCAAAAAATAAAAAAATGGCAGGCTTTTGAATCAAAAATTCGAAATTTGTTTTTCAAATTTTTTATTTAAAAGCCTGTCATTTTTTTATTTTTTGGTTTTAAATAAAACCCTTAGTTTACAGACTCACCACATATGTATATTTTAAGATTCTTTTTGGTTTTTAGGTTTCCGGTGATTCAAAATGGCGGAATCGTTTCTACCGCAAAACGCTTTATTTTTTCAGAGTCAACTTCACCACACTGTGACAAACGCTTAATTCAATAATTTAGATGTAAAAATATTTTTTGTTGTTGTAAAAATACATCAATTTTAATATGTAAAAAGATTTAGATTATTATTTTTAAAAATAAAAAAAATTTCAAAAAAACAAAAATGTTCATTTTTTGACTTTTTCATGAGAAACCCCCCCCCCTTAAACATACTATCATTCTACTTGGGGTGAACAATATATTTTGATCAAACTATAAAATCTACGGAGAGACCCTGGTCAGTGCCCTATTTTAAATAGAACAAAATGGGGCAATTTTTGCACAGGTAGCTCTTCCTTATTGACCTGCTGGGGTACAATGAAGAAACTTAGCATGCACTGGTGTGTAGCAAAGACCGGTTTAATACCGGTCCTGTCAGGAATGATAACTCGGCTAGAAGCTTGCAGTTGTACCGGGCTAGTTGTGTAGCCAGGTATTAAACCGCCAATAAAACATTGAATAGAAGAACTGGCCCAGTATTTCATCGATTGTTTACTAGCACCCGTCCGGTATCGTTGCCGACAGTTAATATTCTTGATCGGTTAGAACGTTGGTACCAGTTTGATACTTACAAGTCCGACGCCAATATTTTGCCAATCCTAGATTTTTTTAACCAGAATTATTCCGAGAATCACCACCGGGAGAATTTTCAGGAAAAATTACTGGAATAATTACCGGTAGTTACTCCTGGTAAGTTTTCCCGGAAAATTACCGGTAGTGATTCTCGGAATTATTACCGATAAAAACTTCAGGTAATTGTTACCGGTTATTGGTACCTCAAAATTCCCTGGAATATTTCTACCTGGGTCGTATATTTATGACTCCATTTAAAAAAATATTTACAATAATATTACATTTCACGAAAGAAATTCTCTACTTAGGAGCAACATTCCATGCACAATAGTTTAATCAAAAAATGTCATTAATAATATTTGTTTGTTTTTTCAGATCTAAAATAATCTACAGTTAAAAATTTGTATGTGTAAAAAATTCAATTTTTAGTGTAAATAAATTATAGAGTTAAAGTGATTTTCAGATTTTTAATACGTTTTACATTATTTCAATTTTAAAATATGACTGTCAAATACATACTTCTAAGAATTTTATGAATTTTGAATGATATAGTTATTATTTGTCGTAGTTAGAAAACAGAGTTTATTTCTTTCCTGTTTTGAGAAATATCTCCGCCTTAAAAATATAATTCCAACCAATAAGATTGCACAAGAATTGCTATAGAAATTCTAAAGGAATAAAAAAAAGATGGACTTAAATGAAGGTCATTTTTGGGTCGTTTGGATTGGCTAAGGCGTTCCGGTTTAACTATAATGATTGGACCTGGTCTTGACCACAAGTCGATTGACTTCGAAACTGCGTCTGTGGTAGTTGGTGTGTAAGAGATCAACTTCTAAACCGGTCGTCATAAAAACTCGACCTGGCCTTCATCAGTCAGCCATTTTATTAGAATGTTCCAATATTTGATGGTCGCGCGACTTAGCCGGTACTCACTAACAAGCTCCCGTTAATCTATTATTATTCATTAAACCCGAAGAACAAACTGATAATTTATCTAAATACGAGAAATACAATAATTGTACCATTAAATCAATCAATTATTGTAAACATTTTACCAAGTCGTTTAACCTTTCCTTAAATATTGAAAAATATAAATGAAAACGTTTATTTAATCGAAGCTATGTAAAAAAACCTAATTTAATTGTTTAGCTCTTCTATTCAAATAAGATAAAGGATCATAAGATGTAAAATCATTTGAAAAAACTTATTTAAAAAATAGATTTTATGTACACAGATTCATATTATTTTCTGAAAATTTTAAATGATGGACTCAAAATAGTTGTCCTTTTTTGAAAAGCCTTGCCAAAAATCGAATCATAAAATGATTACAACTAAACTTTGTGATATATGCTTTTCGAGATGCTGATTTCAAAATCCATATTATTTTTTGAAAATTCTAAATTTTACTTGAAAATGGACATCATTTTTAATAGCTTGTAAAAAAATTAAAAAATGGTACTTAAAATAGTGATAGTTGATCGATTTTTTCAATAAATTAATTTCTCATAATTATTTAATTACAATATGTTATTCTTTATAGTTTATTGAGACAAACCTAAAAATTTAACCAGACAGATATTTTTAGTTTATTTGTATCATAAAGTTTGTTTTTAATTGTTTACAATGACAAAGATTGACAATTTAAGTGGTAGTTTATTTTAATTTGTTAAGCACAATGTATATATATTAAAAATATAATCTTTGAAGTTTTTGAAAATTTCTACTGTTTTTTGAAGTAAATTGTTAGTTTATTTATTTAGAAATAATATAATTAAAACGTTACCATAGCAATTTGATATTTAAAACTGTACGAATTTTCTACATTTTATTGACATCATTTAGCACTTAAGAGTTTGTAGACTTTTCGATATTTAAATTCTGCTAATAGGTTTGAGCAGTTGGAATATACAATAAAATGATTCTAAAACTGAACTAAAGAATTATAGAGTCAATAAAATGTTAAATTTTTTTAAATATTAACATAAATATATTTTACTAACATATTTGGAGCCTATTATTTCTATCTAAAGATTCCATTGTTATTTAATTTTTTTTCTAAACATAAAATCTGAAATCTGACTTCAGATTCCTAATCAGCGACCTCGAAAACCCCAAGATACCATATTTTATTGAAATATACTGAATTTTAAATTTTCATATCCGCCACATTGAATCCGACATTTTGAATTTCTGAAATCGGACTTCAGATTTCTTATCAGTGACCCCGAAAACCCCTAAGTACCTGTGTCACATTTAATTTACACAAAAAAGTTTGAAATTTGCATGGTTGTGTTATCGAATAATTCACTAGGGGATAGTGGCCTTCATTTAACTATAGTTTTTTCATTGAACCACTTAAATTTTCTAAGAAAAATTAAAAAAACTGTTTTTTATTTCAAAACAAATCGTTTTCGGGGTCGCTGAATCCAAATCTGTTATTGAAAATTTTAAATTTAAAATGGCGGCTTCAAAATAGCGACCAAATTTTTTTTAAGTTTACGAATTAAGCTGAAAATGCTTATTCAGGGGTTTTTAAGGTCTCTAAATCCAAATATTTAGTCAAAAATTTAAAATTCAAACTGGCGGCTCCAAAATGGCGACCAAAAAAATTTAACAGTTTACGGATTTGACTAAAAATGTTTACTTAAGGGTTTTTGGGTTCGCTGAATTCGAATATTTGGTTAAAATTTTTAAATTCAAAATGGTGGCTTCAAAATGGCGACCAAAATTTTTTTTAAGTTTACGAATTTTGTTAAAATTGCTCATTTGGGGGTTTTTAAGGTCTCTAAATCTAAATATTTAACCCCTTGGCAGTCGATGACGTGTATACACGTCATGATGCAGGTGGGCTCAAACTGTCGATGACGTGTATAGACGCAAGCAGATTTTTGGCTACAAAAACACACAGATTTGTCCACAAATTTATACTCGGGGGTTTTCGGGGTCGCTGATTACGAATCCATTTCCAGATTTTAAAAATTCAAAATGGTGGATTCAATATGGCGGACGACATTTTCAAAAACTCGTCCGATTCATTTAAAACTCGTTAATCGGGGGTTTTCGGGGTCGCTTATTACAAATCTGATATCAGATTTTAAAAATTCAAAATGGCGGATCCAATATAGCGGACGACATTTTCAAAAACTCGCCTGATTCATTTAAAACTCGTTACTCGGGGGTTTTTAGGGTCGCTGATTTCGAATCCGATTTCAGATTTAAAAAATTCAAAATGGTTGATCCAATATAGCGGACGACAATTTACAAACTCGTCCGATTCATTTAAAACTTGTTACTCGGCGGTTTTCGGGGTCGCTGATTACGAATGTAGCATAAGATTTTTAAAATACAATGTGGCGTTTCGAATATAGCTGACGCCATTTTAAAAAATTTATCAAATGAATCCGATAAATTTTAGAAAATTTCATTCGCCGTATTGGATCCGCTATTTTGAATTTTCAAAATCTCAAATCGAATTCGTAAATCAGCGACCCCGAAAACCTCCAGGTAAAAAGTTTTAAGTGAATCCGATGAATTTTAGAAAATTTCGTCCGCTATATTAGATCCGCCATTTTGAATTTTTAAAATCTGAAATCGGTTTCGTAATCAGCGACCCTGAAAACCCCCGAGTAAAAAGTTTCAAGTGAATCCGATGAATTTTAGAAAATGTTGTCCGCCATATTAGAACCGCCATTTTGAATTTTCAAAATCTGATATCGGATTCGTAATCAGCAACTTCAAATACAATAGTATGCTCGTTTGCGCAAATTTTAGTTTTCTGAAAATTTGTCGACATTTTTAGCCCACTTATGAGATTTTGGTCTTGACTGCGAAGGGGTTAATCAAAAATTTAAAATGGTGACCAAAAAAATTAAGAATTCTCAAATTAGTTCTTAAAACTTAAAGCAGAGGAATTAATATGTCCGATGTTTTAAAACATTGTGAAATACTCAAAATCGATCTATATTAAAATATTTAATAATAGTAATTAAATTAAATAGTTTGTGACTCCGGATTTAACTAAGAGCGGTGTTTTAAACAGTTCCTGTAAATATATATATATAAATATAAAAATATAATATATGTAAAATATATTATACATATATAAAAATATAAACCCCAAAAGACTCAAATAACTATTTATAACCACATTCGTAAACTTTTAAATTTTTAGTTGACATCTTGAAGTCGCCATTTCGAATTATAAAATTGGGGCGCATAATTATTCCTCAAATTTCAATTTCCAAATGTTCAAAACATCGAAATTCTTATCATCGAAACATCATTTCGCATAATTTTCAGTTTTCAAAATTTCATTCAACATAATTGTTAATTTATCGATTTATTCTTTATCCTATTATTTAAATAGTCGAATTGTTTTTTAATATAATTTTTTTATATGTCTAAAATTTTTTTGACATTCATTTTGTTTTTCCGAATGACTATTTGTCATAATTATTAATCCTCCGAATTGCCATTTGACATAATTTTCAAACCTTCGAAATATTATATATTACATAACTTTCATTTATCGAAATTTTATTTGTCATAATGTTTATTTACTCGAATTATCAAGTGACATAAAGCGCATGTACTCGAATTCTCATGTGACATAACCTTCAAATCTTCGAAATGTCATATTTAAGAAATTTCATTTATCGAAATTTTATTTGTCATAATGTTCATTACTCGAATTATCAAGTGACATAAAACGCATTTACCCGAATTTTCATGAGACATAACCTTTAAATCTACGAAATGTCATATTTCAGAAATTTTAATTTATAGAAATTTTATTTGTCATAATTTTCATTTATTCGAATAACCATTTAACATAAAATTAATTTGTCCATAATTCAATTTGACATAATTTACAAACATCCGAATTACTTTTTAACCTATAATGCAAGTCACAGAAATTTCATTTGTCCTAAAATAATAATAATAATATTTCGAAGGTTTGAAAATTATGTCAAATGGCAATTCGAAGGATTAATAATTATGACAAATAGTCATTCGGAAAAACAAAATGTATGCCAAACAAATTTTCGACATATTAAAAATTATATTAAAAAAACAATTCGACTATTTAAATAATAGGATAAAGAATAAATCGATAAATTAAAAATTATGTTGAATGAAATTTCGAAAAATGAAAATTATGCGAAATGATGTTTCGATGATAAGAATTTCGATGTTTTGAACATTAGGAAATTGAAATTTGAGGAATAATCATCCGCCCCTAAAATTTTAACCAAATATTCTAATTCAGTGTCTCCAAAAACCCCCAAATGCTCCTTTTTAGCCAAATCCGAAAACTTTAAAATTTTTTCGGTCGACATTTTGAAGCCGCCATTTTGAATTTTAAAATTTTAACCAGATATTTGAAATCAGCGACTCTAAAAACCCCCCAAGTGAACATTTTTAGTCAAATCAGGAAACTTTTAAATTTTGAAAGCCGCCATTTTGAATTTTTAAATTTTAACCAAATATTCGAAATCAGCGACCCCAAAAACCCCCAAGTGAGTATTTTTAGTCAAATATGGAAATTTTTAAGCCGCCATTTTGAATTTTTTAATTTTGATCAAATATTCGGATTCAGCGACCCCGAAAACATAAAATATAATAATACCAAGTAATTGAAAAAAAATTTTTTTTTGTACATTTGTGGCACGAAAAGCTTATTTTGACTACACTGCTAAAGGGTTAATTGCAGAATATTCGAAAAATAAATTCTTTCACTGGTTCAAGCTTTGTAAACATATAAAATTATGTACACAAAATCTTATAAATATATTAATCTTTAAAATTTTCGCGCTTTTCTCTCGACACCCAGTTAAATTTTATGGGTTTTTTTTAACAAAATTTAAAATTAATGGAAGAATATACCTACGGAAACAAATTCGGGAAATGTACGGGAATTTTATTTTATGTCTTCACTTGGACACCCTGCAGTTTTATATTGATGCGAGAAAGTCATCAAAATTTGTAACATTTAATTAATATCTAGAACTTTAAAAAATACCCAGTTCAATGATGTCCTCTCTCCCCTTCCTCAGTAAAATATGAGGTTTCTATACGTTATTAGGACATTTATTAAATAGTTTCCTGAAGAAAATTTAAATATACAGAAAAAAAGCTTTATTGCAGTTGGCAGTCATAGGCAAGTATAGGATTCGCATAAGTCCGTCTCTTTCGCTCTCATAGAGTATGTATGATATTCAGCTTTTCCTACTTATATAATTGATGAAATGAGTTAAGCATAAATTTTCAATCCGCTTAGTTCTCGAAACATAATATTTTGACAGTCTAAACCATGTCTAAACATAGTTTCATAAATTTAAAATCAATTAAAATATGTTTAAAAATAGTTTAATTTGTGTTTAGTTTAATTTATAATTGTATCTGCAATCCGTGTTTACAGTAATACTGTTCAAAAACAAAGATGTGTCTTAAAAGATAGTTTCATGCTTGTTGTTTGTGAAATTGTTGATAGCATGTAAACATTGTGATCTTAAAACATTGTACGAATCCTCACATGTTTACTACTTTTAAAAAAAAACAAATGTCAGAAAAAATTGTCGACCGATTTGAATGATTCAACTGGCATTATATTTCTCTTGAATCAAAATTTCAAAAGATATTTTTTTTAATTAAGGTATCACATCCCCTACTGTAATTGGAGTTAAAAGTTTGTAGCCTCTCCTACCAGCATCCAGATGGTTTATGAAACTTACACTGATTACACAAAATTGTTCACTCTTTTAAAAGAAAATATTTGGGTGATTTTCACGTAACTGTGCAATTTCAAGATCAGTTTTAAAAGAAAAAAATTTTGTTTTTTTAATGTTAAATATCACTTTTCCTCATCATTAGGGCATAATATAGTTGTAATTTAAACGGTTTTACTACAGCTATAATTATAAAAAAATTATAACAAATTTTCGAAAATTGGCTGCCACGGAGCTGACCACCCTATGCATTGAATAATACTGCCGTCAACTGGGGCTACTTTATGTACGAGGTATATTTAATAAATAAAATTATTAAAAAAAACTTCTTTGTCAAAAAAACAAAAATAATTTAATTGAAATCCTTAAAACGATTAAAACTTCAACCGGTAAGGAACATAAGGGCAAAAAATTAACTTTAATTAATATTTATAAGTTTTTCAAATTAGTTTTAAAACTATTTCTCTCGTTTCTCTAATAACTTGAAAAGTGTATTAGATATTAAATTGTTATTCATTTAACCTTAAAATATTAATTTCAAGTTTTTGAAAAATATCATATTCAAAACGTTTAAAAAAGCTCCTATTGAAATGATGAGATTCAAAGTTATTTACATGTGTTTAAATGATAGTATTATAATTATCATAATGTATTATTGTAAAATGTATATTTAAAAAGAAAAAGTGTTATTTATTTTCTGAGTAATATAACATTTGAAGAAAGGTTGTTCATTTTTAATAAATCGTGATTTTAGCAAAATCTTAATGTTTTATTTTACATTTTGTTGTATAATATTTACAAAATTTTTTGTTTAATATCTCATTCTTTTTTGATTTACTCTGAAATATCTACACAAAAGATTTAATGAATAAGAAAGAATCAAAAAAATGTTTACGTAACATTATAAAAACAGAAAGATCCATGCACAAAGTAGCCCCATCCCGGGGTGTATTTTGTGAACAACTTTTAATGACTACAACTCCGACAAAAAAATTTATTTTATTGACTAACTCATACGAAACCTTCAGAAGAAAGTATAACATAAGCAAAAGTTGATTTTCTTTTAATTCTGAATTTGAATAAATCACTGAGTTAAAAAAAGCATTTTAATGCACAAAATAGCCCTAGCAAAAATATTTACTATCAGCTTGACATAACCAGAGAATTTTATTTTCATAACATTATGAAATTAGCGCATAAAACTAATTTCAGAAAAGTATTCACAAATAAAAGCGTTTCGATCAACAGTAATACTGTGCTTCTGCATGGTTGACATAAAGACATTTTAAATTAAGCACCAAAAGTAAAGGCGTGTTTTTTCGAATATTAAGGTGTTTTTTAATAAGTCAACGGTTGCCGAAGCACTGAAATATAAAAGGACACAAGTATGTCTGTCCTCTTCTATAATATGTGTTATTGTAGCAACTGTTGATCCATGAATTTGCACCTTCACACTGTACGCCACATGCGCCACGGAGCTGATATTTTATGTGACACCACGGAGCTGAAATTTGACATTTAAACTAACCTAACTCCGACAATTCTGCAAAATAATTCTTTTCTTTGAGCAGATAATTTGTTTCTATTGTAATCTTCAAAAAATCGTAATAATTACAACAGAGAGTGTTCAGATTAAAAGAATAGTAATACCACGGTACTGATCACTTTTTTTATGACCTTCACATTTTTACAAAAAAAAATTGTTTTTGGGTGTAGAACTTCCAATTTTTGAACCTTTTTTTACTGATATTTGTTGCTAATGGATCTTATTTTAGATTGTAATTCTCAGATAACATTAAAATGTGACATAAACAGTTAAATAATAGGGAAAAAAATCTTATTACAAAATTGAAAAAATTTGTGGACAAAACTATTTTACATTTTATAATTTTATAAGAAGTATTAGAAGATGCATTATATGTAGAAATTGTTCACCTATATACACAATTCATATTACAAAAATTCTCGTTTTCAGTTTCGGCGTTTTCAATAAAATTTCTGAATTTTAACTTAAAATTTTAAAAAACGGACACGCCACGGAGCTGAAATTTTGGAGGAAATTCCGCAATTTATCAAAAATTATAATATCTATTTGTACATATTTGTGGTTGCGAATAGGTTTTATATATACCTGTGAAATGTATCCATACCCAAGCAAAAATTTTTTTATTTTGAATGTGTTTTCTGTGACGCCGCCAAATATTACAGTTACGTGCAAATCACCCATTTACAAGTTTGTAAAAATTCAATATTTTTAATAACAATTTCATAAACAATTTGAATTATTTATGTGTGCTACCCCTCCAATTGCAATGAAACTCATAGGAAGTGTACACAGTAGTCTCTTCTTAAAGCCCTAAAAAAAATTTTGGTATTTTTAATTTGTAATGTACAAAACGAATTTTTTATTAAAAACGCGCGACAACTCCACAGTGGGAAAAAGTTGATTGTCGTGAAAAATTCAGTCAAGAGGTTAGGAATATTAATTGTTTTTAATACATATTTTTTAATGACAGTTTATAAAATTGCGCACCGATCTGTGGCGGCAGAATTTTGAAAAATGGTAACATATTTTTTTTATTTAACAATATACATGAACAGAGAAGAAAAAATTTTACAAAATATTAGTTAACAAATGCGTACACGGAGAGAAAAATCAAGCGTTTGTAGTAAGACATGGTCTATACTTAAAAAGCACGGCGCTGTTTATACTCGATTTGTAGAAATCTATGCTAAAAGAGTAGGGACCTATACTCTTTTAGTAGAGACCTATACTCTTTTAGCATAGATTTCTACAAATCGAGTATAAACAGCGCCGTGCTTTTTAAGTATAGACCATGTCTTACTATACAAACGCTTGATTTTTCTCTCCGTGTAGCATTCATATTTTTTTAAGTTAAGATATCAGATTTGATCTGATCGGTGCGCAATTTTATAAATTTTCATTTAAAAAAAATTTATTAAGAACAAATAATATTTGTAACCTACATACTGAATTTTCCACGAAAATCAACTTTTTCCCACTGTGGAGTTAGCGCGCATTTTTAATAAAAAATTCGTTTTGTACATTCCAAATTAAAAATTCCAAAATTTTTTTTTGGGCTTCAAAAGGAGAATGAGTATACTTCCTATGAGTTTCATTGCAATAGAAGGGGTAGAACACATAAATAATTCAAATTGTTTATAAAATTGTTATTAAAAATATAGAATTTTTAAATTTACAATCATGCAAATATTTTCTTTTAAAAGAGTGAACAATATTTTAGAAAATCAATGAAATTTTTTTAACACAGTTGAGCTGGTCTGACCCGAGAGTAAATGTAACATTTTTAGAATATGTAACGAAGATATTAAAGTTATATCACATTTGAAATGAAGGGCAAAACATGTTCATTTCAGATAGTTTTCCAAGTTTGTAATGAACAAAAAAATCCTAAATGCAATAAAAACATTTAGAAAAATTTACGTTATAATTATCCAAATATACAATACACATCAAACTTCAGAGCACACATTTTATGCATATCAGTAGAGCAAAATTCAAAATTTAAAGAAGTATCCAATTTTAAAAATAAAAATATACATCTGAGATTTGATTTAGCCTTTTTATAAAAATTACATATTTGTATATTTTGTGTTTATTTTTATTTAACAATTTGGAGGCTCCCTAAAAAGTGAGGCCCAGGGCAATGTCTTCTCTTGCCCTCCCCTTAATCCCCTTAATCTAAGTTCGTCGTTTAAATGTAAATGGATAAAAATTTTCATAAAACAAGTCAATTCGATGAATAATTGCTATATCATTTACTTTATCCCCTGTTAAAATTTTATACCGTAAAAAATTATTTGCAAGCTCCAAAACTTGTAATCTGGTTCCGTTACACAATCCTTCATTAATACTTAAATTTCTAAATTCTAGCTATCATAACAATACAATTAATTCTTAATCGTAATTTATATGGTGGAAAGTTTAGTGGATTCAATGTATTCAAGTATTTGGGTAATAGCCCATCATTAATTTTTCCATTGTCAAAATTTTGAACACTGTCTATGCTGGTATAAATTCTATCTGTACTTTTATCAAGAAGCTCAACAACTCTGCAATTAATTTCTTCAACATCAATGTTTCTTGCAGTTAAAATAGCAACTTTTGATAAATTTTCATATTTACGTTCAGCAATTAATGTACCAAAAATAGTGCGATCAATTTCATTACATTTTGAGACTACACATTTAAATTTTTTGTTATATAAACAGTATTTTAAAATTTAATAAAAAGTAATACACTGCAAGCCCGATCAGCGGTCACCCGATCAGTGGTCACTTGTTTACGTCGTTTGTAGATGGGGCGGGCGAGGGGCAAAGAGGGAGTCGAAAAGTTGTGGCAGTAGCGTATACATTAAAGACGCTCTGGCCCCTTAAAAAAAAATTCAGTAGTCAAGTAATGGTAACCCATCATAAAACAGTTCATACGGTCCTATATGTTTACGCCCGATCAGCGGTCGAGCACCCCCGGAGCTGACCGCTGATCGGGCTTGCAGTGTACAATAATAATGCATTAACCGTGTAATCTAGAATTACACATTAATACATTTTGGAAAAGTTACAATTTTTTTCTTATTCAATTTAAATATTAATTAGAAAAATATTTGAAAAAACTTACATGGATTTATCTTCATTATTAAAAGCATTTATTTCTTCGTCAGAGGTAAATTAAAATTCCATTTTGATAATATTAAATTAATCGAACTCCGCGGTTATTTAACTTTATGTCCAAAATGCTTTGTTTTAACGAATTTTTTAACATCACTAAAGCAACGTAACATTTATTATATACAACAATATGAAGAATAATTTTGTGAAAAAACAATTAAAATAAAATACAATAATAACTAAATAAAATAATACTAATTATAATGGAATTTGAATTTACTTCGGACGAAGAAATTAATGATTTTAATAATAGGGATAAATCTATTTAAGTTCTTTAAATTATTTTTCTAATTAAATCAAATTAAATCAAATTAAATAAGAAAAAAGTTGTAAATTTCTTTAATGTATTTTTATGTAATTCTAGGTTACATGTTTAATGCATTATTATAATATCTTTTATCAAATTTTAAAATATGTTTATAATAAAAATTGTCAAAATTATATTTTAGGGTAAAAAAACGAGTTTTTAACAGAAACTAAATTTTTTAATACATTTTAGATTGAAATTTGTTAAAAATTCTTGAGATTTAATTATTTTATTCAGTTATTATTTAATTATTACTTATAATTTAAAATTGACGAACATTTAACTTAATTTTACTTAATTAGTTAAAATATGTTGGAAATGGTCTAATTTAAAGAAATTTTTGAATGTCGTGCAGAAACTAAAATTTTTCTTTTTTTTTCTACACGAAAAAAATTCAAAAGCTCGACATTGATAAAACTCTAAAATTTCCAACATAATTTAACTAATTAACTATAATATTCAATCATTTTTAATTTTTAAAAGTTTTTCAAAAAATTTTAAACATTTGTTACATGTCCTTTTTAAATAGGAGGATCTGTAATTTGTATATTAAAAATTGCAATATTTTTTCCGCATTTGAAAGAACAGGAAAAAACCTTCCGAAACTATAAGGATAAAATTTTTTCACATTGTTATGTAAGAGCTGTGATTCTTTGAAAAATCTATTGTTCAAACTGGACCAAAATTTTCAACCCCTCCCCTCGTACATTTACATATAAAATTCCATAATATTTATTGGTTTAAGCAGTTACTGATAGTGCTAAAGTTTGTGAAAATATTAGTCCGATTTGACAACTTTCACTTTTGAGATTGATAAACTTGAGATTTTTTAAAACATAACCGCAAATAAGTATCGATTTTTTTTGTTTTACTTTAGGTATTTTAAATTGGGATGAGAATTACATGTTATTTTGACTTTATTAAAACAATTTCTTCCGCCAAACAGGAGCAGAGGTCGAAAAAGAGATTTTTGGATCCGTTGCGGACATTCCACTCAAATTAATTATCTTTTCAAAGGCATGTTTCAGATTTTTACCTTTGTGTAAAAAATCTAATTGAGCAATAATAAAAAATATTGATTGTCAGTTTTAATAGTTCTAATATTGTTTGCAGACAGGAGATATTTTGGAGAATGTTTAATTGTATATTACTCAAACGTGCTTAGTTGCAATCGGTCCACGGAAAAATTCGATTAATAGCAACTTTTTTTTTTTTTTTTGAAGGACATTTTATCCCAACTGCAGCTGATAATTTTATTGAATCACTTGACGAATTATTCAAAAGCCATTTTGTGTTTAACACGAAATAACAGTTATTGAAGAGCAGAATTTAATGTCTTAGAATTCTTCAATTGACAATATATATATATACACTGAGAAAACTGGAGTATTGGACTAAACATCTGGAGGGACAAATCGTTGACATTTGAGAGTTAGCTATTGGATAACAATCTAAATGTTCAAATACACCATTGACAGATATTCGTGCCAATTCTCTTGGAGGGAAAATGAGTTTATAACAGAGGGACAAATTAACCATCTTGAGAAATCCCTTCCTTATCCGGCGCGAAATGAATAAATATGGCAACCTAACCCCTAAATTAAATACATAAAATGTCAGAAAAATAATTTCGCGCGCATCAGATCGTACACATTTTCTGCGCAACTTTTAACCCTCAGATATAATGGGAGAGAATATACAAGTAGATTTCCATTATCAATTCAAAATTTATTTTAGAAGGACTATTTAACTCTCTTCATAAGCAAAGGAAACATACACTCTTTGAACCTCTGAATTTGACTCTCCAGTTTTCTCAGTGTATATATATATATATATATATATATATATATATATATATATATATATATATATATATTTATTCATCAAATTTAGAACAACCTGTAACACGTTCTGGGATACTTTCTGTTTCTCAAACTGACGATATTTTAAACAAAGATATTCAATGTGAAGAGCAAAGCGAAAGAGAGAATTTATTCCTAAAATGTATAATGTTTTAAGATTCTTGAAGCATTTCCAAAACAACAGGTAATAAAATTTTTGAAGAAAATTTAACTTTGTTAGATAGTGTATTTGATTTGTATTTGGAGATTTATATATTAAAGCGATCCATTTTCCTTTCGTAAAATCTTCGCGAATATGTAATTAATCAGCGAGAAAGTTATAAGTTCAAGTTAGCGAAGAAAAAAGATTAATTTAAAAGACGAAAATTTAATTAAACCAATTTACTTTACCATCAGTACAAGAAAGCAGGAATATTATGACCAAAAATGAAACGGTGTTTATAAATCAGTACCCGCCCCGTGTTGCTTACAGTTGCTTACATTTCGATAATGCAAACTGTTAAATTCGTTTCGTCCAATAAGTATGTAATGCAAGAGATTTTAAAGGATATTATCAAGATACATAACACTAGTTTACAAAAAAAATTTTATTTTGGGTACCTTTTAGTACATATGCTTCTTAGGCTAATTTGGTGTCGCTAAAAACGAATATGACCACAAAAAATTTTTTCAAAAAAGTTATTTTTTACTGTTTTTTGAAATTTACGCCTATATTTATTACTTCTAATAAGTGATATAAAAAAATTTTCTACCTAATTTTATAATTGCATGTCAAAAATAATTTCAAAATATTTTATTATTAATCATTATCAGTCATCATGTCTTGATTCCAAAACCTTTCGTACAGCTTTTTGAGTGCTTCGATTTCCTGGTGAAATCTTTCACCCTGTTCATCGCTTTAATATCTTAGTTTAGAGGAAAAGCATATTTATGACTATTAAGATGTGTATTTTTACTGATATACGGGCAACTTTTTTATGTAACTTATTAGAAGTAGTAAATGGTGGTAAATTTCAAAAAACAGTAAAAAAATCACTTTTTTCGACTTTCAGCGATGATAAACAAAAAAATTTCAATAATATTCATATAAGTTCCCCACATAGCACCATATTTTGAGGGAAGCTAACGGGAAACTAACCATGTTAGCTTCTATAGTTAACATGGTTAGCTTCCCGTTAGCTTCCCTGGGCCTATAAATGTCCTACGCTTTTTAGTTTTCCGTGTTAGCTTGCAGAAAGTTATCTAAGAAACTTTTCTGAAAGCAAGTAGAGAAAAGTTGGTAAAATATTAAATTGTTAGTTTTAGATAATTTTGCTTAGTTATCTTCTTTAAAACTATCTCTGGTAAGTATCTGTAAGCATTAGAAGGTAGTTTCTATTAGGCGTCATAAGGTAAGTAATATAATACAAATTGATATTATACAAATAATCATTTACGGAATTTCCGTAATTATCTATTTAATAGTTTATTTATAACTATAAAAATAGTATTTATAAATTTAATAAAAATAAAATAAAAAATATTTCTCTCTATAATTTATTTATTGCCGCAAACTGATACTTATTTATTCCTCAATATCAATATTATTGAAGAATAATTTTGAAAATAAATTTGGAGGGACTGGGGATAGAACCCGGGTACGCAACGCAGAAAGAAACAACCTAACTAACTAACCTAATCAACCATGTGTGGGGAAGAATATTTCGGGTCCTTTTAAGCTTTAAGTGATCTCATTGGTTGGCGTCACTAATAGAGGGATAATTTAAAAAAGGATTTACAAAAATATTTGAATTTTCTCATTAGAATAAATAATTTAATTTCTAATATTATTTATTAATTAAATCTTCAAAAAATAAGAATAAATAAATTATTAAAAATGAAAATATTAAATTAGAAAGTTAATAGATAAGCATTAAACTAAACTTTATTTTTTTCCTTACTTAATTTGACTTCACATCTATTCGCAATTTGAATTTAGTTGTTTCTGTTTGCATTTTGTTCTCTAGTTTTTTTTGATAATTAATTATTCTTTTTATTATTTTAATATTTAAAATTAATGAAAATTCTAATGTATATAATAAAATGCTTCCAATATTAGAAAAGCAATTAAACAAAATTGTTGTCAATTAAAAATATTCCTTAAGCGTTATTTCTTACTTAATTTTATAATTTTTAACCTGCAATAATTTAATTTTTACAAAAAAATTAATAAAAAATTTTCAAAATAATTAAATTTTTTGCGAAAAATTAAAATAAAATCTTTTAAAAAAGTTTATTCTTACGCAAAATTTAATTAGAATAATATTTAAAATATACATTTGCTGATTTATTAATAAATTTTGCACAATAAAATTTGTAAATACGTCAAGAATATTAAAATTTGAAAAAAGAATAGCAATTTTTATTAATGAATTATTTAATATTACAGGGTTGCCACAAAAAATTAATTTACTTAAAAAATTATTAGATAAAAAAAATATTCTATTACATTTACTTACGAATTTCTTAAATTGTAAAATTATTCGCAAACATCAATAACTAAATTTTTAAATAAACATTTAATTATTATTTTCCCATAGAAATTAAAATTCTTTAAAACATTCAAATTCAAACATTTTTAAAATTCAACAACTTATAATGAATATTATTATAAAACATAAAAATAACAATCACTCCGAGTCTTCGACTCGGAGTAATTGATATCTTCGTGTTTTATTAAAATTTAAATTTCCATAAAATACTTCGAAAAAGTTAAATTATTTACAAACATTATAATAAAATTCGTTGCACGAATTAAATTATTTTCATAAATAATAAAATTTTTCACAGGATTTTAATTATTTTTCATACAATTTTAAATAACTTTCTCGAAAAATGAAATTATCTTCAAAAATTTTTTGCAAGAATTTAATTACATTTCACGAATAATTGTAATGAAATTCTTCGTTGAAATTCAAATATTTTCAAAATCTACTATTTTAATAAAAGTTCTCAAAAGAATTCAATTATTAAAAAAAAATGTAATAAAATTCATTGCAGGAATTCAATTATTTTCATAAATAATAAGATTCTTTACATTATTTTAATTATTTAAACAAAAATTTGAAAAAATTAATTGTAAGATTTCAATTACTTTCATAAATAATTAATAAAATTCTTCACAGGGTTTTAATTATTTTTAAAACAATTTTAAATAAATTTCTCGAAAAATAAAATTATCATCAAAAATTTTTGTAAGAATTAAATTACATTTCACTAATAATAGAATTCTTCGCTGAAATTCAAAGATTTCAAAATTTACTATTTTAAAAAAAGTTCTTAAAAGAATTTAATTATTTAAATAAAATTATTTTGAAAATTTTGGATTAATTTTTTTGTAAAAATTAAATTATTGCAGGTTAAAAATTATAAAATTAAGTAAGAAATAACGCATAAGGAATATTTTTAATTGACAACAATTTTGTTTAATTGCTTTTCTAATATTGGAAGTATTTTATTATATACATTAGAATTTTCATTAATTTTAAATATTAAAATAATAAAAAGAATAATTAATTATCAAAAAAAAAACTAGAGAACAAAATGCAAACAGAAACAATTTAATTCAAATTGCGAATAGATGTGAAGTCAAATTAAGTAAGGAAAAAAATAAAGTTTAGTTTAATGCTTATCTATTAACTTTCTAATTTAATATTTTCATTTTTAATAATTTATTTATTCTTATTTTTTGAAGATTTAATTAATAAATAATATTAGAAATTAAATTATTTATTCTAATGAGAAAATTCAAATATTTTTGTAAATCCTTTTTTAAATTATCCCTCTATTAGTGACGCCAACCAATGAGATCACTTAAAGCTTAAAAGGACCCGAAATATTCTTCCCCACACATGGTTGATTAGGTTAGTTAGTTAGGTTGTTTCTTTCTGCGTTGCGTACCCGGGTTCTATCCCCAGTCCCTCCAAATTTATTTTCAAAATTATTCTTCAATAATATTGATATTGAGGAATAAATAAGTATCAGTTTGCGGCAATAAATAAATTATAGAGAGAAATATTTTTTATTTTATTTTTATTAAATTTATAAATACTATTTTTATAGTTATAAATAAACTATTAAATAGATAATTACGGAAATTCCGTAAATGATTATTTGTATAATATCAATTTGTATTATATTACTTACCTTATGACGCCTAATAGAAACTACCTTCTAATGCTTACAGATACTTACCAGAGATAGTTTTAAAGAAGATAACTAAGGAAAATTATCTAAAACTAACAATTTAATATTTTACCAACTTTTCTCTACTTGCTTTCAGAAAAGTTTCTTAGATAACTTTCTGCAAGCTAACACGGAAAACTAAAAAGCGTAGGACATTTATAGGCTCAGGGAAGCTAACGGGAAGCTAACCATGTTAACTATAGAAGCTAACATGGTTAGTTTCCCGTTAGCTTCCCTCAAAATATGGTGCTATGTGGGTCTTTACAAATACTATATATTTCATATTCGTTCTACTCATTATTTTTAATATTTCTTGCAAAAAATTTGAAATAAACCAGAAAACGTGTTTTTTGCTAATATCTTAAAAATACTTTTTTGAGAAAATTTTTTGTGGTCAATTTAGGGTGGTCCACAACAAACTTTTTTTAAATTTTATTTAGTGCTCATGGAGATTTGAATTCCTTTTACCAAAATATAAAAGTACATATTTTTTTTTATTTAAAAAAAAAATTTTTAAAGGTCGCGCATGTCACTTTTATATAAAAAATACTTATTTCTTAAGTTTTCTTTATTTTTAACATAGTTATTGTACAGTTAAATAAGTCGTCCTAGTATGAAATTATAGCTTACTTTATAGTACAAAAGACTGCATATGATTGATGATTTAAAATTGACATATAAGGTCCACGCAGCTTTGAGAAGTTGTGTTTTTATGCAGGAGTTGAGTTTTAAATGCATGTTTCAATCTCAAATATTTGTTTTTTATCTAAAAAAAATTGCAGTTTACTCTTGATTCATCAGAGAAAAAATACACTAGAAAATTAGGAATAAATTGATTAAATAGATCTTTCAAAAATACAGAAAGTTAAATTTTTAAATGTGGAAATTTTAATTTTTGTCATTTTTATCCCTTTTAACATTTTTGATTTTTCTCATACAATGCGTTTGAAAATTTATATAACCATTGTTATATTAAAATATTCAAAAAGCAAGGCTATGTTGCGAAAGTCTTTTGTTTTTTTGTTAACGATGTTTACCTTAGCAACAGAAAGTGAATCGAAATCGTGTAGAAAATTATACTGATAATCTGAAAGAAAATTGTGTGGAATTTTTTATGTTTAGTTTAAGAGTTGAATAAGTATATTTTTACGGTTCGGTTATTTTCAATTCCCTTTTTTGGAATTATGAGTGCAAAATATAAAAAGCAAGATTTTTTGTTAGTTGGAAGTCCTTTACAAAATTTAATAGAAAATAATGACAGCTTACCTTTAGCAAGAGATGTTTTGCGCCGCTTTCTCTACTCTCATATAAAAGATGAAGCTACAATTACAGAAAGTGCAAAGGTAACAACTTCGGAATTGATAGCGATATGGGGAATAACGAACATTCCTCTTAAATTAGAAAAAAACATTGTAAGGCAGGTAACAGAAATTCATTTGAAATGGGTAAATCTTAAGAAAGGCATTTCCAGGAAATCAGATACAGAAGAAAGTAAGAGAAACGACTTTATCAATCAGTTGTCGAAGCTTTTCGATATAGGCCAATCAAATGCTCTTTAATCAATGCAACAAGAAGATGACAAAATGTTTTACATGTTTCAAAAAGAAGGCAAAAGAGCCCCAATAAAAATGAAAGCTCTTCAGAAGGTTGAAAAGAAATCTGAATTAGAAGGTATGAAGAAACATGATAAATATAAGATTAAAATAATTGAAAATGAGCGTGATTCGAGAACTGATTCTGAGAGTATGGATTATTTAGAAAGTGAAGAGAGCACTGATGATGAAATAGAATACCGACCACCTAAAAAATTACTGAAAAGCAATAAAAAAAAATTAAGCATAAGCAAAGAAGTGTGCACTGCCCTTGACCGCACAGGAGTCAGTGATCGAAGTGCATGTTTTATTTTAGCAAGCGATGATAAATTTCGAAGCAGGTCATCAATTAGAAGAGATCAGTTAAAAGCACGCAATGAAGTAACGGAAGATATTAAAAACTCTTTTAACCCTAATGTTGCTTTGACTATCCATTGGGACGGAAAATTATTGCCTGATTCCTCGAAAAAAAAGGTAGACCGACTAGCAATATTGGTTTCAGGGGAAGGTCTTGAAAAACTTTTAGGGGTCCCAGGAATTTCTGCAGGAACAGGAGAGGCACAGGCTAGTACGGTTTTTGAAGAAATAAAAAAAGTGGAATCTTACGGATACTGTAATATCTATGTGTTTTGACACTACTTCAAGCAACACTGGTCTGAAAGCTGGCGCATGTACCCTTCTAGAACAAAAATTGGAGAAGGAACTTTTTGCTCTAGCATGTAGACATCACATACTCGAACTAATTGTAAAAGTTGCATTTGATTTGTTGTTTGGACCATCAAGTGGACCAGATATTTTACTCTTTAAAGGATTTCAAGCAGCTTGGAATTCTGTTGACCAAACAAAATATCAAAGTGCTATGGTAGATGAAAAAATATCTAGTTTTCTTCTTCCAATTCGAGAAAATTTAATTGAATTTGTTAATAATCAATTGTTAACATTCCAACCACGAAACGACTATAGGGAGTTACTTCTACTTACTTTGGTATTTCTCAATTCACATACTGAAGAAAACGTCAAATTCTACACTCCTGGCGCTTATCATCGGGCTAGATGGATGGCTAAATTAATTTACTGTTTAAAAATATACATTTTTCGAAGTCAGTTTAAATTGTCAGTCAAAGAGTTACACGGTCTTCAACAATTTAACATGTTTGTTGTGAAGGTATACTTACAAAAATGGTATACTTCTCAATGTCCGATTTTGGCCCCACTAAATGATCTTAAACTTTTAAAAGAACTTATCGATTACAGTTTCGTGCATCCTAAAATTTCAGAAGTAACATACAAATGCTTTTCCGGACATTTGTGGTATTTGAGTGAAACATTAGTTGGTTTTTAGTCTTTTCGATTCCCGCGTTTCTATTGAAGACAAAAAACTCATACTTCTAGCTCTAGAAAAGGATTCAAGTGAGAGAGTTTTAAGACGTGTTACAGTGAACAAAAACAATGCATTAAACAAAAAGTTATCCGATTTTGTAACTAATGAAAGCAAAAAAATTTTTGTGGCCAATAATATTCCACTCGATTTTATAAATGAAGATCCTACTTCTTGGGAAGAAAACCAAAGTTACAACCTATCTCGCGAAAGACTACAAAAATTAAAGGTTGTAAATGATTTGGCTGAAAGAGGTGTGGCTTTAATTTCCAAATTCAATTCCATTCTTACGAAGGACGAGAATCAAAAACAATGTTTGTTACAAGTTGCCGAGACACACAGAAAGCAATATCCTACATGCAATAAACTAAAAAATGTATAAGGTAATACAAATTCAATTTTTTTATTAAAATAATGTACTATAACTTCCTCAAATATTATACCGAAATATTAAAATTAATTTTGGGAGTTTTGAACAAAATGAAAGAAAATTTTTTAACATGTTATTTAATATACCTTAAAAAATTAAAACTTTCCCATATTTTAATTTTTTTCAGCAGTTCTAACAATTTCAATTTCAAGGATATATCTCATATTTTGTCACTGATGAATCAAGAGTAAACTGTAATTTTTTGGATAAAAAAACAAATATTTGAGATTGAAACATGCATTTATAACTCAACTCCTGCATAAAAAGACAACTTCTCAAAGCTGCGTGAACCTCATATATCAATTTTTAATCATCAATCATATACAGTCTTTCGTACCATAGAGTAAGCTATAATTTCATACTAGGATGACTTATTTAACTGCACAATAACTATTTTAAAAATAAAGAAAACTTAAGAAATAAGTATTTTTTATAAAAAAGTGCCATGCGCGACATTTAAAAAATTTTTTTTTAATAAAAAAAAATATGTACTTTCATATTTTGGTAAAAGGAATTCGAATCACCATGAGCACTAAATAAAATTGAAAAAAGTTTTTTGTGGACCACCCTAGTGGTCATATTCGTTTTCAGCGGCTCCAAATTAGCCTGAAAAGCATATGTACAAAAAGGTACCTAAAATGAAAAAAAAAGTTGTAAACTAGTGATAACTTATCACAAGCTTTAGAGATGGTTCATATTATAAGAAACATTTGTTGTTTAAGTTAAGTAAAGGTAATATTGCTTTGCTTTTTTACTTTTACGGATATGAAACGGTAAACTCTTAAGGTAGTAAAGCGAGAGGTCAAAAAATTGGTGTTATTTACTGAAAATTTCACAATTTACCATCTTCTACGGTATTTTTATTTGTAATATCAGCTAATGGATTCCTGTTGTTAAATTTAACACAGGTTGCACAAAGATCTATCACAGGAATACCATAAAGTAAAAATTATATTGAATTTTTGTTAGAAATTGTTTTTTAAATAGAAAAGTAAAAAGAAAAGATTTTTACTTGCTTCGACGCATTCGTTTAAGTTTGATTGATAAGATAATGGTTCGGTTGAAGATTTCTCTGAGAGTCTTAAATATGAAAAGAAAATAAGTTTTAAATAAAAAATAAATCTAAATTTTTATAAGTGAAATTTAATTTATCGAAATATTCACCTTGTAAACAAACAGATGGAGAATCAAGATTATTCATATTGAGATCGACCAATGAATTGCAATGTTTTTACTAGACCAACTGTCACTGTTGCTATCAATTTGTTCACTTTTAATTAGTGAATTTCTATTACGTTCACAGGGATTTCATTAAGATTTTTCTGATTATTTATATTTACAGAATCGTCCATTACCCTAGTAGAAATGTAATACTGACATAGTACTGACCCAGTACTGACTGCCAGTATATCAGTACTGATTTCAGTACTAAAAAAGTACTGGGAAATCCCTGGGTGGTAACGCTGTCCAGTACTGATTTTTTACCGGCAGTCAGTACTACACGGAGAAAAATGGAGTTTGAAAAACTGGGAGTCAATATTGAAAAAACAGGACTCAGTCCAGTAAAAGTACATTTATTCATTTCCATCAAGCATCTTAGGGTATTGCGTATAGTGTATAGAGAGCCTTAGTTCCAAATTTCACTATAAAGAGCATTAAAACACAGGCAAAGATTATAAGGCGCGCTGCAGTGTGCATAGTAGAGAAACTGGACTCAGTCCCCTACTTCGAAATTTTCACAATAAGGGAACGCAGGCGCGGAACCTGTCAAAATAAATGGCCGACGCGACGCCAAACGAGTGTTTCCTTTTATTCACTTCGTCAATCCTTTCTTAAAAAAGACATGGAGTAGAAAGGTCGAATGTATCGAAAAGTATCGAAGTAAAGAATGGGCAATGAGAATGTAAAATCTTAATAAAAGGGTGTTTTTAAAATTGTTTGTACATGTGAAGGTGGCGCTGCAGTCGTATGTTATTTAAAAAGAGCGCGAATATATAAATTTTATTTTTGTTGAGAGAAAGTACTCATAATAAATCTTATTTTGCATTGTCAAAAAAACGTCAACATTTCAAATATAAATAAGCGAATTATTAACTAAAAAAATTTGAATATTATTATTAATGAAATAATGGACTTTGACAATGGACATATAAAAACTAGCACCGTAGACGGCCGTCGGAGGAGCTAGTTTTATATAAAAAAGACAATAACCAATCATTAAAAAAAAAGAAAAATATGTTAAATGCACTCTTTATATATTCATATTCATTAATTCACAAGTTTTATTCTTCCCACATTTTCATACTTACAATCAACAACTAAATGCATCGGAAAATCTTACAATCATACGGGATTGAACACCTATCTAACCATACAACTAAATATACGCATAATTATAAATCACACGCTTTTACATTAAGCCTCTCGGCTACGCAATCGATGGGGGAAATTTCCTATTTAAGAAACATCCCTTACCAATGAAATAAATTAGATCATGCGTGAATTTTACTTTGTAATTAATCTAAGTATGGATGTCAACAATATTCATAATATTGAATAAATAATATTGTCAACTAGTTTAAATTTGATACGGTTAGTAGAATTTAATAATAAATAAATAAAAAATATTAATGTTTTCTTAACCTTTTTCAAGTTTGACACTCCTCATGGTAAATTTGATTATTCTTTTTTTTCGTGTACAAAATAGTGAATTGACCTTGAATGAAATGCATAATCTCATTCCAATTTTTTATACTCTTATTCTTCTTAGACTATATAAACAGTCTTATTTAAGCTGATGAATGGGATAACTTGTGTTGAGTCCCAAAGTGTTCAGCTATGAAACTTCTAATACTATACCCAGACAGCACGTAAGCTTGCAGCAAGCTTGAGGCAAGCTTGCCGTGCAAGATTGCCAATATTGACATGCAAGTTTGCGGCAAACTTTTTACAAGCTTAAAATGTTCCACTTATAGCAAGCTTCATGTGCAAGTTTGCTGCAATATTGCACTGCAAGCTTGCAGCAATATTGCACTAAAGGTTGCCGCAAACTTGATGTAATCATATATGAAAATTGTTTATTATATAAAATTAATTATTTATTATTAGCAACAAATTTATATTTAATATTTTCAGTAGAAAAATATTACTATTTGAATCAGTGATTGCCTTTTTATTAGCAAATTAGTTATTTTAACCAATTCAAATTCAGAGAACAATATTTATCAATTTGTAGTACATTAATTAATGTATTAAAAATTAATCAAATTTTCCACCCAGTTTTTGGAGTTATAGTAGAGTAAAAAGCAATTTTTTAAAAGCGAATTAATATAATGAAACTTTTTCTTAATTTGATAGAAAAATTCCCGGTTCGGCATATTCCCGGCTTTTTCCCAGTTTTTCCCGTTTGGTAGATACCCGGTTAAATGTATTACTTAGAAACATATAAGTTTTTTCTTATAGTATAGCATATAGTATGCTTGAATTGTATCACAGGTGACTTACAATTCTTGACATCCTGCAATATCATTTTGATCATAAAAAATTTCCATTTTCAATATTTCTGAAGTTTTTGCAAATATATTGGATTAATTTGATAAATAATTCTGAAAAACATTATTTTGACGTCAAAATATTAATCAAAGACTCCAAAAATACTACACGGAGAAAAATGGAAAAATGATTCATGCAGTCACTGTAGTACTCCTTTATAGAATAATATGTGACAGGTACACACTATAGTATTAGAAGTTTCATAGCTGAACACTTTGGGACTCAACACAAGTTATCCCATTCATCAGCTTAAACAAGACTGTTTATATAGTCTAAGAGGGAATAAGAGTATAAAAAATTGGAATGAGAAATTACTTTCTCAAATAATTGTTGAAAAAACGCGGCAGTGTACAAAACACAACTCAATAATAGAAGCGAATATTGAACAACTAGTACTCAGTCCAGTTCTTTCGAAAAATGAACGCCGTGCACATAAAGTAGATACCTACTCGAAAACCACAAGTTATTCTCTCTCTCTCTCACACTAATAGTTGTTCACTTACCTTACCGTTTCACTTACTCTTACTACTCTCAACTATTATGCAGTGTAGTTAAGTTCATTAAATTATTAAATATAGCTGTGAGAATAATTAATTATACATTTCATTCAAGGTCAATTCACTATTTTGTACACGAAAAAAAAGAATAATCAAATTTACCATGAGGAGTGTCAAACTTGAAAAAGGTTAGAAAAAAATTAATGTTTTTTATTTATTTATTATTAAATTCTAATAACCGTATCAAATTTAAACTAGTTGAAAATATTATTTATTTAATATTATGAATATTGTTGACATCCATACTTACATTAATTACAAAGTAAAATCCACGCATGATCTAATTTATTTCATTGCTAAGGGATGTTTCATAAATAGGAAATTTTCCCCATTGATTGCGTAGCCGAGAGGCTTAATGTAAAAGCGTGCGATTTAGTGCGTATATTTAGTTGTATGGTTAGGTAGGTGCGTTCAATCCCGTATGATTGTAAGATTTTCCGATGCATTTAGTTGTTAATTGTAAGTATGAAAATGTGTGAAGAATAAAACTTGTGAATTAATGAATATGAATATATAAAGAGTGCATTTAACATATTTTTCTTTTTTTTAATGATTGGTTATTGTTTTTTTATATAAAATTGACGAAGTGAATAAAAGGAAACACTCGTTTCGCGTCGCGTCAGCCAATTATTTTGACAGATTCCGCACCTGCGTTCCCTTTATTGTGAAAATTTCGAAGTAGGGGACTGAGTCCAGTTTCTCTACTATGCACACTGCAGCGCGTCTTATAATCTTCGCCTGTGTTTCAATGCTGTTTACAGTGACATGTGGAACTAAGGCCCTCTATACACTATACGCAACACCCTAAGATGCTTGATGGAAATGAATTAATGTACTTTTACTGGACTGAGTCCTGTTTTTTCAATATTGACTCCCAGTTTTTCAAACACCATTTTTCTCCGTGTACTAAATTAAACTTTGTAGTTATTGGTATTGATTTTTTGATATTGAAAATATTTTTATATTTACTTATAGGATAGTATTTTTTACAAAATTATGCTAAAATGTGGCTAAATAACATGTAATACTCAAGTATAGAAAGTTTGAAAGCAATCCATAGAAAAATGTAAAATTTGCAAATTTTCGACTTTTTGAATTTTTCGAAAAAATTGAATATCTTCCGTTCTAATTAATATTTTTTAAATCTGTAAATTTATAAACCTTCCTTGGGTCAATACCTAATAACCTACCAAGTTGGACTGAAATCGATTCACATGTTTTTGTGTGATTGGGGTACAAAGTTTTTGTGACAGACATACATACATACATACATACATACATACGTACATACATACATTAAATTTTTTAAGAATATTTTTGGAATTGCTGATGTCCATAATAACTAATCATGTTAACATTTTGAAGTTTTAAGCAATGTACAGACAGACATCTGATTTTATTAATAAGGATATATTATATATATATTTTTTTTTAGTGTACATATTGCTGAAAACGTTGAACGAAAAATTTTTTGGACAAAGGAAACATTTTAATATAATACAAGATTTGATTATTAAAGAAAAGGGAGTAATTTATTGAATACTAATAATTATTATTAATATTTCTGTAGTAAATAAACTTTTATGAGTAACAATAAAAATGTAAATAATTAGCAAAATTGCTTTTATTGAAATAAGTTTAAAAAAAATTTTTTTTTTTTTTCCATTAATTTATACAATGTTATTTATTTTAATTAATTACAAACATTAAGTACTTACACCGCACTGTAAATACCTAAGAAGAACTACGTTATTCAAGAATTTTTTTTAATAGAAGGAAAGGACATACAGTTATAGTGTTTTAGGAAGTAATTAACTTCTTAAAAGTTACTCAAGTAAAAAATTACGAATTTTTGTTAATAAATATTCCTAAATGTCAATAATAGCGGGAGCAAAAGTGAAATAAATGACTTGAGATCAAAAACGGGTTAAAATGATTATGTAATTTCTTGATAAGTTAATTATACTAATGCTTAAAAATATTAACATTAATAAAAAAAATTATTTTATAATTAATATTTTTTATTTACTAGTACAATAAACTTAATGACAAAATTCATCAATTATTTTTACTCGTTTTCACTGTAAAAACAGTGTCAATGTAAGACGTTTCTGTCCCCACTTTTGAATCATTTGAGGTGTTTTACCTTAATAATTTTGAGATAAAACACCTCAAATGTTTTAAAAGTGGCGACAAAACGTCTTACATTGAGACACTTGTTTTTACAGTGTTTGTCCCAAGTAACTTATTCCACTTTTGCTCCCATTATTACTATAAACCACTTTTACTATCAGCCCCCCTCAAATATTTTAAATTTGCGGCACTGGAACTACTATTGTAGAGTAGAAGGCAGTGTTGCCAGAGTGAGCGCCCTCAACTTCCCGTAATAGAACTAAGAAATTCCCGAATTTTCCCGGACGAGTTTCTTAAATTTCCATGAAATTTCCCGCAATGTAATCTTATATATATATAAGTCCTAACATAAAATTATTATTTTTTTAAATATTATTATTATCATTATTTATATTGGGATTATAAATTTTTATGTATTCTAATTTAAAAAATTAGAATTAAATTTCAAATTTATTTAAGGGGGTACACCAGTTGTAACGTTAAAAAGAAGTGTCTTTTTCAAGAATTTTTTCCTAATAATCTATAAAACTTTTTTAAAAATACTGTTTATTATCTAAAAGTACATATATAAGGCTTTAATTTAAGATGAAAAATTTTTTTCATCCAAAACTTTCTGAAATATGAGCCATTTAAATGGCGCCTTCGGAAATAAAACATAAATTGCGGTGACAAGCATTCCGTAAGTATAGTTCGTCTAAAATGCAAAAATAAAATTGATTTACATATATTATAAGTTTATCTAGTTCTCGATCAAAGGATTTATTTTTTTATGAAAAACTTTTATTCCTAAAGCTGAAAATCGACTTTTATTTTTAATCAAAATCATTCTCATGACTTTGACACTTCTTTTTAACGTTACAACTGGTGTGCCCCCCTTAAAACTCATAATTTATTATTTAAAAAATTAGAATTAAATTTTAAATTTAAAACTCTTAATCGCTCAACTGAGGCATTCGAGAAGGGCAAAACCAAAAGGAGTCGGATAACTATCTTTAAATTATTAAATATTTTTGTGTTTGATGCATTTGTTAATTGGAAAACTTTACACCAGTAATCTTCACAGGCCAGTCGACGGATATATTTATACACATGCCGATAAAACAAATTTGATTGGTTTTGCCAATAAAAGTTTCTAAAATTTGATTTTAGTTAAACATTATTAAAATTTGTGTTCTATTAAAGAATTTCCCGGAATTTCCCGTAATTTATCCATTTCCCGTAAAATTTCCCATTATAGTCAAAATTTCCCGTATTCCGGGAAATTTCCATGTCGTTGGCAACACTGGTAGAAGGTGTCATTTTTTCAAAATTTTATTAGTTTTTTGTAAGTGAAAAGAAAAAACTTTCAAATAGTTTTTTCAATTTATTTAATAGTCATAAAAAATTATGGTCGCACAAGTACCGCCGGTAGTTAATATAGATATTATATCGTCATCATTAAAATCTTATATTTAATGTAAGAACAAAAAAGTTTAAAAATCCTATTCGTTAATATTACAGGTAATATTACGAATATTCAATGTAATATTTCAGTGATATCAAAGTAATATTAAATGCTGCTTGGGTGTAGTTTTGTATTAGAAAAGAAAAAAGATGTAATGAAAATAAAACTTTCGACAAATAGAAATTATGACAAATGAATAAAAATGAACATTCCTACTTCTAAACAGACTATGAAAAGTAAATAAATGGGATATTGCAAAAAAACGTGGTCACTAATTCCGCAAATCACCTTGAAACCAAGTTTTTCTTATGATGGGAGCTGTAACCTTAGCATGGCGGGAATTTCGAACCGTGAGTCAGAGTTACAAGAGCCACTAAGTGATCTTACGAAATTGGTGACCATGAGAACCGAAAGGCATCTTTTCAAGATTTCAGTACAGTCAAGTCTCGATACTAACTGGCCAATGTCGTCAAGCTCGCGTTGAGACTTTAATATTAGTTTGGTCTATGTATTTTAGTTCTGCTTGTTTGTGAGTCGATCAACTTCTGACGTCATGCCCTTCTAAACAGGAGGGGCCCATGCAAAAAAACATGGCCGAGGATTTAGGCGCACCAATCTTTCAGTAAGAGTGGGAGTTCCCCTTTCTAAGCATTTACATATTCAGAAGTTAAACCCGCCTCACAGGTGGGTTGATGTTTTTTAAAATAAATTTGGAACATAGCCCACTATTTTTTAGGAAATTTGCAACAAAAACTAAGAAAAAATGTTATTTGAAATAAGAAAATTTTTGTTTAATCAACTAAATAAATGCATTGCTATACAGTTAACCAAATGTTTCTTTAATTCAATCAAATTTTTTGGTTTCTTTAACTAAATATTTTGTTCTACACAAGAAAAAAACTTATTTAATTAAAATATTTTATTTTAATTAAATAAGGGGAAAGAGTCAACCAAGAGTTTGTAAGGGAAAGCTCTTTTTCGAGTTTTGACGTTTCGATACAAACTGTAACTGAAAAACACGTGTCTAAAAAAAATTTAAACGCGGTCAAAGTCAAATCAATTTACGTAGTCGACCCTCAGGTCACAAATCTCTTCATTTTTAGCTGTACTACAAGATAGCACTTTTATAAAAATTTAATTTTCAAAATGGCGGATGTTTAAAATGGGTCATAAAATTGCATCATAATATATGCAACGTTTTATCACATAAATGTTCGCGGAAATTCAACAAATTTTCTTACTCGGGGTTTTTTGGATCGTTTATCAAGAATTTGATATCAGAAATTAATATTTAAAAATTTTTGATCCAATATGACGGACTCAAAATTTTGATTTTCCACATTTTTAAAGTAAATATTATAAATATTAATTTATAGATTAATAGTTTCAAAAAACAATTTTTAGGCAATTTTAAGACCTCTGTCTTTTCTTTCACAGTCAAGTTTGAACTCTCACGCAAATTCAGTTTAGCAACAGGAATATTAAAAAATAAAACACACAAAACTGTTGAATTAATTGTAGTGAACTTATAACAAAATAGTATACTTAGGCTGTTTTTGGCGTTCACGCGGTTAACTCCGAGTTAATCCTGATTGGATGTTAGATTGGATGTTGTTAAATAAATAATAGAATGTTAATAAATATTATTAATGAATGGACATTACTTAAGGGGAGGTTACCGTTCTGAAAGGTAAAAAATGCATGAAGTTGGGGAATTTTTTTTATATACGGAAATATTTTGGAATTGCAGTTTTTTTTATTTAAATAGTACATAATTATGTAAACTTTTTACATATTTATATTTACAAAAAAATTAAAATTGGCGACTGTTACTTAACTACGCATACAGCGCCATATTTTTTTATGCGCCGTACGTTCCACAGCCACGTCAGATTATCTGAATAAAAATTTCTTTATAAATTATTATTAAACTGATAAATTTAGGGAGCCTCATCGTTTTGCTTTCATTGAAAGAAAAATTTTTTTAATACTTTTTCTGACCCATAAAGTTAAAAAAACTGGGTAAAAATGAGTTTTCTCTTCAATTAGCCGCCATTTTGCTAAAAAAATGTTTTTCAAAAAAAGGAAAACGATAAGTTCTCCTAAATTTATTCTAGTTTAATAATTTATCAATAATTTTTTATTCAGATAACCTGACGAGGCTGTGGAACGTCGCAAAAAAATACGGCGCGCAGGGTCTTCTATAAGTTAAGCTACAGCCGCCATTTTTAGTATTTTTTAATATAAATATGTAAAAAATTTATATAATTATGTACTACTTGAATATAAAAAGACCGCAATTCCAAAAATATTTCCGTATAATGAAAAAAAAATTCCCCAACTTCATGCATTTTTCATCATTGAGAACATAACCTCCCTTTAACTCGATGTTAACACCGGATATACACCAAAAACAGCATTCTCAATGCGTACGACTAAAGTATCATTCATTTATCTGAAATAACCCTACCGTATGGCACTGTATAATAAACTTTGGAATATGATATGATTGGATTAGCATGATTTATATAAGAAATCAATTTTTGACATTAGATTTGTAAATGGCGACTCTAAAAATCCCCTTTTTGACGGTTTTTAAGAATATTTACCTCAAAAATGAATAAAATCAAAATTTTGAGTTGGCCATGTTGAATTAAAAATTTTGATTATCAAATTTCAACATTATTTTTGTATTCAGCGATATTAAATGCTTATAAATATGTAGTTTTATAAAATTTTATTATGAATTACAGGTCTATATACTTCAACTTGGCATTTTTTCTAAAAAAATTACTAACTTTCCTGAAGTTTCTAAAGCCCAAAAAATGAAATCAAGGATTCTTTATAATTTTCTTACATTCTTCATTTATTAGGCTTTACTTTAATCCAAAGATCATTAAATTCGATTCATTTGTTTAAGAGATATAGGTAGGTTTTGATCAAGATAATTACCAAATCGTACATTGTGGGCCCTTTATGGATTGCACACATCATTAATTAGCCAAAATTTCTATGTATAAGAAACGAATATTTTTTACACTAACAAATTAATGTTTATAATGATTTTAAACAACGAAAAATACGTTTTAAATATAAATTTATCTACACTTTTTTAAAACCCAGGTGGAAATATTCCCGGGAATTTTCAGGAAGCAACAACCGGTAACTACTACCGGAATTTTTTATTGGTAATAATTCCAAAAATCACTCGAGATTTTTTGGCAAAAACTGACAAAATAATTACTGGGAATAAGCACCGGTAATTATTTCGGTAATTTTTCCTAAAAAATCTCCCGGTAGTGATTTTTGGAATTATTAACGATAAAATATTCATCCCAGGTGGAAAAGTTAACGATACTAACGTTAGATTAACGTTTGGTTAACGTTACTCTAACGTTAATATCATTAGCTAACGTTAACTTTTCCACCTGGACGGTAGTGGTTATCGGTAGTGATCCTACACCGAAAAAAATCTCGATGGTTTTATTAACTATGAGTCTATAGTTAATTTTAATCCAGTAAAAGTAATAAGGATTCCTAATCATTATGGTTAGGATCGCTAGGTTGATTCAACAAATTCAAACCTGGCAAAAACAACCCTGCAAATCCTAGTCAAATTGACTAGGATTTTAGTAATTTTGCCTATTTTCATAATGCGCACGCGTCTGCTTTTGTTCTGACAGTGTTTACCTCTATATCTTTCGCGTCATTTATCGTGATTTCGTAAAACGATTTTTTATCATTACTCGCGTCTATTTTTTGTGCATAAAATGGAGTTCTTACATACATCAAAATTGCTGGTTTTTCGGAACCTCTGGAAACATAGATAGTCCATGTTTTGGAAAGTAAACTATTTAATGATATTAGTCAATTCTTTTAGACTTTTTTTGGTTAGGTTTCAATATAAATCGTCGAAATTTTTACGCACGTGGTGACAACATTTTTACTATTTTAATCGCGCAGTGTGTTTGAAAATTTACCTTTGCAATAATTTGAGAATTTAAATTTATTTTCATTTGAATGTCATAAATAATTAAAAATAAATAGTTTTTGACAAGTGTATAAAATTGTGTACTCGAAATGTATAAAACATCATCTGATTAAGTATTGTATTTTGACTCGAAAACCTAGTGTCTATTAAAAAATTAAAATACCAAGTCGTGTTTAGTGTAGTGGTTATCGTTCCGGGTTTTAAAGTGCGTATTTGTTAGGTTTAGGTGTTCGCGTCCCCCCTGCGTCATATTTATTTCATAAGTTTAAATTAATTCTAAGGTATATAAATACAAAGTCAAATATAAATATGTTCAAATACAATAATTAATTTTTTTCTTTTTTCTTTTAATTAGTTTTTCTCTTTTATTTGATAATAAGAATTTGATTAGCAATTTCAAATATAATTATGATACACAGTGTAAATCTAATATTATTCTCCTAGTCAATTTGACTATTTTTTCCTGATTACATCGACTAATTTTCCTGGTCACTTTAACTATGCTTGAATCTTATTACTTTGACCAGGATTCTATAGTTGGCTCCTCTCGTAACTAGGAAACCTAGTCAATTCCTGGTATACGGGTCCTAGGCATTTTTTTCGGTGTAATACTTTTAAAATTATTCCTGCAAAATATTATAATTTTTGCTTCCTCGTGAGAAAGCTTTGTAGTCGTTTAATTTACAAAATTTTTAAAAATCCTTTTAACAAATTTTCTTTTATATGGGACTATGTTATATAAGACCCTGAACAATAATTGTCCGGATGTATGTATGTGTGTGTATGTGTTAGCCTGGTCATTTTTGTAAAATTATTTAATATCAATGAGTGCTGGGCTGAAAAAGTTTCCTTTCCATCTAAAAAAACAAATACAAAAATAATAAAGTGAATGTGTAAATAATTAATAGACCCAAAAACTGATTGAATGTGAAAAAAAAATTTTATTGAATTTTGGGAGTAATTTTCAATGTTTCTTTAAAAAAAAGATTCTTTTCTGTATAGCTATACCAAAAATATTATATATATATATATAAGAGTCTACTTTCCCTAAAATTTTTTTTAAACAAATTCAAAAATTGTTGAAGATACGCCATTTTGAATTTTAATATTAATTTTATAAAATTTTGAATATCTCGGAATATTGTTTGTGGATTTTTATGAAATTCACACATTTTTCAGGTAAAAATATTTATAATTTAAAATAAAAATAAAGCAGGGATGGCAACCAAAACCGATAACCGAAACCGTTAACCGAAAAAACAGAAATTTTTAAAAAACCGAAAACTAGAAACCGAAACCGAAAAAAAAATTATTTGAAACAGAAAACCGTAAACCGAAACCCGTATTATAAAAATTTAAAACCCTTTATTTCAAAACCTAAATTTCGTTTTTCGGTTTTTAATATAAAAGTAAAACTGAATATTACACCAATATTAAAATCTTTTGGTACAAAAAATATTGAAGTATGGTATGTCTAATATTGCAAATAATAAGTAGAGGAACCAAATTTGCAGATTACAAATAATTTATAAAAAAAAATTTTTTGAAAAAAATTAGAAACAAATTTTTTTAAATTAATTATTTGTGATCAGCCTGTAAAAATACACTGTACCAATTTTTAGTTAATTAGGTTAAATAATGTAGAAGTTAAGGAGAAAAACGTTCTTTCAAAAAAATTTTAGTTTTTCCTTGAAAACGCTATGGCCATCTCATAAAATATAAAACAAATTTATAAATAAATTATGAGTAATTAATACTCATATTTCATTCTAAGTAATTAAAATGCACACAAATATTTTCATTCATATATTTTCCGGGGAAAACAACCGAAAAACCGAAACCTTTAACCCAAAAAACCTTAATTTTTAAGAAACCGAAACAAAAAACCGTAACCGTAATTATTCACTTTAAAAACTGAAACCCAAATACAGAAACCCTAATTCTTTGAAAAAAAACCGTAACCGAAATACCGAAACCGAATGTTTTTTAGAAGAATACCGAAAAGAGGAAACCGAAACCGATAAAATTTCGGTTGCCATCCCTGAAATAAAGTTAATAAAAAAATTAATTTTTAAATAAAAAATTTTAAGTATATCTCCGGCTGCCACTCTTGAAAAAATTGATTTTTAATAGATTTTCTTCAAATTTTGAACAATTTTTTCAAGAGTAGCAGCCGGAGGATTCGAATTTTTTTAAGCGTCGACAAAAATTTTCTGTGGTAAAAAGCACAGAAAATTACTGTAGAGCCTTAAAAATTTCTAAAATTGATGAAGAAATTGTCGTTTATCATCAATTTTTAAAAAACTTGGGAACCGTTTGTACCACAGGCTGACAGTATTTACTAAACAAGAATCAAACAACACTTTTCAGAAGGTTTTCAACGTGATAATTCCGAATCCAGCGTCCTAATAAACCCTGAACGTCAGGTTTTCGAGGTATTTTAACTTAAAAGTGCAAAAGACCAGTTTTTTAACATCAAAAGATAATTGTTTTGCCAAAAGTTCAATATTGCATCTAAAGGCGCTACTTTTCTTCTTTAAAATACATTTTGGAAATTTAAAATATTTTCAGTTTCCTCTGAGTAATCGTTCATTCTGTTTACTGAGTTTGTCAAATTCTATGAAAACTAAGTAAAAACAGACAAAACTTCGATAATAAAGAAAAATATTACTACAAACCAGGATATAAATTTCAAATACTTCTGCGTATTTTCGGTACAACTTAATGCGTATACGATGTCAAAACCAAATCGTCTGCCATATACGATCCGCTATTTTGAATTTTGGTAATCTGACATAGAATTCGTATCCAGTTATACCGAAAATCTGCAGAACCATTTAAAATTTAGATGTTTGTAGTTAAATTCTTCTTTATTATAGAAGTTTTGTCTATTTCTACTCAATTTTGGTAGAATTTGACCAACTCACTAACAAATGAAAATTTTTTACATATCCGAAATGAAAAAAGTCGAAAAACTGAGTTTATTCAAAATTTCATACCCCAATTTTTTCTGAAACGATACAAAAAAAATTGGATGGGCAAGAACTTTCGGGTATTTATTCAAAGCTCACCTTGTTGCTGCAGCTAGTTTTTTTACAAAAAACTTCAATATCTCCAGAACCAGATGAGTCTTCGTCAATTTTGTTTTATTACATTAGAGGTGAATTCATAAGGATTCCGAATATGTTAATAACATTGTTCTCAGAAAGGAGTAAATAATAAAAAAAAATTTTTTTAATTTAAAAAAAAAATTTTACATTTTTTTATATAAAAACTAATTTTTTTAATAACATTATTTTTATTTTGGAGTACACTTTTTTACCTAAAAAATGTGTAAACTTCATAAAAATTCATAAAAAATAGTCCGAGATATTCAAAACTTTATGAAATTAATATTAAAATTCAAAATGTCAATAAAATCTCTTTTTCTATAATATTATTAGGTTTTTGGGTCTATTAATTATTTATAGATCAACTTAAGTATTTTCGTATTTGTTTCTTTAGGTAAAAAGGGAACTTTTTCTGCCCGGCGCTCAATAATATCACCAGATTAAAAAATATCTTAACAAATCGCGGCCAGGCTATAAGTTACCTTTTAAAACTTAAATTTTACACTACTTTTACACTTCCGAATTACTTTACTCATTGTAAGAGCGACTTCTTTTTTGGTTTGTGTTCTTAAAAATGCGTTACATGAAACTATAACGTATATGATTATCGCAGAACATAAATTCTTACGGCTTCTAGGTGCGGTGCTGCTATTCGTTTTATTTATTTCACGTTTCCGCTGTCAGATAACTTAAAAACTCAGGTGGTTCACTCAAAGTGGCGGTCCACTCAATGTGACATTACCCTATATTATTAAAATTCAATATTTTCCCTAAAATTTTCATATTAAACATTTTTTTGTAACTATCATAGATTTCGAGGTAAAAATTGTTGAAAAAGTGACTTAAAAGTTTAAATAATAATATTTTGCAAAATAATCGAAATGCGAAACTTTTTTTTACAACTTATGTATCTATGTTCCCTAAGACAACAAAATGGCAAATTATGAAGAAAATGTAAGACTCAAAATTTGCCCTATGCATGGAACGCCCCTATTGTAATTAACAAGGGAAAAGGGTCCCACATGGTCATGGTTTTGATTTAATTCTCTAGAATCAAAACCCAATAAGATATATATTATATCTTCTTACTTCAAATACTACATCAAGCCAAAAAAAGAGCAGTTGGATGTTGAAAATGTTTTTAAATTAATAACTGGAGATTGCTAAGTTAGTATAATAATAATTGTTATTATCTGTTAAGAATAAGATTTGTTTACAGTTTCTGTTCTGCCTTTACTAAGCATGGCACTACTAATTCTTATACTATGTATTATATTAATTAAATAAATTTATATTGTTTTTCATAACAATTCTCTATTTAATCCAACATTATATCATTACATTACTAGACAGAATAATCTAAGCGGTACAAAAACAATTACATAGATTCAAAAATGCCTTAAATTACCCAAAGTACAATTATTATCTAGTTTACTGAATGAAAGTTCAATATATTGTGTATCTTTTGGATACAAAAAAAATTTTATTTTAAACACACAAATTTTTTAAATTTCATATTGTCAACATTTTCAATATAAAAAAAGTGTCCCAAAGATGGACACCTTCTTGATAATCTTAAAAGAGTACCTATAATCGAAAACAAAAGTAAAGTCTGAAACCGTTTACATCTTCTTATAATCATAATAAATGAAAAGTAGCCTATTTTTATGCTTCAAACTAGATTAAATAAATTTTAGGACTCAGAATCATATTTTCAGGGCTATAAAGACAACCTTGCTTCCTTAAATTAAGACAATCTTTTTACTGTGAAATTTTCTTTCAACTTGATATTTTTTTATAACATGTTTAACTGAGTTTCTTTTTGCAGCAAAAAGACGTTGCGATACACGAAGAAGATGATCAGTAATGTGAAGTGATTGCTGTCAATGGCTATGGTATTGTGAAGCTCTCACAGCCAGGTTTTTCAGAGGCTATCCTGTGTAACCACATCGTGAATTCGCAGAATCACGCCAGCCAGCACTAAACGTCACTACCTGAAAATATCTGATTTAATTACATCGGATTCTAGGAGACAAAGATCGATACGATAGCATCGATCTTAATTGCGTCTCTTTTCAAGTCACCGATAGTGCTGCCAACTATATAACAGCTGCCACGGCAAAATATTTCTTTGCTAACCGTGAAAATGCAGAAACTTCTCTCAAGTCTTTGAACTGAGAGAGACTGGTTACAAACGATTAAGTCGATTCGCGGCCACCGACAATGTAAAAGATTGTAACGAAAGCCGCTCTACCAGTCGAGTTTCAGCTGCCATCATTTTTATCAGTGTTGCCAGAGTGAGCGCCCTCAACTTCCCGTAATAGAACTAAGAAATTCCCGAATTTTCCCGGACGAGTTTCTTAAATTTCCATGAAATTTCCCGCAATGTAATCTTATATATATATAAGTCCTAACATAAAATTATTATTTTTTTAAATATTATTATTATCATTATTTATATTGGGATTATAAATTTTTATGTATTCTAATTTAAAAAATTAGAATTAAATTTCAAATTTATTTAAGGGGGTACACCAGTTGTAACGTTAAAAAGAAGTGTCTTTTTCAAGAATTTTTTCCTAATAATCTATAAAACTTTTTTAAAAATACTGTTTATTATCTAAAAGTACATATATAAGGCTTTAATTTAAGATGAAAAATTTTTTTCATCCAAAACTTTCTGAAATATGAGCCATTTAAATGGCGCCTTCGGAAATAAAACATAAATTGCGGTGACAAGCATTCCGTAAGTATAGTTCGTCTAAAATGCAAAAATAAAATTGATTTACATATATTATAAGTTTATCTAGTTCTCGATCAAAGGATTTATTTTTTTATGAAAAACTTTTATTCCTAAAGCTGAAAATCGACTTTTATTTTTAATCAAAATCATTCTCATGACTTTGACACTTCTTTTTAACGTTACAACTGGTGTGCCCCCCTTAAAACTCATAATTTATTATTTAAAAAATTAGAATTAAATTTTAAATTTAAAACTCTTAATCGCTCAACTGAGGCATTCGAGAAGGGCAAAACCAAAAGGAGTCGGATAACTATCTTTAAATTATTAAATATTTTTGTGTTTGATGCATTTGTTAATTGGAAAACTTTACACCAGTAATCTTCACAGGCCAGTCGACGGATATATTTATACACATGCCGATAAAACAAATTTGATTGGTTTTGCCAATAAAAGTTTCTAAAATTTGATTTTAGTTAAACATTATTAAAATTTGTGTTCTATTAAAGAATTTCCCGGAATTTCCCGTAATTTATCCATTTCCCGTAAAATTTCCCATTATAGTCAAAATTTCCCGTATTCCGGGAAATTTCCATGTCGTTGGCAACACTGATTTTTATATCGAAAATGTATCCTTCCACACAAATATACTATATCGCGACACAGCAGTTTTCCCTCGTTTCTTACCCACGATTAATCTTATAATCTTTGTCTTTATACTACATTTTTTAATTTACTTACTTTTGTTTTCTCGTGGCCCTTATAGAAAGTTCCATAATATTTATTAACTAAAACTTAAATTGATTGGAGTACAAAAGTTCCAAAACGGAAGTTCTAATCGAAAAGTTTCAAGAAAAAAGTTCCAAAATGAAAATATCCAAAATTTATTTTTCCACAGTACAAAAGTTCCAAAATCCAAAATGTCCAAAATATAAATTTACTAAAGTATAAAATTTCCAAAATAAAAAGTGTTTGTTTGAAAAACTAAGTTTAAAAATGTAAATTGTAGCCGATGGCCCTAAGATATCTGAGAATGTAATTATTATCCACACAATCTTGAAAATTTAGAACGATATTAAAAATCCTGTCTTCGGCGATTACCGCCAACATAAGTAACCTATAATGTTAGTTAATTTTAGTAATATTAGTTATATTTATTTTTTTTATTTTTAAAACAATTAAATATATTTTATATAACTTTCCATCCGAATGCTTGCAATAAAGAAATCCTTCGATATGTAAATAATTTTTTTTCCGACTTGTAATATTTCTGCCATAATTAATCAAAAATATAATTTCACTGTTCACTATTTTCTAATTTAAATAAAGTGTTTCATATACTTTACAATTTAATACAATTTTACTGATTACTATTTTTAATTTGAATACAATTTTTAATTTCACAACATGATTTTGGAACGAGCACACGTCGAAGGACAATTTATGAAAATAACAACGATAATAACAACTGAAAGTTTCCTGACGTGAAGTTGTTCTTTGAAATTTGGAACTTTTGACTCCATACCCTTAAATTTAGTAGGTCTCTGGTAGGGAGAAATCCGATCTTTTCAAAAATTTTGAAATTGTAATTGTTAATTAATTTTTTTAAATCGGTCATAATTGTTATTGACAATTTAGTGGATTAATTATAAGTAGTTTGATATTTTAATTTTTAGTAATTGAAATCCACATAATCTTCTGTATTTGAGATCCAAAAGTGTATACCATTTGAAGAAAATATTATACCTAACTCATTCTTTATAATTGTTTAAACAATTATTAATTAACAAAATTAAGAATAACGACGTTGTTTTTAGTTGTTTAAAATTCATTTTTTTCTAAATGTCATTGAATGTGATAAATTCTTTAATATTTAATAAAATCAATTTTTTAATGTAATGTTTCTAATTATTTTTATACTTAATAACAATTTTGTAATCAAATGATATATAAAAATTATATTATAGTAATATATTTTTGCACCTTTTTTCTATACTCTTCATTTGTTATTTGTCACAGTTTATCTATGCTATATAAGTGAAGACGCATTTTCAATTTACAGTTGAATCTTGATATAACGAGAAGTGAGGGATCAGAAAATCTCGATATTAGATAAATAGACTCCTTAGACGATGGCTTTTAGAAAACGTCACTGTTTTAAAATCCAATATGGCGGACGACATTTCTAAAAATTTATCAAATTCATCTGAAATTTGTTATCCGGGGTTTTTTGGAGTAGCTGATTATGAATTTGATGTTAGTTTTAAAAAATCCAAAATGGTGTATCCAATATGGTGGACGACAAATTTATATATTTTAGAACTGTATGGATGAAAACAACACTACTTTTTTGTTAAAAAATGTAATACCCTAAATCTGATAATTTTAAGGTTTTAAAATATAATTTTTTCAAAATATGGCAACTTTAGTGTGAATCTAGTCAATTTTTAAAAATGTCCGATATATTTGACCCGCAGTTTCAGATTTTTTTAAATTAACATCATATTTGTAATCATCGAACCCAAAAACCCGTAACAAGTAACAATAACAAGTTTTAAGCCAATCCGAATAATTTTCATTTTTTCGGTCACAATTTTGTATCCGACATTTTGGATTTTTAAAAACAAACATCAAATTTATATTCAGTGACCTTGAAAACATCCGAGTAACAAGTTTCAGGCGAATTTAATAAATTTTTTAAGAATATCGTCCGACATATTGGATCCGCCATATTGTATTTTAAAAAAGTGACGTCATATTTGTAATCAACAACCCCAAAAACACCCGAGTAACGAGTTTCATTAAGTTTTCTGAAAGCCATCGTCTAAAGTGTCTGTTTATATCATTTGTTTATAACAATTGACAAATGGGTCTATAGCACCATTTTACAATCTAGAGACCTACAGGAGTAAGTCAAAAAACTTAGCGTTAAAAGAAATACCTATATCTTCGAAATAACAACAATAAATGCTTTTTTCAATTGTTTATACAAATATAAATAATTATAAAAATTGAAAATCTAAAATCGGGCTCGAGCGATCTCTCAGGACTTTAATCAAGATTATTTAAAAAAAGATCATCCAAAATCGGTTAAGATTTGTAGGCTCTGGGCCGAGCTCTAGGCTTCACTCGTGTGACAAAAATCACCTTAAACAAATAGCTGCGCTTTGTTCCCTTGTTGCTTAATATACTATTACAACAGTTGCATACGTCTCGTCAAAAAGCAGGATTTACGTATTATCGGATCTTTTGTTTTTTTCTCACGACAAGTAAAGTCACCCATCTCTACAATTTTTGGAAAAGAGACTTCTTCGTTAGATACAATCTACTTATCCATTCATCATCTACTTTTTTCATAGGACCGAATTATCGTGTACTAGAAAGCTTTACTGTTTTTTACTTTTACATTAATTAATTAATGACAACAATTTTGAACTTTATAGTAAATGATGAAAGGATTTCTTTTTTTATAACAGTGAGACTATGTTTAAAACCAATGTGTCTAGCAACTTGATGATGGATGCCTTTAGCTGCGTGTATTACTTTTAGCAGTTGTCCATTACCACTTTCGAAGCAGTACGCAGAGTGAGCTGTGAGATGTCCCGAATTATAAACACTAGTGGTTAAATTCAATAACAAATGGACATTGAAAGTCATTGCCTTTACAGAGTACAAAAGTTCAGTAACGCTAACAAACTCGTGCAGTAACTGATCTGCATAATCTATCTCCTGAACTGTAATTTCCGATTTCAATAATATGTACAAAGCTTCCACAAATTTAGCCCAATGTCTTACATATTGCTTACATATATATTTCATTAAAATTTGTAGACTGTAATAAAGAACAAAATTCTCATACTCCCTTGACTTCCAGAAATGTCTATCTTTAATACCTCGAGTCAAGCGACCAATTTGGTTTGGAACTTTTATATTTATCATCAAATTATGAATTTCTTCGATTTTCTCTTTAGAAAGGAAACTACTTGATGCATTTGTATTTCTAAACCACACATTTGAAAATTGTTTAGAAATTCTGGCAACAATATGCATATACTCACAATCATACCCTTTCATGGTGTCTAACTTGCAAAGATTAATTAATTCAGATGAATTTTTAAAACTAAATCAAAGTTTCTGTTCAGTTCCAGCAGTCGTAAGTTCGATTGTGTCTGCCATGATCATTTTTTTCACAAAATGATTGAAAAAACGTTCATATTTGGCTTATTCCTACCAAACCACAGTGACGCAATTATTAGATCTTTTGTTCTTACGTGAAATGGTAGTTTATTAACTTTTAAAAAGAGTGGCCAAATAAAATAGATGGAGCTTTCGAATAACGGTGCACCATTTGTGTTGAAAACTACCGTTTAATAATTGTGCCTTGTTCGGGATCTAATGATTGTAAAAAGGCTTTATACAATTTTCCATCGAGAATGTCTTTAAGCACATTGGCATCCATTTCTTCATTGCAAATATTGCAAATTAGTATTTTATATTTTTTGTCAAATACCCCGATATATGCCCCACATTCCGAACATAATCCATGAAAAGTTGCATTACCAGATGGATTGAAAAGGCAATTTATTAAGTAACGAGAATTCGGCAAAATAGGTCAGTCAAACATACAATTAATTAGTGCAAAATGATTTGTCACAGCTGTTTGAGATAACGAATATGTCATCAAATATTTGACAATCATCATAAGGATTTCGCCTAGACTTTTATCAATGGGTGTATTTCCAGTTTGAGTGAATTTATCACTCTTAATAAATGAATTTAATTTTCCAAAAGTTGAATTGCATTCAGTTGGTTAGTCATCATTTAAATATATATCCATTATTTCATTCATTTCTTCGAAATACACGTCTTTAACCTAAAAACAAAAGAATAAAAATTAACATGAGTTATTTTTAACTGATTCAAAATAAAAAAGTCAGTCACTAATTGTCAGTTAAAACTACAATTTTTAACTGATTCAAATTAAAATACTATTTATTTATTTATTTATACACTCGTTTTTTGCCTTAATACTAGGAGTACTCGTACTTGCCTGCACCACACGTATAATAAGTTTTTCTCGCCAGTACAGAGGAAACTGAAGAAAATACCTCACTGAGTACAACCGGTTTATCGACAGTTCAGTTCTAATGGTATGTGCCGGACAATAATCAACAGTCCACATCATTATACCTCGACATCATCTTCACAGAATTTTGGTTTCCCTTGAATAATCATGGCTTTTGATTAACACCAAGGTCTCCTCGTATATGCAGGAGTCAGTTGAACATGATCTTCAAAAACTTTTGGTTTCCATTAAATAATTATAGCTCCAGATTAACACCATGTCAGACCCCGATGTTTAGGATTTAGTTGAATCTCAGCTTCAGAAAATTACTGTCTCCTGAACATTCGAATATACCTTGGTGTTAATCAAGAACTATGCTTATGCGAAGAAAACCAAAATGCCCATAACATGTTCAACTGACTCCTGGACATCCCGGGCGCTTTGGTATTAATCTAGAGCTATGATTATGCGAAGGGATCCAGGTATTCTTTAGTGTTATTCTGAAAGCATGATATCTCGAGAGAACAAAATTTCCTGAAGACGATGTTGAACTGCCGCCTATACATGAGGATGGACATTAGTGCCAACACGAAGATCAGTACACAGAGAGAAAAGAGTAGGTAACATAGGGTGTTTTCGACACTCGCTCTGAGTTAATTCAGAACCGCATTCTGAACTGAGCGTGAAATTCCGCCCTTGTGAACAGTGCTTAAGGTAATCTGCCTTACCCAACCTGACTAAAATTTACCGTTTACACGCACCTTGAACGTTAAAGTGGATATTTTGCAGTTTCGCTTTAGTCCTAATTTGAAGAAGAAAATGTCCGAAGAGTTTGCAATAATAAATGTCGTTGTCGACATTACGGGAAAATTTATATTACATCCGACCGATAAAACGATTCTATGTTATCTTCTAAATTATAACGGTGAGTAATAACAACATCATTGGAATTAATGTTTTTTATTATTTTTACTAATATTTATTTATTTACATATATTATTATATTAATAATTATTATTGTTTATTATTATTCAAAAATTTTAATAACATTTGTCGCAAGAAGTACATTATTCTCATAAATGATGAAATTCTTTAGAGCAATTCAATTATTGATAATACAATTTTAATAAAATTTCTCAAAAGAATAAAATTATTTCTACCGTGAGTATCAGGACGCCCCTTTTTTCATGAGTAGAAAAATGCTTAAAACGTAGAAAATAAGAATGACAAAAATTTTTCGTATTTTTTTCCTGAAAGCTAATGAAATTATGAAAAAACTGACACCTGATCGGAGAATTTTCGTTGACTATTCTGTCAGATACAGAAAAAATACTGGATTTTAAATGCTTTTCGTAATTTTTTAATCTCTCGAAAACTAATTAACTTTTTTTAGCGTTCTTGGTCTTGTTTCAATCTCTATTTAATGTAGAATCTAAATTAATTAATGGTATTGTAATATAAATTTTTCCAAAAAAATTTGAAACTGTGAAAGTCGGACAAAAAAATTTTGAAAAACAGATTGACACTTTTTCAACAACAAAAATTTTTTTTTAAATTAAATAATTAAGTAATTAAAAAGCTTTTTTGAATTTAAGTATATCTATTAAATGAACATATTTTACATTGACCTTTTTGACACTTTAATATCCATGATAATTTTTTTAATCCTACTTTTACGGTTTCAAATTTTTTTGGAAAAATTTATTTAACAATACCAGTTAATATTTTAGATTCTTCATTAAATAGATATTAAAACAAGACCAAGAACGCTGAAAAAAGTTAATTAGTTTTCGAGAAATTAAAAAATTACGAAAAGCATGCAAAATCCAGTATTTTTTCTGTATCTGACAGAATAGTCAACGAAAATTCTTCGATCAGGTATCAGTCTTTTCATAATTTCATTAGCTTTCAGGAAAAAAATACGAAAAATGTTTGTCATTCTTATTTTCTACGTTTTAAGCATTTTTCCACTCATGAAAAAAGGGGCGTCCTGATACTCACGGACGGTAGTGTATATTTCAAGAAAAATTTCTGAAATTATAGTCCATAAATATAAAGAAATAGGTATGCGAATGATAGAACATTTGCTTAATTTACAGATTAAAAATTAAGTTCGACGTCAATATTTCCAGCTCAGATCACCTACAAGAGATTCTGAATATTGCCAAGTTTTTATCTTGACAATTGTCAACAGGATAATTAAAGTTGTCCCTTAATCAAAAAAAAGTTAACATCAATTTTCAGTCTGGTTCAGTATTTCATATTGCATTTGAACAGTAACAAATAAATTAAATTAAATATCATACAAAAAATGTTTATTATTTCTTATGACTCCCGAAAGAGAAATTAACTTGGATTTTTGATTTTTGTCAATTCAGTTAATAATGACAAGCTGTCCGAATTTACCCCAAGAATTCGAAAACTTAGGGTAAATCCGGCCAGAGCTTCTATTACATTTTAAAAAGTAGGGAGAGCGAGAGAGAGTAAAAGAGCGATAGAGAGAGGGAGAGAGTGAGTGGCTTCAAATTTGTAATCAGCGACCCCAAAAACCCCCGAGTAACAATTTTTAAGTATATCGTATCAAATTTTAAAAATGTCCGACATATTGGAACCAACAATATGAATTTTCAAAATCTGACTTTGGATTCGTATTCAGTGACCATAAAAACCCCTCAGTATCGAGATTCAAGCTATTTCTTAAATTAAATCAATTAAATTAATCAATTTATTGGAAAATTGTTACGTTTATCCGACATATTGGATTCGCCATTTTGAATTTTCAAAATATAACTTCAGATTTTTATTCAGCGACCCCAAAAACATTTTTTTCTCAAGTTTAATTAAAATTTGTTAAAGTTATTTAAGTTTTTCATAACTATTTTTTTAATAGTTGATACCTTAACATTTCTGATACTATAACTTTTAACAGATTTAACTTTCATACATCTACTATAAATTTTTTCAAGATGTTTCATCCCTTCATACAGTAGTATACTTTAGTTATTTACTAAATAACTAACTAATAAACTAACTTAATTACTAACTAACTAATTTACTAACTTGCGAACCAACTTATTTACTAACTAACTAACTTATTAACTAACTAAGTTACTAACAAACCAACTAACTAATTTTCTTACTAAATAATTAACTAAATTACTTACTAACTAAGTAACTAACTTACCTAGTTACTGACTTACTAACTAACTAATTTATTTACTAACTTATTTACTAACTAACTAACTAGCTTACTAACTAACTGATTAACTAACTTAGTTACTAACTGATTTACTTACTAAATAATTTACTAAAATACTTGCTAACTAAGTAACTAACTTATTTAGTTACTAAGTTACTAACCAAGTTACCAACCAACTAAGTAACTAACTAAATAACTAATTTATTTACTAACTTATTAACTAAATAACTAATTAATTAACTAAGTAACTAACTAATTAACTAATTTATTTACTAACTTATTAACTAAATAACTAATTAATTAACTAAGTAACTAACTAATTAACTAACTTAGTTACTAAGTAACTAATTTAATAACCAACAAAGTTATTAACTAACTAACTAATTAACTAACTAACTAATTTATTTACTAACTTAGTTACTAATTAACTAACTTACTAAATAACTTATTTACTAACTCATAAAATGAGTAACTTACTAACTTACTATTGTCCCGGGTGAAGCTAAATTCGGCTAATTACGTAATTACTAATTATGTACCTATCCCTGAAACGCATACATGCTAAATAGTGAATATATCAGTTGCGACAGTGTATCCATCTGTTTGCGTTTGTTTTTTAAAAACAAACGTGAAAATGTAAACAGTAACAGCAACGAGTTAACACCTCTAGAAATTTGATTAAAGGCATTAAAAGCTAAAAATAAATAAATTCCTCAAAAATCAGCAGCGAAATATGACACTGCGTATTAGGGTGCACAGTGGTCCAGAAATCTAAAAAGTTGGACAAAAGTCAAAATTTAATTTCATAATTTGTATTGTTTAAATAGTTGTAGTAGTACCCCTAGAGTTGTTTAAAGTCATTTGAAGGGTAAGAGTTTCCTTTTTATAGTCATAATGCCTTGTTATGCACAGTATTCAAATGGCCGATTGACTAATTTTAAAACCCTAAAATGAATTCATCTTAAAAAAGTAAGTATTTTCAGAGAAGTATTTGTTTATAATTAATGATAAAAAGTTTTTGACAATTGGAACATCAAAATTACATAAAATAATCAATTGAGATACGCAAAGTTTTCCAATAAAGATTTATAAGTTTAAAGTTTTGCGGAGTATTGCCAAGTCAGATATACAAAAATGTTCGTTATACGCTCATTTAAAATGTGTGTGAATAGTAATTGCCAAGACCTGTCAAGATAAGATAGACACACACTTGAATGTGAACAAACACGAATTACAAAAAACGAAGAAAATTTCCTAAAAGTGAAAAGTTCGTAAAGTCCGATCCCGTCATTTCTATGCTCTCAGCAATATGTCAACGCGAAAAGGAAAAGCAAACATTTGTCAACAGAAGCACTTTCTTTATTAACCCGTTGACTGTTAAACTATAAAAATTAAATTTACCAGCGAATGTCAGGATATTTAACTAAATTTGACTTTACCAAAAATTATCATACTGATGTCAGATTTGTAATCAGCCACCCTAGAAACCCCCAAGTAACCAATTTCAAACAAATTGAATAAATTTAAAAAAAAAATTTCCATCATATTGGATCCGCCATTTTTTTGAAAAATAATATCAAATTCGAAATCAGAGACCTCAAAAACCCACTAGCACCAATCCAACTAAAAAAAAGCATGAAGTCATGGAGAGTATCTAATATCGAAACAATCGATGACACTCGAATTGAGAAGCATTAAACATAAATATGAGAAAGGCATGCTAGCAAGAAAAAAGTCATGTTGTAGATGGCACTGCAGTTGGACAATCATTTGTCGCTAACTTACAAATTTAAACTGTCTCTTTTTTTTAAGTAAAAAGTTAAGAAGTATAATAAGTAAAAAAAATGAATTTAAAAAAACTAATTTTAAGAAAATTAAATAAACAAAAAACGTTTCTTAATATTATTAACCCGTTGACTGTCGCTGACGCATATATGCGCAAAACAAAACTGGCCAAAAGTGTTTCATGACGCATATATGCGCAACTTAAAAAAAGAGATTAAAAACTTCTTAAATGTTCCTGAAACCGGTTACTCGGGGGTTTTCGAGGTCGCTGATTACGAATATGACGTTCGTTTTCCAAAATTCAAAATGGCGGATCCAATATGGCGGACAACAAAATAAAAAATTGATCAGATTTACTTGAAACGTAGTACTCGTGGGTTTTTGGGGTCGCTAATTTCGAATCTGACATCAGTTTTTCGAAATTCAAAATGGCGGATCCAAGATGGCGGAATTTTTCCAAAATTCGTCGAATTTGCTTGAAACTTGTTACTCGGGGGTTTTAAGGGTCGCTGATTACGAATCTAACATTAGTTTTCCAAAATTTAAAATGGCGGATCCAATATGGCGGACAACGAAATAAAAAATTGATCACATTGGCTTGAAACTGAATACTCGGGGGTTATTAGGGTCGCTGATTACGAATCTGTCATTATTTTTTTAGGGTATTTATCGAAATTCGATTTCACCAAAAATTATCATACTGACGTCATATTAACCAGTTTCAAACAAATTCAATAAATTTTAAAAAATTTTCCGCCATATTGAACCAGATATTTTAAATTTTGAAAAACTGATTTCAGATTCGTAATCAGCGATCCTAAAAACCCCCGAATATTCAGTTTCAAGCTATTATAAATAATTTTTTATTTTGTCGTCCGCCATATTGGATCCGCCATTTTGAATTTTAGAAAACTAATGTTAGATTCGTAATCAGCGACCCTTAAAACCCCCGAGTAACAAGTTTCAAGCAAATTCGACGAATTTTGAAAAAATTTCCGCCATCTTGGATCCGCCATTTTGAATTTCTAAAAACTGATGTCAGATTCGTGATCAGCGACCCCAGAAACCTTAGGGTACCAAGTTTCATAAAAATCCATTAAAATTTTTTTCAACACACTTTTGGCCCAAACAGTGGAAATCTCGTTGACAGCCAAGGGGTTAACAACAATAACAAAGAACATAAATTCTAATTCAGCCTCAGATAATTAAAACCAGAAAAATGGTTTATGGGTGATTCTACAAAAGAGGGAATTTTGATGTCTGAAGCATGTTTTGTATATTAATTTTGGAAAGAATAATTTTACTTTTAATGGAAATTGTAAATCTTAATGGTTTCTATTATGGCACAGAAAAAAAACCCATGAAAAAAAAATATTTTTTTGCAAAAAATACACATTATAGTGCTAAATTCTCATTCGTCTGGCATGTCCCTTTGGGAGAATGACAGTTCATATTGAGAATAAATATCACATTTCAAAAGTTTTGCGGAAAATTCATACTGAATTAGTAATTTTGAATAGTTGTAGATTACTAATATGGAAATAATTATGACGTTTTTCTATATCTTATTTATAAAATATCTTCGCGAAGTTTGTCCCCTGAATTTGTTATCATTCGTCTGGCAGTGCAAAAAATGTAAAAATTATTAAAAATCAACATTCTGAAGAAGTTACTGTTCGTTGTAGTTGTTAATTAAACTAAACTAAATGTGATACCAATCGGGTTTTATTAAATCTTCTAATCTATTAACCAAGATTTCTCAATTTGTGACGGAGATTGTGTTGTGACCAGACAAATTCTCATTCGTCTGGCATGCATTTTTTAAAAAAATATTTTATTTTTTGGTTATTCTATAGACTTATGTTTTGTAGATTATTATTCTCTATAAGATAGTACTGAAGGATTTTTTCATTTAATGTTATTTTTCTATTTTTTAAACAAAAAATGCCAAATTCTCATTCGTCTGGTTCTCATTCGTCTGGCACTTTTGAGATAGGATGTATACTATATCACTAAAAATAGCGTAAAACTAACAATTTTCAACTATTGTTCGATTTTCTGGTCTTAAAATAATCCTAATTAAATTTACAAGAAATTTCTATAACTGAATTTTCAATTTTCATTCGCATAAATAATTATATTGACATAAAGAAACAAATGGAATAAGTATTTTTTATATGAATAAAGTTTAGCCCACTAAAATCAAAGTAGTTCTTTATTATTAGACACTTGAACTTACTTTTTTAATTCTATGATTTGTGAAATTGTGCTTATAGAAACAAACAGACCATCCGTAATTTGTTAAAAAAATTATTAATTAAATTACAACAAAAATTAATTAAACCGATGACTTTTATTGATCCTCGTAAAAATCGTTACTTGGGGGTTTTCTGGGTTGCTGATTAAGAACCTAATGTCAGTTTTTAAAATTAATTTAATTTAATTATGTTTTTTACTTCTACTACTATATTTATAGTTCATAGATGTATAAAAATAAATAAATAAATTTTAAATAATTTTTAATCATCATAATTAAATAATTACAATTTATTATTATTATTAATTATTAATTAGTTAAATAAATTAAATAAAAATAAATTAATAAATTATTAAAAAGTAAATTCAAAATTAAACTCAACGTTAAAAACTAGAGGTGTACTCAAAGTATTTAGTATTCGATTTTTTCTGGTACTCGATTTCTTTTCAGTCCTCGAAAATTTCCGTATGCATCAAGTATTCCGTATTTTAAATAATCTTGAACTATCTGATTTAAAAGTTGCGAAAATGGTGGTAACTTGTAAATTGTTGGTTCTAACTTTTCCTCTAGGTTAATAACTTATTTAACGTTTAAATACATTTTACAAAATCAAATTTAATAAAAATCGAACAATTTTTTTAAAATTCACTTAATTAGATTCTTAATCAGCGACCTCAGAAACCCCAGGGTAACGATTTTTAGACGAATACGATAAGTTTTTTAAAAAGTCGTCCGCCATATTGGATCCGCCATTTTGAATTTTGAAAAACTGACAGTAAATTCTTAATCAGCAACCCCGTAAACCCCCGAGTAACCAATTTTATAAAAATCCATTCATTAATTTGTATGTTAATGTGAATTTTCTTGACACGATTTTAATTCTGTGGATAAATTGTTTATAAATAACCATAACTTTTGTAATTTTTAATATTTTGTCTAGCCACTTATGGATGTCTTTACTAGTACCATTAACTTGAAGTTAAAATACTTTTCAGACCTTAAATGAGAAAAAAATGTTGTGTCTAAATTTTCTTGATTTTCGTCCTTCGATTGTAGAATCACCCATATATTTAATGATTTATATTTATTAAAAGTAATTAGGAAAAAAAATATATAAGGAAAACTTTATGTAATTGAAAATAGTAACAAAAAATAAAAATTATAATTTATCATCAAATACCTATTTAAAATTAAAGGAATTGAATATTCTAGTTAGAGATCTTCTATATATTACGTAACGCTTTTTGGAAGAAGGGGGGTTAAGCTATTTGTTACAATAAGCAAAAAATGGCGCTAATGTGTGCAACAGTGTGTTACATGGGGGAGGGGGGGTCAAAATTAACGTTAAGTAATCTATGGACGGCCCATTATTCAAACTACTAAAATTTAAATTATTTTTATTTAATTTTCAATTAATCAAGAATAAATAAGAATTATAATTAATTAAAAATTAGGTAGCGAAGTAAATATAGAAATGGTTATTATAAATCAAATATACAAAGAAAAATAGTAATTAACTAAAAATCAGGCAGAGAACTGAATTAAGAAATAGCATAATAGCGAAGGAGACGGCCGCTTGCGGCCGTCGATTGCGCTAGTTTTTATAAAAATTAAATTATTTCTTGTACATTATGTCTGCCATATTGGATCCGCCATTTTGATTTTTTGATAAATAATATCAAATTCAATGTCAGAGACCTCAAAAACCCCCTAGCACGAATTTCTATAAAAATTAAATTATTTCTTGTACTTTCCCACATAGCACAATATCTTGCTGTAAGTTTGTGGTGTGAATTTCACGTATGGTTTGTAAGGATAGGTTTGTATACTTGTGGTAAACTTAAGGTAAACTTTAAATTTCCGCCATTACGGTAAGCTTACAAGTAAAGGTTATTGTAAGCTTACATGTAAAGGTTACTGTAAGCTTACAAGTAAAGGTTATTGTAAGCTTACAAGCAAACTTTACTGTAAGCTTACAAGAAAAGGTTATTGTAAGCTTACAAGTAAAGATTGTTGTAAGCTTACAAGTAAAGGTTATTGTAAGCTTAAATGGTAAGGTTACTATAAAGTTGTAAGGTTAAGGTAAGGTTGTGGTAAGTTTACTAAATAAGGTAAATCTTTACAAAATAATTTATAATATAATTAAAAACTGAATAAAAAATTTTTTAAAAAAATTTTTGGTCTTGCTTTATTTTGGAAATCTAACAAGCCGTTGAAAATCTTGAAAACAAATTTGGGAGGACTGGGATTCGAACCCGGGATCGACGCGCATAAACCTAACATCCTAACTAACTGAGCTAAGTGGGGAACTGACAAAGAAAAAATCAATATTGCTTTTAAGGTGAACCAAGAAGATAACTAACTCTTTAAAAGCAAAATGTATTTTTTCTTTGTCAGTTCCCTACTTAGCTCAGTTAGTTAGGATGTTAGGTTCATGCGCGTCGATCCCGGATTCGAATCCTAGTCCTCCCAAATTTGTTTTCAAGATTTTCAATGGCTTGTTAGATTTCCAAAATGGAAGAAGACCAAAAATTTTTTTAAAGAATTTTTTATTTATTTTTTAATTATATTATAAATTATTTTGTAAAGATTTACCTTATTTAGTAAACTTACCACAACCTTACCTCAACCTTACAACTTTATAGAAACCTTACCACAACCTTACCATTTAAGCTTTCAATAACCTTTACTTGTAAGCTTACAACAACCTTTACTTGTAAGCTTACAGTAACCTTTACTTGTAAACTTACAATAACCTTTTCTTGTAAGCTTACAGTAAACTTTGCTTGTAAGCTTACAATAACTTTTATTTGTAAGCTTACAGTAACCTTTACATGTAAGCTTACAATAACCTTTACTTGTAAGCTTACCGTAATGGCGGAAATTTAAAGTTTACCACAAGTATACAACCCTATCCTTACAAACTATACGTGTAATCCACACCACAAACTTACAGCAAGATATTGTGCTATGTGGGTTATGTCTACCATATTGGATCCGCTATTTTGTTTTTTTTAAATAATATTAAATTCGAATTCAGAGACCCCAAAAACTCCCGAGTAACGAATTTTAGAAAGATTTATTCATTTCTTTGACTTTTGGCCAGGTTTCTGGCGATCTGGACCACTGTGGGGTGGGCCGAAAAATAACTTTCTTTAGAATAAGGTAATGTTGCCTTTTTAGCTCAATAAAACATGTGAAAACAACAGCTTGATCCATGAATATCTTCAGTCGATAGCAGAAAACCAAAAAAAAAATTTTTTGACAAAACGTAAAAATCATAAATTTTTTTTTGTTATAAAATTATTACTATGAACAGCTTTTGCCGAATTTTTAATGCCTTAAAGTATCCTAAAACAAACAATCATCTCGTACTAGGTTTTTGCTGAATATATTAATTTTGGTAAAATACTCTCTGGAACCTTTCCGTTTGCAGCACTTAACTCTATCATCTAAAATTTTTCTCACACGGAAAAAAACTATACTCAAAATGAGTATCATATGATACTAATTTTTGAAGTGCAACAAAAATGATACCCCTTCGACTCATTCTGAGTTTCTGGGGAAAAGACTCAAAATGAGTAAAAAGCGGTATCATTTTGGGTTTATGAGAAAATATTACAATAACATTGGAATAACTGGGAATAATTCATAAAAATATGAATTAAAATAATTGTTTATAATGAATAAACACTTTGCACTTGTCAAAACATTAATACTTGAAGTCGATTTATCGCATTTATGAAAAATGAAAAACGAATTTTTAGGTTAGACATTTGTGAATTGACTGACATATAAGTAAGTGACATATAAGTTGGTTCATACGTCATGAACTAACAACATTTTGATAGATATGTCACGACTTTTTAAAATGCCGTCAAAACCGGAAGGAAAGCATTAATGCATCAGGGTGCTCATTGCTTTTGTTCGAACTTAATGTCTCTCGTCACAAGTCATTGTTACTAATATATTTTCTATAAATGCAAAACAAGCGTTCAGAGAAATAGTACACTAAGAGAAATGGATAGTTAGTTAAATGAATGGTTAAAAAAAGGATTGTACGTGATACCATCATCATGTTAGTGGGTACAATCTACTATCTACTTTTTACAATCTAAGATGTTACCCTAGAACATATATACATATGCTTACTTTCTAATTGTAGTCACTACTATCAAATATTGGCGAAAAAAATTCGTGATTGTTTCCGAATTCATCTAAAATGGAAAATTTTGTAAAAAGTATTGCATTGTTGTGGAATATGGAATCTCTAATTCCAACTTTTGTCAGTTAGTTTATTATTTCTATTATAGTTAATCAAAGACTATAAAATTTATACATATTTATAACCTCAAAATTTTAAAGGATTGGATTTTCTTTTAAAATGGCAGGTTAATGCTTGCACAAGTTATTCTCATTTTACAATAAATTTTTTTAAAAGCGTTGGAAAGTCTCTGAAATTTGTAGGTTAAATGATACTTCCGATTATCGCCCAATAGAACAGCACTGACTGGTTTAAGAGACCTGAAATAAGTAAACAAACATTTTCCAACAAATTTTTCTCTGAACTCAGATACTTTTTACAATGTGCTCGCTCTGCAATGCAATTTCACAAACAATTTCATCCATGAACATTGTTCATGGATGAAATTGTTGTTTTACTCTTGTTTTATTGAGCTTAAAAGGAAACATTTCCTTACTATTAGAATAGGATTCTAAAAAAAGTTATTTTTCGGTCCACCCTACTGCGTATAAAACATTCAACAAATATCGAGATGAAAATCAGGATCATTTTCAGGTTAGATCTGATTATTACTGTTTAAATTATAATAAATTAATTAATAAATCAATCAATAAAACCAAATATAATTATAAATTTTAAAAAATATATCGTACTCGCGTATTTCAATGACAGATCTAAGACGTGCGGAAACCAAACACATTATGGGCGCAGTATTCGATGCTTCGAACAACAATAAAATCAATAATAATATTGATATTAGTTTATTTACAAAAGTCGTTGCTTTTTGAAAAGCAATTCGAAAGGATATCAAGCCACAAAATTCAAAGTGTTTACTTCAATAGAAGAAAACAAATTTTTAACCGAAACTCTGTAGCTGAAGGTTATGTGGAAAATTCTTATAGTAAATAAAACTAAGATAGCAAAACAAATCGAAGCTATGATAAATCAGCTATCCACTAGTAGTGGACATAATATAGTGACAGTCTCAAGTCCTAAAAAAATTCTGTTAAGCTGCAACAAAAAAGAGTAGAATCAACAAAGTATTTCTACTGAAGAAATTCAAATTAAAGAAAAAGGGATGAAATTTTGTTTCGCTAACTGTTCTAATATCCACATCACCATTAATAAATCATGACAATCTATTCTAATTTTCTCCAATTTTATCCTAAACAAATAATAATTTATTACTAAAAATTAAAATTTTGAAAAATTAATTGTTAAGTAAATTAATTATAATTTGTTCAGTTGTGATAATAAATGAGTAAAAATATTATATTTAGAATTAAAAATTAATAAAAAGTGTTTTTCAGTTTCTGGACAAAGTATTGTGTGCAATTCGTGGAGAACAGCGATTTTCGATCACCTTTGATTGCTGCTCTCGAGCAGCAAATTTCAAGCTCGCGAGAAATCGCCCTTGTTTTCCACTCGTTGCGCAATATACTATATTATTTTTGTATTGTCGTATTTTCTTTTTTATGTTAATTTGAGCGAGATTTCGACGACCAACAACAAACCTTGGATTCTGTAATAACGAGACACTCGAGAGATATTTCTGCAATTTTATTTGTGTATCTCCAACTATCATTGCAAGATTCAAGCTTTGTACCAGATGAGCATGATAAGGAAATCCTGATAATTTGTTGCTTATTTACCGAAGATTTCGCATTATGACTTATGCGAAATTTGAAGTTAAACACATGCATTTGTAATGACACCGTCGCCAACTAAAGAATGAGATTCGTACAGCTAATCGAATGAGTTCTGCGGACAGCAATACTTTGTTACGATTGATAGCGTTAAGGCGTTTGTATACCTCCACGTTTCTGAGTATATTCAGAAACAGAGAACAGTTCACTTAATTTTCATTGGCCGTCCCATAGAGAGCTTCCAAAACTTTTAATTTTTTGAACATTTTCTATGAGCATAGCCAATAAAAATTAAAAAAACCTCTGCAAAATTCTGAATATATACTCAGAAACGTGGAGGTATACAAGCGCCTTTATAGTCGACGATGACGTTATCACGCCTATTTTACGAGCAACCTTGGTCTCAACTAGAATAAGATTATAAAAATTCGACGTTTATTTGAGTTTTGAATTATAATTGATCAAGATTCAATTATATCTAGGACACTTATTGAATTATTATGGTTTGGTGTCTATCGCCTTTTGAATTTAAAAATATCGAAAATATCTATCAGAATCCATATAATGGTTAATAATGTAATTGAATTTCAATAAGTAATGTGCCATTTCCAGTATCAAATGATAGCCGAATAATCGTCAGCCAATCAACGTTCAGCGTCAATACCTGAGATTTTATGTTTAATGTCGCCGTCAAGTATACGCTTTATATTATGTTCTCGGTTTTTCTTCCTTTTTTTATGAGACACACTTGTAAGACTTGGGGACTGTCAGATAGGACGTTAAATTTAAACTGTAAAATTATAAATGGGGCTTTCTGTAGCTACTCCCAGATTTTTGACGAAAATTTGATCATGTAAGATAGTTTCAGTTAAGTCTTTCTATTTTTGTTTGTATTTGAGTTCATTTCCTATTTCTTTTATGAGAAATTTAAAAGTAACACATGCCTGCATGGTTTTTTTATTTTGATATGGGAGTTTTTTCTTATGTAGTTTTGTTTGCTGAACACGTTCTTGGGTCCAAAAATTCCTTATCACGTCAGGATTTTGAGAAAAGTAGGGGTAAAGAGAACAAAAACGTATTATTCAGGGTTATCAACATTTGTTTTCTCTTTAACCTGACGTGCTAGACACTTCAACAAGATCTTAAATTGAAGTTTAAAACGTGAATTTTAAGACGCATATGCAAAAGACAAAAAAACCAAGAATTTTGAAAAAAGTGGAGGTACAAACCCCAAAAAAAAATTTTTAAATTAGAAAAATTATTTTTGTATAACTTTATTACCTTTGCTTCAAATTTTTTCTGTACTGCCAACTGTCAACCTAAAATAAAAAAAAGAACGTCAATTCTGAGTTGGCATGTTTTTCAAATCTCATATAAATGGTACCTTTGGAAGACGCCGCCTAGAGTTGTGAAAATGAACTAAAAATACTCAAAAATTTTTTTTTAATTCTCTTCTTGTGATAGGTAACAATATTCAAAAGGGATTTATACAATATAGTTATGATATAGTATATTGTGTGGCAAGGGCGGAAAGTTGTCAATTCCTGACCGAGTTCGAAATTTGCCGCACGAGCGAAGCGAGGGCGGCAATCGTACGAGGTCAGAATTGACATTTCCGCCCGAGTTGCACACGATATTTTTTGTCCAAATGCGCGATAAACAAGACGCATCCGTAACTTCAAAAATGAATATGCACTAATTATTAAATGTGTATGAAACATTTTTTTTGTCCTACATGCGCGATAAACTCGACTTTCCGTGCATGCATAGCGGGCGGAAAGTAAGCTTTTTCCGCCCGACTACCAACAGCGGGCGGAAAAACTACTTTTCCGCCCGCTTACTAACAGCGGGCGGAAAAACCACTTTTCCGCCCGCCTCCATGGCCTTAGCGGGCGGAAAAACGACTTTTCCGCCCGCTGCTTTAGCAGTATTAAATAAATACTACTAATTATTATATTATCACTTTCTATTACTTCAAATCAAAACGGAGTCAATTTTTAAGTAAAATTTATCAAAAATATTCGGACTCGCCTTAGGCGTAATAAAAATGTTTCATACACATTTAATAATTAGTGCATATTCATTTTTGAAGTTACGGATGCGTCTTGTTTATCGCGCATTTGGACAAAAAATATCGTGTGCACCTCGGGCGGAAATGTCAATTCTGACCTCGTACGATTGCCGCCCTCGCTTCGCTCGTGCGGCAAATTTCGAACTCGGTCAGGAATTGACAACTTTCCGCCCTTGCCACACAATATACTATATTACGCCTAAGGCGAGTCCGAATATTTTTGATAAATTTTACTTAAAAATTGACTCCGTTTTGATTTGAAGTAATAGAAAGTGATAATATAATAATTAGTAGTATTTATTTAATACTGCTAAAGCAGCGGGCGGAAAAGTAGTTTTTCCGCCCGCTGTTGGTAGTCGGACGGCAAAAGCTTACTTTCCGCCCGCTATGCATGCACGGAAAGTCGAGTTTATCGCGCATGTAGGACAAAAAATCTTTTACATTATGAGTTTTAAATAAGTATTTTTTACCAATTCTGCATTATAACAAGTTTTTACGAAAATCTTTGTCACATGTGTGGCTATTGCCGGAACTAGAATTATTTAAAAACATTAATTTTTACTATTTTTAAACCGAAAAACTGACAAAAAACGTTAATTTTTGAAAATCTTTGTTTAAATTGACAAAATTTTGTTATTTTTGCATGAAAATTAAAAATTCTAGTTTAGACGATAAGAACAGTCCTACCCTTAAGAAAAAAGAGGAATGTATAAACAAATAAATAATTCTTGTAAATTCAGGATACCCCAGCAATATCTAAACCGCCAAATGATATTTCTAGGAACTTCAAGGATATCCTTTAAATATTCCTATATTAACAGAAGTAAACCAAACTTTTAAGCACTATCGTGACTAGAATAACCCTATGTATAGGTTGTAAAGAATAACTCAGAAAATATGTGTATCACACCCATGAAAACTCAGAGATTAACGAGTCATAGGAGGCTTGCTGCCACCACTTTATGAAAAGCTTCCGTTTACGATGATAAAGGTTTAGCTTCATTTTCTTGATTATTAAACCCTTGAAGCTCGGTGAATTTTTAATCCCTCTATTCTCGGGGGTCCCATCCCATTGTCTTTTACATTAGAAGAAGCGTCTCTGCATGGAGCTTCGTCTTTCCGGGAGCACACAAGAATACCTATGCATAATTCTTGTACTCACATACAGACATTACCTTTAATAGTATATATGTATGTTCATGAGACATGGAAGCATGCGTACCATCTGTCGTCCCATGTGCTCCTTCAGCATTTGTTATACAATGCAATGATGCCGCGAGCGCAAAACCTTCCTGCGTTTTGTTCGCATGCAATTTTGACATTTTTCCTACTCTTCACTTACAGCGCAATAGCCTCGAATTGCTCTTACAAAGGGCCTCTCTCTGTTAATTCTTCGGGAAAACGGATGTGGCCAAGGGTTTGTGTCAATTCTACTTCTAGTAGGTTGGTTTCTTCACTTTTTAAACCATAAGTGTCATTTATTACATTTAGTGGCTTGTGATTAATTTCTCACTTAATAATTTAAAAATTTAAACGGATGTTCATTCCAATATTAATTTAAGACTTATTCAATCGTCATTAAAACTTCAATTACTCATGGCACAATATTGTCTCCTAAGGGAAGTATTATTTTATCGAAAATTTTCAAACTTTATTTTTTCACATTTTTTGCGAAAATTCAACGAAAATTGAGAGAGTTATAGTCGATTAAAGATAAAGTTTGATAAAAATTTTAATGATTTTTAGATACTTGAGTAACTTTTGCTAATTTTGCTTTCTCATGAGGAAGCTTTGCATTCGTGACGATTTTCAATTTGTCAAAAGAAGGTTATATGGACTCATTTTCATCTATAACATATGTATATTCAATTCTGAGCAAATGTCCAGATGTATGTGTGTTTGTGTGTATGTATGTGTGTGTATGTGTGTGTGTGTGTATGTCACAAAAATTGTGTACAAATTATCTCAAACAAATTTTGATGGATTGTCCTGAAATTTTGCAGGTTTATTGCAGTCATTAATACCTAAAATCTGACACAAGGATTTTTAAAAATATCTAAAAAAAATTTTTTATACAATTTTTTTAAAATTCAAAAATTTTTTTTTTTTGTATTTTTGGAAATTATTTTTTTATTTGTTAATATTTTCATTCATTATTCTCAAAATTACATTCCTGACAAGAAAACGAATCGACTGATGTATACAAAGTATATTTTTTATCAAAATTTATAAAATTAATAGATATTTTTCTTTATCACAAAAAATTCAAATTTTGTATTTTTTTATAATTTAATTTTATACATATGTTTAGATGGAGTTTGCTAAAATTTTGTAAGTGAATTACGTCACGAATTTATATTTTATATGTTGAGGAAGCTAAATGGTCATGAAACGAACAACTTGTTTCCCACATCAAACAGTAAAAAATGTTTGGGTTTTCAACTTTTCATTAATAGTCTATTTTTTATGAAAATTTTGATCCTTTGTAGTCTTTGAGTGGATTAAAAATGACAATTCTACACCAGATTTAGTAAACGAAATTACTTTTTTCATTTTTAGTATCCCTTCAACGTTTGCAGAAAAAATCCAAACAGCAAAATTAAGCTAAGCGCTAAAGTTACTAAAATCACTAATCAACGGTTTCTGGAGTCGATGCTTTCGAATCCAACGTCCCTTTTAAAAATTTCAAAATGGCGAATCCAATATGACGGACGAGTTTTTAACTTTAACGCTTGGCATAATTTTACTGTTTAAATTTTTGCAACAAATGTTGAAGGGATACTAAAAATGAAAAAAGTATTTTCGTTCACTAAATCTAGTGTAGAATTGTCATTTTAATATAATTGAGGACGACAAGGGCTCAAAATTTTCGTAATAAAATGGACTATTAATGAAAAATTTAAAACCCAAACATTTTTTTACTGTTTTGTGTGGGAAAAATTAGCATAAATTACTAACATAAGTTTAGAAAAAAATCGCATTTTTAAATTTTTATAATCCTTTGAAAAAACTATTGCCATCTCTTACGTACACACCTTGTTATGTTTTATAATAATTTAATTAAAACCTACAAAATTATTATATGTAAGTAAATAATTATATGTAAAAATGTCAGGTTGTTCGTTACACAATTAGAACTTGACTGTCGCCAAAACCTGTTATACTTAAAGTTAGCAGAGGTTTTCTACAGTTTCTCTCTCACCTGTAAAGAAAACCTTTTCGACGGGGCGGTCCACTCTATAGACACAAATTTAGTATTAAGTTGATGTGTATGTAAAATTGTTTGTATAATGAAAAATTCTTCGATGTAAAAACACTTCTATAGCAAGTAAATGATTAAGACTGTTATACAAACAAATACATTAAAAAATATGTAATGGCATTTATTGTATGATAGTGGAAGTAATTAATTATTAATTGTTCCAAAGATAGTAATGGAGAAATAGTTTTGACACCTTTTTGTTTATTTTTACGCTTTAGTTTAGGTCACACTTAACCCCTTTGTTGACGTAATGCCGCTGAAATGATTAAAAGAATAAGTAATTTTATAATTATTGCAATATTATTACATTTTTGTTGTTAAATTATTTATACTTATTTATATTAAACATTGAAAAATGGTTTTCTCTAACCCAATGGGAAAAAAACCATTGGCGCATTAATGGCCCAATAATGGGAGCCAGTCATGCCATTAATGGCACCCATTAATGGACCAACAGTGGTAAAGAAATGGGCTGACTACGTCGTTGCCAATAATTGGCAGCCATCATTGGCACATTAATGGCTGCCAATGAAACGCCAATAATAAAAATTTTTTAAATTAACAAAAATTATTTATTAAAATTATAATTATTTAATTATAAAAATTAAAAATTGTTTATTAATTTTTTTTTAATTATTACATTTGTAATAGAAAAAAGTCATCACAGTAATTAGTGAGATCTTTTCTCTTTAAAAAAAATTGCCTCACATCCTGTGCAAAAATAGGAGAGGCAGGGGGCAGAATTATTATATTCTACGAATGGACCTGAGGAGTTCAGCCTTTATATACACGGGCTGGAGTAACTTCGATGCGAGTAGAACTGATGTTTGCTCGCCCTATGCGGCACGGTTGGAACTAACTTCCAAGTACAACGCGCACACGTGTTCACGCATGCGGGAAGATTTGAATAATTTTTAATTATTTGCCTATTAATTCCAAATCTATTCTATTCTAATAAAATAAATAATAAAATAAATAATAAAATAAAAAGTATAAATAAAATAAATAATAAATTAATAATATCTACTATTTTGAATTGTCTTATAAAATTAAACAAAATTTCATTTCTTTTCAAGTATTTCTATAATCCAAAAGAAAAAAAAATGCTGAGTATTCTTTGAAAATAATATTCAAACTTGTATATTTATAAAAATCTATTATTATTCATAAATTGTGATTTATAAATAGAAATAATGTCCACTTTTTATTTATTAAAAATAATTTATAATAAATAATATTTTCAAATTTGAAATTTAATAAATTTGTCAATTTCTTAATTTATTAAATTAGCCAATTTTTTCAATTTTGAAATTCATTCAATTTTTTTTTACTCAAAACGAAAATTCAACAAATATCGTATAATTTAATACTATTAAAAATATTTTGACAAATAAACAATGAAAGTAATTGACAAATTTCTAAAAACAGTGATATTTTATAAATACCTATGCGAAATTTATTGAATTTTCTTTAAGTAAAAAAAATTTAATGAATTTCAAAATTGACTAATATCTATTGTTTTAATTATCTTATAAAATAAAATTTATTTTCTTTCCAAATATTTCTTTTACTAAAATCAAGAAGCAAAGAAAAATGTTGAATATTCTTTTAATATATTCAAATTTTAATTAAAAAAAATTATTATTAATAAATTATGATTATTAAGTAGAAATTATGTTAATATTAACAGAAGAAATTAAACTTTTCAAATTGTAAAATTTTTGGAAATAATACTTTTTTGACAATTTTGTTGGAAAATGTAATTTTGATATTTATTAAATTAGTAAATTTTCAAATTCATTAAATTTTTTTTATTCAAAATGAAAATTCAACAAATTTTCCATAAAATTGATAAAATATCGCTGTTTTTCGAAATTTGTCAATAATGTTCATTCTTTATTTGTCAAAATGTTTTTATTAGTATTAAATTATACGATATTTGTTGAATTTTCGTTTTGAGTAAAAAAAATTGAATGAATTTCAAAATTGTCTAATTTAATAAATTTCAAAATTTAAGAAATTGACAAATTCATTAAATTTCAAATTTGAAAATATTATTAAATTTAAAATTAATTTTAAAATTAAAAAAGTTATCAAATTCTTTTATTAAAAAAAATTCCAATTATTTTTTAGAATGTGAGTTAAAAAAATAAATTGTAAAACTATTTTTTAATTTCGATTTTTAACAAAATTCTATCTATTATTTTTAATAAATAAAAAGTGGACAATATTTCTATTTATAAATCACAATTTACGAATAATAATAGATTTCTATAAATATACAAGTTTGAATATTATTTTCAAAGAATACTCAGCATTTTTTTTTCTTTTGGGTTATAGAAATACTTGAAAAGAAATGAAATTTTTTTTATTTTATAAGACAATTCAAAATAATAGATATTATTAATTTATTATTTATTTTATTTATACTTTTTATTTTATTATTTATTTTATTAGAATAGAATAGATTTGGAATTAATAGGCAAATAATTGAAAATTATTCAAATCTTCCCGCATGCGTGAACACGTGTGCGCGTTGTGCTTGGAAGTTAGTTCCAACCGTGCCGCATAGGGCGAGCAAACATCAGTTCTTCTCGCATCGAAGTTACTCCAGCCCGTGTATATAAAGGCTGAACTCCTCAGGTCCATTCGTAGAATATAATAATTCTGCCCCCTGCCTCTCCTATTTTTGCACAGGATGTGAGGCAATTTTTTTGAAAGAGAAAAGATCTCACTAATTACTGTGATAACTTTTTTCTATTACAAATGTAATAATTAAAAAAAATTAATAAACAATTTTTAATTTTTATAATTAAATAATTATAATTTTAATAAATAATTTTTGTTAATTTAAAAAATTTTTATTATTGGCGTTTCATTAGCAGCCATTAATGTGCCAATGATGGCTGCCAATTATTGGCAACGACGTAGTTAGCCCATTACTTTACCACTATTGGTCCATTAATGGGTGCCAATAATATACCAATAGAAAATCAATGGCTCCCAATATTGGGCCATTAATACGTCAATGGTGACTCTTGGCAGTTTCCCATTGGGAATTAATAAAAAAGTAATTACAGATAACATATTAAAATAAAAAAAGCTAACTAGATTTTAAAAATTATTCATTGGTAAATTATATTTTTGTTTTTAAATATTAGAAATATTAATTACTATAATTTGTCATCGATAATCCAATAAAATTGATTTATTGAAAATTATTTATTTAATGCCAGAATATTTTTTCTAATTTGGAGCATAACTGAACAAGTATAAAAATAATTTTTAAAAAAGAATAAAAAATAAGATAACTTAATATAAATAAATTTTGTTTTTGTAAGCCCGCTTATACAAGAAATAAATAAAGTAAATATAATTTTATATTAAAGAAAACTATTAATATAAAATGCTGAGAAACATTTCTTGTATTGAATTTAATATGAATCATTAAATTAAATGCAGAGAAGAAATGAAATTAGAATTTATAATTCGAATGAATAATTAATGAATTTTTTGTAATCTTTTTGATTCTATAACTTTAAATAAAACATAATTGGTTTAATGGTTTGACCACAATTTCATTATTTTTGAAGAATAGCGAAAGTTGGAAAGTTTTAGGTGGTCGGCTGGAATTTATTTCAGAATGTAAAAAATATGAGCTTTCCTTAAGAACAGCTCATTTGATAAATTATTATTATTATATATTGTTCTTTAACCTCTTGATAGTCTATGGGGAACATAATTATACAGTCCATTTAAAGTCGTGCCACTACGAAAATAAAATAATAAATCTAATTCGATTTTAAGTATTCTAAGGTATTCTAAGGATTTTGAGGTCGCTGATCCGCCAATATGGCGGAATTTTTCAAATTTTTATGGGTGTTGCACAACTCCCCACCTGTTTTTAAATAGTCAAAAAACAGTGTTTTTGAAAAACAAGCAAAATTTTTAGTGCGTTTTGAATTATAATAAATTAATAATGCCAAAAGATATGTTAGTAAATGTACTAAAAGTTCTATATAATAGAATTCCAACAAAAATTCTTTATAGTATTTTTGTTCCGAGAACAAAACCTGCTATACAACTCCCCACTCTCCCCTAATTTTAACAAATATTAAATTCATTTTCACAGTTTTTTGAGGAAATTCAGTTCATATCTAGGAATAAAATAAAAATTAAGTTAATTTAAAAATTAACTATATTAATTTGAATGTTCTTTCATTCTTTCATTCACTTTTTTTGTCCCTCACACTCTGAAGTTGTCTTTTGTTTATACTTTTGTCTTTTGTTAACTTTAGATAAAAAATAGAAATCATCAGAACTTTTTTTACTTCTTTTAATTAAGAAAAACATTAATTAATTAATTAATTAATTAATTAAAAAACCTTTTTTAAATTAAACAACTTATAAAAGTATTGTTTATAAAACATGAAGATATCAATTGCTCCGAGTCGAAGACTCGGAGTGATCGATTTCTTCATGTTTTCTAATAAATTAAAGATGACCGAGAGATAAAATCATATTATTTCACATTATAAGAATATTGTTACTGTAACTTCATCAAAATTATTTTTATCATTTAAATTAAATTATTCTTTTCTAGAATTTTAAATCATTTTTTATGAAAATAATAATTGAATTCTTTGAAAAATTTTATTATTTATGAAATTAATAAAATTCCCCCGTGCAGAAAAATGGTGAGGGCCCCCGGCGAGGCCCTCGTGAATTGCCCTCTTGCCTTATGGAATCCGTAGGGGCAATCCACGCGGAGCCCTCGAAGGCGTGACATGCTTTCCCTCATGGGTGCCCTCGAGGAAAATCCTCATGGATTCCATATGGATTTTCCACGCGGTGCACAGTGGCGAAAAATGTACATTTTCGTTCCAAATCACTCTGCAAGTCACAATTTTTGACCAAAATGACTTTTCTTTTTTTCTAAATCTTCGTAGCTAAATTCTCTATCGATCTCTCAAGCCCGATTTTTGAATTTTTGTTTTTAAACAATTTTTTAATAACAATAAGTATTAAACAAATCATACAATTTTAAAAGATATTTTTTTTAGCTTCATTAATTAAAAAAAATTTTTAAAAAACCTATTGAAATAAAGTTTGAGTGTTTCTGATGTAGAAAAAAAGTATAACAATTTATTAAATTGTTTAAACAATTAATTGTTGTTAATTTTTTCATTAACTGTATTTAGGGCTAGAAATTTCTAGTTTTTTCACAATTGTACAATATTTCATAAGTAAAACATCTACTAATGATAAAAAATAAAAAATAAATTAATTAAACATTGTTTAAACAATTAATTGTTGTTATTTTGTTCATAAACTGTATTTAGAGCTAGAAATTTCTAGTGTTTTTACAATTGTGCAATTTTTCATAAGTAAAACATCTACTAATGATAAAAAATAAAAAATAAATTAATTAAACATTAATTAAACAATTAATTGTTGTTATTTTGTTCATAAACTGTATATAGGGTTAACAATTTCTAGTTTTTTTCACAATTGTGCAATTTTTCATAACTAAAACATCTACTAATGATAAAAAATAGAAAATTAATTAATTGAACATTGTTAAAACAATTAATTGTTGTTATTTTGTTCATAAACTGTACTTAGGGCTAGAAATTTCTAAATTTTTTCTGTATTATTCTTTTTTTGTAACAAAAACATTCAAGTATAAAAAAACTAAAAGTTAATTATTTTAATATTTGTTTAAACAAATTATTTTTTTAATTTTCCATTTTATTGTACTTAAAACTGGAAATTCTTTAATTTTCTTAATTATGTAATTTCTTATAAATTAAACACTTAAGTAGATTAAGTTTATTTTAAACATTCTTATATGCAAAAGAACTAAAAGTTTACTTATGAAAAATTGTACAATTGTAAAAAAAACTAGAAATTGTTAGCCCTATATACAGTTTATGGACAAAATAGCAACAATTAATTGTTTAAACAATGTTTAATTAATTTATTTTTAATTTTTTATCATTAGTAGATGTGTTACTTATGAAAAATTGTACAATTGTGAAAAAACTAGAAGTTTCTAGCCCTAAATACAGTTAATGAAAGAATTGACAACAATTAATTGTTTAAACAATGTTTAATTAATTTATTTTTTATTTTTTATCATTAGTAGATGTTTTACTTATGAAAAATTGCACAATTGTAAAAAAACTAGAAATTTTTAGCCCTAAATACAGTTTATGAACAAAATAACAACAATTAATTGTTTAAACAATGTTTAATTAATTTATTTTTTATTTTTTATCATTAGCAGATGTTTTACTTATGAAAAATTGCACAATTGTGAAAAAAACTAGAAATTGTTAGCCCTATATACAGTTTATGGACAAAATATCAACAATTAATTGTTTAAACAATGTTTAATTAATTTATTTTTTATCATTAGTAGATGTGTTACTTATGAAAAATTGTACAATTGTGAAAAAATCTAGAAAGTTCTAGCCCTAAATACAGTTAATGAAAAAATTATCAACAATTAATTGTTTAAACAATTTAATAAATTGTTATACTTTTTTTCTACATCAGAAACACTCAAAATTTATTTTAATAGGTTTTTTGATAAATTTTTTTAATTAATTAAGCTGAAAAAAAATATTTTTTAAAATTTTATGATTTTTTTAATACTTATTGTTATTAAAAAATTGTTTAAAAACAAAAATTCAAAAATCGGGCTCGAGAGATCGATAGAGAATTTATCTATGAAGATTCAGAAAAAAAGAAAAGTCATTTTGGTAAAAAATTGTGATTTACAGAGTGATTTGGAACGAAAAAGTACATTTTTCGCCACTGTGCGACCTACTGACTACCAGACAACACTCTTACCACTATGCTACGGGACCTACTTGAAAAATATTGCTTTATAGTAGGTGACTTGCTGACTTGCTTTTGATGATTCAATAAATTATTTATTGACACTAATACACCATGACAAATAATTAAATAGTTTAATAATAATAATAATAATAACAATATTAACAAGTTGTAAATCCAGATGTTCATTACATGAACATTTTGCTTCCTCTTTACGATCAGCAAAAAAAATTTGCTTCCTCGTGAAAGAAGCATTAACGATAAATATATTTCATTTTTAAATCATTTTTAATACAATTTAACATTTATAAAATAAAGTTCATTCGTCTTAATAGAAAGAATTAAATTTTCTTATACAGTAATATGAATCTAAATAAACAAACAAATTTTTAGTTAAAAAGTGAATTTTTCAACTTTAATTGTAATTAATTCTATACTTTTCAATAGAATATATACTTTATGTACATTAATCGATTCGTCTTGATGCAAAGAATAATATTTTTGATTTATTTTTTAATAAATAATAACATTCTATTGTACAGCAACATGATTTTTAAGAAAAAATGAATTTTTATTAAAAGTGCAAGTTTTTCGTCTATAATTGGTTTTAATTCTATAAATTTAAGTAAAACATATACTTTATATATACCAATCGATCCGTCTTGGTGTAATGAATAAGATTTTAGAAATAAATGAGTAAGATTTTCTTACACAGCAACATAATTTTGCGGAAAGAACTCATTTTTTTGATAAAAATGCGATTTTTTCAGCTTTAATTGTGATTAACTCTATAAATTCTCATACAATTTATACTTCTTATATACCAATCGATTCGTCTTAATGCAAAGAATAAGATTTTATTATATATTAACTTCAATAAACAACTTAAAAAAATTTTTTTGAAGAAAAAATTTTTAGAAAAAAGTCAAAAAAAAATTTTTTTTTGAGAATTTTTTAAAGTCTATCAATACATTTCGAGATATTTTTATGATAAATATACCTGGTAAATTTTAACCAAATTCGTTAAAACTTCTTCGAGTTATCGTGTTCACAAAAATCGGGATCCACACACACACACACACACACACATACATACATACGGACAATTGTTCAGGGTCTTATATAACATAGTCCCATATAGAAGAAAATTTGTTAAAAGGATTTTTAAAAATTTTGTAAATTAAACGACTACAAAGCTTCCTCACGAGGAAGCAATAATATAAAAATAGACCATAAATATTCATAAATTATGTCATATTTTTATAATTTCAAAAAAAAAAATGTCAAAACATTTGTGTTAAAAAGCGTTTTTCATAGTTTAAAATCATTATAAACATTAATTTTTTATGTAAAAAAAAGTTTTTTTTGGACTTAGAAATTTTTGGTATAATCAATGATGTGGGCGATCCATACGGGCCCCTCGCGTGGGCCCTCAAGGATTTGCCCTCATGTGAGTTTTATATTTTTTAAAAAGTAACATTAAATATTTGTTAAAAACATGTTTTTCATTGTTTAAAATGATTGTAAACAATAATTTTTTGTTGTAAAAAATATTCGTTGTTTGGACTTAGAAAAATTGTTGAGCAGGGCATTCATAATGGCTAAGAGCAGGGGCCTTGCTGGTGCTCTCGTAAATTTCCATAACTTTGTGATAGGATTTCTGGAAAATTGTCGCTTAATGTTTATTTCAGGTGCTTTGAAATGTAATTTAATGCATTCTGAACTAAAGTTTTTCAATAAAAATTTTTTTTTTGAAACTTAGATAAATTTTTGAGCAGGGCAACCATAAGGGCAAAGAACCATAAGGGCTGAAAACGAATAAGAAGTCAAATTTCAAACGTTCAAAATACCGAATCCAATATGGCGGTCAAAATTTTAGAGAATGATTAGATTAGTTTAAAATTCTATACGTTCTATAGCTATTGAAAATATTTTTATGTTGTTCGACTCAAACCACGAGAAGGTAAATGTACAGTGAGTAATCTTCTTTTCTTTGTATTTTTTTGTATTAACAATAAATTTAATATTTTGATAAATGCATTGTCTTTCTTTTGGTTTTTGCAGTGGGTTGTCATTTGTTTTACAGCAACATTAAATTTCATTTCCTCTAGAAACTATATAATTTCTTACTTAATTCATTTAGCTGAATGCATTGTCTATCAATGCACGAGGAGGTACGTTTACCTCCTCGTGGTTTTAGTCGGACAACATAAAAATAAGTTCAATAACTAAAAAACATAAAATTTTAAACCATTCTAATCATTCTCTAAAATTAAGACCGACATTTAATGTTCGGTATTTTGAACGTTTGTAATTTGACTATATATTCGTTTTCAGCGACCCTAAACACCTCCGAGTAAAAAGATCCATGAAAATCCGATAAGTTTTGAAAAAAATAACCGCCATATTAGATCCACCATTTTGAATTTTTAAAATCTGACTTCAGATCCGTAATTAGCGACCCCAAAAACCCCCGAGTAGCAATTTTTAAATAAATCTGATCAATTTAAAAAATATCGACCGCCATATTGGATCCGCCATTTTGATTTTTGAAATGTGAGTTCATATTCGTAATCAGCGACCAAAAAAACATTCAGGTACAACTTTTTGAATAGATAAAAGGAGAATTAAAAAAAGCGTGCACAGGGTGTCAATTTTGTAAAAAAAAATTCTTTTGTCGCCATTTTGGATTTGCCATCTTGAAATTTTGAAATGTATGGTCCATCACTTTGAAGCTTGGATATTGTGGACGCGATATTTTATGGTGAAGAATTTTTATAATTACTGGTTATATGAAAAAAAATCATTTTTGAATCAATAATGTCAAAAATTTGCATTTTTTTCCAAATAAGTGGCCATAACTTTCTGGAATTTTTGTTTTTTGCAATTTTTGTGACAGATTCTGAAAGAGCAATAAAAAATATGTAAGAAAATGTTATTCAGAAAATTTTCTACATGCCTAATAACAAAAATAATTTACGTTAAAAATGATTGAAAAAAAGCGTCCGACCCGGCGTTAAAAGGTTAAGGGGGGGGGGGGTAAGGTCTAAACGGTAAAAAAGCATGTTTTTAAGAATTTTTTTAGCGATACGCAGAAAGTTCATTTATTTTATCGCTTTGCATATAATATTGCAACATTTGAACAATATTTTTTAAAATTTTAATTAAAAAATATTAAGAATTGAGAGAGATGAGATTTTCCTCAGGCCCCTAAAAAAATTGATTTACGGTGTACATAGAATCATCTAAAACAAAAAAATCAAAGTGCATTTGTTAAAGAAGATGGTTTTTTTCGCCAGCATTAGCTGGGACGAATTTTTTTGATTTTTTGTAGCACTTGAAAGCCAAAAAGTCGATTTTCGCTATAAAAAATCGATTAATTTGTTAAATTGTAAAATTGGTAATTCAAAAAAAGCTACCAGCTTTACCTCAACAAACATCTTCTTTAACAAATGTACTTGGATTTTTTTGTTTTTGATGATTCTGTTGCGAATTAGAGCGTACTCCGCAAATCAATTTTTTTGGAGTCGCCTGAGGAAAATCTCATTATCTCGATCAATTCTTAATATTTTTTAATTAAAATTTAGAGAAATATTGTTTAAATGTTGCAATATTATATGCAGAGCGATAAAATAAATTAACTTTCTGCGAATCACTAAAAAAATTCTTAAAAACATGCTTTTTTACCGTTTAGACCTTACCCCCCCTTAAAAAAGAAAGGGTGATGGAGCAATTCTAATATTGCTTCTGAGTTGTTGGAAAAGAAGGACATAAGTTTATTATTTAGCTTTAAAAACAATCTGTTATATTATTTTTTTACTTTAAACTTTGAATTTTTACATTTAAGGGTAGTTTTTGATTTAAGAAAAGAGGTTGATGTTTTAATTCTGACAATTGTTTCTGAGTTGTTATAACATTAGTACATGAATTTATTAATTAAGGAAGATTTTGACAATTTCAGCAATTAGTGACATCTATTAGACGTCAATTGAACTCTTTGGTTTAGAGTCAGGTGTTATTCTTAAGATAATTATTCCGATATGGTTGTCGGTAAATAATTATATTTTTTGAATTTAATTTTTGATCTGAAAAAATAAGCTGCGTGAACGACTGCACTGTGCATCTATGAGGACTCGAACCCCAGTTAATAGCTGCCTTTCGCGGGACTAACGCCTACCAATGCACTATGGGCTTGATCTGAGATTATAAGAAACGTGAACGTCCAGGCTGTGTTGGCATGGTGCATTGGTAGGCGTTAGTCCCGCGAAAGGCAGCTATTAACTGGGGTTCGAGTCCTCACAGATGCACAGTGCAGTCGTTCACGCAGCTTATTTTTTCAGATCAAAAATTAAATTCAAAAATATAATTATTTACCGACAACCATATCGGAATAATTATCTTAAGAATAACACCTGACTCTAAACCAAAGAGTTCAATTGACGTCTAATAGATGTCACTAATTGCTGATATAGTCAAAATCTTTCTTAATTAATATAATTAAATGTTTGCGCAGAATTTCAATAAAATTTTTTATAATTAAATTCTTTTAACAATTTTTTGTAGATATTATAAAAATCATTGAATAGAGGAAAATTTTTGAAAATAATTAAAATTTTTGCCGAGAATTTTTTCAAAATTTTCTTAAATAATTGAATTGATTCGAAGAATTTTATCGAACTTTTTTAAAATAAATAAATTTTTGCAACGAATTTTATTAAAATTTAAAAAAATAATTGAATTTTTATGAAGAAATTTTATTAATTCTTTTGTTAAATAATTGAATTATTGCGAAAAAATTTATAAAACATTTGCAAATGAGTGAATTCTTGCAAGGAATTTTATTGAAAAATTTGATAATAATTGAATTTCTTCGAAGAATTTTATTGTTTCTTGTCGATCATCGTTTTGTTTTTCCTGGTCAGAAGTTGTTTCTTGTCGATCATCGTTTTGTTTTTCCTGGTCAGAAGTTGTTTCTCGTCAATCATCGTCTTCTTTTCCTGTTCAGAATTTGTTTCTCGTCGATCATCGTCTTGTTTTTTCTTAAATAATTTAATCAATTTTTCAAACTTATTATTATTATTATTATTATTATTATTATTATTATTATTATTATTATTATTATTAATATTATTATTATTATTATTATTATTATTACTATTATTATTATTATTATTATTATTATTAATTAAATATTGAAAATAAAATTACCTTAAGTGAACTCAAATTTCCAGTTTCTGCATTTTTGTCTGTACTTAATTTTACAAGATCGCCGTCTTTCGCTACAATACAATCTATTATTATATTGAAAGGTCATCACATAAATCATCAAATTGTAATTCTTGAATTTAAGCAACAATATTTTCGGCAGAAAATGAAACTATACCCTCTTTTTTTTGCTTAGGGACTTTTGGGAAATCTGCCTACAGATACCTTGGATTCCGCATTCCAAGGTCATGTGGGGTTGGTATGATAAAACAAAAGGAAATATTAAAAAAAAGATAAATAAATAAATGTTATAATAAATTTAATAAACTGGCGACCTACTACCAGCCCGACCCACTAAAATCCGTAACCGTTCTTTTGGAGCCCTTTACCCTCCCTCGAAACTGTCGTAAGACTTTAGCCTTCAAGGGTGGCGTTCCAACTCTATCGCTGCTGCGACTTTGTTCTTTGTCGGCGGTTCTTCTGCGTCAATAGTTAAAAAAGCGATAAAAACTATTTTAAAGTCTAAGCGAAATTCACAGCACAACAATAATAAAAAAACAAATTTTTAAGAAGTGTTAAAAGTCAAAAGATAAAATTGCAAACGGATATAAAAAAGAAAAAAAAAGTAAACAAGTATATAATTTTGAGAAGATAAAACTGTACAAAAATGAATAAAAAACACAAAACAAATTAAAAAATGTATAAGGACAAATAAATCACAAAATAAATTAATAAAAAAAAACAAACAAACAAATTAACAGCTGTTTAAATTAGGCTTTTTGGCGGCCGTCGAGATCCTTCCTCGACATAACCGAGATTATGAAGTTCTCGACTTGCCGCCGATTCTCTTCTAAATGGGTCATCAGCGATACCATGTTCTCCGGTGTAACTTGAATGTTTAAACCTTCGAACAAAGCCCGCCTCTCCAAGTCCTACTTTCTGCATGAGAAGAGGGTGTGCTCCGCGTTGTCCTCAGGGAACTGGGAATATGCACACACCTCGTTCTCGCGTAATTTAAAGCGACACAGGTACGAGTTAAAACACCCGTGACCTGTGAGCGCCTAAGTTAAATAATATGAAACCTGACCGTGTTTCCTATTTATCTAGGTGGCGAGTGCCGGGATAAGGCGATAAGTCCATCGACCTTTTTCCTCACCATCCCATCTTTCTTGCCATCTTTTTATGAGCCTGTGCCTCGCTTCTTTGCGGATCAGGCCCTTGCTTGGTCTTAATTCCGCATCCAAGGAACTGCTTTCTTTAGAAAAGAGAAACATTTCTTCCCCTTTCCCTCGCCAAAAGATCTGCTGGCGGGACACTTGCAATGACCTGCACAGCACTCGTAGATACCGTCTTATATGCAGAGATGATACGCGTTGTTATCGATCTCTGCGCCGACAGTACCTTTTCACAGATAGTAACACATCTTTTACTCCTTAGGGATGGGGCCTACGCTGGTGCTGCATAGAGCATTTTAGCGTGAGCGACACTCGCCACCAGTCTTCTTTTTTGTTCACGGGGTCCGCCAACATTTGGCATTAGCCGTGAAAGATTAGCCGCAAACTCGATCGCCTTATTTGACGCCGTCGCCATGTGGTGGTGGAAGTTTAACCTTTCTTTCAACTTCACACCAAGATATTTAATTTGCTTACTCCACTTGAACTCGAATCCGTCTATCACGATTCGTGGAAGCTCATAACCACGTCTGTCTGTGACCAGCAGTGCCTCGGTCTTTTCCAGGGCCATTTCAAGACCTCTGGTGTATCCAGCCAGCTTTTTGCTAGTCGCAGACATTCGTTCAACAATGTCCCAAGAGCCTCCTCACTTTCGGCAGTGCACACGAACAACGCGTTGTCTGCAAAGCCGATGATAACCGCACCTTCGGGCAGATCCATTTGCAGAAAATCATCGTAAGATACATTCCATACAAATAGGCCCACCGTCGAGCCTTGAGCAGCCCCACGCTGCATCTCTTCCCTGAGAGTGCAAGTGTCTTCCTCATATATAACCCACCTGTCGCTAAGATAATTATCCATTATCCACAACAAGTAGGGTGGCATGTTCTTCTTTTTCATCGACTCGATGAGATCTTTCCATCTTGCGGAATTAAATGCGTTGTGTTTGTCAATTGCTACCAACGCGCAGAAGCTCTTTTTTTCCAGGTCCCAATTTGTTTTTTCCTGCTTTGGCTATGTCCACAACTGCCTGGATGGCATCAACTGTGGACTTGCCTTTACGAAAACCAAATTGGTGATCGGATAGACGATTCTCTTCGGTCAAGTGGCTTTGCATTCTCTGCAGAACCATATCCTCTAGAAGTTTACTTATCCTATCTAGCAGGCATATAGGCCTGTACGATGAAACCTTATCTAGAGGTTTTTTACCTTTCCTCAGGAGGACTAACCTCTGTCGCTTCCAGTCGCGGAAGAACTCTTCTCTCTCAAAGCAAAGATTGAAGCATCGAAGCAAAATCTGGGGTGAAGTGTCGATTACCAACTTTAGGATCTCGTTACTTATCCCATCGATTCCAGGCGCCTTGCCTGTTTTCAATCTTTTGCCTCCTTTTTGCAGTTCACTAAATGTGAAGAGTTCTTCCTCTTTGACTTTGCAAGAACTCCAGTCCCTTCTAAGGTATGGTCCTGCAGGAGGAAACAAAGAACTTATTATCTTTCTGGCCCAATCGTGATTGTCTAGGCCGGGGTCTTTTGCCTCGTCACTTATTTCTTAGTCACGATTTTAAAAGCCAGACCCCATGGGTCCTTATCGACTTCTTGATTAGGTCCTTCCAGCTACGGCGTCGCGACTTGCGGATCTCTTTTTTGAGGTTATTTTTTGCCTCCTTGAAAGCCTCTTTCAGCAAAGGATCCCCCTTAGATCGGGTGTATGTTCTTCTTGCTTTGAGTCATTCCTTTCTCATGGAGGCCAGCTTCTCTGACCACCAGTGCAAGGATTTTTTCCTTGGAAAGGCGCCTTTGCGACGTGGCATCGACGCATTGCAAGCGGTGACGGTTATATCCTGCACCGCTCGCACCTCTCCATTTAGACTTTTCGGCCTCCTCACTCAACCAGAATCCTCAATTAAGATAGATTCTTCTAGGGACCGGCTGAACTTCTCCTTGTCGAGTTTCTTAATGCTCCACGAGAATATTTTGCGACTAGGAGCTTCTTGTCTTTTTCCTCCTCGTGTGTCTTCCAATAAGACTGAGAACTCAATGTACTGGTTGTCACTTGCTGTATATTCCTCAGAGACCTGCCAGTCGCATATGCGGCTAAATATATTAGACGATGCGATCGTTAGATCTATATAATCGATCCGATCGCACCTCGTCTACATGTCTGGGTTTTTCCTTGGTTTACAACTAATAAATCGTTCTTGGAGATTATTTCTCCAATCAGAATTCCTCTCTTGTCGAGCCTCGTCTCACCCCATTCTAGCGATTTTGCATTAAAATCGCCAGTAATGATGACATCCAGCTTGGATTCTATGAGGCTCGATTCTAGGTCCTCTATATTGGCTTCGAAGGTGGTCAGTGGGTCGTTGGGTGAGAAGTAGCAGCTGTACATACGTATATTAGCCACCTCTATCCACACAAACTCGCTGCTTGTCTCCAAGAACTTGTCAACCCGCAATTCTGGGTTGCACAGCTTGATGGCGGCTCTCTTCGCCTTATCCTGATACCAAGGTGCGAGGTCGCTTCCTTGATGCTGCTCACTGCAGAACAGGATATCGACTTCATTTTCCCTTGCTGTTTGCATCAGGAGCACCTGTGCATCCTTACTTGTATGCAGGTTGACTTGAAAGAGCTTTATGGATTTGCCCTTTTAAGTTTCTCCAGTTCCTCCTTGTAAACCAGTCAGAAAATTCTTTAAGGGATATGGTTGACTTCCGTTTTTCCTAAATCTGTACACGTAATGCACTTTGGCTTGTCGCTAGTACAACTCTTGGCGAAATGTCCCGCTTCGCCGCATCTCCGACAGTATTTGTTCTGTCGGTTTCCTCTGGCTTTACCGAAGTTGTTGCCAGTTTTATAAGATCATAGTAGGTCTCTGGATTCCGGGCCGAAATTTTTATTGCCTCCGTGGTTCTAATTTTTGGGGGGGCGCTTCTGAAGTCTCTCCCTCTCTTCTGCTTTCTTTAAGGCCTTTCTCTTGAAAGGCCTTCTCTTTTCCTATTGGAGACGGTTTCGAAGTCTTTTTCGTTTTCAGGCTTATTTTCCACAGTTGCCTCCGAATAAGAAGCAACCCTGGCCGAAGCAGCCTTACTCACCTCCGTCTTCATAGCAGTAGGGTTTGCCTTGGTCTTATGCTCTTAACCCTCTTACCCTTGGGAGTGGTCACAGTAGAATCAGTCTCCGGACCTTCATACTCTCTAGGGCGCTTCCTTGGGTCGATGGACTTGCTCTCGCTGGATGTGGCGTGCGACATCGATCTAGGAGTTTCAGGATTCGACCTTGGTTTCCTTGGGCTAATGAAGGGCCTAGGTATAAAACGCAGGTTACTGCGAAGCACCTCGTGCACCTTCCCCAAAGCCACCATTCCATCCTGAACATCCTTGCTAATGTTTCTTTGTTTCTTGCAAGCACGCCACATGCTTTCAAGTTTTTTAGGGATCAGATCGACCTGCTCTAAAACATTATTTTCGAATCTGCTAAGTCCCTTATCCTCGAAATTTTTGCTTTGGCTCCTTCCAAAATCCTTGGAGCCGTCTGCACCGACTATCGGGGCTTGCACCCGATCAGAATCGGTGGTGGGATTACCCTCTTGCGAGGTACCCACTTGGAGTATATTTTTGTCGTTTTTGTCCATTTCATTAGTCTTTATTTCTGTGTCCCGTGTCGAGAGACAATCGGGCCTTAACAGGGTACTACCATTTGGCCAGGATGGGCCCTGAACCGCCTCAGTTAGTTACATAGACGTTATAGCATTGCCAGAGCATTGATGCGACGTCTATTATATCCAAGGGCACGTGAACATGTACTATTACGTACTATTAAGACTAAAAAATCTAACAAGTTTAGAAATTATATTATTATATGTACAAACAAAAATTAACAATTACCAAAGTTGTTTCTCGTCAATCATCGTCTTCTTTTCCTGTTCAGAATTTGTTTCTCGTCGATCATCGTCTTGTTTTTTCTGAAATAATTTAATCAATTTTTAAAACTTATTATTATTATTATTATTATTATTTTTTTTTTTTCGCTAAGGGACTTTTGGGAAATATGCATACAGATACCTTGGACTCCGCATTCCAAGGTTATGTGGGGTTGGTATAATAAAAAAAGAAAAAAGAAAAGGAAAGATAAAATAAGTAAAATAATAAATTTAATAAACTGGCGACCTACTGCCAGCCCCGACCCACTAAAACCCGTAACCCTTCTTTTAGAGCCCTTTATCCACCCTCGGAACTGTCGCAAGACTTTAGCCTTCCAGGGTGGCGCTCCGACTCTGTCGCTCATGCGACTTTGTTCTTTCTCTGCGGTTCTTCTGCGTCAATAGTTAAAATTAAAAACTATTTTAATGTCAAAGAATAAAGGAACAAATGTTTAAAAAATATTAAAAAGATTAAAAGGTTAAAAGAAAAAATTGTAAACGGACATAAAAACAACAATTAATATATTAAACACAATTATAAAAAACATAAATATAAAGGTCAGAAAATCAAATTGTAAAAGACGAGTTAAATAAAAACACAAACAAATGAAATAGAAGAATAAATAAACAAATGTACAAAAGTCAGAAGAATAAAAATGTAAAAAGGACAGTATAAAAACTACAAAAATAATTAAAGTAAATAATTAAAGTAAACACCTTATTGCCAAACTCTACAGTGCACAAAAAGCAGCTTGCGTTCTTATGCAGTTGGAGAAGCTGTGACCGGCCTCACCGCACTTAAAGCACGCAGCCGATCTGTCCTCCTTCTGGCATTTGGCTCCAATATGGCCGTATCCCAGGCATCGATGACACCGGAAGACCTTTACTCTTCTTTTGATTGGGCAACACATAAAACCAGTTTTTACGTGTCCCAATTTCTCCAGCCTGTTCGCCTCTTCCAGATTGGTGACTACAACCGCGAGCTTCATCCCTCGGCGGTTGGGTCCTAAGACCGTCACTCTCCTGTTTCCTGGCTTACCCATTGCTTCAGACAACACTTGTTGCACTTCAGCTTCTTCAGTAAGGCAATCCAAATCACGGATCTCGAGTGTAACTCTTCGATCCAATGACTGCACCTTACCCATGCTTCCAACCGCTTTGGTGACCTCGGCGGTGAAAGCGTCCTTGCCGGAGTCTCCTCTGAACTTAATCAGAAGGTCCCCCTTGTTTGTAGCTTTTGCTGCTACTATTCTCGTATGGCTGTCCTCCGGGTTAACCTCTTTGCGAAGCTTACCTAGAACGTCAGCTTACATCAATCCTTGACTGACTCGGATTAGAACTGTGGATCATTTTGACCCAATTCTTTCCAATTGAGGAATCTTTGGATCTGGTACTTCCGTTTCCATTGGAGGAGCTTCCTTCTTCTTCCTCTTATCAGTTTTGGTTCGAGTCTCTTCTGGACTGTCACCCTCTCTCTTCCGTTTCTGAGCATCTCTTATGACGCTTTTAAGATTACGCCTATATGAACGCTCTCTCTCTCTCTTCCTTATGGTCCTTGCGGTTACACTCGGCACCGCTCAGAACGCATGCCAAATCGACGTCCGACTCATCGGCCGCGGCATGCTTTGCATTTGCTTCTTTCAGCAGGACTTCGATGACTTTAAGTCCATCTTTTACCGTCCTCTTCACGCTCTTCTGAATGTCGCAAGACTCTATCATCCTTGCGACCTCTAACTCCATTTTGTCGAGACAAGTCGCCTCCTCCTTTCTGAGCCGCAAGCATATCTCGCGACTCTGTTATTATTATTATTATTTTTTGCTTAGGGAATTTTGGGAAATCTACCTACAGATACCTTGGACTCTTCACTCCAAGGTTATGTGGGGTTGGTTTGATAAAACAAAAGGAAATAAAAAAAAGAAAAATAAATATATAAAATAGTAAATTTAATAAACTGGTGACCTACTGCCAGCCCGACCCACTAAAACCCGTAACTCTTCTTCTGGAGCCCTTTACCCTCCCTCGGAACTGTCGTAAGACTTTAGCCTTCGAGGGTGGCGCTCCAACTCTGCCGCTAATGCTACCTTCTTCTTCTTCTCTCTGCGGTTTTCCTGCGTCCGTAGTTAAAAAAATGATTAAAACTATTTTATAGTCTAAGCGGAATTTACAGCACAACAATAATAAAAAAAAATTTCTAAGAAGTTTAAAAAGTTAAAAGATAAAATAGCAAACGGATATAAAAAACAAAAGAAAAAAAGTAAACACGTATATAATGTTGAGAAGACGAAACTGTACAAAGATAAATAAAAAACACTAAACAATTAAAAAATGTAGAAGGACAAAAAAATCACAAAATAAATTAATAAAAAACAAACAAAACAAATTAAAAGCTGTTAAAATTACGCTTTTTGGCGGCCGTCGAGATCTTTCCTCGACATAACCGAGATTATGAAGTTCTCGACTTGCCGCCAATTCTCTTCTGACTGGGTCATCAGCGATACCATGTTCTCCGGTGTAACTTGACCTTTTACACCTTCGAACATTGCCCGCCTCTCCAGGTCCTATTTCTTGCATGAGAAGAGGGTGTGCTCCGCGTTGTCCTCAGGGAACTGGCAATATGCACACACCTCGTCCTCGCGTAATATAAAGCGACACAGGTACGAGTTAAAACACCCGTGACCTGTGAGCCCCTGAGTCAAATAATAGGAAACCTGACCGTGTTTCCTATTTATCCAGGTGGCGAGTGCAAGATAAGGCGATAAGTCCATCGACCTTTTTCCTCACCATCCCATCTTTCTTGCGATCTTTCTATGAGCCTGTTCCTTGCTTCTTTGCGGTTTAGGCCCTTGCTTGGTCTTAATTCCTCAACCAAGGAACTGCATTCTTTAGAAAAGAGAAACATATCTTCCCTTTTCCTCGCCAAAAGATCTGCTGGCGGGACACTTGCAAGGACCGGCACAGCACTTGTAGATACCGTCTTATATGCAGAGATGATACGCGTTGTTATCGATCTTTGGGCCGACAGTATCTTTTCACAGATGGTCACACATCTTTTACTTCTCAGGGATGGGGCCCACGCTGGTGCTGCATAGAGCATTTTAGCGTGGGCGACACTCGCTACCAGTCATCTTTTTTGTTCACGGGGTCCGCCTACGTTCGGCATTAACCGTGAAAGATTATCCGCACAGTCGATCGCCTTATTTGACGCCGTAGCCATGTGAGGGTGGAAGTTGAACCTTCTATTTAACTCCACACCAAGATATTTAATTTGCTTACTCCACTTGACCTCGAATCCGTCTATCACGATTCGTGGGAGCTCATAACCACGTCTGTCTGTGACCAGCAGTGCTTCGGTCTTTTCCAGGGCCATTTTAAGACCTCTGTTTTCCAGCCAGCTTTTTGCTAGTCTCAGACATTCGTTCACCAATGTCCCAAGAGCCTCCTCACTTTCGGCAGTGCACACGAACAACGCGTCGTCCGCAAAGCCGATGATCACTACACTTTCGGGCAAATCCATCTGCAGAAAATCATCGTAAGATACATTCCATACAAACGGACTCACCCTCGAGCCTTGAGGAGCCCCACGCTGCATCTCTTCCTTGAGAGTGCAGGTGTCTCCCTCATATATAACCCACCTGTCGCTAAGATAATTATCCATTATCCGCAACAAGTAGGGCGGCATGTTTTTCTTTTTCATCGACTCGATGAGATCTTTCCATCTTGTCCCTTTCACGCCCATAAGACATATACGTCCCACCTAAAAAAACCTCAATATCTTTGAAGAAACTTAATATTTTTGAGTCTAATGTAGTGCTTTCTCTGCAGGAAGAATAGGGCTTTAAAAATAAGTAACCTAGATCATGTTAAAAAATTCCCATTGTTTAAAAAAATTCATAAATTATTGTTAAAAATCATGATTTTTAAAAATATTTTAAAATCGACTAAAAATTGTTACTCGGGGGTTTTCGGGGTCGCTGATTACGAATCCGGTGCTAGTTTTTCAAAATTCAAAATGTCGGATCCAAGATGGCGGACGATTATTTTTAAACATTTTAATTTCACCTAAAAATTAATACTCGGGGGTTTTCGGAGTCGCTGAATACGAATCCGGTGTTATATTTTTAAAATTCAAAATAGCAGATCCAATATGGCGGGCTTCATTTTTAAAATCGTTTAGTTTCACCAGAAACTTGTTACTCGGGGGTTTTCGGGGTCGCTGATTACAAATTCAGTGTTATATTTTTAAAATTCAAAATGGCGGATTCAAGATGGCGGACAATTTTTTTAAACATTTTAATTTCACCTTAAACTTGTTACTCGGGGGTTTTCTGAGTCGCTGATTACGAACTAAGTGTTAATTTTTAAAAATTTAAAATGGCGGATCCTATACGGTGGACGACAAATGTAAAAATTGTTTGGATTAGAGGGAAACTTGTCACTGAAGGGTTTTTATGGTCTCTGATCACGAATTTGTTGTTTATTTTAAAATTGCGATTGTGTATTTATTTATTTATTTCTGGCAGTAAAAAGTAAAGTATGATTTCATTGTATGCCCTTTCGGGCCTTTACAATCTCCTCAACATCACTATACTAAACTCTTCTAACTCACAAACTCTTCCTCTATGTCCCTACTTTTGCGGCTGCAGCCGACTTAGGTTAGGAGTACTCGCATTCGCCTGGACATTCGGCCAGAAGAGAGGAAAACTGCAGAAAACCTATTTCCCGAGTACAATCGGTTTATTGATGTCGAGTCATGAATGTACATTTGGATAGCCATCACAAATGCACAAACATAACCTCGGCATCAAACCTCCCGTTTGAAATATATCTCATCAGTGAAAAACACCGAAACTGTAGCGATTCACAGAGGGTCACCCATCCAAGTACTAACCGCACTCAAAGTGGCTTAACCTCTGTGATCGCAAGCAACGGGATTCCACCAACCGAGCAATACCATCGGTTATTTTTATTTCTGTCAGTAGATGGACTTGTTTCTTTCTACTCTAACTGGATTCCTAATCAGCAAACCCGAAAACCCCCGAGTAACAATTTTCTGGTGAAACAAAACGATTTTAAAAATAAAGTTTGCCATATTGGATTCGCCATTTTGAATTTTAAAAATATAACACCGGAATCGTATTCAGCGACCTTAAAAACCCCCGAGTAACAATTTTTAGGTGAAATTAAAATGTTTAAAAATAATCGTCCGCCATCTTGGATCCAACATTTTAAATTTTTAAAAAATGATGTCATATTCATCATCAGCGACCTCAAAAACTCCCGAGTAACAATTTCCAAGACAATCCGATCAATCTGTAAAAAAGTTGCTTGACATATTGGATACGCCATTTTGAATTAAAAAAATTTTATAATTATGATATCAGATTCGTAATAAGCGACCCCGAAAACTATGCATAACGTTACACTTACGTTTTTTTAACCGTCCAGTTATGCCTAGGTGTGAAAGGGTTAAACGCGTTGCGTATGTCAATTGCTACCAACGCGCAGAAGCTCTTCTTTTTTCCTGGTCCCAACTTGTTTTTTCCTGCTTTGGCTATGTCCACAACTGCCTGGATGGCATCAACTGTGGACTTGCCTTTACGTAAACCAAATTGGTGATCCGTTAGACTATTCTCTCCGGTCAAGTGGCTTTGCATTCTCTGCAGAACCATATTCTCTAGAAGTTTACCCATCGTATCTAGCAGGCATATAGACCTGTATGATGAGACTTTATCTAAAGGTTTTTCACCTTTCCTCAGGAGGACTAACCTCTGTCGCTTCCAGTCGCGGAAGAACTCTCCTCTCTCAAGGCAAAGATTGAAGCATCGAAGCAGAATCTGGGGTGAAGTGTCGATTACTAACTTTAGGATCTCGTTACTTATCCCATCGATTCCAGGCGCCTTGCCGGTTTTAAATCTTTTGCCTGCTTTTTGCAGTTCACTAAATGTGAAGAGTTCTTCCTCTTCGACTTTGCAAGAACTCCAGTCCCTTCTAAGGTATGGCTCTGCAGGAGGAAACAAAGAACTTATTATCTTTCTGACCCAATCGGGATTGTCCAGGCCGGGGGTCTTTTGCCTCGTCACTAATTTCTTATTCACGATTTTAAAAGCCAGACCCCATGGGTCCTTATCGACTTCCTCGATTAGGTCCTTCCAGCTACGGCGTCGCGACCTGCGGATCTCTTTCTTGAGGTCTTTTTTCGCCTCCTTGAAAGCCTTTTTCAGCAAAGGATCTCTCTTAGATCGAGTGTATGTCCTTCTTGCTTTGAGGCATTCCTTTCTGAAGGAGGCCAGCTTCTCTGACCACCAGTGCAAGGATTTTTTCCTTGGAAAGGCGCCTTTGCGATGTGGCATCGACGCATTGCAAGCGGTGACGATTATATCTCGCACCGCTCGCACCTCTCCATTTATACTTCTCGGCCTCCTCGCCCAACCAAAATCCTTAATTAAGATAGATTCTTCTAGGGACCGGCTGAACTTCTCCTTGACGAGTATCTTAATGTTCCATGAGGAGGTTTTGCGACTAGGAGCTTCCTGTCTTTTTCCTCCTCGTGTGTCTTCTATTAAGACTGAGAACTCAATGTACTGGTGGTCACTTGCTGTATATTCCTCAGAGACCCGCCAGTCGCTTATGCTGCTAAATATATTAGATGATGCGATCGTTAGATCTATAATCGATCCGATTGCACCTCGTCTAAACATCCATGTTTTTCCCCGGTTTACAACTAATAAATCGTTCTTAGAGATCATTTCTCCAATCAGAATTCTTTCTCTTGTCGAGCCTCGTCTCATCCCACTCTGGCGACTTTTTATTAAAATCGCCAGTGATGATGACATCTAGCTTGGATTCTATGAGGCTCGATTCTAGGTCTTCTATATTGGTTTCGAAGGTGGTCAGCGGGTCGTTGGGAAGAAGTAGCAGCTATACATATGTATATTAGCCACCTCTATCCACACAAACCCGCTGCTTGTCTCCAAGAACTTGTCAACCCGCAATTCTGGGTTGCACAGCTTGATGGCGGCTCTCTTCGCCTTATCCTGATACCAAGGTGCAAGGTCGCTTTCTTGATGCTTCTCACTGCAGAACAGGATATCGACCTCATTTTCCCTAGCTGTTTGCATCAGGAGCACCTGTGCATCCTTACTTGTATGCAGGTTGACTTGAAGGAGCTTTAGGGATTTGCCTTATTAAGTTTCTCTAGTTCCTCCTTGTAAACCGGGCAGGAAATTCTTTCAGGGATATGGTTGACTTCCGTTTTTTCCAAATCTGTACACGTAATGCACTTTGGCTTCTTGCTAGTACAATTCTTGGCGAAATGTCCCGCTTCGCCGCATCTCCTACAGTTTTTTGTTCTGTCGGGGTCCTTGCAAATTCGGGTCACGTGTCCATAGGCTAGGCACTTTTGACATCTTGTCACTTCTAAGTGCGTGAGGATGGATGCGTTTATCTAACCAATACGCACTTTGCCTAGTTTAAGCAGACTCTCACTGTCCTTTTCACTCAATCGTACTAGTGCCACTTTCGTACCACCAAAACGTGTAAGAACTCTGCAAGTCACATCTAATTCGGGCTTTTGCAACTTGTCCTTTAAGACGGTTAAAACGTTCGCCTCTGAAGTTGTTTCATCGAGTTCCTGAATTTCGAGGGTCTTCTTATTGACAAGAGCCGTAACCTCGGCCTTGTCCTGAAGGACGGAGGTAAGTTTCTCAGCGAACTTTGAAGTTTCACCTCCCTTTTTGACCACAACAAGAACCTCCTTTTTAAGAGTTCTCCTAATTTTCCCAATCTCGGTGCCGGTTTCCTCTGGCTTTACCGAAGTTGTTGCCAGTTTTATAAGATCATAGTAGGTCTCTGGATTCCGGGCCGAAATTTTTATTTCCTCCGTAGTTCTAATTTTGGGGGGGCGCTTCTGAAGTCTCTCCCTCTCTTCTGCTTTCTTTAAGGCCTTTCTCTTATGGCCCTCCCGTTTCCTATTGGAGACAGTTTCGAAGTCTTTTTCGTTTTCAGGCTTATTTTCCACAGTTGCCTCCGAATAAGAAGCAACCCTGGCCGAAGCAGCCTTACTCACCTCCGTCTCCATAGCAGTAGGGTTTGCCTTGGTCTCTTTGCTCTTAACCCTCTTACACTTGGGAGTGGTCACAGTAGAATCAGTCTCCGGACCTTCATACTCTCTAGGGCGCTTCCTTGGGTCGATGGGCTTGCTCTCGCTAGATGTGGCGTGCGACATCGATCTAGGAGTTTCAGGATTCTACTTTGGTTTGCTTGGGCTAATGAAGGGCCTAGGTATAAAACGCAGGGGACGCATCAATGTTCCACAAATCTCATTTGACATAATAACAAGTAACCGAAATTCACTTGACCGAATCACCATTTGCCATAAGCTATATTATTAGAATTATTATTTAATCTAATTTTCATTTTCCCGATGATTCATTTACTCTAATTTTTATTTTGCAGATATATTAAGTAACAGAGATTTCGTTAGTCCGAAAAAACATTTGACATAATTTTCATTTGTCCAATTAATTGTTTGGACTAATTTCCGATTTTCCGATATATCATTTGTCATAATTCCTATTTTTCTAAATCATTAATTAAAATTTTTTTTTTATTCGAAATGTTTTTTAACCTAAATATCAATTGCTCTAAATGTAATAAGTTATAAATTTCATTTAACCGAAATGTCATTCGCTATAATTACCATTGTCTCGAATAATTATTTACCAGTATTTACTTTCTACAGAATTGTCATATAAACTATATCCTATTTGCTCTAATGTTTATTTAACAGAAATTCACTTACCTCGAAGTAGCATTCAGCCGAATATTTATTTATCAGAAAGATTATTTAACATAACTTTTGTTTAGCCGAAACATTATTTCACCTAATTTTAAATTGTTATATTAATTGTATGACATAAATCTATTTCTACCTTATGTTTATGTGACATATTGTTCTTTTATTCGAATTGTCAAATCGTCGAATGCTCAGAACATCTAATTGTCAGTTCGTCGAATGCTCAAAACGTCGAAATGTCTATTCGTCGAATCGTCAAAACGTCGAATTGACAAAAATTCGAAAAATTTGTTTGATCTAAGTAAATATTTGTTTGTTTTAAATTAATGTTAACTTAAATCAAACAAATTTTTCGAATTTTTGTCAATTCGACGTTTTGACGATTCGACGAATAGACATTTCGACGTTTTGAGCATTCGACGAACTGACAATTAGATGTTCTAAGCATTCGACGATTTGACAATTCGAATAAAAGAACAAAATGTCACATAAACATAAGGTAGAAATAGATTTATGTCATACAATTAATATAACAATTTAAAATTAGGTGAAATAATGTTTCGGCTAAACAAAAGTTATGTTAAATAATCTTTCTGATAAATAAATATTCGGCTGAATGCTACTTCGAGGTAAGTGAATTTCTGTTAAATAAACATTAGAGCAAATAGGATATAGTTTATATGACAATTCTGTAGAAAGTAAATACTGGTAAATAATTATTCGAGACAATGGTAATTATAGCGAATGACATTTCGGTTAAATGAAATTTATAACTCATTACATTTAGAGCAATTGATATTTAGGTTAAAAAACATTTCGAATAAAAAAAAATTTTAATTAATGATTTAGAAAAATAGGAATTATAACAGATGAAATATCGGAAAATCGAAAATTAATCCAAACAATTAACTGGACAAATGAAAATTAGGTCAAATGTTTTTTCGGACTAATGAAATCTCTGTTAAAGAATATATCTGCAAAATAAAAATTAGAGCAAATGAATCATCGGGATTACTCCAGGTTAACCTCTTCTTCCGTCCACATCTTTTGTCTTCATTACAGCGGTGAATTATGTTTTCACCGCGTCAAACATAGCCCGCCTTAGCTCCCTCCATTGCCCGCAGGAGAAGAGAGTGTGTTTCGCGTCGTCTATACCTTACGCTTGCGTAAGGTAATAGCCAACCTCGCCGTGCTTTCTTTCTAACCAGGTGGCGAGGTGGGGAATCAGGCGGTATTTTCACCTTCCTTTGGATTCCCCATCCCATCTTGCCTGCCAACTATCGACTAGTCTGATTCTTGTTGATTTACGGATAGCCATATTTAGGCTACCGCCGCTCTATTGTTCCTGCGAGACAGCTCGTTCTTTATTGAGCTGAAAGACTTCCTGTGTTTCTTTTGCCAACAAATCTGTTGGCGTAGTACTCGCAAGAACTAGTGCAGCGCAATCAGACACCGTCCTGTAGACTAAGATTACTCTCCGTGCGCTCCCTGTCTGCACAGAGAGCAATCTAATCAAGATGGCGTGGGTCTTAAGGGCATCAGCCCATACAGGGGCTGCATAAAGCTGCTTTGCTAGACCCACGGTCGCCACCAAGCGCCGCTTCTTTTCTCTGGGACCACCGATGCTGGGCATTAACCTAGATAGGTTACCCATACATTCGGCGGCCTTGAGTGCTGTAATGTTCACGTGAGGACCGAAGCTTAACCTTAGGTCCAACGTCACTCCCAGGTACTTAAGTTGATTTCCCCATGAGACTTCTGTTCCTCCTATTTTCACCTTTGGGACTTCAAAAACTCGTCGGACTGTAATAAGCAGAGCCTCGGTCTTCTCTAAGGCCATTTCCAGGCCATGACGAGACAACCAACGCTCTACTTGCCGCAGACCTTCATCGAGTTTTATCTCGAGGAATTTAGGTTCCTGCGCTCTACACACCAGAAGTACGTCATCCGCAAAGGCTTTCAGGATCGTGTCTTCGGGTAGCTCCATTCTCAGGAGATCGTCGTACATGACGTTCCATATGAATCGACCCACCTTAGACCCCTGTGGTGCCCCGCAGGTCATCTCTTCCTTGAGATGGAACACATTGCCTTCGTACACGACCCATTTGTCACTGAGATAGTTATCTATCATTCGCAACAGATAAGTCGGCACTCCTTTGCGTCTCATGGACTCAATGCAGATGTCCCATCTCGCGGAATTGAACACATTCCGGATGTCGGTGGAAACAAGAGCACAGAAACCCTTCCTCTTTCCCTGATTGACTTCCTTTGCCAGCTTCACAACAGAGAGTATTGCATTAACTGTTGACCGGCCTTTCCGGAAGCCAAACTGGTTCTTTGATAGGCTATTTTCGCCTACCAGGAGGTCCTGCGCGACTCTTCCTCTTCCGAGGTTAACCTGAAGTATCCCGAATTTGAGATTTTAACCCTGAAAGGATTTTCTAATAAACTGGGCAAGCCCTGCTTCCTGGAAGGTGGTTTACTTCCTCCGACCCCTTGTCGGAGCAAGTCACGCAACGAACAGAACTCTTACATGACTTGCTTTTGTGGTTTAGATCACCACACTTTAAGCAAGCATTTCTCCTGTCCGAGCCACTGCAACCTCGTGCCAGGTGTCCGTAACAGAGGTATTTGAAGCATCTATCAACTTCCACCATAGCCCGGACTCTGCAGCTCACCCAGCCGATTTTGACACGTCCGGTCTTAAGCAGCGACTCTGCGTCCAAGTCTGGCAGACGCAGAATCGCCATCTGTGCACCCCCGTATCGTCGAACTAGTTGGCAGGGCACGTCCAACTCGGGCTTGCCCAGGAGACCCCGTACGGCCTCCAGCACCTTTGCGACGACTACAGTCTCGTCGAGGTCTACAATTTCTATCGACCTCATCGAGACTGCAGTCGCCACATCAGCTTTTCCTGCTAGGGCAGTGGTCAGCGCACTGCTGAAACTAGTGAGATCCTGTCCCTTTTTAAGTACCAGGAGGATCTCCTGCTTCCTGGATCTACGAACAGACAGGATCTCGACTTTTTTTTCCTCGGGGCTGACCTTTTCAAACATATAGTCTAAGATCCCCTCCGTTTTCTGACCTTCTCTTGCGCTTATTTTTATCGCGTCTGTCTCCCTTTTCTTCTTTTTACGCGAGGATTTTTTTATTTCCCCTGTTGGGTCATCCCCAGTCTTTTTCCCCTTTTTTTCTTTTTCCCCTTCTTTCCCTTCACCTCTTTCCAGGGCTCGCCATCAGCTTAAGTGGCAGGTCCGGCCTCCTCAGCAGAAGCCTCTACATTAATCGGCCGAGGAGACGCATACACCTTCCCCTTTTTGGACTTTCTTTCTTTGGGCGTAGTTGAGGCCCCCTCTTCTTTCTTTCAGAAGTGGGAGTCCTCTCAGAAGTTCCCCCTAATCGATTGACTTGTCGTCTTGCTACGAGATGGGAGGGGTTAGACTGAAAATTTTTCGCGAATTCCCCCCCTTCTTCCCTTAGGTCTTTAGCTATGCCGCTGAGGCTTTCGCTATAGAGTAATGCCACAACGGCACTGTCCTTTACGGGTTTTGGGTTATTCTTTAATATTCCCTCATTAACTATTCGGAGGGCCTTAACCAGGCCCTCTGTTACTTCACACTGCTTCTCCATGAGTTGTAGCATGGTATTCCAGCCCTTAACACACGGAGGTGCAGGTTCCTCCTTTCTAGCGGGGGCAGAGGTTTCTGACACCTCTGTCTCTATTACTTTTTTCGCTGTTCGCCTTTTCCAGTTCGTTTTCAATTCTCAAGATGGTATTCATAAATTCGTTTCTACCAGCGCATCGTCTGTGGAGGGGCGGGTCGGTATAGTTAGGAACGGGTATACCCTCGGACGTATCCTACCCTAGTTCCCTGAGGCCCAACCACCGCTTAGCTGGTCCCGGAATACACGGACGGACCGGACTCACCCGGAGCAATATGGATTCCGACCTCCATATCCACCACAGACTCTCCTCATCAGGGTCACGAAGGGGCTGGCTCCTGATTCCTTACCTCGGCTGAGACATCGGCAGAGCAAGCTCACATCAACCCCTAGGCCTCGAACACCGAAAACGAGTGAACGAAGATTCAGGGTACTCCCAGTGGGCCGAGGAAGGAAACAATCATATGGGTGTGATAAGTGTATTGTGAAAATGTGTGTTGTAATAAATGTATAGGTGTTGTAATTGTGTGTAACCCATATATGTGTTAAAATGGAGTACATTTGATGTGTACTGTGTCTGACGGACCAGAACGACCATGTACATCCCCGGTCTCTCATGCGTATCTCACATTCACGGGGGTAGCGCGTTTATAGCACTCCCCCACATACAGAAAAAGGAAGAAACCTCCGCAAAGGGTTCCTCTTTCATTCCACATACACTTTCATACATCAGTTTCAATTCCATTGAGACAAGCCGGATACCGCCAAGGCTGGCCTATTGGATAGACTTCCCGGATCCATAGCGTCATCAATAGAAAAAAGACTGCCCAATCGTGGAAGCGGCCGTCTATAGGCTACTCTGGTTCCGCATTTAGGGCAGGGGCCGTTTATAGGCTACTCTCCTTCCCATTTATGCTCCGAACATACCGAACACTTTGGTTCAGATTCTCCTTTGCCCAAACAAAGGGATAAACGCGTTTATAGCGCACCCTAAGTTCATACTGTACCATTCACACAAGCGAGGAATATGCACGGACGCACCAGTCCGACAAACTACCCTCCTCCTCCTCCAAACTTTGGTCTATACTTAATTTTACAAGATCGACGTCTTTCGTCACAATACAATCTATTATTTTATTGAAAAGGTCATCACATAAATCATCAAATTGTAATTCTTGAATTTAAGCAACAATATTTTTGGCAGAAAATGAATCTATACCCTCTTCAACTACATCTAATGTGGCCTTATTAATTAAATCTACTAATTCTTTTTCGGATTGAATTTGATTTATTACTTCATTACCATCATTGTTTTAAAAACGTTCAAAAAACGTTTTTAGAACGTTTCATGTCTGCTAAATAATGTCCCAAAAAAGTTATATGGTTCTAAAACGTTTTAAAAAAAATGGAACGTTTTTGGAACATTATTTTGCAGACATGAAACGTTCTAAAAACGTTTTTGGAACGTTTTTAAAACAATGATGATTTTTTGCCCACTGGGATACCTATAGAATTTTCTTATTTACGAAAATAATTGAATTCCTGGTTTAAAAAATGTTATTCTTCATGAAAATAATTGAATTATTGCGAAGAAATTTATAAAAAATTTGTAAATAATAGAATTTCTCTGAAATTTTTATTATTTCATTCATTTATTCAAAATTGTTATTTTCTCAAATTTCAAATTAAAATCTTTTTAAATAATTGAATTCGTTTTGGGAAACATTTCATTAAAATCGTAGATATTTAAAATCATTAAAATTAGAAAAATTCCTGAATAATAATTGAACTTTGGAGAAGAATTTTGTTATTTATAAAGATAATTGGGATTTTTACGAGAATTTTTTTCAAGATTTGAACATACACTCGATTCTCGTTATTACGACAAAATCGGTTCTTCAAAATCACGATATTACGACGGAAGAAGAGGATCCTACTTCACGTTCTATTCAAACGCATGAATTTATCCGTGATTAACAGTACAAAAAGTCAAATACGTGCAAAATTTTTCGTAAAGGATGTTTATTTATATAAAAAGTTCTGAATTATGGAATCAGTTTAAAGAAAAAGTAGGTAGTTTTAATAATAATCGGATCACTAGATTCTTTAGGTTAAATAAAGTTAAGGGTTTATTAATATTGTCGTTTTTTTGAGTTAACCCTTTAACGCCCAAATGGACAAAATTTTGGCATGAAGTTTGAGGACTTATTTCGGTACTTAAAAATTAATAGAAAAATTCACGAATCATCATTTCTTATGTTTTCATATGCGCTTTATCGAATGGCGTTAAAAAAAAGTCAAAAATTTATAAACAAAATAGTTATTAATGTTTTTTATTAAAAAAGTCCGATTTTTTTCCAATTTTTGTTTAATTTTCAATTTTTTCTACTATGAAATAGCAGAAAAATAATTCCAAATGTTACAAATAACGTGACATAGATATATAACCTAGAAGATAGGACTATAGAGATAATTAAAAATTAAAATGGCGGCTCAAAAATAGAGTTTGAAGTTTAAATTATTTTCAAAATTTGATTCGAAAGTAAAAATTGTTTAAAATGTTTAGATCAGCTTGAAATTTGTTACTCGGGGGTTTTAGGGGTCGCTGATCACGAATCTGAATGCAAATTTTAAAAATTCAAAAAGGCGGATCCAATATGGCGGACAAATTTTTTTAAAAACTTATTAAATTTGCTTGAAACTTGTTACTCGGGGGTTTTAGGGGTCGCTGATCATGAATCTGAAATCCAAATTTCAAAATTCAAAATGGCGGATCTAATATGGCCGCCAAATTTTCAACAACTGATTAGATTAACTTGAAATTTGTTACTCAGGGGTTTGAGGGTCGCTGATTACGAATCTGGAGTCCAATTTTCAAAATTCGAAATGGCGGATCCAATATAGCGGAAATTTTTTTTAAAAAATCATTAGATTTGCTTGAAACTTATTACTCGAGAGTTTTTGGGGTCGCTGATTACAATTATAATGTCCAATTTTTAAAATTAATCATGGCCGCTCCAATATGACAGACAAATTTTTAATTGAAATTCGATAATCACGTTCTTTAGGCATAAAAATAGTTAAAATATTTTTAATGTTTTCTAACTTTTACCACGTGGAGGTAAACGTGAACTTAAAAGTCTTTTTTTTATTTTTAAAATAAATTATGTCTTCTTTTAAATTTATTTTTTTTCGATTTAACATATTGATAAGTAAAACTAAGCGAATTAAAACTGTGAATAATGATTTTTGAAAGGTTTTACAAGAGCTGCAAGCTGGAGATAAAAAAAATTGTTTTTTTCAATTTGACCTTGAAATAAGTAATGATTAATATAAAACATATACATTTCCATTTTTTGTCCTTTAAATTTAAAAATTTTAATAACAAATAAAAAGAAAAAAAATACATAAAAAATTAAAAAAACATAAAAAGTAAAAAAAATTTAAAAATAAAAAAAAAGACTTTCCAGTTTACGTTTACCTCCACGTGGTAAAAGTTGGAACACATTAAAAATATTTTAAGTATTTTAATGGCTAAAGAACGTGATTATCGAATTTCAACTGAAAATTCGTCTGTCATATAAGAGCGGCCATGTTAAATTTTAAAAATTGGAAATTACATTCGTAATCAGCGAAACCAAAAACCCTCGAATAACAAGTTTCAAGCGAATCTAATGATTTTTAGAAAAATTGTCCGTTAAGTTGGATCCACCATTTTAAATTTTGAAAATTGGACTCCAGATTCGTAATTAGCGACCCCTAAAACCCCCGAGTAACAAATTTCAGGTTAATGTAATCAGTTGTTGAAAATTTGGCGGCCATATTGGATCCACCATTTTTAATTTTAAAAATTGGACTCCAGATTCGTGATCAGCGACCCCTAAAACCCCCGAGCAACAAATTTTAAGCTAATCTAATGAGTTTTTAAAAATTTGGCGGCCATATTGGATCCGCCATTTTGAATTTTGAAAATTGGATTTTAGATTCATGATCAGCGACCCCTAAAACCCCCTAGTAACATATTTCAAGCTGATCTAAACACTTTTAACAATTTCGTACTTTCGAATCAAATTTGGAAAAAAATTGAACTTCAAACTCCATTTTTGAGCCTCCATTTTAATTTTTAATTTTCTCTATAGTCCTATCTTCTAGGTTATATATCTATGTCACGTTATTTGTAACATTTGGAATTATTTTTCTGCTATTTCATAGTAGAAAAAATTGAAAATTAAACAAAAATTGGGAAAAAATCGGACATTTTTTATAAAAAACATTAATAGCTTTTTTGTTTATAAATTTTTGACATTCTCTTTAACGCTATTCGATAGAGCGCATATGAAAACATAAGAAATAATGATTCGTGAATTTTTCTATTCATTTTTAAGTACCGAAATAAGTCCTCAAACTTCATGCCAAAATTTTGTCTATTTGGGCGTTAAAGGGTTAACCAAAATTTTGGTTAAATTAGATTCTTAAATTCGTTCGTGTTTTTTTTTGTCGTTGTATCGAGAGTTTTAATGTTCGTTATTACGACAGAACGTTGTAACGAGATTTGTTATAACAAGAATCGAGTGTAGTTGAATTTAATAAGAAGAATTTTATTTTTTTAAAAGAATTTTTGCAATTATTTTTTAATTCTCCAAAATTAAATTTTTTTAGTATTTTCAACAAAAATTTAAATTTTCAAATTTTATTATTTTTAAAATTGCTAATTTTCTTTATAAAAGGTAGTAAGAAGTTAGCCGCGCGCTTTAGCGCGCGATTTGTTGCTAGTTTTAATTTAAGAAACTAATACTAATACCTATGTTGTGATGTATAGAAATTTTTAGAATTTAAAAACTTTAGTCCAGCATGACAATTTAACTCTAAATTCTGTTCCATTATACCTAATTTCGATCTTTAATGAATATGAAAATTTTCCGAACAAAAATAACTAATCTAGTTATAACAACCAACGTAACAAAAATTTAACGTATCGTCTCAGATCAAAATTTAATTAGTGACGGCCTAGTATAAGTGAAGAAGAGAGGGATTCACAATGTATTTCTGGTGAGGTTAAGGGAATCAATCATAGAATAAAATATTATTTAATAATCCGCAATATTAGTAATAATAATTTTTATTCAAGAATCTTTATCACAATTTTAAATAATAATAGAAATTCGAAACTCTGATACGAAATTAATTATCCATTATTCCAATAAAAAGACAATAATATTTTAGTTAACGGATTATTAACCTCAAAAAAAAATTAAAATGAAGAAAAGACCAATACGAACAATTTAACTCAAAGAAGATAAACATTACTTTCAAACCCTTTAGCGCCCAAATGTACAAAATTTTGGCATGAAGTTTGAGGATTTATTTCGGCACTTAAAAATCAATAAAAAAATTCATAAATCATCATTTCTTATGTTTTTACAATAAATGCGTTCTATCGAATGACGTTATAAAAAGTATCAAAAATTTGTAAACTAAAAAGTTATTAATGTTTTTTATAAAAAAGTACGATTTTTTAAAAAAATTTTGTTTAATTTTTAATTTTTTCTACTGATACAAAATAGCTAAAAAATAATTCCAAATGTTACAAATAACGTGACAAAAATATATAAGTTACACGATAGGACTTTATAGAATATTAAAATGTCTGCGTGATGGCGCGTCGATCGACACAAATACATAAATATTGTGTATACAGATATACAACTGTTTTAATGTGTTAGTGTCAAATTCAAAACATTACATGGTTGTATTAAACAAAAATGCAAAAAAATGTTTATTTAATAAATAATAAAGAGATTTTATCAAAAATAAAGTAAGTATGATAAAAATCAATACAAAAACATTTGCTGTGATTTATATATGATAAAAATATTATAGTAGAAATGGAAATACAAAATACAATTTCGCTTGGGAAAGGTTAATTGTACATTATAATTTTTACTATAATTTTTCATGTAACCTGAAAATAAATTAAATTTAAAAAATTTACTTATTCTTAAGTTTAAAAAATTATAATATTGTTTTGTATTTTAATTTCTACTATAATATTTTTATCGTATTTAAATCACAGCAAATGTTTTATATTGATTTTTATCATACTTACTCTATTTTTGTTAAAATCTCTTTATTGTTTATTAAATAAACATTTTTTTGAATTTTTGGTTATTAAAACCATGTAATGTTTTGAATTTGACACTAACACATTAAAACAGTTGTATATCTGTATACACAATATTTATGTATTTGTGTCGATCGACGCGCCATCATCCCCGAGATGCCGAACTACCGACTATATCGCTTGTTTCCATTGCAGCTTGGACGACTGAGTCTGAAGTTAAATTTTTTCTGCAAAATGTCACCCGAAAGCACGAAATTATTAAAAGTGTTTTCTAGATTCCCTTGAAACTTGTTACTCGGTGGTTTTTGGAGTTGCTGATTATGAATCTGAAGTTCAATTTTCAAAATTCAAAATCGAGGATCCAATATGGCGAACAATTTTTCTAAAAACTCATTAGATTCGCTTGTTATCTGGATTTCATATACGCTTTTACAATTAAAAAAGATGCTGAGCTACAATACCATAGTTTTCAAAATCTATATTCAAAGTTGGATGTCTTCGATGCGGTTTAAACTTATGCACGAGGAATGTTTCTTCTTTTATGTGTTCAGGATAGTAAGAAATCGCATTATTTATCTGGTATGGACAAAGATTAAGATAGTATAGATCATTAACTCCAGATTAGAAAATTGAAGTTATTCATTATTCTTCTAATTATCTATTGCAGTGTAGTTGATTTCTATGTAAGGTGCTCTAACCTTTGATAGATTGTAGTCTTCTACTACTGATTTTAAACGATTTCAAACGTTTACTCGAGATTTCATTACATCGACCATATTCTCAAAGGAAGTATCACTTATTATTGGTTCCTGAAACTGATTTAATAACGTAAAACCTACTAAAAAAGATTTAAAATCGTGAGTTCAAGTCGAATTGTAATCTGGAACAGAAAATATTTTGAACTTGCTGTTTAATCGTCCAAAAAGTTGTTCTTCCACCCAACGAACTTTAGTTATAAATCTTGAACAATTTTCTTCTAAAGTAGGTATCAAGTTGTCCAAGCCCTGGAGAAAAAACGCGTAACTTTTTAGTATCCTCAAGAAATTTAATGACGTCTTGAAAACCTCGATCAATCTCAATGGCATCATCTTCACTAATAACATTTAATTCTGGAAACCTGTTGAAACATTTCTTCAATATAGTGGCATCATTATGAGTTGCATCGAATGGCCCAAGATCAAAAAGAACCCAACCATCAGGTGTACGTCCTACCATAGGTTTTGTCAGTGGCATTTTCTTTTGTTCACTCCAAAAGTGCTTTTGACCAACAAATTTTTTGGATTTTTGTGCAGTTGATAAGTAGCATCAAATAATATGCAAGTCTTATCATCTCAAATATCGAAGAGTGTTTTAGCTGTAAGTGAATTATGTTCAGTCAATGCAGATCGATTATTATTGTCAAGCATTCTTGAAACTAAATTTTCGAAAAGATCTTCTCTGGCTAAAGTGAGATAATTAGCAATCGTTTTGTCTGAAACATCAAACAGATAAGAAAGCTGTTCAATAGAAAGAGAAGTTAGAATATTGTACACAAAAATACAGCTACATGCTTCGGTTGGCACTTTTGGACGAAGCTACAGATTTTATTAAATTCATCTTTTTCATACACGCTAAAAAAAGTTCTACTAAAGTAGAGATAACAATCACTATAATAGCTATAAGTTTAACTGATTTGGCTCCATCGATAATCCATTTTCGCTGATCCAGCGAAAATGATATTTCTTGCGTTACCTTTTGAGAACAACATAACCTCAAAATAACACTTGAATGAAAACAATTTTAAATTAATGTTCAAAGCGTATGTTCAAATTCTATTAATTATTTTTTTATATTATAACTAATAAAATGTAAAATTAGTCAATTAATACGTATTTAGAGGTAAGAAATGTAAATTTGACATTTGTGACTTTGGAGATATTTCTATGAGAATGGTAAACTGTCAAATGTTTCCAATATGGCTGACCAGTGAAATTTATTTTCTCTAGATCAGAGAAACAGTTTGACATTGGAAATCATTCACTGAATTAGTTGAATAGATTCTTTATGATATTTATTTTCGAAATTAGCTGTTCCCCACAGTAAAGATTTTTTTCCGTGTAGACAAACTAATCATTATTTCCCAGTAAAAGAAATTCGATACACGGACCGCGGAGTTCGTATACGAGCTCGGTAGCTCGTATGAGAAATATGAGAAAACTCTCATACGAGCCTTTTCCGTAATAAGAAGTGTATAGATGCTTGTATACGAGGTGACTTTTAAAGTATTTTTCTTAATATAACACTATTTTAAAGTAAATGAAGATAATAGAAATGAATTTTCAAAGTAAAACAAAGCTAAATTTATAAGGGAAATGAAGTTTTAAGAAAAAAAGGATAATTTTATTCAAAAAATTTATTCACACTGAAAAAAGGTTAGAATTTGATAATTCCTTGTTACTCTAACTAACCGACATTAGATATTTCTCGTATACGGTAAGCAGATTTTGTATTAAATTTAATTATTTTATATAAGAACATTTATATAATAAATAAATAATAATATATTATTAATTAGTAATGAAAAAAACTTATTTATTCTACCTCCAATACAAAATCGTGCTTACCGCATCCAAGAAATATCTAATGTCGGTAAGTTAGAGTAACAAGGAATTATTAAATTCTAACCTTTTTCAGTGTGAATAAATTTTTTGAACAAAATTATCCTTTTTTTCTTAAAACTTCATTTCCTTTATAAATTTAGCTTCGTTTTACTTTGAAAATTCATTTCTATTATCTACATTTACTTTAAAGTAGTGTTATATTAAGAAAAATGCTTTAAAAGTCACTTCGTATACAAGCATCTATACACTTCTCATTACGGAAAAGGCTCGTATGAGAGTTTTCTCATATTTCTCATACGAGCTACCGAGCTCGTATACGAACTCCGCGGACCGTGTATCGAATTTTTTTTACTGGGTTGCTTTCCAGCTGTAACTTTTTGCCTTTTCTGCACAAATGGTAAGTAGTTTTCGATGACTACATGTTCAACACACATACAAGCGTCATTTAAAACAAAAAGAATTTATATTTCACATAAGGATCATAGCGAATCTGCCCAGTAAATAACAAGTTGTTCATTTCATGACCATTTAGCTTCCTTAACATATAAAATATAAATTCGTGACGTAATTCACTTACAAAATTTTAGCAAACTCCATCTAAACATATGTATAAAATTAAATTATGAAAAAATACAAAATTTGAATTTTTTGTGATAAAGAAAAATATCTATTAATTTTATAAATTTTGATAAAAAATATACTTTGTATACATTAATCGATTTGTTTTCTTGTCAGGAATGTAATTTTGAGAATAATTAATGAAAATATTAACAAATAAAAAAATTATTTCAAAAAAAAAAAAATTTTTTGAATTTTAAAAAAATTGTATAAAAATTTTTTTTTAGATATTTTTAAAAATCCTTGTGTCAGATTTTAGGTATTAATGACTGCAATAAACCTGCAAAATTTCAGGACAATCCATCAAAATTTGTTTGAGATAATTTGTACACAATTTTTGCGACATACACACACATACATCTGGACATTTGCTCAGAATTGAATAAACATATGTTATAGATGAAAATGAGTCCATATAACCTTCTTTTGAAAAATTGAAAATCGTCACGAATGCAAAGCTTCCTCATGAGAAAGCAAAATTCGATACACGGACTGCGGAGTTCGTATACGAGCTCGGTAGCTCGTATGAGAAATATGAGAAATCTCTCATACGAGCCTTTTCCGTAATGAGAAGTGTATAGATGCTTGTATACGAGGTGACTTTTAAAGCATTTTTATTAATGTAACACTATTTTAAAGTAAATGTAGATAATAGAAATATATTTTCTCATCTAAAACAAAGCTAAATTCATAAGAGAAATGAAGTTTTAAGATAAAAAGGATAATTTTGTTAAAAAAATTTATTCACACTGAAAAAGGTTAGAATTTGATAATTCCTTGTTACTCTTACTTACCGACATTAGATATTTCTCGGATGCAGTAAGCACGATTTTGTATTAGCGGTAGAATAGGGGAGGTAGGGGCGAAGCGACGCATGGGGCGAAGCGACGCAGTCAACATTTCTCGAGTACAATAACATTTCATTTGTTAATAAATTTATTTTTAATTACACCTTTTTAACCTTCATAATTGGTGGCATAACAAATTTTATTTTATCAACTTATAAGCGTTTGAGAATAAATAATGTGTTTTTGATCTCTGTGCATTTCGTTTTTCGTGATAACAGAAATCAAATTTTTACTACTTATTTTTGTTTTTTAGAATTAATACGAAGTGTTTTTGTATAGGTTAATACTAGTAGTTACATAAACTATAAACAATTTTTAGACTATACGTTTAGGAACGAAGATATAATATTTTTAAATTAAAAATGTACCTTGGGGCGAAGCGACGCATTCTTGAAGGGGCTAAGTGACGGACAGTGGGATTTTTTTACAATTTACTGTTCAAAAATCTCTACGTCCTACAACTTTTAGCCGATTTGAGTGTTTTTTGTTTTAAATTAAAGGGGAATAAATTCTTAAGACATCACTGTAGGCCAATTTTTAAGGCTTTAATTGTTATTAATTTTCTATTTTAAACAAAGTTAACAAATTGATACAGTATTTTAAAAATGAACGATTATTTTCTTATTCCGTTACTGCACATGATCTAAATCAGTTCAAAATAGTCCAATATAACAACCAGACAAGTAATAGAATATAAAATAATTTATTTAAATTATTGTAAACAATATTAATTAACAAATGGATAACTTTGATTCCTCTCCACTAAAAAAGATTTTATTCCACATTTTCTTTTTAATTTAAGTTCTTTTCAAGAATATATGTCCTTTTTGTTTAAAAAGTAACTTATTTTAATTTTTGTAAACAATATTACTTAACAAATAGATAACTTTGATTCCTCTCCACTAAAAAAGGTTTTTTTTCTACGTTTTATTTTTAATTTAAGTTTATTTCAAGATTATATGTCTTTTTTGTTTAAAAAGTAACTTATTTAAATTGCTATAAACAATATTAATTAAAAAATATTTAACTTTGATTCCACTCCACTAAAAAATGTTTTTTTCACGATTGATTTTTTACTTAGATTCATTTAAAGAATATATGTCCTTTCCTCTTTTAAAAAATAACTTATTTTTTATTCTTTAAATAAACATAAATTAAAAAGAAAATGTGTAAAAAAACTTTTTTAGTGGAGAGGAATCAAAGTTATCTGTTTGTTAATTAATATTGTTTATAACAATTTAAATAAGTTACTTTTTAAACAAAAAGGACATATATTCTTGAAAAGAACTTAAATTAAAAAGAAAATGTGGAAAAAAAACTTTTTTTAGTGGAGAGGAATCAAAGTTATCTATTTGTTAATTAATATTGTTTACAATAATTTAAATAAATTATTTTATGTTTTATTAATTGTCTGGTAGTCATATTGGAAGATTTCGAACTGATTTAGATCATGTGCAGTAACAGAATAAGAAAATAATCGTCCTTTTTTTAAAAAATGTATTAATTTGTTAACTTTAATTAAAATAAAAAATTATAAACTATTAAAATCTTAAAAATCAGCCTTCAGGCATGTCTTCAAAATTTATTTCCGTTTAATTTAAAACAAAGAACACTAAAGTCGGTTAAAATTTGCAGGATGTAGCCATTTTCACTGTATGAATATACGGTGAAAATGGTTCGAGTTTAGAAACGAAAAACTGAGAATTATAATTTACCATTTATTTAACTTTTATTCAATAAACAAATATTTAAATAAACTTCTTTCTTTATTTATTTATATATAAATTATAGATAAGATAATTGGTTTGAAATGCAAATAATTTTATGTGCGTCGCTTCGCCCCATACAGTGCGTCGCTTCGCCACGCTATCGTCGCTTCGCCCCACTATTTTCGTGGTCAGGAAATTGTTTATAACTTTTATCAGGTTTAGTCTATCAACAAACTATACATTAACAAAAGTTGCGTTATGTCTTGATACGTCATATCATACAAGTTAGAACTCAAAATATAATCGGAATTAGAAAATATTTTAAAATAAAGAAAAGTGCGTCGCTTCGCCCCCACCTCCCCTAAATAAGTTTTTCTTCATTACTAATTAATAATATATTATTATTTATTTATTATATAAATGTTCTTATATAAAATAATTAAATTTAATACAAAATCGTGCTTACCGCATCCAAGAAATATCTAATGTCGGTAAGTAAGAGTAACAAGGAATTATCAAATTCTAACCTTTTTTTAGTGTGAATAAATTATTTGAACAAAATTATTCTTTTTTTCTTAAAACTTCATTTCCCTTATGAATTTAGCTTTGTTTTAGATCAAATAATTCATTTCTATTATCTACATTTACTTTAAAATAGTGTTACATTAATAAAAATGCTTTAAAAGTCACCTCGTATACAAGCCATCACTTCTCATTACGGAAAAGGCTCGTATGAGAGATTTCTCATACGAGCTACCGAGCTCGTATGCGAACTCCGCGGTCCGTGTATCGAATTTTTTTTACTGGGTGTTTTGGAATTAAAATAAAACTAACCTTTAAAATTTTTGCACACAAATGTGCAACGGATATGCTTTAAACTAATATGACAGCTTCAGTAAGATCAACATTGCTCAAGGTACTACTACACTTTAGAAGGCTCTTAAAAGACCAAATTTAAAAAAAAAATTTCTTAGGTCTTTTATTATAAACTAGCGCCTCAGACGGCCTTCGGCCGTCTTCGTTGCTTCTATTCCATGTTCATTTTTGTTCAATTTTTAAAAGTTTTAATGTTAATTTTTTAAATAAAATTCTATTTTACTTAAAATATTTTTTTGCTTAAGTGTAAAATTTTCTATTAATTTAATTATATTTTTAATTACAAATTATATGTTATTATTATTTATATTATTATTTATTTAGTAGTAAAAGAATAATTTCAGACTGCAGCTCCATCTCTTAAGTATATGTGAATTTTTAATGTACTACAATTTCATTTGGAAACATGAGTTTGCCCTTCTATTCATATTACCGATGCTTAATCTTTTCGATACTTTTCGAGTTACACTTTCGAGTGCATTCGATTCTTTTATATAAAAAAAATTTAATAATTTTATTAAAAAAAATTAAAAATATAAAAAAATAAAAAAATAAAAATAAAAATAAAAAAAAAAAAAAAAATTTTTTTCCCATGTTTTATCCCATGTCTTTTTTTAAAAAGGATATTTAAAAAACTTTTTTGCCTATATTAGTACATATTTTGAGAATAAAAATAATGGTTTATTTTCAATTTTTATTTAATATCATAATCTGCAGACAGCATTTAGATCGAAATCGAAACACCAAAAAGTTAGTTGTCCCATTACGGACAGTTTATCTCAAGATTGACAAATCGGAAACGAAAAATCCAAATTGCTTTTTAAAAAGGAAGGTGTCTTGCATAGAAATCTACCACCATTAATGAAAAATGGACTAAAATAAAAAAATAGCAGATGTTTTAATAATTTTTGTCAAAATACACTATGTTTTTCAGTATTTTTCTAGTCTGCAAAAATGTTTTTTTTTAAATTTTTTGACCATTTTCTGGTATATTCTCACACAGGACATGCTAACAAACAAAACGAGTTATTATTTATTAAAATCGGTTCAGCAAATTCAGAGATAAACTGTCCACAATTTGAGAAAACGTTATTTTGAGAAAAACGCGTTTAAACTTATATGTATCGTTAGATATATATATATAATATATACACTGAGAGAAGTCCGGGAACTAATACGTCCCGTGCGAGCCTTGAGTTGTACTTTTGAATGTTTTTATGTGAACCCTCGAATCGGGATGTCTCAAGCCCCGATGCGAAACGTGGAACGTCCTGAAGCGAGATTACGCAGAACTTTCAGTGTTTGCCACCAGTTGTTTTCTCACATGCGAGAACAATGTTTGACTGGATCGGGGAGTCTCAGCACCCGATTCGGAACAACTCAAACACGACAAGCAGAGTAGCTCATAGCGACGTCTAGCGGGAACTATTACGTATCGGTCTTCTCTCAGTGTATGTAATATATTATATATATATATTTTTTTTAGTGTACATATTGTTGAAAACGTTGAACGAAAAATTTTGTGGACGAAGGAAACATTTTAATATATTTTCATATAAATTTTGCAGAGTAATAACTTTTGTAGTGTTTAATTTGGTCAACTTTCAATTAGGGGTAGTTTTTTGGGGGATGTAGACTATTTTAAGTGTGTTAAGGTAATTGAGATTGTTTTTTTAAAGTGATTCTTTATTTTCGTTAATTATTAATTTTATCTATGATAATTATTTATTTTAGTTGAATATATGGTCGTATGAATTTCATAATTTGTTAATTTTTAGAGGGTTGAATTTTGAATTTGGCTCCCTTTAAATAAAAACAAAAAAATATGATCAACTACCATTTTCACGCAGATTAAGAAGATTCATTGACCAATATTTTTACGAATGTTTTCTGGTAACACCGGCACACAAAAAAAATTTGGATTGCCAGGACGGCCATGTGGTAGGTTTTCTTCCTTAAGGTGTATCTAAAGAGAAAAACATTGTCCGACCTAAAACTTAGTTCGTATTCTATTTTTTCAGGCTTGGTGGGAGGGGGGTGAAGTTTGAGAAACTGATTTTTATGGGAATTTACTTAATTTCTATTAATAAAGCTGAATTTTTGCTTCTTCTGAATGCTTTTTTAATTCAGTGACTTTAATAACATAAGAATTGAATATATAAAAAAATAAAAATAGCGGATCTAAAATGGTGGATTTAAAAATAATTGTTCAGATTTCCTTGAAACTTGTTACTCGGGGGTTTTTGGGGTCGCTGATTACGAATCTGATGTTAGTTTATAAAAATTCAAAATGGCGGATCCAATATGGCGGTCGATATTTTTAAAATTGATTGGATTTATTTGTAAATTGCTACTCGGGGGTTTTTCAGGTCGCTGATTACGAATATGAACTCAGATTTTAAAATGTCGGATCCAATATGGCGGTCTATATTTTTGATATTGATCGGATTTATTTGAAAATTGCTACTCGGAGGTTTTTGGGGTCGCTGATTACAAATATGAATTCAGATTTTAAAAATTTAAAATGGCGTATCCAATTTGGCTGCTATTTTTTTAACTTATCGGATTTGCATAAAACTTGTTGCTCGGGGGCTTCTAGGTCGCTGATAACGAATATGAACTCAGATTTCAAGAATTCAAAATGGCGGACCCAATATGGCTGCTATTCTTTTTTAAAACTTATTGGATTTGCATGAAACTTGTTACCCGGGGGTTTTTAGGTCGCTGAAAACGAATAAGAAGTCAAATTTCAAACGTTCAAAATACCGAATCCAATATGGCGGTCAAAATTTTAGAGAATGATTAGATTAGTTTAAAATTCTATACGTTCTATAGCTATTGAAAATATTTTTATGTTGTTCGACTCAAACCACGAGAAGGTAAATGTACAGTGAGTAATCTTCTTTTCTTTGTATTTTTTTGTATTAACAATAAATTTAATATTTTGATAAATGCATTGTCTTTCTTTTGGTTTTTGCAGTGGGTTGTCATTTGTTTTACAGCAACATTAAATTTCATTTCCTCTAGAAACTATATAATTTCTTACTTAATTCATTTAGCTGAATGCATTGTCTATCAATGCACGAGGAGGTACGTTTACCTCCTCGTGGTTTTAGTCGGACAACATAAAAATAAGTTCAATAACTAAAAAACATAAAATTTTAAACCATTCTAATCATTCTCTAAAATTAAGACCGACATTTAATGTTCGGTATTTTAAACGTTTGTAATTTGACTATATATTCGTTTTCAGCGACCCTAAACACCCCCGAGTAAAAAGATCCATGAAAATCCGATAAGTTTTGAAAAAAATAACCGCCATATTAGATCCACCATTTTGAATTTTTAAAATCTGACTTCAGATCCGTAATTAGCGACCCCAAAAACCCCCGAGTAGCAATTTTTAAATAAATCTGATCAATTTAAAAAATATCGACCGCCATATTGGATCCGCCATTTTGATTTTTGAAATGTGAGTTCATATTCGTAATCAGCGACCAAAAAAACATTCAGGTACAACTTTTTGAATAGATAAAAGGAGAATTAAAAAAAGCGTGCACAGGGTGTCAATTTTGTAAAAAAAAATTCTTTTGTCGCCATTTTGGATTTGCCATCTTGAAATTTTGAAATGTATGGTCCATCACTTTGAAGCTTGGATATTGTGGACGCGATATTTTATGGTGAAGAATTTTTATAATTACTGGTTATATGAAAAAAAATCATTTTTGAATCAATAATGTCAAAAATTTGCATTTTTTTTCCAAATAAGTGGCCATAACTTTCTGGAATTTTTGTTTTTTGCAATTTTTGTGACAGATTCTGAAAGAGCAATAAAAAATATGTAAGAAAATGTTATTCAGAAAATTTTCTACATGCCTAATAACAAAAATAATTTACGTTAAAAATGATTGAAAAAAAGCGTCCGACCCGGCGTTAAAAGGTTAAGGGGGGGGTAAGGTCTAAACGGTAAAAAAGCATGTTTTTAAGAATTTTTTTAGCGATACGCAGAAAGTTCATTTATTTTATCGCTTTGCATATAATATTGCAACATTTGAACAATATTTTTTTAAATTTTAATTAAAAAATATTAAGAATTGAGAGAGATGAGATTTTCCTCAGGCCCCTAAAAAAATTGATTTACGGTGTACATAGAATCATCTAAAACAAAAAAATCAAAGTGCATTTGTTAAAGGAGATGGTTTTTTTCGCCAGCATTAGCTGGGACGAATTTTTTTGATTTTTTGTAGCACTTGAAAGCCAAAAAGTCGATTTTCGCTATAAAAAATCGATTAATTTGTTAAATTGTAAAATTGGTAATTCAAAAAAAGCTACCAGCTTTACCTCAACAAACATCTTCTTTAACAAATGTACTTGGATTTTTTTGTTTTTGATGATTCTGTTGCGAATTAGAGCGTACTCCGCAAATCAATTTTTTTGGAGTCGCCTGAGGAAAATCTCATTATCTCGATCAATTCTTAATATTTTTTAATTAAAATTTAGAGAAATATTGTTTAAATGTTGCAATATTATATGCAGAGCGATAAAATAAATTAACTTTCTGCGAATCACTAAAAAAATTCTTAAAAACATGCTTTTTTACCGTTTAGACCTTACCCCCCCTTAAAAAAGAAAGGGTGATGGAGCAATTCTAATATTGCTTCTGAGTTGTTGGAAAAGAAGGACATAAGTTTATTATTTAGCTTTAAAAACAATCTGTTATATTATTTTTTTACTTTAAACTTTGAATTTTTACATTTAAGGGTAGTTTTTGATTTAAGAAAAGAGGTTGATGTTTTAATTCTGACAATTGTTTCTGAGTTGTTATAACATTAGTACATGAATTTATTAATTAAGGAAGATTTTGACTATTTCAGCAATTAGTGACATCTATTAGACGTCAATTGAACTCTTTGGATTAGAGTCAGGTGTTATTCTTAAGATAATTATTCCGATATGGTTGTCGGTAAATAATTATATTTTTTGAATTTAATTTTTGATCTGAAAAAATAAGCTGCGTGAACGACTGCACTGTGCATCTATGAGGACTCGAACCCCAGTTAATAGCTGCCTTTCGCGGGACTAACGCCTACCAATGCACTATGGGCTTGATCTGAGATTATAAGAAACGTGAACGTCCAGGCTGTGTTGACATGGTGCATTGGTAGGCGTTAGTCCCGCGAAAGGCAGCTATGAACTGGGGTTCAAGTCCTCACAGATGCACAGTGCAGTCGTTCACGCAGCTTATTTTTTCAGATCAAAAATTAAATTCAAAAAATATAATTATTTACCGACAACCATATCGGAATAATTATCTTAAGAATAACACCTGTCTCTAAACCAAAGAGTTCAATTGACGTCTAATAGATGTCACTAATTGCTGATATAGTCGAAATCTTCCTTAATTAAAATTCTTAATCAGCAAATAATTTCCTATATTAACATAAATTTATTGTTCTGATTTGCAACACAATCTTTTATTTAATTTTTTTACTTTAAATTTTGAATTTGTACATTTAAGGGTAGTTCTTTCGATTTAAAAAAAACAGAGGGTGATGGAGCAATTATGAATTAATATTTGTTTTTAGCTGGTAAAAGTACTATATGACATGTTGGTCTGGTTCAATAAACAGACCACTTTTATTTTTGTGTGTTCCTGTGTTATGAATCTGGCAACAGATTTTTTATATTAAAAATGTCGAATCCGATATGGAGGACAAAAATTAAAAATTGTTTTGATTTATCTGAAATTCACTACTCAGGTATTTTTGGGGTTGCTAAATACGATTCTAGCATCAGATTTTCAAAATTCAAAATGGTGGACAAAATTAAAATTTTTTTTAATTTGACTGAAATTCTTTATTTTGGGGATTTTTGGGATTATTATTATTATTATTATTATAATTTTTTTTTTTGCTTAAGGACTTTTAGGAAATCTGCTTACAGATACCTTGGACTCCGCACTCCAAGGTTATGTGGGGTTGGTATGACAAAAACAAAATGGAATATAAAAAAAAGAAAAATAAATGTATAAAGTAGTAAATTTAATAAACTGGCGACCTACTGCCAGCCCGACCCACTAAAACCCGTAACCCTTCTTCTGGAACCCTTTACCCTCCCTCGGAACTGTCGTAAGACTTTAGCCTTCGAGGGTGGCGCTCCAACTCTGTCGCTATTGCGACTTTCTGCTTTTCTCTGCGGTTATCCTGCGTTAATAGTTAAAATTTTTGAAACTATTTCAATATAAAAGTGGAATTAACAGCACAACAATAATTAAAAATAACAAATGTGTAATTAAGTGTAAAAAGTCAAAAGATAAAATTATAAACGGATATATAAAAAAAGAAAAAATAAACGCGTAAAAAATATTGAAACCATAAAACTGTACAAAGATGAATAAAAAACACAAACAATCAAAAAATGTATAAGGACAAATAAATCACAAAATAAATTAATAAAAAACAAACGAACTAAATTAAAAGCTGTTTAAATTACGCTTTTAGGCGGCCGTCGAGATTCTTCCTCGACATAACCGAGATTATGAAGTTCTCGACTTGCCGCCAATTCTCTTTCGACTGGGTCATTAGCGATACCATGTTCTTCGGTGTAACTTGACTGTTTACACCTTCGAACATGGTCCGCCTCTCCAAGTCCCAATTCTTGTATGAGAAGAGGGTGTGCTCCGCGTTGTCCTCAGGGAACTGGCAATATGCACACACCTCGTCCTCGCGTAATTTAAAGCGACACAGGTACAAGTTAAAACACCCGTGACCTGTGAACGCCTGAGTCAAATAATAAAAAACCTGACCGTGTTTTCTATTTATCCAGGTGGCGAGTGCCGGGATAAGGCGATAAGTCCATCGACCTTTCTCCTCACTATTCCATCTTTCTATGAGCCTGTGCCTCGCTTCTTTGCAGATCAGGCCCTTGCTTGGTCTTATTTCCTCATCAAATGAACTTCTTTCTTTAGAAAAAATAAACATTTCTTCCCTTTCCTTCGCCAAAAGATCGGCTGGCGGGACACCCCTCAGGGATGGGGCCCACGCTGGTGCTGCATAGAGCATTTTAGCGTGGGCGACACTCGCCACCAGTCTTCTTTTTTGTTCACAAGGTCCGCCAACATTTGGCATTAGCCGTGAAAGTTTAGTCGCACACTCGATCGCCTTATTTGACGCCGTAGCCATGTGGTGGTAGAAGTTTAACCTTCCATCCAACTCCACACCAAGATATTTAATTTGTTTACTCCACTTGACCTCGAATCAGTCTATCACGATTCGTGGGAGCTCATAACCACGTCTGCCTGTGCCCAGCAGTGCCTCGGTCTTTTCCAGGGCCATTTCAAGACCTCTGGTATTCAGCCAGCTTTTTGTTAGTCGCAGACATTCGTTCACTAATGTCCCAAGAGCCTCCTCACTTTCGGCAGTGCACACGAACAACGCGTCGTCCGCAAAGCCGATAATCACCGCACCTTCAGGCAGAGCCATTCGCAGAAATCATCGTAAGATACATTCCATACAAACGGACCCACCCTCGAGCCTTGAGGAGCCCCACGCTGCATCTCTTCCCTCAGAGTGCAGGTGTCTCCCTCATATATAACTCACCTGTCGCTTAGATAATTATCCATTATCCGCAACAAGTAGGGTGGCATGTTTTTCTTTTTCATCGACTCGATGAGATCTTTCTATCTTGCGAAATTAAACGCGTTGCGTATGTCAATTGCTACCAACGCGCAGAAGCTCTTCTTTTTCCCAGGTCCCAATTTGTTTTTTCCTGCTTTGGCTATGTCTACAACTGCCTGGATGGCATCAACTGTGGACTTGCCTTTACGGAAACCAAATTGGTGATCCGATAGACTATTCTCTTCGGTCAAGTGGCTTTGCATTCTCTGCAGAACCATATCCTCTAGAAGTTTACCCATAGTATCCAACAGGCATATAGGCCTGTACGATGAAACTTTATCTAAAGGTTTTTCACCTTTCCTTAGGAGGACTAACCTCTGTCGCTTCCAGTCGCGGAAGAACTCTCCTCTCTCAAGGCAAAGATTGAAGCATCGAAGCAGAATCTGGGGTGAAGTGTCGATTACCAACTTTATGATCTCGTTACTTATCCCAACGATTCCAGGCGTTTTGCCTGTTTTCAATCTTTTGCCTGCTTTTTGCAGTTCACTAAGTGTAAAGAGTTCTTCCTCTTCGACTTTGCAAAAACTCCAGTCCCTTCTAAGGTATGGCTCCGCAGGAGGAAACAAAGAACTTATTATCTTTCTGACCCAATCGGGATTGTCCAGGCCGGGGGTCTTTTGCCTCGTCACTAATTTCTTAGTTACGATTTTAAAAGCCAGACCCCATGGGTCCTTATCGACTTCCTCGATTAGGTCCTTCCAGCTATGGCGTCGCGACTTCCGGATCTCTTTCTTGAGGTTCTTTTTCGCCTCTTTGAAAGCCTCTTTTAGCAAGGGATCTCCCTTAGATCGGGTATATGTCCTTCTTGCTTTGAGGCATTCCTTTCTCAAGGAGGCCAGTTTTTCTGACCACCAAGGGCCAAGGACAGACTTTTCGTAAATTTAAAGGTCTCTCCACCCTTTTTCACTATCAGGAGAACTTCCTGTTTAAAAGTTCTCCTGATTTTCTGTACCACGGTGCGTGTATCTTAAGGTTTAACCTTTTCTTTTATCAGCGGCAAGATACCCTTGTAAAACTTTGGGTCTCTTGCCGTGATCTTCACAGCTTCCGTGGACCTGAGTTTCGAAGGGGGCTTCGTGAGCTCTTTTTTCTCGTCTTGGGTCTTTCTTCCCGGAGCCCGTTTCTTTCTTTTTCCAACAACCTTAAAGCCATCCTCAATGTCCGCTCCGTCTTTCAAGACGGTATCGGCATACGTCTTACTAGGACTACTTGAGGACGCTTGAATCCTTGGCGTAAGCTTTTAAAAATTCCCGGAATAGCCAGGAACTGGTCTGAGACGTTTGCCTCATAGCTTGTCAGCTGATTATTGTTTTGGCCCCCCCCCAAAATCCGTGGGGCCTGCGGCGGTGTTCGAAGAGACACCGTAGGGAGTATTGTCCCCTTTCGGGGTTCCTCCTTAGGGTAATTCATTGATATTATGATTCATAATCATATATTTTTTTGGTTTTAAAATCAGGGTACCACCCTGTTGGTTGTCCTTTAGTGAAAAGCCCCGCCACCACGGCAAGGTCTACCGAACATATCCAAGGAGCCAGTCGTGTCTGGCAGCGAACCCACTTCTCCCAACTCATCAAAGAAATCAATCATGTCTGGCAGCGGACCCACTTCTCCCAGCCCATCAAAGAAATCAATGATGTTTGGCAGTGGATCCACTTCTCCCAGTACGTCAAAGAGATCAATAACATTTGGCAGTGGATCCGCTTCTCCCAGCACGTCAAAGACATCAATGACTTTCGGTAGTGGACAACCATCGGCGGGGATTATTATTATTATTATTATTATTATTTTTTCACGGGGGAGAAGAGGAAATGCATTTACGCATCCCCAGGAAGATCCCACTTACCTGGGGTATGTCGGACTGGTACAAAATGCAAGGAAAAAAAAGAAACCTTACATACCTGCTTTTAACGGCAGTCACCCTACCGACTAAAACCTCTTCTTGTTTTCCCTGGGTTTTGAACCTTCTATCCACCTACGGAAACTACCTAGTGGCTTCAGACTTCGTAGATGAATGGTTCCATGTAGTCGCTGGCGCAACTCTCCCGTGCCGCTCTTGTTCTGGCCTTATTTTCTCCTTGTCCTTGACAAAGTCTTCTTTGCTTCCTCGAGGGCAGTTCTGAAGACCTTGCAACTCCCTGATCCGGCTACATGTTGGATGTTCTCCTTTTCGCCGAACTTCGCCTTGCATAAGAAGCAGCATGGGCTCTTCTTACAGTCTGCTGCCTTATGTCCGGCTTCTCCGCACTTAAAGCACGCAGCCGACCTATCTACTGCATTGCAGTCTCGACCTATATGACCATAGTCGAGACACCTATGGCACCTTTTGACCATCACTCTACTTCTGATCCTGCAGGACACGAATCCAATCTTTACGTGACCCACCTTCTCCAGCTTATCAGCATCTTCCTGGCTGGTGACCACAACAGCGAGTTTCACTCCTCGCTTACTTAACCCAAGGACCGTCACCTTTCTGCTTCCAGCTGGAACTGTGGAAACTTTCTCCAGGGCATCCTCAACATCTTCCTTCTCAGTAAGGGCATCCATGTCGCGGATTTCCAGCGTAGTTCGCCGATCCGCCATCTGCACCTTACCCAAATCGCCGATTACCTTTGTCACCTCCTCGGTGAACAGCTTCTTGTTTGAAGACCCTCCAATTTTAATGAGAAGGTCTCCCTTTTTAGTGGGTAAAGCTCCCACAACCCTTGTCTGGCTGGCCTCCAGGTCAGCCTCCCTTCGAACCTTCGCCAGCACTTCAGCGAAAGTTTTACCTTCGGCCACTTTAACGATCACTGTGGCTCTTCCCTTCTTGACCTGGTCTGGCTTTGGAACCGTTTTGTTCCCCTTGCCTCCAGTCTTTTTTGGTTTCTCCTCCTTTTTCCTTTTTGGATCCTTCGCAGGCTCAGGATCACTTCTCTTCCGCTTCTGAGCATCCAAGACGACGTTTCTCAACACGATCGCGTTACAGCGATCTCGTCTAGCTCTGCGATCTTGTCTAGCTTCTTCAGACCAGGTCAAACCCTGGTAGAAACTCTCGTCCTTTTTCGCAGATGCTGCGTGCTTCTCCTTTACGTCCCTTATGAGCGATGTTAAGCTTTAGAGTCCATCCTTGATTGTCCTATTGACATTCTTCTGGACTTCACAGGACTTCAGCATCTTGCTGACCTCCTCCTCCATTTCTAGAATGCTCGCTGCCTCTTCCTCCCGCAGCTTAACGCATTCATCTCGATCTTGGTTGCAGCTTGCAATGTCCTTTGCCGAGGCATTACTAAAGACAGAAATGCAGCTGCTTGACTCGTCACGCTGCTCGTACTCCCTCGTCTCTCCGACCTGTCCACGATGATCTGTGGCACTACCAACGCGTTGTTGCCCTCCTGCATCCTTGGGTCACTGGCCACCGCCCTCACGCTCGAAAGCGCTTGACGATCGGAACCAGTGAGGGATTTAGCCGTAGCATTACCCCGCAGGTACTCTTCCTCGTTTTTACAATCGCTCATGATGGATGTTTCTTGTTTGCTGGTTTTGGTCCGCGTCGAGTATTTGATTTCCTCGATACCACCTATTTCTAGGAAGCTAACCTATCCGCCACCTGGCACGCGTCCGATAGAGGACCAGCAACCCCGCGCAAAAGAACAGGTTCTAATGCGCCCCGGGTAGAACAAAAGTTCTAACCGGGCACGGATTATTATTATTATTATTTTTTTTTTTTTTTTTTTTTTGCTTAGGGACTTTTGGGAAATCTGCCTACAGATACCTTGGATTCCGCACTCCAAGGTTATGTGGGGTTGGTGTGATAAAACAAAAGAAGATAAAAAAAGAATAAATATATAAAATAGTAAATTTAATAAACTGGTGACCTACTGCCAGCCCGACCCACTAAAACCCGTAACCCTTCTTCTGGAGCCCTTTACCCTCCCTCGGAACTGTCGTAAGACTTTAGCCTTCGAGGGTGGCGCTCCAACTCTGTCGCTAATGCGACTTTCTGCTTTTCTCTGCGGTCATCCTGCGTTAATAGTTAAAAAATTTAAAACTATTTCAAAATAAAGCGGAATTAACAGCACAACAATAATTAAAAATAACAAATGTGTAATTAAGTGTAAAAAGTCAGAAGATAAAATTATAAACGGATATATAAAAAAAAAGAAAAAATAAACGCGTATAAAAAATTGAAAACATAAAACTGTACAAAGATGAATAAAAAACACAAACAATTAAAAAATGTATAAGGACAAATAAATCACAAAATAAATTAATAAAAAACAAACGAACAAAATTAAAAGCTGTTTAAATTACGCTTTTTGGCGGCCGTCGAGATCCTTTCTCGACATAACCGAGATTATGAAGTTCTCGACTTGCCGCCAATTCTCCTCTGACTGGGTCATCAGCGATACCATGTTCTCCGGTGTAACTTGACTGTTTACACCTTCGAACATGGCCTGCCTCTCCAAGTCCCATTTCTTGCATGAGAAGAGGGTGTGCTCCGCGTTGTCCTCAGGGAACTGGGAATATGCACACACCTCGTTCTCGCGTAATTTAAAGCGACACAGGTACGAGTTAAAACACCCGTGACCTGTGAACGCCTAAGTCAAGTAATAGGAAACCTGACCGTGTTTCCTATTTATCCAGGTGGCGAGTGCCGGGATAAGGCGATAAGTCCATCGACCTTTCTCCTCACCATCCCATCTTTCTTGCCATTTTTCTATGAGCCTGTGCCTCGCTTCTTTGCGGATCAGGCCCCTGCTTGGTCTTAATTCCTCATCCAAGGAACTTCTTTCTTTAGGAAAGAGAAACATTTCTTCCCTTTCCCTCGCCAAAAGATCTGCTGGCGGGACACTTGCAAGGACCTGCACAGCACTCGTAGATACCGTCTTATATGCAGAGATGATACGCGTTGTTATCGATCTCTGCGCCGACAGTATCTTTTCACAGATGGTAACACATCTTTTGCTACTCAGGGATGGGGCCCATGCTGGTGCTGCGTAGAGCATTTTAGCATGGGCGACACTCGCCACCAGTCTTCTTTTTTGTTCACGGGGTCCGCCAACATTTGGCATTAACCGTGAAAGATTAGCCGCACACGCGATCGCCTTATTTGACGCCGTAGCCATGTGGTGGTGGAAGTTTAACCTTCCATCCAACTCCACACCAAGGTATTTAATTTGTTTACTCCACTTGACCTCGAATCCGTCTATCACGATTCGTGGGAGCTCATAACCACGTCTGTCTGTGACCAGCAGTGCCTCCGTCTTTTCCAGGGCCATTTCAAGACCTCTGGTATCCAGCCAGCTTTTTGCTAGTCGCAGACATTCGTTCACCAATGTCCCAAGAGCCTCCTCACTTTCGGCAGTGCACACGAACAACGCGTCGTCCGCAAAGCCGATGATCACCGCAACTTCGGGTAGATCCATTTGCAGAAAATCATCGTAAGATACATTCCATACAAATGGACCCACCCTCGAGCCTTGAGGAGCCCCACGCTGCATCTCTTCCCTGAGAGTGCAGGTGTCTTCCTCATATATAACCCACCTGTCGCTAAGATAATTATCCATTATCCGCAACAAGTAGGGCGGCATGTTTTTCTTTTCCATCGACTCGATGAGATCTTTCCATCTTGCGGAATTAAACGCGTTGCGTATGTCAATTGCTACCAACGCGCAGAAGCTCTTCTTTTTCCCAGGTCCCAATTTGTTTTTTCCTGCTTTGGCTATGTCCACAACTGCCTGGATGGCATTAACCGTAGACTTGCCTTTACGGAAACCAAATTGGTGATCGGATAGACGATTCTCTTCGGTCAAGTGGCTTTGCATTCTCTGCAGAACCATAACCTCTAGAAGTTTACCCATCGTATCTAGCAGGCATATAGGCCTGTACGATGAAACCTTATCTAGAGGTTTTTCACCTTTCCTTAGGAGGACTAACCTCTGTCGCTTCCAGTCGCGGAAGAACTCTCCTCTCTCAAGGCAAAGATTGAAGCATCGAAGCAGAATCTGGGGTGAAGTGTCGATTACCAACTTTAGGATCTCGTTACTTATCCCATCGATTCCAGGATTATTATTATTATTATTATTATTATTATTTTTTTTTATTCACGGGGGAGAAGAGAAAATGCATTTACGCATCCCCAGGAAGATCCCACTTACCTGGGGAATGTCGGACTCGTACAAAATGCAAGGAAAAAAAAGAAACCTTACATACCTGCTTTTAACGGCAGTCACCCTACCGACTAAAACCTCTTCTTGTTTCCCCTGGGTTTCGAACCTTCTATCCACCTACGGAACTACCTAGTGGCTTCAGACTTATTTATTTATTTATTTATTTATTTAGTAAAATCAAGTCCCTAGGGCTTAAAGCCCTTCAAGGAACAAATACATATATATAAATAATTTTATTTCAGTAGATAACAATAAGTATAATATATTTTAAATGGTATTTAATATAGTTGCGAAAAAAGTTATAAAATTATATATTGCAAAACATTTAACAAAGATAACAAATCTTTTAAAAGTATATCGAAAAATAACAAAATTTTACCAATATGTTACATCAAACAAATTGTTGTTACATTTAAATAAGAAATCAAAAAACAATTTTTTAAAAATGAATTGACTCGAAGCATCTCTAATGTTAGTTGGTAACTTATTCCAAAGTCTCACACATCTAATTATAAACGTTTTCTGCATCTTAGAGGAGCGATGGAAGGGTATTTTTAATACAGATTTTCTTTCTCGGAGTTTACCGCTAATTGATTCTTTATCAGTCTTGAATTCAAGGAAATCATAAAGATACCCAGGAATTTTATTATTAATAACAGAGTATAGTAAATTTCCCATGAAATACTGTCTTCTGGTTGCAACATTTAATAAACCGGCTTTAATCCTATAATTCGAAATATGTTCTCTTTTTGGCAAGTTATAAATAAAACGTATGCAAGCATTCAAAGATCTCTCCAATTTAGAATTTAATTCATCAGTAATATCATCATACACTGGACAACAATAATCAAAAAATGGGAGGATAAGTGACTTAACAAGTAGAAGACGAGTTTCAGTTGGGAAAGAGTCCTTGCTTTTATTAAGTTGTTGTAATACTATGTACGTATTACGAGTGATGCTGCCCACGTGCTCCTTCCATGATAAATTACAATTTAATATTAATCCCAAGTCCTTTACTGTTTCTTCAAAGATAATTGGGTTCTTTCCTACCATAAGGGGAGAGAACGTCACAGTTGCAGGGCTTCTCGATGATGATATTAGCATGGCCCGAGTCTTATCCGAGTTGAGAGTAAGTCCATTATCATAGGCCCACTGTACAACGTAATCAATATCGATTTGTATCCTTTTCAACATATCAGGGAGCAATGACAATGGACCAGACAAATAGAACTTAAAGTCGTCAGCATACTTATGATATTTACAATATTTTAATCCACTTCCCAGATCTGAAATAAACAAATTAAAAAGCAACGATGATAGTGAAGCACCCTGTGGAACTCCGCATTTAACATTATCCCATTCAGAGAACTCATTACGCCCATTAACCACCCTTTGAAATCTGAAACTCAGATAAGACTCAAACCATTTACAAACTGATTCCGATAACTTAAAGGAATGCAATTTATCAATTAGTAAATTATGATTCACAGAAGGAAATGCCTTCGAAAAATCGAAAAACACTACAACTGTGACATGTTTTGAGTCCATAGCAAGTTTAATATCAGTTAAGAATTTTAATGAAGCTGTACAGGTGCTATGTTTAGAACGAAAACCTGATTGCAAAGGCTCTAGCAAATCATTAAAAGTTAGAAAATCTGTTAACTGTTTACATACTATTTTCTCAAAAGGCTTGGTCATTGTACACACCAACGAAATAGGTCTATAGTCAATAAGTGTCTTTGGATCCTTAACTTTAGGTATTGGACGAACATCACTCATTTTCCATATGTCAGGAAAAATTCCTGTTTGAAGGGAATAATTATACACATGTATCAAAATGGGAAAAATGACTGGAAGAGCCAACTTGATCATCTCAACAGATATGCAATCAGGGCCCATCGCCTTCGATTTAATAGAAGCAAGGGTATCAAAAATAATTTCTGGAGAGATATCAGCAAAAAAGAACTTATCATCATCAAAAACATTAATATTAACAGAATCAGGTGCAGTAGAGAGGGAGGACGTCTGATCAGCTGTATAAGAAAAAACATCTAAAAATTCTTGCACTTGAAAATTAGTATCAGTTACTTTTCTCCTATCAGAAATTAAATTTAGTTTTCGTAATATGTGCCAAACATTTTGAGATTTATTATTATTTTTTATTATGTTATAATTATATTTATTATATGCATCTCTAATTTTGGTTTGGACTATATTACGAATTTTTTTGAATTTAACATGGTCAAAAATATTCTTACTTCTTATAAATCTTCTGCGAAGTCTATTTCTCTCTTTAATTAAGTCTCTTATTTCCTTGTTCATCCAAGGTGAAAATCTTTTCTTAATACCTGGCAAATGAAGAGGTGCAAACTTATCAAAAGCAGAAGTCATATAAGAAGTAAGAGTAAAAACCTTACGATTAATATCCGGCTCAGAGTATATGTCTGCCCAATTATATGATAACAAATGCGATATAAATTCAGTCTTAGGAATATTTTTTAAATTATGAATAAAATTAGAATGATAATTAATATTTGACTCATTTCTCTTAAAATCAAACTCAAATCCAATCGCAATCAAGTCGTGACTCGACAGAAATGGCACCGCATATTGGTCATGCGAAACCACCCTATCAATATCACTGACCAACATTGCATCAATTCTTGTACTGGAGTTATCCAAATGATGAGTAGAGCTATGAGGTACCAAATATAAACCAGCAGAATGTACCATAAAATTAAAATATTTAGAACTAGTAGTATGAGTGTTTAAATCACAGTTAAAATCACCCATAATTATGACGTTATTGAAAAATTGAAATAGAGAACAAATTTGATTTTCTAACTCACTTCCTAATGAAGCATTTGGCGGTTTATAGACAACTCCCAATAATGCATTATCAAATTCATTTTCGACTTTAATAAACAAAAATTCCGTGGTTGGGTATGACTCCTCACAGCTCACAGACACCAGAGAAGACTTAAGACATTTATTTACATAAAAACATACACCCCCACCCCTGCACCTGCTTCTGTCTTTACGAAAAAGGACATAATTGTCCAACTGTACTAAATTGCACGAAATATTTGTAGTTAACCATGTCTCTGAAACCGCAATTATATGGTAAGAGCTATTATTGAAAAAATTCTTGAACTCCAAGAAGTGAGCATGAAGAGATTGAGCATTAACGTGACATATATTTAAGGTGTCCATTGTGAATGAAAATAAAAACATGAAAAACAGAAAAAAAAATTGCTCCGAGAAAGAAAAAATGTTGTATAAAGAAAACAGCATACGAGTTTACAATTCAAACAAGAAACAATACAAAATTTAAAAATGTAATAAACATTCAATAAGAAAAAATCAATTGATTGACGGAAATTAATACCTTGAGATAAACAAAAAGTTACTAAAAATAAAAAATGTAACAAAACATCAAAAAATAAAAACAAACGCAATAATTGCTATTTTAATGACTCAACATCGAGAAGAGATGAAAGCAGCATTCTGGGTCCACCATCCTCTCTCCTACAGAATATTTTTCCTTCCGCGACCCACAAGTATTTAATTTTGCCATCCCTGTAGTCGCTGTTCCATGTAGTCGCTGGCGCAACTCTCCCGTGCCGCTCTTGTTCTGGCCTTATTTTCTCCTTGTCCTTGACAAAGTCTTCTTTGCTTCCTCGAGGGCAGTTCTGAAGACCTTGCAACTCCCTGATTCGGCTACATGTTGGATGTTCTCCTTTTTATTATTATTATTATTATTATTATTATTATTATTATTATTATTATTATTATTATTATTATTATTATTATTATTATTATTATTATTATTATTATTATTATTGATCTTAATTAAAACTTTGTAAATTTTATTTATAGGTATTTTATAAATATTTTTACCTTTCTTCAAGAAAAACATTTAAAGAAGTCGGAACTTCAGTTTCCTTTTGTTTTTGCCGATTGTGAATAAGAATCATTGAGATTTTTGGATCACTAAAATAGATCGCTCGATTAAAAACATCCAAGATCCTGCATGTTCTGTTATGCTGGCGTGAATGTGTCCTCATATTTTCTCTATAGTATTTATGCCAGGATTCTAACGCGTCTTCGCTAAAATAAATCATGGGTAAAGGAAATTGTTCCGCAATATCGCATCCATGTTGAAGGAGTTTATGGACAGTTGGACTCATTCTGGACCATGGATAGAGAGCGTAATTCATTTTGTAAGTTTCCTTGCCAAATTTTCGGATTTCTTGCAAATTTAAATGCTTTTTGCTTTTAAATAGTAGCAAAATGGAAGCTATATTAGTAACAAACTGAGGATCTAGACCTAAAGCATCAGCAAATCCTTTAGGGTTATTAAAGCATCTGCGAGCCACGTTTCCCGTATTTGTTGTTCCATGGCCTTGCAAAATTTGGTCAACTCTTACACCAATTTCTTCATAAACCCTCTTCTGTACTTCACGTTTTCTTTCGTCATGTTGATCTGAATTTAAAATTACACTTAAAAATTGTTTTTTCTTATGTATGTAATTCTTTTCAATTACTTGTTTAATATCACACCAAACCTGAGGTGGTCATACGTTACAAACAAAACAGTTTTGTGGATAATACCGTTTCTATAATTTTAAGAATTTCTTAAAATTAATCCAGGAAACGCTATTATTCTACAAATATGAAATATTCTAGAAATCATGATCCCCTTTGGAATTGTATGGTGTGCATCAGGAAAAACAGTTTATAACAAAAGTGAAATTACTTCGATTTTATACACTGTTAAAAGAAGGGAGTAAAAAATGAAACTCCCAACCGAGTTCTATAAAATTTGCATCCTTTAAGGAGTTAAAGCTTAATTCTTCAGTCCCCACTCTTCTGCAACATAGCGAGTATGAGACTCACTCTCCTGTGAGAGTTGATTTTTAAGTCCCAAATTTTAACTCCCAATTCCAACAACCGTTAACTCCCAAATTTTTTACAGTGTAGTTAAAAATTTTATCACACAAAATGTTTTATTTAGAAGATAATTACTTTTTCATACTTTGCTGTAAGTTGTCTGACAAACTTTCAACTCTTTTAATCATACCTTTTAATTCTTTTCGAATTTCCCAAACTTTTAGTTCTGAGCGATAGGATAGATGCAATAAGTATTCCATTGACTTGATTTCACAATGCAACAAACCCAGTCCATGTCTTAGAGACGAAACGTTTGCAGTAAAATAACAATTTTTTCTAAATTCGTGTGTAGTTTTCAGACACATAGGACAACGACTGGAAGCTTTATTTTTAGGGTTTCGTAGCGAAGGGCCAAAACCCTTATAGCGAGACTTCGGTGTGCGTCCGTAGTTTTTACGTCTTAAGTCTTAGGTCTTAAGTCTTATACCGAGACTTCGGTATAAGAAGGTCTTAAGTCCTAAGACTTCAGACTTAACTTCGGTATAAGAAGGTCTTAAGTCCTAAGACTTAAGACTTAACTTCGGTATAAGAAGGTCTTAAGTCCTAAGACTTAAGTCTTAAGTTTTAGGACTTAAGACTTAACTTCGGCATAAGAAGGTCTTAAGTCCTAAGTCTTAAGTCTTACGTCTTAACAACCGTTGCCATGGCAACTTCGGTATAAGAAGGTCTTAAGTCCTAAGTCTTAAGTCTTACGTCTTAACAACCGTTGCCATGGCAACTTCGGTATTAGAAGGTCTTAAGTCCTAAGTCTTGAGTCTTAACAACCGTTGCTATGTTAATGTTTGCCATAACAACCGTTGCTATGGCAACCGTTGCTATGGTAATGATTGTCATAACAGCCGTTGCTATGGCAACCGTTGCTATGTTAATGTTTGCCATAACAACCGTTGCCATGGTTTCCATGGTTCATTACAATTTTTAAAAAAAGGACAATTGATTCCAAGTGAAAAATTTACAGTCTTAGGGACTAAAAACAAAAAAAAGATTAAAATTAATTTTTACATAGTTCTAGAATTTTTGTATATTGCTAAAAATAAATTATTAAATTCTTAATTTGTTAAAGTTTTACTTTTTGATAATATATTTTCAATCACTCCTATTCCATATCTTCATTGAAAACATATGCGACATGAAAATACTCGAAAGTACTAAAAGAACCAATTACTTCATTAAAATTTTTAAACAATTAATTCAAAAAAAAAAATTTCTAAATAAATTATTATTTATTTTTTTTATTCATTCATTATCATCATTTTTGTCATTTTAGGCCACGAAACCCTATTTTGTAGGCGCATTGCGCCTGCTTCTCTGTCTGATTTTTTACTATTGTGTTAAGGCATTTGCCATCAAACAAGGATTGGAATACGATGAATTTTACTTTTACTCTACTACCATTATGAATTTTAAAGCAATGTGGCGAAAGTCATTCAATTTCTTTACTGAGACGATGAAACTCGTTCTGTGTTGTTTCATTATTTTCTTTCTCAATAGCTATCCTTAAAGGTCTGCAAAATCTAACACTCTGGGGAGTAGGATTAATCCAAATATTCGTACTTGTTACTACGTCTTTTAATTGTACTATAATCAAGTGACTAATGAAAAGAGATTGATGAGGATTCACATTTTCACACTCCATTTCTTGATATTTCTGTTGAGGGTTCGTATGCCCACTTGAACTATCCATGCCCAATGTAACCATTAGCTCTAAATTTATCACAGAACTTTTAGAATCTTGAACCACAGCTTCACATAATCGCTCTGCACTTTTATTTAACAGATTCTGCATTGGGACAAAACATTCGAATTCGGAAGACTGGTAATTTTGTGGCTGACACTCAACCATTTCTTCAAATACTTTTCTATACGAAGGATATACTCTACTTCCTTTTTGTCTAGAATCTTTCACTAAAGAGGAGTAAGTGCTCTTGCTGTAATTGTTTTCTAAATAAAATGCTAATGCGGAATCATTTAAATGACGTAATTGAGTATCATTTATTTTAAGATTTTCCTTTTCAGTATTTGAACTTGAACATTCCGAATTTGAAGAAACTTTACTTTTACCTATTTTTAATGCCATTTCCAAAACAGTAACATTGTTGTCAACTGAAGCTGCTAACTTCTGAGCTCGTCTGTATTTTGTTTTCTTGCAAGAACTATTTATACTAATTTTCTTTCTCCCTGTATTTATGCTAATTTTTGATTTCTTTGGTGGGCGACCTCTTTTTCCAGATGCCTTCTTAATATTTATCTTACCCATCTTAAGAAAGAAAGAATTTCAGTTATAGGCTTAATTTGACATTCCTCTAAACAAGAAAAAAATTGAAAGATCTTACCTCTAATCATTTACCTGGCATTGTTAAAGACTCACAAGTAAACAAATATTTAAAATCATAAAAGCTATAATAATAAGATGATACTAAAACTATTTCTATCTGTATCGAAAATTAATCAAATTTTTAACCACAAAATCTAACTTCTAATGTCAATTAAAGAGAAACAAAAAATAGTAATATGTCTGATATCAGTCACAGAAGTATAGGAAATTCTAACACAGCTTCAGATTCGTTGCCGTAAATAGAAATTGGACAATACATTCTTTATCTACGAGTGAAAATGGCGTAAGTAGCAATTTTCATTACGATCATTTCGAGTTGGCCAATTTAGCTTACCCATATTAAATCTGCCATTTTGAATTCTATTAGGAATCGACATAAACCAGACGTTATCTGGTGGTGAAAAAACAAACTATTGTTATACCCCATTTCACTAGCAAAACGCAGTGAATTGTCGAAATTTAATTAGTCAACCAATAATGGAAAGTGAATTATATTTCTGTTAGAAGTGATATTGTTGATCCAAGTGCAAATATTTTGTAATTCCAGTAACATATTCACGTTTTTTTAATTCACCTGCTTTTCGCGGTATTTTGGGCTCTCTTCGTCGCCATTTTGGATAGACCACGCCCCCATGTCGATTCCCAATAACTGAATAATCAAAATCATTGGAAGTAAGCAAACAAACCTTTAGATTATGGATTCGAAGTTAATGTATAGATATTTTACATTTTACTCAACCATTTTGATTCCGACATTTTGATTTTTGGAATTGGAACTTTATCTTTGTTAAGAACGCATCAAAATTTATAAAATATCTTAGAACTAATAAAAAACATGCATTTTTCTGGTTCTGGGAAGGAAAAAATTATGTTTAATTGGAAACTGTCATTTTTGTGGACAATTTTTATAGGTTAAATATATTTTATCACCACTCTTTATATTTTTCTTCTGTTTTCCAAGAAATAATATTTTACCCTCAATTTGAATTATATGAAAATCTTTATCCTGTCAGAATTTCTATGATTTCATCTAAAAATAAAATCCATTTGTTTCTGCAGTCAGCCATATTGGATCGTCCATTTAAAAATGTGTAAATAAACAATCCAATTCATTTACAGTAAGCCAAGAAACCTTTAAATTATAGATTCTCACTCAATTTATGGATATTTCATATTAGTAAGCCATTTTGAATCCGCCATTTTGAAATTTAGAATTGTAACCTCAAATTTATTAAGAGCACATCAAAAATTATAAAATATCTCAGAATGAACAAAAAAGAAGCATTATCCTCTTTCTGGGAACGTAAAAATGTGAATTTTATCCAAAAACGTTGCAGTTATAATCATTTTTTATAGGATAAACATTTTTTTCGAAATTCTCAGTATTTTTCCTCTATTCTAGAAGAATCCAGCTGTCACCTTCAGTTTGAATTTTTTAAAAATCTTGATCCTAACGGAAGTTCTACGATTTTGTCCCAAAAAAAGCATTTGCTCCCACTGTGCGCCGTAGCCATGTGGTGGTGGAAGTTTAACCTTCCATCCAACTCCACACCAAGATATTTAATTTGTTGACTCCACTTGACCTCGAATCCGTCTATCACGATTCGTGGAAGCTTATAACCACGTCTGTCTGTGACTAGCAGTGCCTCGGTCTTTTCCAGGGCCATTTCAAGACCTCTGGTATTCAGCCAGCTTTTTGTTAGTCGCAGACATTCGTTCACCAATGTTCCAAGAGCCTCCTCACTTTTGGCAGTGCACACGAACAACGCGTCGTCCGCAAAGCCGATGATCACCGCACATTCGGGCAGATTTATTCGCAGAAAATCATCATAAGATACATTCCATACAAATGGACCTACCCTCGAGCCTTGAAGAGCCCCACGCTGCATCTCTTCCCTGAGAGTGCAGGTGTCTCCCTCATATATAACCCACCTGTCGCTAAGATAATTATCCATTATCCGCATCAAGTAGGGCAGCATGTTTTTCTTTTTCATCGACTCGATGAGATCTTTCCATCTTGCAAAATTAAAGGCGTTGCGTATGTCAATTGCTACCAACGCGCAGAAGCTCTTCTTTTTTTCAGGTCCCAACTTGTTTTTTCCTGCTTTGGCTATGTCCACAACTGCCTGGATGGCATCAACTGTGGACTTGCCTTTACGGAAACCAAATTGGTGATCGGATAGACTATTCTCTCCGGTCAAGTGGCTTTGCATTCTCTGCAGAACCATATCCTCTAGAAGTTTACCCATCGTATCCAACAGGCATAAAGGCCTGAACGATGAAACCTTATCTAGAGGTTTTTCACCTTTCCTAAGGAGGACTAACCTATGTCGCTTCCAGTCGCGGAAGAACTCTCCTCTCTCAAGGCAAAGATTAAAGCATCGAAGCAGAATCTGGGGTAAAGTGTCGATTACCAACTTTAGGATCTCGTTACTTATCCCATCGATTCCAGGCGCCTTGCCTGTTTTCAATCTTTTGCCTGCTTTTTGCAGTTCACTAAGTGTGAAAAGTTCTTCCTCTTCGACTTTGCAAAAACTCCAGTCCCTTCTAAGGTATGAATCCGCAGGAGGAAAAGAAGAATTTATTATCTTTCTGACCCAATCGGGATTGTCCAGGCCAAGGGTCTTTTGCCTCGTCGCTAATTTCTTAGTAACGATTTTAAAAGCCAGACCCCATGGGTCCTTATCGACTTCCTCGATTAGGTCCTTCCAGCTACGGCGTCGCGACTTGCGGATCTCTTTCTTGAGGTTCTTTTTTGCCTCTTTGAAAGCCTCTTTCAGCAAGGGATCTCCCTTAGATCGGGTATATGTCCTTCTTGCTTTGAGGCATTCCTTCTCAAGGAGGCTAGCTCCTCTGACCACCAGTGCATGGATTTTCTTACGGGAATGGCGCCTTTGCGTGGCATTGACGCATTGCAAGCGGTGACTATCATGTTTCTCAACGCTTGCACCTTCCCATCCAGACTGCTCGGCCTCTTCACCCAGCCCAAGTCCTCAATCAAAAGGGCTTCTCTTAGGGACCGGCCGAACTTTTCCTTGTCGAGTCTCTTCATATTCCACGAGGAGGTTTTGCGATTAGGAACATCCTGTCTTTTTTCTCCTCGTGTGCTTCCCATCGAGACTGAGAACTCAATGTACTGGTAGTCACTTGCGGTATATTCTTTAGAGACCCACCAGTCGCTTATGCGGCTTAATAGTTTAGACGATGCGATCGTTAAATCTATAATTGATCCGATCGCACCTCGTCTAAAAGTCCATGTATTGCCTCGGTTTACAGCCAATAAGTCGTTTCTGGAGATCATTTCTCCAATACGAATTCCTCTCTTGTCGAGTCTCGTCTCACCCCACTCTAGCGACTTTGCGTTAAAGTCACCAGTGATGATGACATCTAGCCTGGATTCTGTGAGGCTCGCTTCTAGGTCTTCGATATTGGCTTCGAAGTTTGTCAGTGGGTCGTTGGGTGAGAAGTTGCAGCTATACATACGTATATTAGCTACCTCTATCCACACGAACCCACTGCTCGTCTCCAGAAACTTGTCAACCCGCAATTCTGGGTTGCACAGCTTTATAGCGGCTCTCTTCGCCTTATCCTGATACCAAGGGGCGAGATCGCTTCCTTGATACTGCTCACTGCAGAACAGAATATCGACCTCATTTTCCCTTGCTGTTTGCATTAGGAGCAACTGTGCATCCTTATTTGTATGCAGGTTGACCTGTAAAAATTTTAAGGATTTGCCCTTTTAATCTTTTGCAGTTCTTCCCTGTAAACCGTGCAGGCTCTCTTTCCGGACTCATGATCCGTTTCTGGCTTCCCCAGGTCCAAGCAAGTAAGGCATTTCGGCTTAACGTTACAGCTCTTCGCGAGGTGTCCCTCTCCGCCGCATCTCCGACAGTTTTTTCTTCTGTCGGGGCCTTTGCAGGATAGGGTTCTGTGTCCGTAACCTAGGCACTTTTGGCACCTAGCTACTTCAACATGCTCGCAAATTTGAGCATTTATCCAGCCGATTTTGATTCGGCCAAGTTTAAGCAGAATGTCACTTTCTGCTTCTGCCAAGCGGATCAGAGCAACCTTAGTTCCTCTGTAGCGCGGCAGTAATTTGCATTCTATAGGCAGGTCGGATTTGCCAAGCTTTTCTTCTAATGCTGAAGTCACCTCACTCTCTGTAGTGGCTTCATCCAGGTCTTTGATTTCTAGAGACCTCTTATTTACTAGAGGTATGACCTCGGCCTTGCCATGCAGGGCCAAGGACAGACTTTTCGCAAATTTTAACGTCTTTCCACCCTTTTTCATTATCAGGAGAACTTTCTGTTTAAAAGTTCTCCTGATTTTCTGTACCACGGTGCCTGTATCTTCAGGTTTAACCTTTTCTTTTATCAGCGGCAAGATACCCTCGTAAAACTTTGGGTCTCTTGCCGTGATTTTTACCGCTTCCGTGGTTCTAAGCTTCAAAGGGTGTTTTGAGAGCTCTTTTTTCTCGCCTGGTGGCTTTTTTCTTGGAGCCCGTTCTCTTCTCTTTCCAACAACCTTAAAGCCGTCCTCATTGTCCGCTCCGTCTCTCAAGACGGTCTCGGCATACGTCTTACTAGGACTACTTGAGGACGCCTTTTTTGCTTCAACAAGCGACTCAGGATTAAGCTGTGGAGCATCCTTTTGCTTAATCCTCTTTTTACGTTGAGTCGCTTGATGTGGACTCACATCCGGGCTTACTCTTTCCCTAGGGCGCTTACTAACCTTTTTCGTCTTATTTGTGTCTGCAGCCGCGCTATCCCGGGTTGCAATAACACTCTTCGTCCGCTGTGGAGTTTCCACAGTTGGATGTTGCGGCTCTTGGTCTTTGAAAGGCTCGGGGATAAACCGTAAATTTTTACAGATTATGTCGAACGTACTTTCCAAAACCGTCACGCCATCCTGGATTTAACGACTGACGTTCTTTTGGCGCTTGAATTCTTGTCGCAAGCTTTTAAAAATTCCCGGAATATATAGGAACTGATTTGCGACATTTGATTCGTAGCATGTCACCTGGCTATCTATTTGGCTCCCTCCAAAATCCTTGGAGCCATCTGCACCGACTATCGGGGCTTGCACCCGATCAGAATCGGTGGTGGGATTACCCTCTTTCGAGGTACCCACTTGGAGTATTTCGTTTAAAATTTTGTCCATTTCATTCGTTTTTTATTTCTTTGTCCCGTATCGAGGGACAATCGGGCCTTAACAGGGTACTACCATCTGGCCAGGATGGGCCCTGAACCGCCTCCGTTAGTTACATAGACGTTATAGCATTGCCGGAGCATTGATGCGACGTCTATGATATCTAAGGGCACGTGAACATGTATGTTCGGACGTGGAGGTCGATGTGTCTCTCCAAGATAGCAGGAAGTTTCCGCAAAGGGAGTGCATCCTGGTATCTCTTCACAGAGTTTACCCTCATTATTATTATTATTATTATTATTATTTTGTTAATAATTGTTATTATTATGAGATGTTTTAAATTAAATTTATGGTTGCTCAGTGTTATTATTATTAATCCTGCAAACTTACACTTTTTTCGGCTTAATGGATGCGACTAGGTTCTTCCGAAAGGAAATTTTGCTCTAAACACGAATTCTGGGTCCAAAATGCTCCATCATGTCAAGTTTTTTAGAAAAATGGGGTTAAAACCCCTAAAACAGCGTTTTTGGCACTTTTTGAAAAATTGTGGGGCAAAATCATGACATGATAAAAACTTTGCTATTATTATAAATTAAAGATTAATTCATGCCCTTTCAAATGAGCCCTTAACCGTCTAATATGCTTTAACCCTTGAAGCAGGGGGTGTGTTTTTGTGCGACAATTTTAAAATTCAAAATATTGGAATTCTAGAGAATAGAAAAAAATGGTAATTAAAAAAGAAAATGCCGTGTACTCGTACACTAAGCGACCAGAAAAACAATCTAGGATATCTCTCTGCTTAAAAAAACCATATACCTACCCCCAAAAACAACTCTTAAATTCAAAATTCTTTCCTTAACCCCTTGGCTGTCAACAAGATTTCCACTGTTTGGGCCAAAAATGTGTTGAAAAAATTTTAAATCGATTTTTATGAAACTTGGTACCCTAAGGTTTCTGGGGTCGCTGATTGCGAATCTGACATCAGTTTTTCGAAATTCAAAATGGCGGATCCAAGATGGCGGAATTTTTTTAAAAATTCGTCGAATTTACTTGCAACTTGTTACTTGGGGGTTTTAAAGGTCGCTGATTACGAATCTAACATTATTTTTCCAGAATTCAAAATGGCGGATCCAATATAGCGGACAACGAAATAAAAAATTTATTACATTGGCTTGAAACTGAAAACTTGGGGATTTTTAGGGTCGCTGATTACGAATCTGAAATCAGTTTTCAAAATTCAAAATATCTGGTTTAATATAGCGGAAATTTTTTTAAAATTTATTTAATTTGTTTGAAACTTGTTAATCTGACATCAGTATGATAATTTTTGGTGAAATCAAACTTTGATAAATACCCAGAAAAAATAATGACAGATTCGTAATCAGCGACCCTAAAAACCCCCGAGTATTCAGTTTCAAGCCATTTTTTTTTACTTTTTTCTAAAAAATTTTTTTAAGTTGTTTATTGAAGTTAATATATAATAAAATCTTTTTCTTTGCATCAAGACGAATCGATTGGTATATAAGAAGTATAAATTGTATGAGAATTTATAGAGTTAATTACAATTAAAGCTGAAAAAATCGCATTTTTATCAAAAAAATGAGTTCTTTCTGCAAAATTATGTTGCTGTGTAAGAAAATCTTACTCATTTATTTCTAAAATCTTATTCATTACACAAAGACGGATCGATTGGTATATATAAAGTATATGTTTTACTTAAATTTATAGAATTAAAACCAATTATAGACAAAAAATTTGCACTTTTAATAAAAATTCATTTTTTCTTAAAAATCATGTTGCTGTACAATAGAATGTTATTATTTATTAAAAAATAAATCAAAAATCTTATTCTTTGCATCAAGACGAATCGATTAATGTATATAAAGTATATATTCTATTGAAAATTATAGAATTAATTACAATCAAAGTTAAAAAATTCACTATTTAACTAAAAATTTTTTTGTTTATTTAGATTCATATTACTGTATAAGAAAATTTTATTCTTTCTATTAAGACGAATGAACTTTATTTTATAAATGTTAAATTGTATTAAAAATGATTTAAACATGAAATATATTTATCGTTAATGCTTCCTTCACGAGGAAGAAAATTTTTTTTGCCGATCGTAAAGAGGAAGCAAAATGTTCATGTAATGAACATCTGGATTTACAACTTGTTTATTTTGTCGTCCGCCATATTGGATCCGCTATTTTGAATTTTGGAAAACTAATGTTAGATTCGTAATCAGCGACCCTTAAAACCCCCGAGTAACAAATTTCAAGGAAATTCAAAGAATTTTGAAAAAAAATACGCCATCTTGGATCCGCCATTTTGAAATTCGAAAAACTGATGTCAGATTCGTAATCAGCGACCCCAAAAACCCCTGAGTACTACGTTTCAAGTCAATCTGATAAATTTTTTATTTTCTTGTCCGCCATATTGGATCCACTATTTTGAATTTTGGAAAACGAATGTCGTATTCGTAATCAGCGACCTCGAAAACTCTCGAGTAGCCGGTTTTAGGAACATTTAAGAAGTTTTTAATTACATTTTTTAAGTTGCGCATATATGCGCCATGAACCACTTTTGGACATTTTAGTTTTGCGCATATATATATATATATATATATATATATATATGCGTCAGCGACAGTCAACGTGTTAAATTTACTGGCAACTGAAAAAAAAATAAAAATTTCTTTTCAAACACCGAGCAACCGTTATACATTGTGAAACATCTCTTTGCTTAAAATAATTGTTTATCCACCCCAAAAAACAACCCCTAAATTTAAAATTCCTCACTTAAATTAATTGGCAACTGGAAAAAAACCATTTCTTCAAACACTGAGCAACCATAAATTTAATCTAAAACATCTCTCTGCTTAAAACTAACTTCTTACCCACCCTTAAAAACAACCCTTAATTTAACAATTTTTTTATTGTATTATAGAAACTGGAAAACTATTAACCCGTTGCCTGTTAACGACCCAACGTTGGGTAGTGAACTTCATAGCGCAAAATAAATGCAATTTCTCATGTAAATTATAAATTAAATTCTTTTATATCATTATGAACACTCTACAGACTGCAATAATCCTAGATTAAGGAATAAATAAATAATTATTTGTTATTTTTAAGTAATATAACAATTTAAAAACAAGTAAAATTCATGAAATTTTTTTTTAATTTAACTCACATTTAGTGTATAAAGGTTTTTGGGGTGTGTAAATTTAAATTTAACATTCATTTTTAAAAATTTAAAATGTCGGATCAAAAATGGCGGACATAATTTTTAAAATTCATTTGGATTTTTATCAATTTCAGTATCTATGTTTTTCGGGTCGCTTAATTTAAATTTGTCTTGCAAAATAAAAAATACACGGAGAAAAATGAAAATTCAGATTTCGGACTGAATATAAAACAATTTGAACGATTTGTATTATCATAGGAAGAAATATTAAATTTTGGTTCTCTATCCTAAAAAGTTTAGTAACGATTTTCAATGAAGATCAATGCTAAATATCTTAATAAACGCCAATAGTCTTCTTTCAACAAGTGCAATAAGATTCCGTAATTAATTCAAAGGTGAAAAGAATTAGGTACAATTATTATTATTTGCATTTATTTTAATTCAGCTACTCAATTGTTACAAACTTTGTATCAACGTTCACTTAAACGGGGACTGTTCTGTGCGAGAGTCCTTAGATTTATTCCCAAACAGTTTTTAGGAATGCGAAACTCTGTGGCGCGCCTGCGCCCGCGTTTGTTCAGTTTCTTCGTTTTTGATATACACGGAAGTCTCGGTGTAGTTCGTAGTGTATTAATTGTTTCAATTAATAAAAATTTTAGTTTTAAATATAATAGTGAGTGCAGTTTTGTAATAAAGTTTTAGTGTTACAAATGAATGTAGAAGAATATCTATGTGAAATGTTTGATCTCATTTTCAGATTAGGTGTGTGTTTATTTTGTTTTTAGCCGGTTATGCAATGCCTAATTGTTATTATATTTTATTGTAATGTTCAATTTAGGCAACTAAATGTAAAGTCTAAAATGAGATAATATTTTAAAAAATAGAGAATACTTTGAATTTTAAAAATCTTCGCATTGGAATTTTTATTTAATCTGTAGATATTTAAATAAAATCTCTTTTTTTAAACGTTTTAAAAAAGATCATTTTAGTAAAAATGGCAAAGGACTTGTATTTAATTTTTAAAGAGATTCTACGTTTAAATATCTAAAGAATAATAAAAATCCCAGTGAGAAGTTTTATAAAATTCAAAGTATTCTAATATTTTCAGTTGTTTCATTTTTCGATTTTATATTTAGTTTCAAATTGAATATTCCAATAAAAGTAAATATTTTGACAAATAAAAGTAATAATGTATGTCACTAGAAGATCTGCTCACATTATATTCAGTATGGGACTCGGCACTAGACTTGCCTTGGACTCCGCCCAGAAGCGCCTATCAATGTGTTTAATCTGCTTTGTTCCGCGTATAAGTGTGCATAAGAACGAAAACATTTTAAGCCTACTGACGTGCTTTAACCCTTTTACGATTCATTTCCCTGTTTTCTATCCTGGAGCCGCAAAGGTAGACAAGTTTGGGAATGAAATCTAAGTTACTAGCGCTGAACTCCACAATTTTAAATCGGATTTTTCTGCGTGTAGTGAATTTAAAATGTGGGACGTACCTTTTTTCATTTATTTCGATTTTTATCAAATTTTGTAATTTCTTTAACATAAAAATCTAATGAATTATTAGACGGTAAGACAAAAGAAGCATAAAGTTTTTATTGTAGTTTACAATAGTAGATAAAAATATTTTCAAAAATACCTTGTGTATTAGTGGTGGGAATAACGGTCGCCTAATGCTTCTCCAACTTGCATACTTGTATACCCTTGTATACTAATTTAGATATAAATATCTGTTTAAAATTTAAAAATTTTGCCCGACATATCGGATCCGCCATTTTGAATTTTTTTTGACGTCATATTTGAATTCAGCGACCCCAAAAACACTTGTATACTAATAGGTATTTATAAATATCTATTAAAAATTTTAAAAATTTGTCCGCCATATTGGATCTGCCATTTTGAATTTTTTTGACGTTATGTTTGAATTCAGCGACCCAAAAACCCTTGTATACTAATTTTATAAATATCTGATAAAAATTAAAATTTTTGTCCGCCATATTAAATCCGCTATTTTAAATTTTTGAAATTAGCGACCCAAAGTGGGTGATTTGGTGGAATTTTTTATCAAAATCGTAAAACTCTTAATAGAAACGTCATAAGTGGATAAAACTGGAGCTGTGCAATATAATTCGAACCGAACTGTTCGAATTTCCTCGCTTAGTTCGAATGTCGAATATTCAACATTCGAGTTACTACAAAATTCGAACTGGACCAAGTTTTGTTCGGTTTTGGAACGCTAAAATGCCGATTTCTAAAATTCGACATTTCAGTCACCTAGTTCGAATGTCGAAATTTCGACATTCTAGTCAGTTTAGTTCGAATGTCGAATATTCAACATTCGAACTAAAAGAAAAATATAAAGAACCAGTGATATCAACAAAAAAAAATTTCTATCCCCAAAAATATGCATGGAAGTTAGCAGATTCAGTAAGAAATCTCTATTATCTATGATTGTGTAAGTTTAAAGGTCATAATTCTTTAAAACAAATTTTTCCTAAGTAGATTTCGAGCAAATTGATTTATGCCTTCAATAAATATTAATAAAATATTCTTTGCTTTTGAATGAATGTAAATACCATACATTATTACTCCTCTTTTAGGCAAAAATAAGAATAATTGTATCTATAATAATTGAAGTGGTCCTAAGGGTTTTTAAGGTCGCTGATTACGAATCGAGTAAGCATGCAAAATCTGCCCCGCTCAACAAAATTTGAAATTCTTGTTACATGTTGGCAACATTAAGATAAAACTTTTCACCAAATATTTTTTCATAAAATGTATATTTGTAAGAGTTATGGAGGAGGAAAGAAAAATAAAAAATTTGCTTTTTCTCGAAAACAACTGGATCGATTTTAATGAAATTTATACGTGTTTTATAAATTAATAAGAGGAATTTAAAAAAAATTTCAAAAAATTTTTGCCCAAAAAAAACCAAGAAAAAAAATTTTTTAATTTTCAAAAAAAAAATTTTTTGGTCTTATTTTGGAGATACTACTTTGGAATTTTTACAGAAAATTCTCCTAAATGTGTACTTTTAAGAAATATTTTTGTCAATTTTTTTAATTGGGTACCACATAGTTAAAAAAATTAAAATCCTAGGTGGCGCATCATTCCGGCTGAAGCACAATGTACCAAGTCATTTTGAATTTTGAAAATTTAATATTACATTCGTACTGAGTGACCACAGAAACGCATAATTACTAAATTTCAAGGAAATTTAAAAATAATCAGTTACTGGATACATTGTGCTTCAGCCGGAATGATGCGCCACCTAGGATTTTAATTTTTTTTAACTATGTGGTACCCAAATAAAAAAATCGACAAAAATATTTCTTAAAAGAACACATTTAGGAGAATTTTCTGTAAAAATTCCAAAGTAGTATCTCCAAAATAAAACCAAAAAAATTTTTTTTTGAAAATTAAAAATTTTTTTTTTTTGTTTTTTTCGAGCAAAATTTTTTGAAATTTTTTTTTTAAATTCCTCTTATTAATTTATAAAATACATATGAATTTCATTAAAATCGATCCAGTGGTTTTCGAGAAAAAAACAAATTTTTGATTTTTCTTTCCCTCTGCATAACTCTTACAAAAATACATTTTTTGAAAAAATATTTAGTGACAAATTTTATCTTAATGTTGCCAACATGTAACAAGAATTTCAAATTTTTTTGAGCGGGGGCAGATTTTGCATGCTTACTCCGCTAGGCCCTTTAATTGAGGCCTTGGATCCAATAACTCGCCCGACGCTCGGAGGAACGCGCAACTGCCAGTCAGTGAGCAGTGAGCGCCTCTGGGCCACTCACTGCTACCCGACTGGTATTAGCGCGTGCCTTCGAGCGTCGGGCGAGTTATTGGATCCAAGGCCTCAATTTATGTCATCCATCATAACGGATCCGTCAATTTGAATTTTAAAAATTTCACTTTAGATTCGTAATTAGGGACCCCGAAACATCCCGAGTAACAATTTTTTAGCTGATTACGAATCTGACTACAGATTTTTTTTATTTTAACATCATATTTGTAATCAGCGACCCCAAAAACACTCGAAATATTATATCCATCCTTCTGAAAAACTTAAATTTATTTTTGATGACTTCTATCGAAATGAATTTTAAGAAATTTTTTTTATTCACTTTTCAAAAAGGAAAACTCATAAAAATTGGTGTAAAATCCTATTTTTTACCTTGATCATTTGAACTTAGAATCTCTAATATGCATTAAATCTCTTTTTTTAATATTCTATTTAATCTGCATTTCTGATGCAAAACAAAAAAATCATCAAGCGTAATATTCTTTCTATCAAGTATAAAAAATCCCACACGAGAATATATTTGCGAGTCCGGACTCGTCTCTCCTAGATTTCTGATGTGCCATGTAATTGAAACGGCCTGTACACTGCCTATATGGCAGAAGGAAGGCCATTGCAGTTCATCAGTCATTCTGGGGATATGTAGCAGTCATCGTGGACGTAATTGTAACCCCACAGAGCAAAAAATGACTTCCAAGAGAGAGAGAGAAAGAGGAGAATCAAAAGATATATATATATATATATATATATATACATTCGGTCTACGCGTTCGTGGGGTAGGTCGTGATTGCTCAACGATACAAAGGGTGGTGGACAGACCCCCTAGGCACCCTTCCTATTGTGGATCAGAAACTTCACTGGTTAGATGCAGAAATGGACAGAGATAGGTGCACTGTAAAAAACGAATGAAAAAAAGAGAAAACAAGAACAAGGGAACATAAGGCAAAGAGGAGAAGGGCGAAAAAAGTAAATTGAACTATATAGCAGTACAAGACATTCCGCTTTGGGCTGTTACCATAATTTTAGGCTTTCTTTTATCTTTCTTTGTTCAAGCGGAAATCGCCTTTTCACTCTCTGTACGTGCATCGAGAATTCTCGATTTTATATAACGGTGACACGGTTACATCTGACATTTTATCTTAGAAGAATTTGAAATCTGAGTGAGGATTTTACTTAACAAAGACAACTGTCTATATTGTATATGAAGTTGAAAAAACTTTTGTTGATCAAAATTCCACCTAGAAATTCCATCTAGCTCTTTTTCGAAAAAATTTTCAAAAATGACACTTAACTCTCCCTTAAATTTACAGAATAGAAATTAAATTCCTTCTTAACATCTCGAAAATTTAAAAATTTTAGTTTTTAAAGAATGCAAGTAGGTGTTAATTCCATTGAAAATAGAGCCTACTTAACTTTTCCAAATGGTCCTTTATGTCAAATTTGAACTATTTTTTAGCTTTTTGGGGTTACTAAAAACCGAATATGATCATAACAAAATTTCAATTGACCATTTTTCCGTCACCACCTTCTTACACCTCCTCACGGGGGTTGACATTTCATATTTCATAAAAAATCGACTATTCCTATGTTTTTCGGGTCGCTAAAATCGAAAAAGACATGGTACTCGACTTTTCGTAGAAATTGAAATTTAAACCACTCCCAGGGGGTTCTAGGGGGTAAAGGAAGGAACGAATTTATTTTTGGTGGTTCTTTTCAGTTTTACCGGTTCAGAAAATATAGGAATAGATGCCCTACTCGACTTCATCTGAAAACTAAAATGCCAACCCCCCGTGAAAAGGTTGTAAAGAGGCTATGGCGGTAAATAGGCAAATAAACAATTTTTTATGGTCATATTCGGTTTCAGATACCCCAAACACCTAAGAATATAGGGGAGTCAAAACGCGTTAACCGTGAATAAAATTTTTTTATAGTTTTGGAAAAGTCAAAATTAATAACTCATTACTGTTTTGCTAGAAATTAATGGCAATTTTTTTGGTAGTCATTGAATATCCACTCTTTTAAATAAACTTAATTGTGAAAAAAATTTTTGAAAAATTTTTAATTTTTAATAACAATTTTATAAACAATTAGTGTTTTTTATGCTTTCTAAGGCAAGGATTTTAATAAAATTTATATGTAAGATACATTGAACCTATATCTTTATATTCCCGAAAAAAAAATTTATATTTCCAATTACAACCGGAGATTTTGAATTTTTTGTTGCGCCGTGCGCCGTCTGCTCTAGAAAGCATAAAAAACACTAATTGTTTATAAAATTGTTATTAAAAATTAAAAATTTTTCAAAATTGGGTCAGAATTTCTCAAACGGATCACCTAAAACTAAAAAATTTTCTTTTTGAACCAAAATAGTTTTTTACTCTTAATATGGTTAACAAGAATCCCTGAAAATATTAAGCCAAAAAATTTTTTTTTGTAAAAGTTATTAACAATTGAATTTTTTAGTACTGCTAAATTAACAAATTTTTTTCTCGAGTTCCAGTTAACCGATTTTAAAATTAAAATATGGGTTTTTTTCGTCTTCAATTGCACAATTTAAATATATTTTTTGTTTTTAAATTTTTTATAATTTTTTATATAATTTGTTTATAAAATGTTAATAAACAAATATGTTCTTCACGTCCTAACAAAAAAATTAAAATTGTATTCTATTCCTTAAATGTCTCCGAGTGTAAAACCGTTTCGAAAAAAATGAGCCTCATTTAGGAAAAAAGTTATTAATTAAAAACTGCAGCTGAGTAGAGCTTTATATGACGTTAAACATGCCCCGCGCACATTCGCATTTTTTACAATTTACTGTTTAAAATTGTCTGACACCTACAAATTTTATTGGATTTTCATGGGCTTGGTCTCAAATTAAAGGGGATAAAATTTCTAAGAGATCCCTGTAAACTAATTTTTAAATTCTAAATTGTTTATATTTTTTTGTTATTCAAAGTTAACAATCTATATTAATAAAATCAGACTTTTGTCTGTACATTGCACGAAATTAATTTTTAATAGCATAATTTATTTATTTGAACAACGGAGAATCCAAAAATGGTAATAGAAAATTTCCTGTCTGTATGTATGTATGTATGTATGTATGTATGTCCGCAAAATTTTGTTCGCGTATAACTTGAAAACGTCTTGACCGATTGAAGTAAAATTTGGCAATCTTTTAGGTATTGGTCTAACTTAAAATATTAGCTATATTTGATGAAAAAATATTGAGCAAACAAAAGTTATGAATTTTTCAAAAAATTCAAAAAAAATTTTTTTTTTTAATTTTTGCAGATTGGCATACATTTTTTAATTTATTAATAACACAAATGATTATAAAGATATATAACAATAAATTGAATTAAAAAATAATATTAATATGAAAAAAAATTATAAATTTTCCAAAAAATTCGAAATTTTTTTTTTAAATTTTGACAGATTGCTGTAAATTAATCAGTTATGACTTTTATAAGATATATATAAACAATAAATTTACAGATTTTAAACATATTAATTAGAACGGGAGGTATTCAATTTTTTCAAAAAATTAAAAAAATAGAAAATTTACAAATTTTATATTTTTTATTGTATATCTTTTAAACTTTCTGTAATTAAATATTACATGTTATTTAGTTATATTTTAGCATGATTTTGAAAAAAATACTGTCCTATAACTATAAGATGGAAGTATAAGTATAAAAATGTTTTTAATATAAAAAAATTGAAAAATTATAATTGACAGACCAATTACTATCAAGCTTAATTCAGTAGTATTTTGGGGGTCTCTGATAAACTTTTGACTTCAAAATAATGGAATTTAGAATTATTTGTTTATCCAATTAATCAACAATTTTCAATTGCAAAAATTTCGAAAATATTAAAAATGGAAACAAGGTGTCTATTATTATTTTTGTTTAACAAACTATCCGGTTTTTCCCAGCTTTGTCCAAATTTTTACAGGTGTATCTTTTCTCATCAAATATAAATTTTCTTGATAAGAATTAACATTAAATAAATCTACAAATGGCTAAAAAATTCACTTATTTTATGAAAATACTCTTCGATGGGTTTTTGTTTTTACTAATACTTTTAACAGGGGTTCTACCAACTGGAAAAACGGGAAATATGCAGGAATTTAATTAAATCGGGCAAAACTGTGAATTCAGCCTGCAATATAGGTCTTATTTTAGATTTTAGCAATTATGATACAATTAGTTCGAATTTGACTTCACTGTAACTCCAAAAACTGGTGGAAATTTTGGATTAACTTATAATTTAATAATTAAATTTCTACAAATAACACAGCCACACAAAAAAAAGTTCTGATCTGGGGGTCTCACTATGTAGACTTTATGTTTTTTGGGTCGCTGAATCCGAATCCGAGGTCCATTTAACCTCATCAGATCAGGATTGATGTAATCAGCGACCCCAAAAACCCCAGAGTAACGAATTTCATGCGAATCCGATGAACTTTTCAAAAATGTGTCCACCATATTGGTTTTTTGAGGTTATGTCAAAATCCTGATCTGATGGGGTTAAATGGACCTCGGATTCGGATTCAGCGACCCAAGAAATATAAAGTCTACATAGTGAGACCCCCAGATCAGAACTTTTTTTTTTGTGTGGCTGTGTAATTGACAAACATTGTTCTCTGCATTTTAATTAATTAAAAATTAATTATTTGATGATAAAAAGTCAATCACTGATTTAAAATAGTAATATTTATCTAATGAAATAGTTAATGGTAGCTAATTATTATTTTTTCCGGTCAAATTAAATTCTCCGCTATTTCCCATTTTTCGAGACTGGTAGACACACTATTTAATGTATTTGAAGAAACTAAAACCCGTTGAAGACGGGTACGACAGCTAGTTTACAATATTTTTAGAAAAAATCATGTTTATTTTTTCATTTTTTCATTGGAGATGATTGGAACCAATTTAAATTAGTCCAGCATGACTACCAGACAAATAATAATGTATAATACAATTTATTTTAATTGTTGCAAACAATGTTAATTAACAATTAGAAATTTTTTTTATAAAACTTTTTTTTCTTTTTCAGACAAATTTATGTTTATTCAAGTAATCTATGTCGATTTTGGTAAAAAATTATTTTAAATTTAATAATTATCATTGTTAACTACCAGACAAATAATAATCTATAATACAATTTATTTAAACTGTTGCAAACAATGTTAATTAACAAATAGAAAACTATGGTTCCTTTTTATAAAAAAAAAATTTTTTTTGCAGACAAATTTATGTTTTTTTAAGTAATCTATGTCGATTTTAGTAAAAAATGATTTTAAATTTAAAAATTATTATTGTTATTGAAAGTTATTATGAACAATAATCAAGTTTCTTTCACATTTGTAAACATTTTAGGCATTTTTTAAACATAAAATGTTTATATAATATTTGCATTCTTTCAAAAACTTTAAAAATTTATTAGCACAAACAATTACATTTGTTATAAACAAATTATTTACTTTTTAAATAAATAAATGGCTTATTTCTGCAAAAAGAAAAATTATTTTTCGTATTGTAACGAGATTAAAGTCATAAAAAGCTCAGCTTGATTATTGATAACTATATTATTGTTCGTATAATTGTTAATAACAATGGTAATTATTAAATTCAAAATAATTTTTTACCAAAATCGACATAGATTACTTAAATAAACATAAATTTGTCTGCAAAAGAAAAAAAAATTTTATAAAAAAAATTTTCTATTTGTTAATTAACATTGTTTGCAACAATTTAAATAAATTGTATTATACATTATTATTTGTCTGGTAGTCTTGCTAAACTAATTTAAATTGATTCTAATCATCTACAATGAAAAAATGAAAAAATAAACATGATTTTTTCTAAAAATATTGTTAATTTTTTAACTTTGAATAACAAAAAAAATATAAATATTTTAGAATTCAAAAATTAGTTTAGAGGGATCTCTTAGAAATTTTATCCCCTTTAATTGAAGACCAAGCCCATGAAATTCCGATAAAATTTGTAGGTTCCAGACAATTTTGAACAGTAAATTGTAAAAAATGCCAATATGCGCGGGGCGAGTTTAGCGTCATATAAAGCTCTACACAGCTGCAGTTTTTAATTAATAACTTTTTTCCTAATTGAGGCTCATTTTTTTCGAAACGGTTTTACACTCGGAGACATTTAAGGAATAGAATACAATTTTATTTTTTTTGTTAGGATGTGAAGAACATATTTGTTTATTAACAATTTATAAACAAATTATATAAAAAATTATAAAAAATAAAAAAATTTAAAAACAGAAAATGTATTCAAATAGTGCAATTCAAGACGAAAAAAACCCATATTTTAATTTTCAAATCCATCAACTGGAACTCGAGAAAAAAATTTGTTAATTTAGCAGTACTAAAAAATTCAATTGTTAATAACTTTTACAAAAGTGTTATTCATCAATAAAAATTGCATAATTAAGTTACTTTATGTAGATGAACTTTGGAATAATATTTTATTTATTATTTCAAACCTTTTTATAATATTCTTACATTATTTTATAATAAATTTTGTAATTATTTACAAATTCTGTACGTTAGAATCTCCGTGTGCGTTACCTTCTAATTATCATTTAATTAATAAAAGTAATAAATACACAGCCACACAAAAAATTGTTTTGTTTTTATTTCCACACAACTTTATAATTTTAAGAAAGCTTCTAAGAAGCTTAAAATGTTTTCCTAAAAGGAAGCTTTCACCGGAAAATCAAGGGCAGCTTCCAGTAGAATTTTCATTTACTCAATAATCTAGATTGAAGGAAATTTATTCTTTATTCAATATTTTAGGAATTTTTTCTGAGAAAATTATTGAGTATTTCAATTTAAAAATTAATGCGCATATAAAGGGTACTTTGACATCTCAAAATATACAAAAATATTCTCCTAAAGTAATAAAGTTTTTTGAAATTGTCAAAAATACATTAGGCTAAATAAAATCATCTCATCCTATTATAATTTATTAGTTATAAATTATTTATTACTTTAATAATATCTAATATTTATTATTACTTATAACATGTTTAGTTTAAGATTATTTAAATTAAATATTAAAAATATGAACTGTAAAATCTTGAAAGTGTTTTATGGCTAAAGATTCGCATCTCTTGCATTTGACAACTTTTATTATTATTGATTAAATCTGCATTATATAGAGCGACTAATAAAAAAATTGTAAGATAATTTGCATTTCATTACACATAAACGAGAAATAAATTTTTAAAAGTGGAATTCAATTTGACAGGAGCAAATAATGTCTCAACTGATAAATTGTCTACGTTTTTCTTTTATCGCTCAGGAGATGAAATTTGAAATGTATATAACTAAATGGATTTTTGTCGATTGGTTTATGTATATAGTCAGATATAAATATATCCGCACTTGATTGCTGTCAAAGCTCGTTACATGTCGAATTTCAATGAGAGCTAATTTTTAATTAATACATTCATTAATCGAATTGAAGTACAAATATAGCATTCGACTAGTTTCATCTGCAAACTGAAGTAAAACGTTTGACGTTAATAATCAAATAAGAATACAGGAGGAATTGGTTGACGTTTCTATCTTCTTTATGAATTCATTTTGATCAAAGCAGTCGAATATTATTGGATAACTTTGTCAAACATTCAATTCAATGGATTTTATGTAATCATATAAGGACTTGTCCTTAATAAAATTACAAATTCGACCAGATAAGTATACCACTGATTTTAATTAGCGTATATTCGCTGAGAGATTAGTGAAATTTCACTAATTTTTCACTGCTTAATCGCAGCATATAATAGGGGAGAGTAGGCTACATTGAACCAGGTTTTTTATGAAGTCCAAAAACTAATTAAATTTTACAAATTTTGATCAGGTTTTTGTATAAAAATAAAACTGAAGTACTCCTTCAGTTAATACACACGTTACAAATACAAATTATTATAATTAAATAATGAAATTTAATTTTTTTCTAATCAGTTACAACTTTCTTATTTTGAAGAATGTGTGTCTACATTGAACCATCTCTAATAAAACACTACAAAAAAGCTAAATTTAAAGAAGTTACCGTCACGTAGGGTAACTTCGGACGGTTTTCGATGTTTTTTTAAAATATTTTTTATAATATAATACCATCTGAAAGTTTGACGTTCAGAATATATCATCCTTAGAAGTCTTGTGTGTTGATATTTCTAGTAATATTCCCTTCATTTTAAGGTTATATTCCGTGCTGCTTGGGTATAATCAAAACCAAAATTTCGTCGGTTCATAGAGCCATGGAACGCCCCATATAGCATTTTAAGATGATTCACATTGTGAACAAGTTAAAACCTACGATATTGGCTGGTTTTAATAAAAAATGTAGGGGAAAATGGGTCAAAAGTACTAAAAGATGGGTAAATATTATTTTTGAAATATCTTTTTTATTTTTTTGTGTAGGGGAGCGTGGGGTAATGTGAGCTTTTAAATTTCACGTACTTAAAAGCCTTAAAATTCGCTGCAATGTCTAGAAAATCTTCTACAACCTTTGTTTATATCATTCCAAAACAAACGTTTACATTCTTGACAAATTTTTAGTAAAGACAAGGGAAAATGTATTTTTTTTAGTTTTCGTTGTAAAATGCAAAATATTTCTAAACATCACCATAAGTAGTTAAAATCGTATTATTTAGTTATGCTTTTTCATTATATTATAGGTGAATATGTGTAGATATGTATACTTGTATAAAAATCGAGATAATAATAAAATTTATTAATATTTTTATTTTTTTATTCAAATTTTGGCCTGTAACAATTCTGTGGGGTAATGGGAGAATTAGTGTCAGCCCAAAGAATCTTCGTTACTATGTTAGGGCTTTCGTTATTTCTTTCAAAATTGTAAAAGATATGAATATTTCCAGGGAATATTCTGGGAATATTCCCTTAATATTCATTCAACATTACCTTGGAATATTCCATTAATATTACGGTGGAATATTGCCTCAACATCATCCTGGAATATTACTTCGAAATTACCGTGGAACATTCCCTCAATGTTATTTTGGAATATTCCTGTGGGGCGGACATTTTAATATTACTTTAAGATCCCTGGAACATTCCACTAGAATATTCCGAATATGAAATGTAATATTCCCTTCATTTCGATGGGTTAGTCGAAAAAAGGACACCTCGAATTTTGGTTGAAAAAGAGGACACCTCGCATTTTAGTTGAGAAAAAGGACACGTCGAAAATATTCATTTTACATCAACTTTCGTTTGGCGATACTAGTAGTGATGCATTACGAGCGAATATCGAGAATCTTGCGAAAAATACAATGAAAACAATTGAATGTTACAGTTTCATCTCTTTCCTTTTATGAAAGGACAGAGTCTCGTTATGCATCACTAGACGATACTATGTGTAATGTAATTGTTTTTTGTAATATAAGATTTAAGAACATATTATCTTCATAGTTTTTTGAGCACAAAATATCATAAGTCAATTACTTTACACATATCGTTTTCTCCAAGTGGAATGTACGTATGTTTAACCCTTAGGCGGGCAAGCTAAAAAAAGTACGTAAGCAGGCAAGCGGGGTCCATTGGACCCCGCTTTAAAAACGCTTACGGGGTTATACCTATTTGGCATTTTTTGTTTGTCGATTTTTCCTTTATTGGCTTAAAATATACTGTAACATCCCTAGATTAATAATCTATTAAGTCTTTGCATGAAAAAAACTTGGAAATGTCTTTAAAATTATGTTTTCTGGAGAAATTCTAAATTGTAAAAAAGAAAATTTTAATTTAAAATGCATTTTTAAAAAAAAATGTTTTTTATTGGCTTAAAATATACTATGATATTCCTAGATTGATAATCAAAAACGTCCTTGCATGAAAACAATTTGAATTTTTTCTTAAATCTAATTTTTCTGGATCAATTCCGGAGTGTCAAAATAGAACATTTAAACTTCAAACGCGTATTAACCATGTTTTGGAAATCGGTGAGCAGTAGAACTCGAAAAATTTTCGTCCGATTGGCCTAAAAATTTAACTTTAGCTACTTAGATAGATTATTTAGTGAAGTACACACGATTTTTAAAATTGATAAACAGGATTTTTTTATGAAGAAGTAAAGTCGATTTTTTTGGGTGAAAAATGCGATTTTTTTGCAAGTCTTACAATTCTTCCAAAAAAATTCTAAAATTATAATCATGTATGTACATGATTAAAATTTTCACTAGATAATCTTATGTAGTTTATAAAAAACATTTTTTTTATTTTAAAAGCCGTGTTGCCAACAATAATTTAAAACTGTACTCATAAAAATTTTTAAAAAACACCCTTTTTTTAAGCCTCCAAACAGGTATAACTCCTTAAAACATAGATATTTGTATATTTTGTTTTCTTTTTATTATATTATGAATTTAAATGCATTAAAATATAAAAATAATGATTAAGATTTTAATTTAAACAAACAGATAGATTTTCAAAATACCCTGGGAAAAACAACACACACCGTTCTTAGTGCAAGGCAGAATTTTTGGTGTAGGCTCAAATTTCTTAAAATAAAAATACTATTTTGTTATTTGTTAATATCACAATTTGTAAATTTGATCTATTCCACTAAGTGGTACTGTAGTCCACATAGTATATTTTTTACCGTGTACGTTATTGCAATTTTTTTATGCTTAGGACAATGCGGGGTCCACTGGACCCCGCTTGCCCGTTCGTGCCGGTAAAAAGTTTAAACATCCATGTAGCATCATGTACAATTGGAATATGAAAACTGTAAAAGTATTTGGATGTATTTTTAGTATATTTAACAGAATTTCTAGGATAAACTCATTCTCTCATACGGATTCGGAGAAATTTGAAAAATACATACTCGCGGGGTCCAGTGGACCCCGCTTACCCGCCCAAGGGTTAAAGAACATTTTAGAAGTTACGTATCTTCCACGTTCAGTGAAGAAACCACGTATCTTTCTGTTCCGTGCAAAAACTACGTATCTCTGTCAGTCATTTTAGAAGATCTACATTTTATTATTATTATTATTATTATTATTATTATTATTATTATTATTATTATTATTTTAAAGTTAATATTTTGTTATGAAGTAATAATTTTTTCAAAAGTTGATGCAATAAAATATATATTTTTTAAAATAATTTAATTTTTTTTCTTAAAAATATTAGAATATTATTAGAAGTTTTTAAAGCGACTGACAGAGATACGTAGTTTTTGCACGGAACAGAAAGATACGTGGTTTCTTCACTGAACCTGGAAGATACGTAACTTCTAAAATGTTCTTTAAACATACGTACATTCCACTTGGAGAAAACGATATTGTCGTCAAACAAAAATGCATTAAAAATATAATATTTTCGAGGTGTCCTTTTCTTCAACTAAAAAGCGAGGTGTCCTCTTTTTGAACCAAAATTCGAGGTGTCCTTTTTGTCCACTAACCCAGCGATAAAATTATTCCATTTAATTGACTTAAGTAATTTGTATTTGGTTCAAATAATTATTTATTTGATACCATAAATTAAAATATTTATGCCCAATAAATATTTACTTAGTTCAAAGAAATAAAAATAAATAAGTAAAAACAAATAAGTTTAAATACAACCGAACGAGCGTTAGCGAGTGAGGTATATGTCGCTAGTAATAATAAAGTTTAACTAAATTTTTTTTTGATTTTTAATTTTGCAAAAAAAACGTTTTTTGCCCATGACTTTAAAAAAATGTTAGGACACCTATAAATGTTTTTCTATAATTTTGTAGAGTTTTTTTAGACGCATCTTTTGAGCCCTAATTGAACATTTTTCGTCTATATTAACCGGAGTTATTAAACTTTTAAAAATAAAAAATTGTGGAAAATAAGACTTTTTTGAAAATTTTGTTGAGAAACGTAAAAGTAACTTTAAAATTATCGTTATCAACTTGTAGAGCATTAAAAAACGCTTCGATTGACCTATTTTCGAACTTAATTCGATAATAAATTTCGAAATTATTGGCATTTTAAAAACCAAAAATTGTGAAAAATGACATTTTTTCAACTTTTTTGTTTGAAAATTTTTATTTTACTATTAAATTATTGTAACTATCTTGTAGGGTATTTAAAAATACATTGATTGACCCAAAATTCAATCACTTTTACCATATTTATAAAAAGTTATTCATATATTTCTATTATTTTTATCTTCATGAGGAAGTAAAGTGTTCATGAAATGAGCACCAAAATTATTAAATAAAAAATATACAACTTGGCAGCGGTTTTTAAAAAAATAGCTTTTACCTTACATATGTTCGTTTATATAAACTAGAACCACAACGGCGCGCGTCGCGCGCCCAATCCTAATCGTTTGTGACAAAAGAAAATCTTAAATTAGGAACATAACAATTACGCAAAAGTATTTCACTAATTGTGTTCATAATATGTAAATTACAAAGTAAAAACACTACAGATTTTTTTCATCAGTTTATTATAACTTTTATTAGGGGAGAGTGAAAAAAAGTAACCAGCGTCAACAGTGAATCACTTCAATTTTCTTAGAAATGACTGAGTGAAATTTTTTCTTATTCAATATATAAGTTAGTATTACCGATACAGACTATGTCAAAAAATTTCCGACACGTAGGTATATTATTTACAAAGAAAAACTAAAAAAACTGTTTTTCACGTACAAAACAAAAAATTTGGTGGAATTATAATGACGTTTTTTTATTGAAATAGGAAGTTTTAAAAATTAGTAAACTTGTGATTTATTTCGCTTAGAGTGTCAACTTCAATATTCCGATGTGATAAAAAACGTTAAATCTTACACAAATTTATTATAAACAATTTTTGTTGTGAATGTCATGTGAATACAGTGAGTGCGGCATCATTGAACCACCCGAAAAAGCAAAGAATTTTCAATTTTAAGAGTAGTAAAGCTATCTGCTCTACTAATTAGTAAAAAAAATACTGGAAGACATGCTTTTATCACAATTGTCAACGAGATAAACTTAAACTGTCACTTTTGCTACCTAACCTGACATCAAAATATATTAATCTCCTATATTAATAAATAATAACTATTTAACAACAATCATCTATTTTTTTGAGTAGAAAATAAGATTTTTTACAATGTGTAAGTGGAAATATTATTTTCGAAGTAAGTTGTAGTGTTTTATTAGAGGTGGTTTAATGTAGACACATATTCTTCAAAATACGAAAAGTGTAACTGGTTAGAAAAAAATTAAATTTCATTATTTAATCATAATAATTTGTGTTTGTAACGTGTGTATTAACTAAAGGAGTACTTCAGTTTTATTTTCATACAAAAACCTGATCAAAATTTGTAAAATTTAATTAGTTCTTGGACTTTATAAAAAACTCGGTTCAATGTAGCCTACCCTCCCCTATATCTTTACTAATATTATACACTACCATACTGGTCAAAATTGAGAGACCACCCATTGTCAGGTGAATAAAAAACAGTTTAAAACATAAAATGTATGGAAACTAAAATTTTTTTCTTTCTTTTTTTTGAATGATGTTAAAATTTTAAAAGGCTTAAGGTTTTTCAAAAGTCATATGGCCAATATTTTATTTAGATATTTTTAAAAAATCGTCATTTTCAATGTTTTACAAGAACTTTAATTACTTCTAAAATAATGAATGCTTTTTAATGATCTTATGCTTATTTTAAAAGTGATTTTCTAAAGAATAAAAATCACTTATAGGCATTAACGTATAATTCTTTTCTTAGAAGATGCATGTCGTCAAAGTTAGATAATAAAATTCATGAACTATGAAATAATTCTTACTAGCGACATATACCTCACTCGCTAACGCTCGTTCGGTTGTATTTAAACTTATTTGTTTTTACTTATTTATTTTTATTTCTTTGAACTAAGTAAATATTTATTGGGCATAAATATTTTAATTTATGGTATCAAATAAATAGTTATTTGAACCAAATACAAATAACTTGAGTCAATTAAATGGAATAATTTTATCTAATAAATATTGCTTTAAATCAATTATGAAAATTATTGGATTCAATAATGCATAGTTTTTAATTAAAATAAATATTTATTTGCATCAATAAAATAATTTTTTTGAAATAACTAAATATTTATTTGTACACGGAGAAAAATGGAGAGTTAAACTTAGAAGGTTAGGTTTTGAATGTTAGCCTGATTCTCTGGATAATAATTAGTAAGAAAAGGATGAAGATATACGTCTATTCTTTTCTTACTAATAGGATTTTCTGTAATGATGGGATATCGACATCGGAAACATCGATGTTTTAATTTTGATATTTCCGATGTATCGAGGTTTTTTTCCGATGTTTGATATTGATGTGAATTAAGTGGGGAAAAAAAGATTTTTTTAAATATCTCCTTTCTTGCCTCTAAAAGTTTGTGTTTTTTTATCTTTTAAACAATTGCTCTTATCGCATTGAAAATCTTTAAACACAAATTGAAGCGTTAGGTGCAAGAAGGGCGTATAACAAAAAACGACGAACGGAGATATTTCATGTTAAAGTTTTTAAACTTTAAAAGCCCGAAAACTGTGCGTGCAAATTAAATAAACTTTTTTTATTTAATTAGTTCACTATTAAGCTATCAAATTAAAGTGTAAAATTAAGGGAAAGTTGCAATTAACTATTAAATAATAATGTTTTTCAAAACCAATTTATACCCAACTTTTGAATATTTCAAGATATATTTTGTGATTTTCGTTATTTTTAACATATAAATAATTAAGCCTTAAATCATTTCTAATTATCAAAAAATGAACCTTTTAAATAAAAATTTTTTTAACCAAATTTCTGTAAAGGAGTGTCGATTTTCACGGCGGCAAATGCTGACTGAGTATAGAAAAATTGTTCACGACGCTCTTTGCTCTTTTTTGACATAAATTTGAAAAAAATTATAAAAAAAGTTTATGAATGTTTATAAACATAAATTTTGATGGAATATATTTTATATTCTTTTTATACGATTCAAATAGTCTTTTACATTCCACACTAGATGTCACCTTAGTGTGCCCTTCCGGTGGCTAGTCAGTCTTTTTCGTTGTATCGCACACGATGTATAGCTTTCTCTTAATTATCCCTTTAATAATAAAAACTCTATTGTTCTTAATAAGTTCTACCTATTGTTTCTTTTCTGTGCATTACCCAAAGCTCATTTGCTAACAAATTTATTAAATAAAATTAATATTTTACTTTTCAGTTATTCATTTTTTATTTTTATTTAATTTAATAATAATTTACCATAATTGTCTAATTTTATAAATAATAAATTATTTAAACAAATTAAAATTATAAACAAAATTTAAACTTTAATGTCAACCATAATTTGGTTCTTATTAAAATACTATTATACTTCTTACTACGAATAAAAAATTATTAAAAATTACCACTTGTAAAATGTTAAATGCAATAAGTAAAGTTATTTAATTCTATTATTAAAAATTTAGTTTAATTTATTATTTCTAACGTATCTTTTTTTTCTCATCTTTGATTCAAAAATTGTAAGTCTAAATGATACTGAGATATTAAAACTTTCCTGTACACATGTGTCGTTAGCATAGTGATTAGCGAGTTAGTCTGTAAGTCCGTAGGTCGTAGGTTCGATTCCCCTCGTCAGCAATTTTGTTTATTTTCATAGGTTTGCGATATTTCTAGATCCCAATCGTTAGGTACTAAAATATGGAAATCTAATGCACACTTACTGTAATTGTCTATTATTTAATTTTTAAATGTTATACACGGAGAAACTTTGTATACTAGTTTCTGTTAAACTCACCATGTGTTCTTAGTAAATTGACTACTAAAGTGGGGAAAAACTGCAACGGTATCAATATTTCGTAGTCTGACTATTAAACACAGAAAAAGAGTTTAAAAATTTAGTAGTCAGTTGATCAACATTTAAAATTCACGATTTCGCTAAAAAAACAATGTCGAATGTCAGTGACAGGTATACAGAATGTCGCCACTCATACTAATGAGTAAGGAAGAAATCTATTTTACCTAATGTCGTTTGATAACTTAATTTTAACGCAACCTAATCTAATTCCCTAACATACAGATAAAGTAACGCACACTGTAATCGACGGAACGCATATACAATTCATATAGAGAAAATAAGTCAGTGTTCTTATATACTAATCCAACAATTGTATTTCCACTTGGGAGAAAATTTGTATGCATATGTTGAATGCCGTTTTAAACAATATTTGTTTGTCATACAAAATTGATAATATCAATTAATTACTTAAAATTAATAAGGTTTATTTTTGAAATGAACAGAATTAATTTTCATAAAACAGGATTCTTGTAATAAATTATAAAAATGTTTGACATATAAAAAAATAAAATATAATGTCATTATTATTTCGTAAAATTGTTTATTTAATTAATTAATTTAATTAAATAATTTAATTATTATTTTTTTAATATAAAAAAAAATTTTACATTAATAGAAATCATTTAAAATTTTTTCAATTAATTAAAAATAATCATATAAATATTTATTAAGAAATTTAGAAAAATCTTCTTAAATCTAATTCAAATATTTAAAAAATTTTAATTTAATTTCAAATTTTAATTAGAAAAACAATTACACTGAGAAAAATATTAAAGGTCAATTCTGTGACAATGAAATATATAAACATTTTGTTCAAGTTTAAAAGACTTGTTCAAACATAACCTCACATTTACTGATAAAAGAGAACCAGGTGGAATGACGGCGGCCATTTAACTCGAACACGAGATTAAGTGGTTATGTGTGACTACACGAACAGCGGTATTCGTTTGTATGCGTGCAGTTCTGATAGTTTGACTACTAAATTGTAAACGCAGCGCGAAGAAAATATCAATTTTACGAATATAGAAAATAAAATTTCGACATTCACTTTTTCAACAACTTTTTTTTCTCGTACATCATAAACGAGTTTCTCTTAACTTGACTACTAAATATTGAAAAAAAAGAACATGTATTATTATCGAAACTTCTATTAAATAAGAAATTTCGTCTTTTGACCACTTTTTCCCCACTTTAGTAGTCAATCTACTCACAATACATTGTGAGTTTAACAGCAATTGGTATTCAAAGTTTTTCCGTGTACATATTATAAACAATTTTTTTCTACTTCATTTACTATATCCATTGTTAGTCTCCATCTTTAATACAATTTCTTTAAGAAGAGAAATATTTTGTGAATAATAACTATTTATTACTATTATTTACCATTTTGTTGTTAAATTATTTATAATTATTAATTTACGACTAATTAATAACAATACGCCATTTATTGAGGCAATATTCTCAGCCAGCACTGGCAAGCAGTACTTCGCCAGTTGTAAATTTCCCATTGGGATGCACCGACGAAATTTTGGTTTTGTTTATAATTTATATCCAAGCAGCACGGAATATAACCTTAAAATGAAGGAAATATTACATTTCATATTCGGAATATTCTAGTGGAATGTTTCAGGGATCTTAAAGTAATATTAAAATGTCCGCCCCACATGAATATTCCAAAATAACATTACACGGAGAAAAAAGAATAATTAAGGATAATTAATTTTACTATGATGTAAATTTAACTCTCCTCAGGTTCAGTTCTAAACAGAAGAGTATCAACTTTTTCAAATTTGACACTCCTCAGGGTAAATTTGATTATTCTTTTTTCTCCGTGTGAGGGAATGTTCCACGGTAATTTCGAAGTAATATTCCAGGATGATGTTGAGGCAATGTTCCACCGTAATATTAATTTAATATTCCAAGGTAATGTTAAATGAATATTAAGGGAATATTCCCTGAAAATATTCCAAAATTTTATACTTTGAAAAAATTTGACTTTTTTTCTCTTTATCTTCTTTTTTTAGTAAAAACGAATTCAATGGTATTTTCAACATATTTAATATTATCTGGGAACATTCCCTCAACATCACCCTGGAATATTCCATTAATATTACGGTGGAACATACCTTCAACATCATCCTGGAATATTACTTCGATCTTACCGTGAAACATTCCCTAAATGTTATCTTGGAATATTCCTGTGCGGCAGACATTTTAATATTACTTTAAGATCTTTGGAACATTCCACTGGAATATTCCCAATATGAAATGCATTATTCCCTTCAATTTAAGGTACTACTACACTTTAGAATTTAAAAAAATTTTATTTTTTTTATTGTATTTTTTAACTCTTTATGACTTCAGAAAACACCTCCTAAAGTATTTAAAACCAATTGTAAAAAATAAAAGTAAATTTCTTAAAAAATATTCAATTAATGTAAAAAGTCATTGACAAATTAAGTAAGTCTTTAAGGGGATGGTGGGGTCCAGCTTTTTGTTACGACCAGTAGAAACATTAGTGCTAATGTATGTGACAGTGTCTGACATAAAAAAAATAGTGGGGTTTCAATTTGCAAAAGAATTTTAGGTAATTTATGGATGGCCTCTAACGATACATATAAGTTTAAACGCGTTTTTCTCAAACTAACGTTTTCTCAAATTGCGGACAGTTTATCTCTGAATCTACTGAACCGATTTTAAAAAATGATAACTCGATTTGTTTTTTAGCATGTCCTGTGTGAGAATTTACCAGAAAATGGTCAAAAAATTAAAAAAAAAACATTTTTGCAGACTAGAAAAATACTGAAAAACATAGTGTATTTTGACAAAAATTATTGAAACATCTGCTATTTTTTTATTTTAGTCCATTTTTCATTAATGGTGGTAGATTTCTATGCAAGACACCTTCCTTTTTAAAAAGCAATTTGGATTTTTTGTTTCCGATTTGTCAATCTTAAGATAAACTGTCCGCAATTGGACAACTAACTTTTTGGAGTTTCAATCTGAATGCCGTCTGCAGATGATGAAATTAAATAAAAATTAAAAACAAACCGTTATTTTTATTCTTCAAATATGTACTAATATAGTCAAAAAAGTATTTTAAATATTTATAATAAAAGACCTAAGAAAAAAATTTTTTAAATTTGGTCTTTTAAGAGCCTTCTAAAGTGTAGACTACTACACTTTAGAAGGCTCTTAAAAAACCAAATTTAAAAAATTTTTTTTAACCTTAAGGTTATATTCCGTGCTACTTAGGTACTTTGTAATTTGATAGTGTTTAGGGTCTTAAATAAGTGTGCCAAAAAGTTTTACAAAATTTTTAATATTTTGCAAGATATTTGCAAGGGAGCGTTCATAAATGATGTCACGTTTTTTGGGCGAGGGTGAAGGGTCTCTACTAAACGTGACACAATGTATTTTTACATGTGAAATTGCATGAAATTGCGTGACAGAGGGGAGGGGGGGTATATAAAATCCCGAAAAATTGCGTGACATCATTTGTAAACGCTCCCCAATCACATAATTTCAAGAGACGCATGATTATTCCCCAAATGTCATTTTTCCGAAATGTCATTTTACCGAACTGCACTTTTGCGAATATTCATTTTTGCGAAAATCCAAATTTGCGAAATGTCACTTTTGCGAATTGTCATTTTTTTCTAAAAGCTATTTTTGCGAATTGTCATTTTTTCGAATCGCCATTTTTACGAATTGTCAATTTTCCGAAAAGTCATTTTTGCGAATCACCATTTTTACGAATTGTCAATTTTCCGAAAATTGATTTTTGCGAATTGTCATTTTTACGAAAAGACATTTTTGTGAAATGTCATTTTTGCGAAAAGCCATTTTTCTAAAATGTCATTTTTGCGATTAGTCATTTTTGCGAAAAGTTATTTTTGCGAATAGACATTTTTGCGAATTGTCATTTTTGAGAAATGTCATTTTTGCGATTTGTCACTTTTGCGAATCGCCATTTTTACGAATTGACATTTTTACGAATTGTCATTTTTGCGAATTGTCATGTTTGCGAATGGCCATTTTTACGAATTGTCAATTTTCCGAAAAGTCATTTTTGCGAATCGCCATTTTTACGAATGGTCAAATTTCCGAAAAGTCATTTTTGCGAAAAATACAATAGAAAACTTGTAGGTCTATAAATTCACTATTGTATTTTTCGCAAAAATGACAATTCGCAAAAATGACTTTTCGAAAAATTGACAATTCGTAAAAATGGCGATTCGCAAAAATGACTTTTCGGAAAATTGACAATTCGTAAAAATGTCGATTTGCAAAAATGACATTTCGCAAAAATAGCTTTTCGCAAAAACGACAATTCGCAAAAATGACAATTCGTAAAAATGACAATTCGTAAAAATGTCGATTCGTAAAAATGGCGATTAGCAAAAGTGACAATTCGCAAAAATAACATTTCTTAAAAATGACAATTCGCAAAAATGGCAATTCGTAAAAATAACTTTTCGCAAAAATGGCTTTTCGCAAAAATGACATTTCACAAAAATGTCTTTTCGTAAAAATGACAATTCGCAAAAATGAATTTTCGGAAAATTGACAATTTGTAAAAATGGTGATTCGCAAAAATGACTTTTCGGAAAATTGACAATTCGTAAAAATGGCCATTCGCAAAAATGATAATTCGCAAAAATAGCTTTTAGGAAAAATGACAATTCGCAAAAGTGACATTTCGCAAAATTGGCTTTTCGCAAAAATGACTATTCGCAAAAGTGCAGTTCGGTAAAATGACATTTCGGAAAAATGACATTTGGGGAATAATCATGCGTCCCAATTTCAACACTTTTTTTAGGAATTTTTATCTCGTAAAGTATATAAAAATGCTGTTTTATTAACTTTTTTGAGAAATGTTTTTTTGAAATTTTTACTGCACTATTCTAACGCACATCACCGTCACTAATATTGTTACAATATATATTGTAACAATATTGTTACGACTTTGTCTAGATTTTGCGTTTTTGCAAGTCTAGGCAATATAGTTGTATAATAATATAAATTTTTCTTTCTAAACCAGAGTTTGAACATTTACAAAATAAAAACCTCCCAGTGTGCACGTTCTAGAACTGTTCTAGAACAGTTAATGGAAATAAAGAACAGTTCTGGAACGGTTCCAGAATTGTTCCAGTACGTGTACACTGGGTTATAGTGGTTAGAAAATGTAAAAAATTATTAATATTTATAAGAATAAAAATTATTTTATTTAAAATCATTGTGTAATAAGACAAAAATTAAGAAGTGACATTCTAAAAAATTGTCATTGTACATTATACGAAATGTTATTTTTACGTATTCTCTTACTAAATCTTTCATTTTCGTCCGCTATACTGGATTCAGTTGAAAAGTACTAAAATATCAGTCATTCTTCACTGATTGTCATTTTATTATGTTTTTTTATTATTGTAAATTTCTGTCAAACAAATAATTTTACTGAAAATCAGCAGAAAATTACACTTACAGAAATCTCAGTCATTTTTCACTGATTATCCATTTAAAAAATTATTGTTAATTTCTATCAAACAAATAAATAAGTAAATACACAAAATTAAAAAATTCAACAACTTATATTATTAATCGTTTATTAAATCTATATGTGATTTGTGTATATGTATGATTTTATATCTGCATATGTGTCATATACATGTGTATGTTATTTATGTATATGTGTGAGCATACATGTACATGTGATTAGTGTATATGTGTGGGTGATTTGCGCGCATGCTTGATATTTATAGAACACTACTGCGCATGCCTGATTTTCATAGAACCGCACTGCCCATGCCTGATATTCATATAACACTACTGCGCATGCGTAACATTGATAAAACACTAATGTGCATTCCTAACATTGATAGAACACTACTGTGCATGCCTAACATTGATAGAACACTACTGCGCATGCATAACATTGATGGGATACTACTGCGCATGCCTAATATTGCCAGAATACTACTGCGCATGCCTAACATTGATAGGATACTACTGCGCATGCCTAACATACATAGAACACTACTGGGCATGCCTAACTTTGGTAGAACACTACTGCGCATGCCTAACATTCGTAGAACACTACTGCGCATGCCTAGCATTGGTAGAACACTACTGCGCATGCCTAACATTCGTAGAATACTACTGCGCATGCCTTATATTGCCAGAATACTACTGCGCTTGCCTAACTTTGGTAGAACACTACTGCGCATGTCTAACATTCGTTGAATACTACTGCGCATGCCTGACACTAATAGAACACTACTGCGCATGCGTGACAATAATAGAAAACTACTGCGCATGCCTAACATTCGTAGAACACTACTGCGCATGCCTAACTTTGGTAGAACACTACTGCGCATGCCTAACATTCGTAGAACACTACTGCGCATGCCTAACATTGGTAGAACACTACTGCGCATGCCTAACATTGATAGGATACTACTGCGCATGCGTGACATGACATGTACATATGTGTTTAGAGTATATGTGTAACATACATGGGTATATGTTTTTTGGACATGTGTGTGAGTGAAGTATTCTAATAGATGTTAGACAGATAGAAAGAGGTGTGAGTCGGTCGGTCGGTCGGTCGGTCGGTCGGTCGTACATTAAGTTAATATAATATAGAGGATTTTCTAAAACTATTCTAGAAAATATATAAAATATGATTTGGTGTAGATTTTTTAAGGTAGTTTAATAAAAACATGTTTGTATTTAAAAAATTATTTTTCTGTCAATAAGATTATTTAAAAGATTTTAATTTTTTAATCTAAGTTTGATAACCTGCATTTTCTAAGAAAAAAATTACACGTTAATGCCTATAAGTATTTCTCATTCTGTAGAAAATCACCTTTAAAATAAGCCTAAAATCATTAAAAGCGTTAATTATTTTAGAAGTTATTAAAATTTTTGTAAAACATTGAAAATGACGATTTTTTAAAAGTATCTAAATAAAATATTGGCCAAATGACTAATGAAAGATCTTGTTCGATTCAAAATTTTATCATCTTTTAAAACATAAAAAAAATTTAAAATTTAAAAAAAATTTCTGCTTACCTCCTTGAAAAGTTTTAAAAAAAGGATTTGTTTCCTTTACACTATCATGTATTTTTGCTATTATGGGAATTGGAGCAACGATATTTTCTTAAATAACAGATTCCATGTTATCATCATTTCAATCAATAACTTGACTAAACAAATTTTTATGCTTAAGTAATACTTATCTATATTATTTTTAAACTTGTACACTGCTTTTTATAAAAGGATTTTTTGGATTTGAGTAGGGCACAATATTGTTGTGATTTTGAAGGATTGTTAATTTTCTTTGCACTATTTAGAATTCTTTCACATGGAATTTGTTGATAAATAATTTTATTAGGGTTAATTTTTCTACATAGGAGTTCTTCAACTGGATGAAAGACATTTCCAATCATACTTAACAATTAAACGTGGATTAATATAATAGAATTTTTTCTTCCGGAAAACGTCTTAAATGAATGGTTTTAAAAATTAACTTCAAATGATTCCTCAAATGACAATAATCATAATAAGGCGCGCCTGAAATTGGTTTTTATAAAAAGTTCCTGCACTCGAAATTTTCTTGTCAATTTTGAATCTGTGAAGTTTAAAGAGTATTTTAAGACCAAAAAGAAAATAATCGCTGGAGCCCTTTTTGAGAAAATTAACTTTAAATATATTTTTTAATTTTATATTTTTAAATTGTTTAAAAAATCGACTTTGATTCCATAGAAACAGTGTGTTTATACATATTGCTAAGGTCAGTCTGTAGAGAAAAAGTCTTGAAAGGTACTTAAGAGGCAAACAAATTATAGGTTAGGTTCGAGTTAGATTTATCTTGATAAACAGTTTATTTCTAATTATTTGAAATTGAAACAAATTTTCATTTAATATTTTTTATTTGATAAAGATTTAAAGATCAATAATTATTAATTAGTAATTGATTTTCTATCCGTATTTTTACTCAAAAAATTAGAAAACATAACCTCAAATTTTTTGCTTCTTAGGTACCTTTCTTCGGAGCGTGACATACATATGTTAAAAATACATATCACAAATTTTGATGAAAACTTCTTTGACCATATCAAGTTACCTACTTACTAATTTTCGGCATCTTAAAATTACACTCGACTCTCGGATCTTTTGCATTCAGATCTTTTACACTCTCGATTCTTTTGCAATTTTTCTCTCGCACCTTTTACCTTTTACATTAAATAAATAAATGACTATCAGAGTGTCAAAATATATTTATATCACGATAACTTAGGTTATCTAAAGTGGATTATAGCAGTTCCTCCATTATGTGATTAAAATTACATTAAAATTTTAATTACTATAAATGTAAATATTAAAACTAAAACATAAATACTGTCATTAATTTATATATTTGGTTATACATATTGTATTGTTTTGCGTTACCATGGCATTTGTTTTGGTAAAAGATATGAGAGGATTTGGTCCCATAAGTGCAAAAGATCCGAGAGTCGAGTGTACTTGAAAGACCGTAAGAACACAAAATTAATTAATCAAAAATTAACATTAAATTTTCAAGACTTTTTCTCTACAGACTGATCTTAGCAATATGTATAAACACACTGTTTCTATGGAATCAAAGTTGATTTTTTAAACAATTTAAAAATATAAAATTAAAAAATATATTTAAAGTTAATTTTCTCAAAAAGGGCTCTAGCCATTATTTTTTTTTTGGTCTTAAAATACTCTTTAAACTTCACAGATTCAAAATTGACAAGAAAATTTCGAGTGCAGTAACTTTTTATGGAAACCCATTTCAGGCGCACCGTGGGAGTGTTTGGTATTTCATTAAAAAATAGAGATGTTGCAAATGCTATTGCAAATAGTCCACAGTCAACACTGCCCAACGGTTGTTGATGAACTTTTAAAACAAGCACTGGTGGTTTAAATGGATATTATATAAATAAATAGTTCATTTGATCCTCATTTAAAGAGTCTTTGTTAAAACTGTCAAAAATATAAAGTCTGGTTTCATCATAATAAGTGTAAATGTAGTGGCCAGTGCGTCCAAGCTGCAATGGAAACAAGCGATATAGTCGGTAGTTCGGCATCTCGGGGATGATGGCGCGTCGATCGACACAAATACATAAATATTGTGTATACAGATATATAACTGTTTTAATGTGTTAGTGTCAAATTCAAAACATTACATGATTTTAATAACCAATAATTCAAAAAAATGTTTATTTAATAAACAATAAAGAGATTTTAACAAAAATGAAGTAAGTATGATAAAAATCAATATAAAACATTTGCTGTGATTTAAATGCGATAAAAATATTATAGTAGAAATGAAAATACAAAATAAGTAACGTTTTAAATATTTTCTTAACGTTTGCGTATACATTTTATTCTTTACTGATATTTATTTATTAATTATAAACAATATTATAATTTTTTAAACTTAAGAATAAGTAAATTTTTTAAATTTAATTTATTTTCAGGTTACATGAAAAATTATAGTGAAAATTATAATGTACAATTAACCTTTCCCAAGCGAAATTGTATTTTGTATTTCCATTTCTACTATAATATTTTTATCATATATAAATCATAGCAAATGGTTTTGTATTGATTTTTATCATAATTACTCTATTTTTGATAAAATCTCTTTATTATTTATTAAATAAACATTTTTTTTGCATTTTTGGTTAATATAACCATGTAATGTTTTGAATTTGACACTAACACATTAAAACAGTTGTATATCTGTATACACAATATTTATGTATTTGTGTCGATCGACGCGCCATCATCCCCGAGATGCCGAACTACCGACTATATCGCTTGTTTCCATTGCAGCTTGGTCGCACTGGTAGTGGCCAGATTGAGCTTTTAAAAATTTATTCATATGATTCTTATTCAACATTGCATTTTTATAATCTATTATATTATAATTTTTATCACTTAAGCTAATTCTTTTTTATTGGACATGGATTTATTTCGTAAAGTTGACAGATATGATGGAAATTACTTTTAAATAAATAACGTCCTTTTTGGATTAGATGTAATTTTTGTTTAAAATAAATCCATGATCTTAATGAATAAAAATAATTAATTTATAAGCTTTCGCTCGCTGACATCTTACATCTTAACTAAATTTTCTAAATTGCCCCAAACACCAAAACACAGTGCCGGATTAAGGCCAGTAGTAGCCTGGGCATAATAATTTTTGAGGTCCTATGCCACTTGAATTAACTAAAATATATATTAACTTTTTGTAAAGATTTTGTTTTGCCTCGTTAATTAAAACACAATGTATTAAAATTTTATTTTTATACATTAAATTGAAATTTTATTCATTTTTTACTGATTGGGCAATTAAAAATTAAATGAAATTTTTAATATGCATGACAGAAATTTTTAATAATTTTTTGTTGTACAATCAGTAAAAAATCACTGATATTTCTGTAAATTTCAACCGATTTTTAGTAAAACTCCACTGATTCAATTTGCGAAAATAAAGTCAGTGATTCTTACTAAAATTTCACTAATCTTTAGTAGAATTTCACTGATTCAGATATAGAGAGTAAATGAAACATTTTTAAAATATATAACGAAAATATTAAAGTTATATCACATTTGAAATGAAGGGCAAAATATGTCCATTTTAGATAGTTTTCCAAGTTTGATATGAACAAGAAAATCCTAAATGCAATAAAAATATTTAGAAAAATTCACGTTATTTATGCGAATACACAATATACATCAAACTTCAGAGCACACATTTTATGCATATCAGTAGAGCAAAATTTAAAATTTTAAAAAGTATCCAATTTTAAAAATTAACAATAAAAATATACGTCTGAGGTTTGATCAAGCCTTTTTATAAAAAATAACATATTTGTATATTCTGTGTTTATTTTTATTTAACAATTTGGTTGCCCCCTAAAAAGTGAGGCCTAGGACAATAGCCCCTTCTGTCCTCCCCTTAATCCGGCACTGACAAAACATCATAAATACAATTAACGTCCTTTTTATTTAAAAGAAAGAAAGATGAAATTTTTCTTAATACAATTTAATTAAAAATTTATCCAATATCAATTACCAATTTCTACTTTAGTGTTATTTAACATCTATTTCTAATTAATACAATTTTAAATTAAAAAATGTTAATGAATTTTCAATTTAGATATCTGTAGACAATTTTGTATCGTAGAAAAAATGTATAAGAACTGCACAAAAATAAAATAAAAATGTCTTTCTTTCCGGAATATACATGGGGCACACTGCAAAAAGAGGTGTCTTATTTTGATACGTTTTTAGTGTTTTAGACACTAAAATCGTCTCAAAATAAGACACCTCTTTTTGCAGTGCATTCTCTGTAAAATGGACTTTCCTCTCTGCCCAAGATAAGTTTAAACATAAAAAACCATTCTTTTCAAAAAATTACAGCTTGAGATATGGAATTACTTTTTCCGTATGGCTTTTATAATTCAAAAATTTTATATGACAACATAGCGTCATAAATAAATAAATGTTAACAAACAACAAGTTGTTCATTTTATGATTATTTAGCTTCCTCAATATAATATATACCAATTGTTTAATTTTTTATTTTAGAATAAATATTTTAAAGTGTTAAGATAAAATTTCAATTTTTTGTGAAAAATAAAAATATTGATGAATTCTATAAATATTGATAAAATATGTACTTTATATACATAAAACGATTCATTTTCATGTCAAGAATGCAATTTTGACAAAAATCAACAAAAATTTTAATAAAGAAAAAAGTTATTTAAAGAAATACAACAATCGATTCTTTTCAAAAATTATATATCAAAATTTTTTTTAGATATTTTTGAAAATCCTTGTGTCTGATTTTAGGTATTTGTGACCGTACTACACCTATCAAATTTTATCAAAATCCGTTAAAATGTGTAAGAGAAAATTTGTCCACAAGAATCTGTGACGTACACACACACATACACGGAAAAAAATTAGTTTGCTATTATATGGATAGCTAATTTTTAGTTATTACAGCTTATAATTAGCTGTTTTAGCAAAACAATTTAGCTATTTTAGCTAATTATTAGCTAAGGTAGCTAACAATAATTGCTATCCATATAATAGCAATTAAGGTTAGCTAAGGTAGCTAAAAATTATCTGAAATAGGTAACTATTTTTCTCCGTGTACATACACACATAAATCTGTATTTATGTGTATATGTGTGTATTTATGTGTTGTTCCTCTCGACGAATTACATATACTACACTTGAAAATTTGTAAACATAATTGATTCTAAAAAATTCGGAAATCGACATCTCTATAAGGCTTTCTTTAAGAGAAAGCAAAATGAATAGATTGTTTCAAAGCTACGAATCTGAAATCACTTTTTAGAAATTCGAAATGGCGGATCCAATATGGAGGACAAATGATCATATTTTATTAGATTAAACATTAAAGAATGAGTTTTTACAATTGAAAAGTTTCATTATAAATATTTTATTATAGAAATAAATACTAAAAGTAGGCAAGTTTTTAGAAAAGCGACAAAAATTAGATTTTTCAAAAATTGTAATTTTTAACATTTTTAACTAATGTTTTACATTTGTACTCTTAAATAGTAGTACAATAAAATTAAAATATATTCTATACTGCAGTTTGTAAAAAAAGCATTATAATTATTAGAACTTAAGACAATTACTTTTATGTGATCACTGATTACGAATCTGCCCCCACAGCACCAAAACTTTCCTAAAAATTTATTAAATTTTTACTTGCAATGTTCGGAATATGTAATTGCAATGTTTATTGACAGTTGTGTAAAGATTTAAATGTCACCATTAAATTAATGATTAGCGCGAAACATTCCTGAACATTTATTTAATCGGGACATTTAAATCTTTACACAACTTTCACTAAACTTTTCAGTTAAATATGCCGAATATTGCAAGTAAATATTTAATAAAATTTTAGGAAAGTTTCGGTGCTGTGGGGGTGAAATCATTTTTTAGAAATAAAAAATGGTGGATCTAATATAGCTGAAAAAATTTCAAAATTTAATGCAATTCGCTTGAAACTTGTACACAATAATAAATAATTTATTTTCATTACATAATAGTATAACGCTAGAATTTTTCAAAAGTGACTGCCTACTGGTTGAAAGAAACCCTTCAAACAATAGGCCAGGTACTCGAGCAAACATTTCGTTTCTCTTTAAATTTTATATATATACACTGGGGTCAAAAAGTTTCAGTACATTTGTACTGATTACTTGTAAATGCTCGCTTCACTTCAAATTCAAATATTTCTGTAAAAATAGATGTTAGAGCTATCAAACTAGGATCATTTTAAAGTTCAATAAATTTAGAGTCAAATAGGCTAAGATATAACCAATTTAATAGTGTAAATATTAAAAATATAATTCTTTAAAGTTAGAGATTTTTTGTGAAAATTGCGATTTTGAAATCTGGAATTCAAGCGCACGCCAATTGAAGAAACATTTTTTTTAAGATTTGATAGTTACACAATATCAAGTACAAATTCCATTCTTTAATTCTAGACCAAAATAATTCACATATATTAAGTATTTTCTTCAAATTCTATAAAAATAACTACCCTTGCTCTCGAAATTTTTCAAAGAATATTTATTGCAAATTCGTCGTTTTCGTTCACTTGTTTTATCAATTAACCACACTTTTGAAAAATATGCATCTTTTTTTTATTGTAAAATAAAAAAATAGTCACCTAGAATGAAAATAAGGAATAATGATAGAGTTAAAATTTGTAAAATTATAAGAAGATGGATAAATTTCATGTAAATAACTTAAATTTCCTAAGATGAAGAGGTTCTATATTTTTCAAAAGTGTGGTTATTTGTAGAACAAGTGAATGAAAACGACGAATTTGCAATTTATATTCTTCGAAAAATTTAGAGCAAGAGATATTATTTTTAAAGAATTTAAAGAAAATACTTAATTTATGTGAATGATTTTGGTCTAGAATTAAAGAATGAAATTTGTACTTTTTATTGTGCAACTATAAAAACTTAAAAAAAATTTTTTTCAATTGGCGTACGCTTGAGTTCCAGATTTCAAAATCGCAATTTTCACAAAAAATCTCTAACTTTAAAGAATTATATTTTTAATATTTACACTATTAAATTGGTTATATCTTATCCTATTTGACTCTAAATTTATTGAACTTTAAAATGATCCTACTTTGATAGCTCTTACATCCATTTTTACAGAAATATTTGAATTTTATGTGAAGCGAGCACTTAACAGTAATCAGTACAAATGTACTGAAACTTTTTGCTCGACTTTTTGACCCCAGTGTATATATTTCAAATATCTTTGTCGCCTTCTTTCTAGATACTAAATAACATTATCGGTCTCTGTTTATAACGCAAAAAATCTAACGCTATTGCTTTCTTCCTCTCTCGAAAATAAATAACATTAGAATGTCTCTCTTTACCTAATTTGCATATCTACTCGTTTCATATTAAGGATAATTTTTTTCACAAAGTTCAATAACTTACATAAATCTCTTCCAACTAAATTAATTTTTTTCTTAAATTTGTTTGATTATTTTTATTTCTCAACTGTCATATAATGTTCCTTGAATGTTCGGTCAAGCAATAGAAATGCGAAATCCTTATAAAATTTTTTAAATAGAATAGAAATACAAAATATTTACAGAAATGTACGAATGTCCAAAGTTAGCCTCCTGTCCAGAGTTACCTTATTTTGACGGTACGCACATTTGAACTTTGAGTGGTAAAACTGAAATGAACAGTAAAAAAAAATTGTTTTGCTTGTCATTTTTTTTCTTTTCAGTATAATTTAATTTTTTTCTTGGGTCTTGTAGATGGTCTTATCCTCTTCAAAATCCAGTTTGAAATTTGAAAAAATATTAAAAATTATAAAAATAGGGGATGATTTTCTGAAAATAAATAAGATTAATTTTCTCAAAAACACCACCTTTTTTGTTATCAAATTTTTACAACAAGTAAAATTTCTTCTTCTCAGAAAATTGAAGTGGTTCACTGTTGGCGCTGGTTCAATCTAGCCTACTCTCCCCTACGCTGATTAAAATCAGTGGTATACTTATAGCTGGATTTAGAGAGTAAACCTGACAGAACCAAAGTGTAGGATCACGTTGAGGCCTATTGCATAAATAAGGGCACATTCCGGCCCTTTATTTAAAAAAATGTATGGTTTTGTCACCTTTACTTCAAGCTGACAGAACCTTCACAGGCACACAAAAAAAAGTGTCGTGGCCGAGACACTGCAGTAGTATATTCCCAAGTATTTTTGTCCGCTGAATCTGAATCCGAAGTCCGAATGCTCAAATTGGTTCTTTTTTAAGTTATACTCAAAAAACGACTCAAAACACGAATTTGAACCAAAAATTTTTTTAAAAATTTTGTGTCATAACAATAGCATATTTCCATGTATTTTTTTCCGTTGAATCCGGATTTGAAGTCAGAATTGACAGATGTGCTCAAAATTTTGAACTAAACTCAAAAAACTACTCAAAAAACCGAATTAAAATGATGAAAATGAAAAATTTCTTCTGTGACACTGCAAAAGTATATTCCCATATATTTTTTCACGTTGAATCCGAATTCGAAGTCAAGACAGATTTGCTCAAAATTTTGAGATAAATTCAAAAAACGACTCAAAAAACCGAATTAAGATGAAGAAAATTTTTTATGACACTGCACTACTATATTCCCATGTACTTTTTCCCGATGAATCCGAATTCGCATTTAGAATTGACAGATTTGCTTAAAATTTTAAGATAAGCTCAAAAAATTGAAAAAAAGCGATTTAAAATATGAAAAAATTTAATTTGATTTTTTTTCGAAAAATAGCCGCCATTTTGTTAAATTAAAAATTTTTTTAATTAAACCTATGAGATTTCAAAGAACATTTAATCCGGAATTAGGGACAAAAAGAATCATTATATTATAGGCATAGTGTACTAGCAAGAAAAGTAGAGTTTCTTGACTTTAATTTTTGTAACTTAACAGATTTTCTTGTGTGTCTCAAAATTTTGAGCCATTTGAAAATTCTGACTTCAAATGCGAGAACCGAGTGTAAAAATATATGAAAATACTGAAGTGTAGTGTCATAGCAACAAATTTCCATTTCTTTATTTTAAACCTTTTTTTATCAATTTTTTGAGCTTATCTCAAAATTTTGAGCAAATCTGTCAATTTTGACTACGAATTCGGATTCAGCGGGAAATGGTACATGGGAATATAGTTGTGTAGTGTCACAGAAGAAATTTTTTATTTTCGTCATTTTAATTCGGTTTTTTGAGTCGTTTTTTGAATTTATCTCAAAATTTTTAGCAAATCTGTCATGACTTCGAATTCGGATTCAGCGGCCAAAAATACATGGGAATATACTACTGTAGTGTCTCGGCTACGACACTTTTTTTGTGTGCCTGTGTTATTATTGTGCATATTTTTAAGAAGTATAGAGGAGGTGATGTAAAATTGGATGTGGAATGCCATATATGAGCGATTCCATGTCAAGTGATCAAGGTGAAAAAAATTTTTTCTCCAATCGTGCCTAAACTTGGGGCTTTTGTAGTACTAGTATATAGTGATTTTTGGTTAAAAAAAAAATTTTTTTTGACCAAAAAAAATCAAAATTAAAAATAAATTTTAATTTTTAGGGGGGAAGGATACAATTTTTTTTTAATCGAAAGCTGAGGTTTTTTACTAAAAGGACATATATATGTGAAAATGGGACAAGAATGTTTAAACACTGAAAAAAAGAGATTTCTACTGACCGGAGTGCTAAAAACCCGGTTTTTGGCTCTGTTTGGTAGAAATCTCTTTTTTTCAGTGTTTAAACATTCTTGTCCTATTTTCGCATATGGGGGATTTCACGGGAACTGATCCGGCCTCATACGTTTACACGTCATACTTTGATGACTTGTAGTTTGCTTTAAAAAAAAAGATGTAAATTAGATAAACTATGTTTTGGAAAGGGGTTTTCGTGTACTTTTAAATAAAGATGTTAGTTTTTTTAAAAAAAAATTTTTTGACCTTGAAAATTGAAAATTAAAATTTAATTTTAATTTTTTTGTACAATCGGTATTTTTTTTTAATTTTTTTTTATTTAGAATGAAAGCTGAGCTCTTTTCCTATCAAAAACATATCTGCCCAAAATGGGACTAGAATTATGAATTCTAGTAAATTAATTTTACAAAAAAATGAAAATTAAATTTTAATTTTTAATTTTCAAGGTCAAAAAAAATTTTTTTTTAAACTAAAATCTCTATTTAAAAGTACACAAAAACCCCTTTCCAAAACATATTTTATCTAATTTACATCTTTTTTTTAAGCAAACTACAAGTTATCAAAGTATAACGTGTAAACGCATGAGTCCTGTGCAACATGTGATACAAGCCTCATGCGTTTACACGTCATACTTTGATAACTTGTAGTTTGCTTAAAAAAAATATGTAAATTAGATAAAATATGTTTTGGAAAGGGGTTTTCGTGTACTTTTAAATAAAGATTTTAGTTTAAAAAAGAAATTTTTTTGACCTTGAAAATTAAAAATTAAAATTTAATTTTCATTTTTTTGTAAAATTAATTAACTAGAATTCATAATTCTAGTCCCATTTTGGGCAGATATGTTTTTGATAGGAAAAGAGCTCAGCTTTCATTCTAAATAAAAAAAAATTAAAAAAAAAATACCGATTGTACAAAAAAATGAAAATTAAATTTTAATTTTTAGTTTTCAAGGTCAAAAAAATTTTTTTTAAAAAAACTAACATCTTTATTTAAAAGTACACGAAAACCCCTTTTTAAAACATATTTTATCTAATTTACATTTTTTTTTTAAAGCAAACTACAAGTCATCAAAGTATGACGTGTAAACGCATAAGGCCGGATCAGTTCCCGTGAAATCCCCCATATATATGTCCTTTTAGTAAAAAACCTCAACTTTCGTTTAAAAAAAAAAATCGTATCCTTCCCCCCCAAAAATTAAAATTTATTTTTAATTTTGATTTTTTTTGGTCAAAAATTTTTTTTTTCAAAATGCTTACTTCCAATCGAAAGAGCATGAAAAAACCTTTCGAAACTGTACTCGGTCAAATTTCCATGTTTAATTGTTTAAGAGTAACAAATTTTCAAAGTAAACATTGCACCATAAGACCCCTTGATCACTTGACGTGGAATCGCTCATATGTATAATAGGGTGGTCCAAAAAAAGTAAAATCGTAATTTTAATGCTTTCACCCCTTAGGATTGTTCTATATGGAGAAAAAAATACCCTTATTTTTTTTAAAATAAAAAAATATTTAGAGGTCGCTCAAAACACTCAAAGTTTTTCATGTAAAATGCATGGGGAAAAAACACTTTTTCGTAGAATTGGTATAGAATCCTTGAAAATCAATATTTTTCATTTAGCAAACTCTGTTTCTCTTCAGAAGACTTCAAAGAATAGTGTTAAATTGTTTATTTAATCATTTTTTTAAATAAACTATTTTTTATAGTGCCCCAAAAAAACTCCATAAATTTCGAAATTATAAAAAAATCGTTAAAAAATATTTTTTACTATTTTTCTCAAAGTTTTTTCCTAGATTATGAATAAATAATACAAATATTTATTTTTAAACATTATTTCATGTAATTGCTAATTTTTTTAAACAAATTATTATTATTGTTTATTTACAACTTTTTATCTAATTGAGCTAAAGAGTTGCGATTTTTTCTCAATTTTGCAACTTTTCAGGCCAAATGTAAACAGTCACTATCAAAAAATATTAATTTTACCAATTGTTTAAAAAAATTACTATTGTTTAACTTCCACTTTTTATCAAAATGAGCTACAGAGTTGCAACTTTTTCTTAATTGAACATTTAATTTTTTTTGTAAGATAGAGTAGAAGGGGGTAATGTAGTACACCTTTCTTTCGAAGACTCCTGTGGTCGCAATTTTCAACCAATTTTGATCAATAAGGACTCGTTGGAAAGACAATGCTTTTAGCTACATTTATGGTGTACATTATTTTTTTTGTAGAGGTAGATGGAGCTTTTCTATATCCAAAAAACTAAAGGCACTTTTTTTCGACATTCTAAAATTTGTGGGGCAATGTAGTGCACCACTTTTTTAGTGAAATAAAATGCAGAAAATATATTATAAACGATTTTATTTTATTTGATATAATATTAGAAACATAAGAAACTTAAAAAACTATAAACTAGTAGTGATGCCCACAAGACGAGACTTTGCATGTAAAAACCGAGACGAGATCGAGGCTTTGCATAGTATCATCTTGTCTCGTGGACAGCACTATAAACTAGAGATTTATTTGGTCCTGTGTTAAATAAAACTGAAAGAAAACTGCAAATATTTACAAAAAGAAAACATGGTTAAATAATACATATTTACGGTACTCTGTATAATTGCACTACATTGCCCCCAAGCACTTTCTTCACGTTGAGTTCAATATCTCAATAAAAACAAAATTAAACGTCAAAACAATACTAAATTTGTGTTCAGAAGTTTTTACATGAAAAAATCACTTTCCTGATAATTTTTTAACGAGCCTTACATTTTCTTCAAGTCACTAAAAAACGAAAATATGGTTTCGAAATCTAGTGTTTTTGAAGTGACGCTACATCTTCTTTTAGAAGAAGCACAATAAAGCCAAAATGATATACATTAATATAATTTGATACTTTAACCCTACCATACCAAGAGCAAGTAATTTAATTCAATCGTTTAGTCAGTAAAGCCAGTGCACTATATTACCTCCCTCTAGTCTAATATTTAATGTAAGACTTATTTATCGAGTAAAAATTGTGAACAAATTTATTATTATAAAAATGTTAAGTAAGGGAGGTGTTCCGGTTGTGGGCACTCTCTTGTTTTTGCCTCATAACATTTGTCCATGTGCATATTATACAAATATATGTGTACGAATTTAAAGCTAGAGGTCTAAGGTGACTGTCAGTGAAGGAATTAAATTTATTCCTTTAAATAAAAAAGTTTTATTAGAAATTTAGTGAAATGGAAATTTTTGTACCCGGTTGTGGGCACCCTTGAAAAATCCGCTAAAAATGGAAAAATATTAAAAGAAATTAACACATATAAAGAAGAAATGAAAGTTTCTTTATTTTAAGAGACTTTGCCGGGATAAAGAACAAAAATGATGACACGTTTTTACACTATGCTCATCGCTTACAAAAGCATAATGCTTGCATGTGAAGTAGCTAGTACGCAAACCATAACGCACTTCTAATGCACTGAACGACTATATTCATCGCATTTAATGGAGTTTGCGGCTGTCACTTTCCTTGGCAGAAAGTTTAGATAGATGAAACAGTAGTCCACATCATTGTCAGATGGTAAAGCCTCCTTAACATAAAGGTGCCCACAACCGGGAATGACAGTCATTTTTTAAAAAGACCAACACATTTTATAATGCAGGATTTTGGTTAAACACGAAGGTAAATCACAAAATATAATAACAACACTGCAAAAAAAATTAAACCTTTTTTTTTCTGAACGAATCTACACCCATATGTTGCTCTTCGAAAACAATACAAAATAACTTTTTTATTTATTTAATGCAAATTTTCTTTATTATGCTCACAGTTATTACACAAATGCATATATTTTTTTCGTTATCAATACGAAAAGTCCGTATTTTTAACGAACACGACTTGCAATACTTAGATCAGTAAAGTCTGCTTGCCGTCGAAGTTTACGTAGGGGTGTCCACAACCGGAGGTTGCCCACAACCGGCGCACTTCCCCTACAAAAATTGTGAACAAATTTATTATTATAAAAATGTTAAGTACAAAAATTCTTATTTACATCATTAAAATTACTACTGAGATAGCTTTAAATTAAAAATAACAATTTGTTTTAACTACTGGTAAAATTGTAATTCTTAGATTGTTGTTAGTCACTAGTTACATTTAGCTTGGAAAAATGCAAAATTGAGAAAAAAATTGCAACTCTGCAGCTTAATTTGATAAAAAGTGGAAGTTAAACAATAGTAATTTGTTTAAACAATTGGTAAAATTAATATTCTCAATTAGTTAATAGTGACTGGTTAAATTCGGCCTGAAAAGTTGCAAAATTGAGAAAAAATCGCAACTCTTTAGCTCAGTTAGATAAAAAGTTGTAAATAACACCAGCACACAAAAAAAAATTTGGATTGCCAGGACTGCTATGTGGAAGGTGTTATCTACAGAGACAAACATTGTCTGAACTTAAAGTTAGTTCGTGTTCTCTCTTTACAGGCTTGGTGGGGGGGGTGAAGTTTGAGAAACTAATTTTTATGGGAATTTATTTAATTTCTATAAATAAAGCTGAATTTTTGCTTCTTCTGAATGTCGCTGATTACGAATCTGACATCAGATTTTCAAAATTCAAAAGGCGGATCCAATATGGCGGACAAAATTTTAAAAAAATTCCTTGCATTTACTTGAAACTCGTTACTCAGGGGTTTTCGGGGTCGCTGAATACGAATATGATGTTAGTTTATAAAAATTCAATATGGCGGAAAAAATATATTTAAATGAATGAAATCGATTGAAACTTGCTACTCCGAGGGGATTTTCGAGGTCGCTGAATACGAATCTGATGCTGGATTTTAAAAATTCAAAATAGTGTATCCAATACGACTTACGATAAAATTGTTCTCAGATTTTCTTGGTTCTTGGAACTAAGGTGTTTCCTCTTGTCGCTAATTTTAAATCTGAATTTTTCATAATCTAGAAATGGTTTACTGTAAATGTTTTACTAAAATTTAATCGCATTTCTGTGATACTACAATCTAAAAAAGTTTTTGTCCTATGTAAAATTAGTTTTCGTGTTTATTTATTTTATTTTTTCTATTTTTGCGACTAGGACACCTCCCCGTGGTGAAGGCGGGCAAAGAATTCTCGGCTTAGTTTCTAGGTTAAAATTATGCCTTCATGGCAAAAGTAGGTAAGAAGTTTACGATGCAGAGGAGGGATACCTCAGTATCGGCGGTTTGAAAACGCCTTGGACAAAATGGTAAATGTTTTGAGTATTTGGCGAAGAAGTTTTCGAAACTGTCTGACGCTAAAATCAGAGAAGGTGTGTTTGATGGGCCTCTGATACGTAAGCTGTTATATGACGAAAAATTTGTACAAATCATGAAACTTAAAGGAAAAAGCAGCCTGGACAAGATTTAAAGAAGTTTGCTTGGAATTTCGAGGAAATAAAGAAAGCCACAGATATAGAGAAATTGTAGGAAAAATGGTAGAGAATTTTAAAAAGCTGAGATGTTTGATGAGTTATAAAATTCACTTTTTGGATTCACATTTAGATGAATTTCCAGAAAATATTGGTAATTTTAGCGAGGAACAAGGCTAGAGATTTCACCAAGATTTAAAGGATATGGAGAAACGCTAACAAGGGAAATGGAGTAAGAATATGTTGGCGGACTATTGTTGAACGCTAAAAAGAGATATACCAGAGACTAAAACTTCTAAGAAGAAAAAAGAGAAAATTTCGTCTGCCATATTGGATCCGCCATTTTAAATTTTGAAAATCTGATGTCAGATTCATAATCAGCGACTCCAAAAACCCCCGAGTGACAAGTTTCATATAAATCTTATTAATTTTTGATTTTTTTTATCCGCCATATTGGATCCGCCATTTTGAGTTTTGCAATTTTGTCTTCATATTCGTAATCAGCGACCCCAAGAACCCCCGAGTGATAATTTTGATATAAATCTTATTAATTTTTAATTTTTTCGTCCTTATATACCAAATGTGGTTGAAATCGAATCGGTGGAAATAATTCGGGCTTTAAAGGGTATGACGGTTCTTTTAATAATAAATCAGAAAATATATAAAATCTAAATAGATTATTAATTTCCTTATTCGTCAAAAAGCAAATTTAACACCAAACACGGCTGTCAGACGCCAGTTAATTTAATTGTTGGAAAACTAACAAAAACAATAATTCAATAATATGTAATAAATAAAAGTAAATCAACACTCCTCTATTAGTCAAAAATAATCTCAAAATAGATTCCGCTGAGAAAAGTTAAGAAGGGAAAGTATAACCTTTTTGAAACACGACTTTTAACCAATAATTTTATTTACTATTTTTTTGTCAATTTATCCTTCTGCTATAGTCAGGAATTTAGACAAGTCAATCTTCTTTAAAGAAACACAACAGAAATACACTCTCAAAAATAACACTTTTATTCAAACTATATAAACTCTCTTTTAAATACAATCTTCCACTCTCCTACAACTACTCATGTCTACTCTACGAGATCACAAATTATATATCTTACACCATGTGCTTTAGCCGTCTGCTACATTTTTTGCGAAACGCAGGTACCCACTTGTCGTAAAGAGGAATTTACATTTCTCCCTACGCCTTAAAATCAAAAGGACTAGGGCGCTAAACCCAAAATCAAATAATAATTAATTGAAATTATAATAATAAAAAGAAAGAAAATAATGAACATATCATGACGAAACCACTTCGTCACAAGAGTTAAATTACATTAGGTTTTCTTATGGAAACAGAATTCTATTCGAATTTCTACTTTTGATTTGTCATTAAATTATATTTCAAAACGATATTTTCTTCTAATATATTTGCTAAGCGCAACAAATTTTACGCATGTAAAATGTACATCCCCTCCCTAGGGGTTTTAAGACCTTGCTGTTGGTGGGAGGCGCACGAGGGGCTTTACCCAGTGGGAGGCTACTTCTCGATATCTCTCGTGGGGACTGGGGGGCGAACCCTTCAAAATGGGTCGGCCGCTACAGAAACCGAATCTTTTGTGTTTCGCTGGACAGTGTCGCAGGGCACGGGGATTTAGAGGGATATCGAGAAAGACGGGATGGACAGAGGCTTAACCGCGGGTCCATTCCGAAGACTTCTTACTGGTGAAAGTCTGACCAAGAAGAAACCCTTCCATGGTTACGTTGGCTGTGCCATGGCGATTAAAGCGCGAGTCTCTGCCACCCAATCCGTGATGAACTCGTGTCCATGGATGAATGATACTAGGGTTAATAAATCCGTCGGGTTCTTCCGTGGGGGAGGGTTGGACGGGGGACGACCATCGCTGGGCATTACTTAGCTCTCGTAAAGTTCGGGAACGGTTGTGTTACAGGAGGGGCCCGTCCTTTGGATGACCCGTTCTCGTGGTGGGGCTCGAATGGAGGTATCTTAAACGAGACTTCGACATACCAGGCGAACTCTCGGATGTATTTAGCCTTATCCTTGAATAGAGGCTCTTCAAGGATGGACCTTCTTTCCCCTTTTCTCGTTTAACCAAAAATGGATACTACAAACACAAACACACAAAACAAAAACTCGGAACATGTGAGCACTGTAGAGCCCTCTTTGGGGGATCTCAATGCTGGCTCGGACTCGGAGGAGGCTTCCCCTAACAATAAAATGCTGTCAAAAAAGTTAAGGGGCCCACAAGGGGCCCCGGCTAATGACTAGATCGTCATTAGCCGGGGCGATTGTCGCGGAAGGCTATCCTAGGGTCCAGATGACGTTGGCTAATCTAGACCAATTAAAGCTGGCAATTCATGAGGAGATTGGGGGGACGAAGTTGGACCATATCCTTATTTCGGAGAGGTTCCCCCGTTCTAGGGGAGCGATCATAGTAAAATGCCTGGACTCAGAATCTAGGGAATGGCTAAATAGCCGTATACCTAGGTTCAGTCAGGCGTTAGGGGGTCTTGTCACCAAGGTGGTGGGTCCGGCTGAGCTAATCAAGCTGGTAGGGGTTGTGGCTTGTGTACCCTGTCCTAGGGTGAACCAGGCTTCAATCCTTAAAAACCTCGGTAGACAAAATACCGGGGTGGATACATCCGCGTGGAGGGTGTATTCGGGAGGCGAGGGGAGAGCAGACCAAGCTGCGGCTGTGGGCTGGACTCTCGCGCTAGGAGTACCAGAGAGCGACATTAAAGCTCTCCAAGCCCGGCAGTTGAAACGGTGTTTTAGGCTAGGTCAAATCACTCTAAGAGTGGCGAGGCAAGGTACTGACACAGTTGCCTGGCAGGGTACCCAGAGGGGGAAGCGACTGAGGATACCGTGAATCAGCCTTAAAAATGGCTGCTTCCGGGATTCATTGTACGCAGATTAATTTGCATCATTGTAAGGGCGCTTCGGCGATTTTAACCAAGAGCTTGACAAAGATGCAGACAGCTTTAGCCTTTATTCAAGAACCTTGGGTTTTTAAGGGGAGAATTAGAGGTCTGAACGGCTGTGGCGAGCTGGTTAGTTTACCACAGGAACCAGTTCCAAGGGCGTGTCTGATCTACAAAGGTCTAGACGCTTTCCCTCTTTTAGAATTAACTACTAGGGACTTAGCTGTAGTTAAAGCTAAGTATCTAGAAAAGAACTAGAAAAGAATCTAGAAAAGACTAACAGATTTAGATATTTTAAATCAGGATAATGAGCCGACTTTCGTTACTGTTAACAGAAAAGAGGTGTTGGATATTACGATCTGTTCCAAGTCTTTGTGTGATGGCGTGAAGGACTGGAGGGTGTCTGATGAAGATTCCCTCTCGGACCACAGGCTTATTACGTTTAGATTGGAATCGGAAGATCAGGAACAGGAGTAGGGACGTAATCCTAGGAGTACCGACTGGGCTTCATATAGTGAAGACCTAAAGGCCTCCATGGCATGCTTCCCCGCTTCTTATGGAACGAGGGAGGAATTAGAGCTTGCAGCGGAATATCTGCGAGATTCTATTATCTGTTCCTTTGAAAGGAACTGTGAAGTTAAGAAAATGGGCTTCAATGGGGGCGGAAAAAGGTGGAACCCCCGTTTGGAGGAACATAGGAAAACTGTAAGAAATTTTGAAAAACCGACATCATATTCGTAATCAGAAACCCCAAAAACCCCCGAGTAACAAATTTCAGGTAATTTGGATCAATTTTTAAAAAGTCGTCTGCCATATTGGATCCGACATTTTGAATTTTGAAAAACTGACATCATATTCGTAATCAGCGACCCCGAAAACCCCCGAGTAATAGATTTTAGGCGATTTTAGACATTTTTTAAATAAAAGTGCATTGTATTGTCCATGGCAAAGATTTTAAAAAATTTGCTAAAAGTGTTGTTTTTAAAAATTTATAACATTTTTATAATTTATTGAATTTAAAAACAGAAACGTGTGTCGCATTCTGCATAGCGTTGACTTTTAAGAAATCATCTTATTTTTAATTTTTAGCTAGTTTTGACTTTTTTACATCAATTTTTATCATGGCAAAGATTGTCAGTTTTCCGGCAGTCAGAGCAAAGTCCGAAATGGCAAAGATCTTTGCCATCGGCAGTCAAGGGGTTAATAAAGCCAAGAAACGCAGGCATCAGCGAGCATGAAATGAATATCATATCGCTCGCGATTCTTACAAGAAAGAAGTAGAGAGGGCAAGGAGTGTCAGCTGGAGAAGTTCTTGAGAGGGAATCGAGAGAGTACCAGAAGCTTCAAGACTTTATAAAGTACTAGCTCGAGACCCAATGGCAAAATTAACTACTATTAAGCTGCCTAATGGGCAGTATGCCCAGGATAAAAGGGAGTTTGGCACTGTTTGGAGAACAGCCATGGCATAGGACCAGGTAGGAACCGAGGATATCGGGAACACTAGAAACTAGCAGTCAAGGTTGTAACTCCGGAAGGGATTGATTAGGCAATAAGCACTTTCAAACCATTTAAGGCTTCAGGGGGGACGGTATATATCCGGTTCTTTTGCAAAAAGGATTGGATTGTATTAGAGTACCCCTATGTAAAATTATAAAAGCATATGTATAGCTCTTGGTTATACACCAGAGTCTTGGAAAAAGACGAGGGTTGTGTTTATTCCGAAGGCCGCACAGTGGTGCAAACCTGCAAATTGAGTTTCAAAAAGGTCTACAGGCCTTATTTTCTAACCGATTTTATTAATTTTTTTAAATAAAAGCTTACAAAATTGCAAAGAGCTTTGTCGAGCCTGATTTTGAAATTTTTATTTGTTTATATTAATTTGTTTATTGCAAAGTTAACCAAAAGGACGAATTTTTCAAATAATTTGTTTTCCCATTTATAAAATCAAATATTTATTATTCAAAACTAGTAAAAATTCATGTTAGTGTACTCCTTGAATAAAACAAAAATTAAACAGGTGAAATTTTTAAAATTTTATAAACAAAATAAGTTAACAAACATTGACAGCTATAACAAATTGTAAAAAAAGTGGATTTTGATAAAATTCGTTACTCGGGAGTTTTTGGGGTCTCTGATTACGAATCAGATGTTAGTTTTTAAAAATTCAAAATGGCGGATCCAATATGGCGGACGTCAAAGTTAAAAATTCATTTGATTTACTTGAAACTCGTTACTCGGGGGTTTTTAGGGTCGCTGATTACGAATATGAAGTCATATTTTCAAAATTCAAAATGGTGGATCCAATATGGCGGACGTCAAAGTTCAAAATTCATCTGAATTACTTGAAATTCGTTACTCGGGGGTTTTTGGGGTCGCTGATTACGAATTAGGTGTTAGTTTTTAAAATTCAAAATGGCGGATCCAATATGCAAAAATATTTCATCTACAATTTCTGAGAAATTATTTTTTCATAAATTGATTGTGTAGAAGTACAAACTCCCTTAATGTTGAAAATATGTAATTCGAAGTTTTTATGAACTGTGTTTATTACACAAAGAAAAACAAATTTAATTGGTTTTAAATTTAATTTATTTAAAAAAATTAATGTTTTTTGTTTACTTAATTCACAAATTTGGTACAAAATAAGAATTTGAAAATGGATAGTTTTAAAGTAACAAAAAGGTTTTTGTCCGATTTTCTTACAGTAGAAAAGAATAAATCAGTTGACGACTTATTAAACTATATAAAATGTCAACATAGTTTACATCCTGAACAATGCGATAAAATTAAAACAAATTTTTCTTCTTACTTTATTCCGCACTTTGAAACGAAATGGAAAAATGCAATTTATAATAAATCTGTTTTTGATAAAAAATTTGATAAATGGCTAACACTGAATTCATTGTTGAATTTCAGGCAGAAACAAATAAAAAATTAGGAAGACCTAATTCAAGTGATTTCGAATTAAGTTCTTATGCGACAAAAAGGCAAAAATTGATTGACATTAAAAAAAATTATTCTTTGGAAGAAATTCAAGAGGCATTTTTGTACACCCTGCGAACTTGCAGAAAAATAAAATTAGCAAATCAGATTAATGACCTTCTGGCTAGTGTCGAAGAGTTAAGTAAAAATAATGATATCGATGATTTAAACACTTCTGGTGTATTACCATACACACCAAATAAAGCTTTAGCATTAATGGAGGAATCTAAACTTTCAAAATTCCAATATGAGTGCATTCAAAGTCAAGTCAAGTTGAGAAATGCTAATATTTATCCAGCTTACAGAAGGATTATAGAGGCGAAAGAAAAATGCTATCCTAATGTAATTTGCGTAACAGAAAAAGGATCTCGAATTAATCTTCAATCATTATTTGATAAAACTGTATCACGATTAATCGAGTCATGCTCTGAATCTCTCCTAGTCCCTAATGTACGCCGGCGTATTCATCAATTGGAATTATTAGTAAAATGGGGTTGCGGTGGAACATCTGCAGAAGCAAAAATTTGAAGATCCGGATATATCTGATGCAAGTATTTTTACTGCGTCAATGGTACCATTGCGTCTTCGGGATATTACGAATAATTCTGATGTCTGCGTTAATTCTCATCCTTCATCTCCAACCAGCTGTATACCTGTTCTCTTTGAATTTTCCAAGGAAACATAAGAAAAAACTATAAGTATAGTACAATCTGTTAAAGACGAAATAAAAAATTTAAAAAGGATTGAAATTACAACAGATTCAGGTATTTACAGTGTAATATGGTCTATCTACTCTTCACGCTAAACTAAACTTGATGGTGAATATTTTGAACATAAGTTATCGTCTTAATATCAAAAAATGGGCAGTTTCTAAGGCAGAAGATAAAATAAAAATGCAAGATGCAAAGGAACGAATTTACAATGATTTTAAAAGAGAAACAGGGTTAATAATCGATCGTCCAAAACAAGGCACAGGGAATAACATCTAGAATTACCTGTGTCGATAAACGATTAATCGAAAGCTATAGTAAAATCTTGCAAGTTTTGTCAAGTTATAGAGAAATAAATGTGGATGTATTCGAGGACTTTTTAGATTCTACTGCTGATTTGTACGTTTCTTTATATCCGTGGTATCCTATGTCAGTTACTTTGCATAAAGTTCATGAAGCAAAAGTCGTCAAATTTTTTCATTTACGTATAGGACAATTTTCTGAAGAGGCGGCAGAAGCACGAAACAAAGATTTAAAAAAATTCCGTCAGTTTAACACTCGTAAAATTTTGCGAGAAGAAACTAACAGAGATGTGATTCACAAATTAATAGTATAATCTGATCCTTATATTGAAAGCTTTCAAAAAAGATTGACCAAAATCAAGTCAACTATCGATCCTGAATGTAAAGTATTTTTTTTTAAACTAAGATCACTGCAGTAGAAAAATCTGTATTCTAAACATTTCTAGTAAATGAAACAAATTTGTAACTTTGATGCACGCCATATTAATAGATGATCTGTCTATAATTTAATATTGAATTCTCAAAATCATTTAAATATAATTATTTTCAATCGGCCCTTTTCAGGGCCAATACATGACTTTAAACACTAAAAAAGCAATTAGCATTCAATCTGCCCTTTTCAAAGCTAATACATTGTTTCAAACACCAAAAAATTAATCATCATCAGCCTTGGCAAGTAGGAACTCTGCAGTAATGATTTTGAAATTAATCAGATAAATTTGTATTTTTGACGTCCGCTATTTAAAATGTTAAAAAACTAACATCTAATTCGTAATCAGCGACCCCAAAAACCCACGAGTAACGAATTTCAAGTAAATCAGATGAATGACATATTGACGTCCGACATATTGGATCCGCTATTTTGAATTTTAAAAAACTAACATCCGAATCGTAATCAGCTGTCCCAAAAGCCCCCGAGTAACGAATTTCAAGTAAATCAGATGAATTTTTAACTTTGACGTCCGCCATATTGGATCCGCCATTTTGAATTTAAAAAAAACTAACATCCGATTCGTAATCAGCTCTCCCGAAAACCCCCGAGTAACGAATTTCAAGTTAATCAGAAGAATTTAAAACTTTGACGTCCGCCATATTGGATCCGCCATTTTGAATTTTAAAAAACTAACATAGGATTCGTAATCAGCGACCCCAAAGACCCCCAAGTAACGAATTTTATCAAAATCCATTTAAGATATTGTCTTTTTTTACAATTTGTTATAGCTGTCAATGTTTGTTAACTTATTTTGTTTATAAAATTTTAAAAATTTCACCTGTTTAATTTATGTTTTATTCATGGGGTACACTAACATGAATTTTTACTAGTTTTGAATAATAAATATTTGATTTTATAAATAGGAGAACAAATTATTTGAAAAATTCTTCCTTTTGGTTAACTTTGCAATAAACAAATTAATATAAACAAATAAAAATTTCTAAATCAGGCTCGACAAATAAGCAGTGGTGGCTATGCGGTTGGTACCTTTCTTGATATCGAAGGTGCCTTCCCTAACACCTTTAGCAAAGCTATCAGTAGGGCAGCCAGGATGCGAGGTGTGCCCGAGCCGCTAGTTAAGTGGATCGACAGCATGCTTAGCGAAAGGGCCCTGGAAGCAGAGTATGGTGAGGCTAAGGTAACAGGCCTTGTCTCAAAAGGGTGCCCACAGGGAGGAGTACTCTCTTCTTTATTATGGTGCTTGGTGGCAGATGAGTTAATTAGAAACCTCAAAAGCCAGGGATATTATACGCAAAGTTATGCGGATGATTTCCTTATAATTATAAGAGGGCACACAATTGAGACCCTCTTAGAACTTACGGAACGTGCACTTAAGATTGTCAAGGATTGGTGCAATCTGACTGAACTTCTGTAAATCCAGAGAAAACGAATATAGTAGATTTCACAAGAAAATATAAGGTACCGAGTTTGAAGAAACCGATATTTTATGGAAAAGAAATTTCTTTTTCTGAATCGACTAAGTATCTGGAAGTAATCCTGGATAAAAAGTTGATTAGGAAGGAACATTTTGAATATCAGTATAGAAGATTCTGTACTGCTTTTTGGGCGTGTAGAAGGGCAATAGGGTCATAGTGGGGACTAAGGCCTAATATGGTCCAACTGGACCAACTGCAAGCAATAATTTTCAGGGGTATTACGGGATCTAGGAGAACCACGCCAACAGCTGCGTTGGGATTCATGCTGGCCGAGGTACCTCTGCATATTGCCGCAATGAAAAAGGCGGCTCTTACTATGAGCAGGTTAACCGCTCAGGGAAGGTGGAAGGTTGGTGATATACACACCAAGCTTCGACGCTCAATTCTATCAATACCAGAATTAAGTATGGTGCAAGATAGAATGATCAAGAGGGTGAAATTTAAATCCCGCTTTAAGATCATTACACCTTCCAGAATAGACTGGAAGAAAGGTTTTCCACTTGGGGACGAAGTCTGGTATACAGACGGCTCCAAGATGGACTGCGGTGCAGGCTTTGGAATTTATCAAAAAACTAGCTGCATTAAAGTGGCTGAGTCACTAGGACAATATGCCACGGTCTGGCAGACAGAGGTCTGTGCGATTTTAACTTGCGCCCAAATATCCATTCGAAATGGAACAAAGGGCAAGAAGATTAGTATTTGTGTAGATAGTCAGGTGGCCTTAGGGGCTCTGAAAAATCACACAATAGAATCAAAACTCGTCTGGGAATACCGTAGCGTACTAGATGAGTTGGGTTCAGCAAATAAACTTTTATTGATTTGGGTACCAGGACACTCGGGAATCAAGGGTAATGAAAGAGTAGACGTCTTGGCGAAAATCGGTTCCGAGACGGAATTTATAGGTTCTGAACCAGCAGTGGAAATAATGCCGTGCTTGGTTAAGGGAGCCATAGAAAGATGGGGTCAAAAGGAGCATGAGAAGTATTGGGCAAACGTTGGGGTGGGAAGGCAAGCGAAAACTCTGTTGGGGCTAGCACTCAACAAGAGGCGAGCGAACGATCTCCTAAAACTCGATAAGATCCGAATTAGAACCGTAGTTCGTCTACTTACAGGACATGGACTATTGAATTACCATCAGCATAAAATAGGCAGACAAGTTTCACCTATGTGCAGACTGTGTGGGGAGAGTAACGAAACTTCGACTCACATATTATCAGAATGCCCAGCGTCAGCTAAGAACAGGCTATCTAGCTGGGGTCAAGCAATTATTGACCCTAAGCAGGTGAGCAACGTATTGATAAAAGAGATACTGGACTTCTGGAGAAGAACAGGACTCTAAGGGGTTGCTATAAACGAACGAGCTGGAGTTTGGTACAATGGATTTTATAACTTAGGTGCTCACTTTTCCCTCTTGAGGAAAAACCAGCTCGATCTCGGTTGATAGATTAGATAAATTAGATTAGAAAATGTACTAAACAAACATAACTAACTAAACTAACGTAACTGACGTAACGAACGTAACTAACTAAACTGACGTTAAAAACGTAATTAACTCATCTAACGTAACTGACGTAGCTAACGTAACTAATTAAGCTAACGTAACAAGCTAACGTAAGTAACATAACTAACTTTTTCTACGTTAGTTTAATTAGTTTAGTTAGTTACGTTTGTTACGTTAGTTAAGCAGTTATGCTAGTTTGTTAGTTACGTAAGTTTAATTAGTTATGTTAGTTACGTTTGTCACTATAGCTACGTCAGTTACATTAGTTTAGTTAGATACGTCATTTACGTTAGTTTAGTTAATTACGTTAATTTAATTAGTTACTTTTGATACGATAACTTACTTATGTTAGTAACGTTACGTTAGTTACGTTAGTTTACTCGGCTCGTCTGGAAAAAATTACAGCTTGACTCGGCTATTTTTTGCACACCTTCAATTATTTCAATTATTTTGATATAGGAATCAGAACATAAACAATATTCATTTTTGATTCGGTTATCTGAATCAAAACTAAATAATTAGACTAATTATTAATATTAGACTACTTTCGATTCTGATACCCATATCCGAATAAAAACAAAAGTATTTTTTATTTTTGTTTTGATTCCGTGACAGTCCCTGATGTTTTTTGTAATCAGTGTCATATTTATCGCTGATTCAGATTTAGAGAGTACAAAAAGGCTTATCCCGTTTATGAATAAATAAATAAAGCACCCTTGTAGAAATTTCGCTGGGGCCCTGATTAGGGCCGGATAGGGCCGACCTATTAGGAAATGAAACGCCGCGCCCGATGTGGACCTGATCAGGAAATCCACATTTTCTTGTCTTCCCGATCTGGCCCTAATCGGGCGCGGCGTTTCATTCCTTACTATGGCCCTAGTAGGGTAATTTCTACACGGGCACTTGAGAGATATTTCTAAATTATAACTGTCGGGAACACGTTCTGGTTAACCTTAGATTATAAACAGAAAATTTCAGGCAATATTTCGTCAAGGTGGACATAATCAATATTACAGGATCATTGCCAAGCAATATTAGCAATATTACCATGTAATATTTATGCTATATTGAAGATATGTGTTATGCTATTTGGGAGCACATTTGACGGGTAAAAAGTTTATTATTTACTGATGCAGAAGAAGTTAAATTAATGTAGATGAATTTTTTCAAGTTGGAAATTGAATGGTGATAATAACACTTGAACTGATTTTCTGTAAGAGCATTGTATGATAAATAAATACTATAATTATAAACATAGCGATGGTCTGATTGCGAAGAATCCTGTAATTATACAGATAACGTAGTTTTGATTGCGAGAGTTGCATCGGAAGTAAGCAACTAAATGGGATGGGAGCCAAGCTTGTTGGTTAATTATGATTACCAGTGCAAGTTTTTGAATTTCATTAATCTTCTATGAGTAACTACGATCCTCGTTAGGATTCAAAATACACCATAATGCTCACGTCAGGCTCTTACCTTGAAAGAATTCACTAATAGAAGAACTGTAATCTTGAAATATCTTGTACGTTCATGGTTTATATTTGCTTAAGTTGTTAAGAATAAATTTAAAAAACTCTTACTACCTATAAAATATTAATTAACAATTATTTAGAATTATTATGGCTATTGTTAAATTAATATATGATACGCATACTTTATTAGAAATAAACAAAAAACACATTTTTTTATCTGCGTGAAAATGGCATCTAGCTTTTCTAGGGTAAAAAAGAGTTTTATTATTACTATTTCTATTATTGGTTATTTTTATAGAAGTGATGAATGGTTAAAAAACATTGAGAAGTGTAATGTGTTAATTCACAGAAACTTTCTTTTACGGATTTTTTTTCACTGAAAACCAAAACATGGTTAAATTGTAATTTTCGGAAAATTGTGAAAAAAACTTTAAGGCAAGTCTTGTTAGTTTATAATTGTTAGTTAATTTTTTAATTATATTTGTTTTTATTAATATATGTTAAATTCTCTATCATGAAAATAATGAAAAATAAATGTGAACAACAATTTCAAAGTTAGTTAAAATTCTATTATCATTAAAATATTCTCATTAAGTATAAAAAACAGAGTAATTTTTGTAAATTTCCAGTAATAATAAATAATGAGGTTAGTTATTTAATATTCTCTAAAGATAATAATTTTTTTAATCACTCTCTCTCTTTTTTTTGAAAGCTATATGTATGTAGAATATGTATGTATAGCGATTTTTTGATCCGAAGAATATTTTCGTTTTTATGGGGTCTTGAACTTACCGGCGTCCCGAGCACTGAGTAATAAATGCCAGGCAAATCGAATACAGTTATTGCACAAAAATGTTTCTCAAACTTTAAACGCGTTTTTCTCGAAACAAGATTTTTCAAACTTGTGGGCATCGTAGCGTCTAAACTATTTAATCAATCAACTTCGGGTTTGCTGCTAATTAAAGGTAACTAAATTCTACTAAGGTTATATCAATAATATGATAAAATTGTTAAAAATAGAGATTTTTACAAGAGGTCAAATATGGAAAAATAATGAAAAAACGCAATTTTTTTAAAAATGTATTCGCCATTTTGTCAACTTTTTAACTATTTTATAGGTATAACCTATTCTTTAGGATGTCATCTTTATAAAAAATTTTGAGTTTTTGTTTTAGACTAAAAATTGCACAGTATAGATTGCCCACCGTTTTCCCTATTTAAAAAAATATTATTTTCTATATGCGCCATATTGGCCTCCGTTTTGCATTTTTTTAAAATGAAATATATGTTTCAAAAGTTCAACAATGTATCTCTATTTAGAAAAAAGCTACATCGCTAAGTCATAGCCGTTCTCCGCAAAAAATTGTCAAAGTTTGTATTTATTTTCGCCTCCGCAATGAGAACCTCCCCTTAAGTAAGACATTTTTTACTTAATATAAATATATCATTAGTTTATTTAAATTCATAAAATTGTTTATCTTTTTATTTGCGAGATGGATCTGGAAAATGGGTTCGGTTCCTTTAATTACAGAAAATTGCGTTGTGAAACAGACAAAATGTAAATATATTGGTGACTGCATTTTCTTTAGCAACAATAAAATGAGGAAAGTGCAAGTATTAAATTATTGAAAAATTTGGTTGCCATCTTGTAATTAGGGATTATTATTATTATTCAGGATAAATTTAAATTAAATAAATAATAAAAAAGTTACAAACTGTTAAAAACAACACTTTTAGCAAATATTTTAAAATCTTTGCTATGAACAATACAGTAAATTTTTATTATAAAAATGTCTAAAATCGCTTGAAACTTGTTACTCAGGGGTTTTTAGGGTCGCTGATTACGAATCTGATGTCGGTTTTTCAAAATTAAAAATGGCGGATCTAATATGGCAGACGGCTTTCTTAGAAATTGATCCAATTTACCTGAAATTTGTTACACGGGAGTTTTCAGGGTCGCTGATTACGAATCTGATGTCGGTTTTTTAAAATTCAAAATAGGGGATCCAATATAGAGGACGGTTTTTTTTAAATTGATCCAATTTACCTGAAATTTGTTACTAGGGGGTTTTCGGGGTCGCTGACTACGAAACTAATGACAGATTTTTAAAAATTTTAAAACTCAAAATGTCGAATCCAATATGTAATTTTTATTAATTGTTATTGCCGATTTTGATATATACTTATTTTATAATTCTGAACAATCAATTGTTATGTCTCAGAAGAAGACCAGTACTGGTATGTAAAGTTTTTGCCTGATTTATTTACAAAGCAGAAAGCTTTGAACTAAGGGAACAGGCTAAGAAAACAAACGCTTAGGTTAAAGATAATTTGTCTTTTTTATTTTATTACACAATACACAGGTTCTCGAAGAAATTGGCAGGTGAGTAGTTTTCCTAAAACTCGGTATAACTCCACTGAAAGCAGAATTATACCTTAGTATACTAAACTCAAGAATCTTTAAAATAAGAGAATAATTTGGTTTACTTACCAAGATTAAATTCCTTGAATAATTTAAACTCTTTGAAGAAGTAGATAGTTGATCAGTAATAGGTTGGAAATTGATTTGGTACTTGGTTGGCAATTGAGTGGTATCTGGTTGACAATTGATTGGTACTTCTTTGGCACAAGATTGTCGAACGGTTGGCATACAATTATTTGATTGTTTGTCAAGAGTTTTATATTATTAAAGTAATTTAATGGATACTTGACAGTATTTTACAAGGATTTAAAATATAGTGGAGAACAAAGATTAAACTGAGTACTAACTTCGGAATAATTACCAATCAGTAAGATTGAAATACTAGATGAGACCGAAGATACAAAATATATGCAGGAAAATTAACTACTACTGAAGACACAATTGAAACGCAGGAAAATTGACTACTACTAAAGACACAATTGAAACGCAAGAAAATTGACTACTACTGAAGAAACAATTGAAACGCAGGAAAATTGACTACTGATCACTCTCAAAAAATACAGGTCTTTTATAGTCGCGTTTTTACAAATTTTTAGGTGGGAAGCCAGGCCTAGGCAGGCCGTAGGGGATCAATAACATAATATAGGTATACTTTTGTGACATATCTTCTTTTCTTTTAATTTTGGAAATTTCTTTATTATAATTTTCATCATATTTTATATTATTTATAAAAAGTAACGGGCACGTGACACAATCATATGGATTTTCAAAAATTTTAATTTTTTTGAAAAATCAAATTTTTTAAAACATAAATAAAAATGGTAAATCAGTTAAAAATTACTTTTATTAATTTTCTATATGTGTGTAATATGATTTCAGGTAACTGAAAAAATGTAAAAAAAATTTTGATACTCCTAAAAATGGTTATTTTTGAATGGTTCAAATTTTACTAGTTTTTAAAAAAATCAACTAATTCCACATTTTTTATAATTTTACGTTGCCAAATTTTTTGTATGTTTTTCTTACGATAATTAATAATCAATTGTATAGATTTTGAAAAATTTTAACTTTCTCAAAAAACGTGCACAGTGCAGCGCGCGTAAAACTTACACGCCACAATAAAAAATTTATTTTAACCATCAAATTAAAGAAGACCACTCTAAAACATTTTGCAAACTTTTCTTATCATTGCCAGCTATGTTTTTCTTAAAAAAAATTGTTTTTATATGTCCAAATTAAAAAAAAATTAATTTGTTTATAAAATTTTTTTTTAATTGAAAAAAAAAAAATTTTTTAACAGCATTTAAAAGTTGAACAAAAACTTAACTTTTTTTATCTTAACGAAATTTTTGTAAATCTAATAATTTTCAAGTTGTAGGCCATTTAAAACATGTCTACTTTTCAAAAGTCAAATTTTCAAAAATTCGTAACTCGGAAATTTGTCCACCAAAAAAAAAATAAAAGAATAGGTATCCATTTTTTTACTAAAGAATGAAAAAAAATTTGTTGGACAAATTTAAAATGTGAACTGAAATCTGACGTGGAATTGCCCAAATACACTACCGTCGGGAATTATCGGTACGGCTGCACGCGCACGGCCCAAAAACATACTAATCTTTAAATCACGATTTTTTTGTAAATACAAATGTCAGAAAATTAACAATTATACCATTTGAAAGATTATTAAATTCTACGATTAATAATACATAACTGAAAATTTTAATAATTAATACAAAGATTGCAGCAATAGACAAATTTGACAAAAAAATTTTTAAAATAAAATTTTTTTGGAAATTTTTTCAACCCTTCCACATTTTTTTTTATTTGAACCAAAAAATACAGCCAAAGGTAAACCATTATAGGCACTAAAAATTAAAGTAATACATGTTCATGTATAATAATACTAAAGATAAGAAAAAAAATATGTATAATATAAATGAAAAATGTGTGCAAGTATCAAAAAAAACAAAAGCAGGCGAAGAGATGAGGAACAAAAGAAAACAAAAATGATAATGGAAATAGAGAAAAATCAAAATACAAATTTAATTATGGTCGCAGGGCTATGATGCGTGAAATAATATAACGTTTGAAAGCTAAAGCATTTAAACTAAAAGTGTCGAAATTAGAATCGCTACATTCTAATATATCGTTAAGGAGGTTCTCCGGCTGCTACTCTTGAATAAATCGATTTTCTTCCAATTTTATTTAAATTTTGAGGAAATGTTTCTTCGAGTGCGCTCTAAATGTGGTAGAAATTTCAGAACCCTTTGCCATGCTAAATTTTGAAATATTCAAGTTCAAATTTCAGCTTCTACATGCGATTATTTTGAAAATGAAAAATGCCAACTACGATATCTCGTTTTTTGACATGGCAACGGGTTCTGAAATTTCTACCACGTTTAGAGCGCACGCGAAGAAACATTTCCTCAAAATTTAAATAAAATTGGAAGAAAATCGATTTTTTCAAGAGTAGCAGCCGGAGAACCTCTTTAATGGTTTTACAGATTCTATACATTGGAGACATATAACCAATTGGTTTTGTAGGCTTTGGCAGATAAAAAGGATACCATGACCTAGAGGTAAGACGTGGGATTTTAAAGTCTATATTACTAAGTAAGAAAGGGCAATCAATTTGAGAATTTAATAAATTGTATATAAATTTACATTTAGAAACAATGTGTCTTTCATTCAAAGTTAGAACGTCAAAATTAGTACAAAGGTCAATGTAGTTTGAACCTCTTGGCGGATAAACTCCGTACCTGCGAAAACTACAATATTTCAAAAAACGCTTCTGTAACTTCTCGAGTAAATTAATCTCAACATCAAAGACTGGATCCCAAAGTAAGGCGAGGTATTCTACTTTAGACCGAAAGATGGTGTTAAACAGTGTTAATAAAACGTCAGTAGATTTAATAAATTTAGAATTTCGGATAAGTGCTCCTAAAGTTTGGGATGCAGCCTTCGACAATTCGTTTAAGTGACCTGCAAAATTCAACGTAGAAGAAAAGGTTATTCCAAGATCACAAATAGTATTCGCTCTTGTTATTACAATATTGTTGATTTTATAATCAAAAAATATAGTTTCTTCAGTCCTGGAAAAGGTTATGACGGAACATTTACTTGGATTTAAATCTAATTTATTGTGTTTACACCAAGTCAATAATTTATTTATATTATTTTGTAAATTTATGCAGTCATCTTCATATGTGATTCTAGTAAAAATTTTAAAGTCATCAACAAAGAGCAAATTATCTATATTAAGTTCATCCGCGACATCATCATTAATATATATTGAAAATAGAATCGATCCAAGTACGGAACCCTGTGGAACACCTGAGGTTGGTATAAAAGAAGGGGAAGAATAACCCGAGTATTGAACGTAACTTTGACGTTTACTTAGATAAGAAATTAGGGTTTTTACAAGGTTTGGAGGTAATTGTAAATTCATTAATTTAGTAAAGAGTAGTGCGTGATCAACCTTATCGAAAGCCTTTGAAAAATCTGTATAGATCACGTCAACTTAAGTAGATGATTGTAAAGCTTTGTTAATATATTGCGTTATAGTTAAAAGATTTGTTGCAGTTGAACGCTTAGAGATACATCCATGTTGAGTGGAGACAGCCCCGTGACACTTCAAGTTAGAAATGGGTCAAATGTTGAACGGCGACCACCGTGGCGCTGGCTGTACTTTCAGGCCGACTTTTTTCAAAATGTGGCGGGAAATTCAAATAAAGTAATAATAATATTATTATATATTAATTGTTGCTTATTAATTAAGTAATATTTAATAGTATTGATATATAATTTTATTAAACAATTAATAAAAATTAATAAATAATAATATTATTATTTTATTTAAATTTCCCGGCATGAGTTAGAAGACAATTTTCATCATAAATAAAATATTTCTCTCTTTTCTGAAGTTAATTATATTACAAAATATATCTAAAAGTTACTGGATCAATATAATATACAAAAAAATATGATTAAATTCAATCTAATACATGAAAATTAAATATTTTCGTACTTTCCCATGCATTTTGAGAAAAGTCGGCCTGAAAGTACAGCCAGCGCCACCATTTCTCTAGGTGGCGACGATCAACTTTCATCCCATTATATTTGTATACTATCCACAGAAGTGTCACCGGGCTGAGTGGAGGTCACGATTGATAAAAACGCAGACGTTAAAATTTTTAAAATCGATTTTTCAAAGATTTTAGGAAAATTAGATATAACTGAAATAGGTCGATAATTTAAGATATTATTCACATCATTACTCTTATGTTTATAATGACGTTTATAATGATATCTCCCTAACCGATTAAGATTTTTGAACTTTTTTGTCCTTACATTAAAGATGAGACTTGAATGATCACACCTATAAAAGTTTCAAATTTTTTCTACAATTTTTAAATAATGTGCAGGGGTTGAAAAAATTTCCAAAAAAATTTTATTTTTAAAATCTGTTTGTCAAATTGGTTAATTGCTGCAATCTTTGTATTAATTATTAAAATTTTTAGTTATGTTTCATTAATCGTGCAGCCGTATCGATAATTCCCGACGGTAGTGTAAATTTATAAATAATTATAAATAATTCTTTATTTTTTAGGCAGTTGACTAATAAAACCTTTCAACATGTTTCATTTTAAAGTTAAAACAATAAAATAACACCTATAAATTATTTAAACAATTTTCTTCAACAAATAATTATTTAATTACCGTCAACAGGGGTAATTATGGAATATCAGAGGTAAATATGGAACGCGTAATTCTTTTTTATGTAAAATTTTTGTGGTAAATAATTTTAATTTGGTTCTTGTTGTAAAAAATAGTTTAATATATTACCTACAAAGTTACTCAGATGTTTTTATTTTTATTGTATTTGGCAACGAGAAACTAATAAATTATTAAACATTGAAAAAATGGAAAGGTTATTTCACAAAAGTGTAAAAATCTACTAATTTTTTCAAATTAAATTCGCGTTTAGTTTACTATTATTATCTATTATTATTTTACTCTGCAGTACTAAATAAAGTTTTCTTAATATTATACAGACAAAAAAAATTTGTTATAATTGCTTTTATAATTAATTATAATAATTTGTTCTATAATTTCCCCAAATGCGAGGCAATTATGAGCAATATTTATGTTTAAATAACTCCGTCAAAAAATTTTTTTTTGTAAATGGAACTTGAAGGAAATCTTTGGAAGAATGTTCACAATATATTTGAATAGCTAATAAAATTTTTTGTACACTTTAGATTTTTAGTGAAGAAGAAACTCAAAAAATTGCGTTTTTTTGTTCCATAATTACCCCTGTTGACGGTACGTGTAAAAAAAATTTTGTAAAAAAATTTTATGAGCATGGAGATGGTGACAACAGCGCATTCCATTCGCATGCTAGAAACAGTGTTGGTAAGACTGAATAAGATTTCATTCGTATATGATTACATTGCGACATTGTCACGTTTCTGTGTATTATGTTAAGGTGGCTATATGTAGACTACACACAATGTGGAGTCTACATATAGCCACTCATTTGAATAGCATGGGTGACGTCAGTACGTCGCGTCCACGTTCACGTCGATCGTGCTCATTGTAGACTCTACTAACTTTAAGTCGGTTCTACAATGGGCACGTCGGACGTGGACGTCTGACGTGCCGTGCTGACGTCACAAAGTGGTGTTGCCAACTGTCTGCGCAAAACAGTCATTGCTCGCAAGATTAAAAAATTGCATGAATGAGTAGAAGTAATAAATATTTAATATTAATAATAAATATTAATTTTTTTAATTGCGGTAAAGAGGTTTTAAACAAAATTTATTAATTTATAATTACTATTTTATTATTTTGAGATATTAAATGTACATGCATTTTAATAAAAAAAATAGTGTTTATTTCTGAGTTTTTTTAAATAAATTACACAACATTTATTATTTAAAAAATTCTTTTTGATACTTTTCTTTCGTTTAAAAAAAATTTTTAAAATTATCTTCAGAAAACTATGCTATAAATAATGCTTTATTTTTTCTGCATTTAAATATGAACTTATTATTATTTTTTTAAATTATTATTATTATTAATAAATTAAGGAAGAAACTTTTAATTCCTTTTGATACAAGCGTAAGAAATTTAAATTTCTACAATTTGAAAAAATAAAGGTTAGGTATATTGAATAAAAATTATATTTTTTTGTCGATAATAAATTATTTAAGTAACATAACCTAAAGTTTAACTAATATTTCTTATTGACAGAAAATTGTAATTTTTATTTAAATGCAACTTTCAATAGTTTTAAATATTCAAAATTAAATTCTTCGCCTTTCCACTAATAAATTACAGCGGTTTAAAATAATAAAAATAATTTTACAAATGTACTATTTGTAAAGTAGAATTTTTAAATGTAACAAGAAAATTGTTCAAGATTTGTGCAAATAGGTGTACATAAATTTTACTTAAAAAATATTAGTGTTTATGTGTGTTGTTTTAAGTTTACATGTAAAAAATAATTGTTTAAAGAATTTTTTATACCTTTGCTTTATTTATAGTAAATTGTACAAATTATTATGTGTTTATAAACATAAAAGAGGATTGATTTTTTATTTAAAACTTATTTGATAAGTGAGGGTACAAATTAAATTATTACTGAAAATATTCTTCTTCTACTTCTAGACAATTAGTTTTTTGTTGAAATAATTGAACGATTTTACTTTTTAGAGGTTATTATTTATGATAAATATAATTTGTAGCCTCTGTATCTTTAATAAAATTGTTTGATAAAACAAATAAAATATGCAAAGAATAGTTTTTGAGGTAATATAATTGCTTTTTATTCTAAAGCTCCTTCCTCTGACATAAAGTAGTCAGCTAGAACTTCTTTTTGCTGCAAAACATGAAAAGGGGCAGGTTCGACTTCTCCTTCCTGGTTGTTTTCATTTTCATTGACATTTCTTTCTCTATTTCGATTCTCTTCAACATACAATCTGTCTTCCACATTTGTAAGTAACTCCTTACTTATGAGGAAATTGCGTAGACAAACAAGTGCTTTTACGACAGCAATGGAGTTACTCAATTTCATGTTCAAACTTTTGTTCAAAATTTGCCATTTGGGTACCCAAAGACCGAAGGTATCCTCAATGCAATTTCTTGCTCTGGATAACCTGAAATTGCAATTAATAGATTGAATTTTCATATAGTTGCGATTAAAAAGACAGTCTTTCAATTAATTAAATTATAATTAAACTAATTTATGAATTCAGTAAATAATTAAAATTTAATTAAAGATATTATATATGCTCTTAAATATACGAATAAATAAAGCAAAAATTTCTCATTTGATGAGAATGAAATAAAAACAATTCAAAATTTTTATTTTTTGAATTATTTTTATATAGTGTTTTCTTTTTCATGTTTAAATCATTTATACATTTATTTATTTATTCAAGTTAACGAATTTCTCATAATCAAGCAACAAAAATTCTAAAGAGTTTGTATAAAATAGTTGGATTTATAAAATATACTCATATGCATTAAATTGAAAATTTACAATTATGGAAACGAATATGTTTGAACAGATACTTAGATTTAGAAACTTTATATTTGTTTCAACTATCATTAATAAATTTAAATCCTATGATTTATATTTTAACTGTTAAACATTATATTTTCGCCATTGAAATAGAGGAAATTAAATTTTTCAAAAAGATATCATAAATATGCCTAATATTTTCAGGTTTTCGAAGTTTTCCATGATAGGAGAAAAATTTCATGAAAATGTAAAGTTTTTTAAGTCTTCCAGGTCTGTGGCAATCCTGTAAACATAATTATTTTCTGAGTAAACCTATAGTTAAAGTTTCTCTGTCTTTCATCTAATCCTCGACTTCTTGCATACAGCTTCATCAAATATCTTTTTTTTGAAATATTTCATCTCCGATGAAGCAGTAAGGCATTTCAATGTTTTTCCCAAGCAAAGGAAAATTTGGTGGCAAATCAATTTCGTTGTTCTCTAGGGCTATGTATAAATCAGTGTTTTGCCAAGCTGAAATATCGCTCACGGAACCTGCAGAATGTATAAAAATTTTCATAAGTTTATTTAAAAAATATAAATTTAATTATCAAAATTTGCGGTAGAGAATCGCCAGTAAATAAAAACCGCGAATATATTTCAAATTATCGAATGTTTATAAATAAAATCGTATATTTTTTTTGACATTCAGACAAACGTAGAGCATAAAATTCTAAACGGATATGTAAAATATTCTAAAATATTGTTAATTAAGTTAAAATATTGATATATAATTCAGAAAATTTCAATATCTTTCGTATTTTTCGAAATATATAAGGAGGTTGTTTACAGGTATGTAGACCTTCAGAAAAAATATTGAATTGCCATTAAAGAATTTTTTAATATTATTGATATTCCTATCTTCTGTAAGAAAAAATATCAAATTTCAAGAAAAAAATTTGAAACTTACAAAAATTGTTTATTTAGTCATTTTGCATATGATCAAAGTTTTCTTCATATTAAAAGGTTAAACTTTTTCAAAACTGATTCGATTTAAATCAATAATGGCTTATTTTCTTCAGAAAACGATTCTCTATAACTTGACTGCTCAGGTTTATAAACAAATACATTGATCATATGTAAAATGACTAAATAAACCATTTTTGTAAGTTTCAAATTTTTTTCTTGAAATTTGATATTTTTTCTTACAGAAGATAGGAATATCAATAATATTAGAAAATTCTTTAATGTCAATTCAATATTTTTTCTGAAGGTCTGCATTCCTGTCAACAACCTTCTTAAATTTCTTCAAGAAAAATTGTAATTTTTAATATTTAGATAAAAATAGAGCCTAAACATTTAAAGGAATATGTAAAATATTCTAGAAAATGATTGAATTGTTTAAAATCTTAATATATATATATATATATATATATATATATATATATATATATATATATATATATATATATATATTTATGGTAGTTGCAATGTATTTTTTATTTTTTAAAAATATTTCAATTTTTCTCTAAAAATTATGAAAAGAAAAGAAATTTCTAAACAATTTTCCTTTTAATATTACTTTATGCGTTTATTAACAAGTTCAGATTACCCAAAAAGTTTTAAAATATTAACATAAATATCTTCGATGCATGCAAAAAGCTTCACAGAAAAATGTTTGTAATTATCGAATAAATTAGTGAAATAAAAGTTTACCAAGTAAAATTGATTCAATGTTTTACGTTATATTTTGAATTGTAAACAAATATGAAATTTAATTTTTTAATTGACATAAGCAAAACAAGTTGTAAATCCAGATGTTCATTACATGAACATTTTGCTTCCTCTTTACGATCAGCAAAAAAAATTTGCTTCCTCGTGAAGGAAGCATTAACGATAAATATATTTCATTTTTAAATCATTTTTAATACAATTTAACATTTATAAAATAAAGTTCATTCGTCTTAATAGAAAGAATAAAATTTTCTTATACCGTCAACTGGGGCTATTTTGTGCATCCGGGGGCTATTTTGTGCACGCGAGTTTTTTAATGAAAAAAATTATTAAAATGAATTATTTTAATCTGCTATTTTGTTAAATGAAAGTTTGATTACATGACAATAGAGAGCACTAAATGTTATTATTTAATTCTTTGTCAATAAAGAGAAAAAAATTCCTAAAACCGGAAAATTTGTTTAAAAAATTTTGAAAGTTCGGAAAAATTATACCAGATCTTCTAGAGTTTTAATGTGTCTCATTAACTGAGTTACATATTTGTTTTCAATTGTGTTGTGATGATACATACGAAATGCGCTAATTTTTTATTCATTATTTTAAGAGAAAAGTGGAAAAAACTGAAAAACCAGGATTCCATGGGGCTATTTTGTGCACTTAAAAAAATCAAATATTTTTCATAAATGTTTTATTCAGTAAGTAAAGAAAATTCTGTTTATCATTTTAATACATTTTTGTCTTACTTTTCTGTCAAAAAACTGTAAATACGTTAATTAAAATCATTAAAACGATTAAAAGCTCAACCGATGCACAACGTAACCTCAAAAAATGAACATTAATTAATATTTATAAGTTTTTCAAATTAGTTTTAAAACTATTTTCTCGTTTCTCTTAAAATAACTTGAAAAGCATATTAGATATTAAATTGTTATCTATTTAACCTTAAAAATATTAATTTCAATTTTTTTAAAAATATCATTCAAAACTATAAAAAAAGCTCCTATTGAAATGATGTTTTAAAGTTATTTATAAGTGTTTAAACGATAATTTTATAATTATATTAGTATATTATTATAAAATATATATTAAAAAAGAAAAAAATGTTATTTACTATCTGCGTAATATACAATTTAAAGAAAAATTGTTAATTTTTAGTAAATTCAGATTTTAGCAAAATTTTTGTGCTTTATTTTACATTTTTTGTATAATTTATCTCCAAAAAAAATTTTACTAGGTCATTCTTTTTTTAACTTACTCTCAAATATATACACAAAAAATTTCATGAAGCAGAAACGATTAAAAAAATGTTTACGCAACATTATAGGAAAACAAAGTTCGATGCACAAAATAGCCCCATCCCGGGAGTTATTGTGTGCACGACTTTCAATGACTATAACTAAGACAAAAAAATTTTTTTCTTTGCCAAATTTATAGGAAAGCTTCAGAAGGATGTCCACAACATATATCAAAAGTTGATTTTCTTTATTCTCTTAATTCTGAATTTAAATAAATCTTTGAATAAAAAAAGCTATTTGGAGCACAAAATAGCCCCGGTTGACGGTACAGTAATATGAATCTAAATAAACAAAAAAATTTTTAGTTAAAAAGTGAATTTTTCAACTTTAATTGTAATTAATTCTATAATTTTCAATAGAATATATACTTTATATACATCAATCGATTCGTCTTGATGCAAAGAATAAGATTTTTGATTTATTTTTTAATAAATAATAACATTCTAATGTACAGCAACATGATTTTTAAGAAAAAATGAATTTTTATTAAAAGTGCAAATTTTTTGACTATAATTGGTTTTAATTCTATAAATTTAAGTAAAACAAATACTTTATATATACCAATCGATCCGTCTTGGTGTAATGAATAAGATTTTAGAAATAAATGAGTAAGATTTTTTTACACAGCAACATTATTTTGCGGAAAGAACTCATTTTTTTGATAAAAATGCGATTTTTTCAGCTTTAATTGTGATTAACTTCATAAATTCTCATACAATTTATACTTCTTATATACCAATCGATTCGTCTTGATGCAAAGAATAAGATTTTATTATATATTAACTTCAATAAACAACTTAAAAAAATTTTTTTGAAAAAAAAAAATTTTTAGAAAAAAGTTAAAAAAAAATTTTTTTTTGAGAATTTTTTAAAGTCTATCAATACATTTCGAGATATTTTTATGATAAATATACCTGGTAAATTTTAACCAAATTCGTTAAAACCTCTTCTAGTTAACGTGTTCACAAAAATCGGGATCCACACACACATACACACACACATACATACATCCGGACAATTGTTCAGGGTCTTATATAACATAGTCCCATATAGAAGAAAATTTATTAAAAGGATTTTTAAAAATTTTGTAAATTAAAACGACTACAAAGCTTCCTCACAAGGAAGCAAAATGAAATATAATTATTCATCTTAATAAAAAATTTCTATTTAAGAAAATTTTAAAATCTTGGCTTCAATATTTTTATCAATTAAAAAAATATTATTTTTTATTATATAAATTTTATATTAAAATAAAATATTACAATTTTTTTACATAAAAATGTCTATGATATATGTTACAAAACAAATAATGTTTTTGAGATTTTTTTACAAAATGATTTATGCAGGAAAATATAAATTTTCTTCATTTTGCTTCCTCGTGAGGAAGCTTTGTAGTCGTTTAATTTACAAAATTTTTAAAAATCCTTTTGACAAATTTTCTTCTATATGGGACTATGTTATATAAGACCCTGAACAATTGTCCGGATGTATGTATGTGTGTGTGTGTGGGTGTGTGGATCCCGATTTTTGTGAACACGATAACTCGAAGAGGTTTTAACAAATTTGGCTAAAATTTACCAGGTTTATTTATTATAAAAATATCTCGAACTGGATTTATAGACTTTAAAAAATTCTTAGAAAAAAATTTTTTTTTGACTTTTTTCTAAAAAAAATTTTTTTTAAGTTGGTTATTGAAGTTAATATATAATAAAATCTTATTCTTTGCATTAAGACGAATCGATTGGTATATAAAAAGAATAAATTGTATGAGAATTTATAGAGTTAATCACAATTAAAGTTGAAAAATTCGCATTTTTCTCACAAAATGAGTTCTTTCCGCAAAATTATGTTGCTATATAAGAAAATCTTACTCATTTGTTTCTAAAATCTTATTTTTTTGCACCAAGACGGATCGATTGGTATATATAAAGTATATATTGTATTTAAATTTATAGAATTAAAACCAATTATAGATAAAAAATTTGCACTTTTAATAAAAATTCATTTTTCTTAAAAATCATGTTGCTGTACAATAAAATGTTATTATTTATTGAAAAATAAATCAAAAATCTTATTCTTTGCATCAAGACGAATTGATTGATGTATGTAAAGTATATATTCTTTTGAAAATTATAGAATTAATTACAATCAAATTTGAAAAATTCACTTTTTTACTAAAAATTTTTTGTTTATTTAGATTCATATTACTGTATAAGAAAATTTTCTTTTTTCTATTAAGACGAATTAGCTTTATTTTATAAATGTTAAATTGTATTAAAAATTATTTAAAAATGAAATATATTTATCGTTAATGCTTCCTTCACGACGAAGCAAATTTTTTTGCTGATCGTAAAGAGGAAGCAAAATGTTCATGTAATGAACATCTGGATTTACAACTTGTTTAATATCTTGTGTATCAATTAACATAATTTTTAATTGGTTTTTAATAATTATAAAAACGAATTTACAATTGGATTGTACACGTTCAATTATGTGATGTTTTTGAAAAATGGAACATTTTTCACCCTTAAATTCAAAATTGAGAACACTTTTTGCCTTCTTTTTTTCACATGATAATAATTCGCCTATAATTTTTCCCGATTTAATATCTTTCTTTGAAGACAATTGATTTTCATCTAAAATTACATCCCTATATTTACCTTGTAAATAGTTATTTTGAATATTCTGAATTTTTTTTCTTAATAAATGAATTAGATACCGATTATTTGTAAAAGATATATCAAGTTTGTGCATTTTTTCTTCTGTTAGCTCGCTAGTTCCTTTTTCTTCTTCAACTTTTCCTTCACTAGGAAGAAGTAAAGCATGAGTTGTTGAAGAAGTATTATCATTAGAGGCCGATTTTTCGGATGATTCTTCTTTTTCAGTCACGGTTGTAGATTTTGATAGCTCGCCAGTTCCTTTTTTTTCTTCAATGTTTCCTTGACTGAAATCTTGTTCAGAAATAATTTCCTCATTAATATCATTTTCCTCTTCAGAATTTGCATCGAAATGAAAATAAAAAGTGTATAAATTAGAGAAATTGGGTAATGTTTTCTGTTCTCTTTCGTTTGGAATTTCAGGAATAAAAATCATTTCAGTATCCTCATTAATATTTAACATTTCGGATAAAGCGTTGTGATATAATCCATCTATTATATTTAATTTGTGTACTCTTTTTATGTTCTCTTCAATAAGTTCCGAAATCACTGGATTTAAAGATGTCTCATCGGTTGTACCTTTATATGTTACATTTTTTTCACTTTCGTCTGCACTCTTCACATCATTATCATTTACACTTAATATTGAATCATTTACTTCAGATGTTGAATTATCCATTTCTTCTTCATCTGTTGAATCAGTTTCGTTTTGGTCGTTTGTGTCATCTTCTGCTACCTTTATCCGTTTACGCTTAATAATCTCAATTTTTGTTATTGTAGATTTTCTTTTGTGTTTTTCTTCATCTGTTGAATCAGATTCGTTTTGGTCGTTTGTCATCTTCTGTTACCTTTATCCGTTTACGCTTAATAATCTCAATTTTTGTTATTGTAGGTTTTTTTGTGTTTTTTCACTTGTTGTGTAACGTTTCTCGGAAATTGTAAGCCAAAAAGAGGATGCACTGAACCCGTTCGGTATGGTGTAATAAATTTTGAATCGCATTTCATAGAATAAGTGCCGAAATGTTCTGATTCCATGTTATCAATGTAGTTAATTTAATCTTGTACATTTATATTCTCAACGATTAATTCGGAACATTTTAGAAAAATTCTGTTTTCAATCTCCAATTCAAAACCTTCTTTGCAAATATCAAAAATTCCCTTTAATACACTTAAATTACTCCTCACAAAGAAAACAATTTGCTTTTCGCATGTTGTGATGGCTGCTCTGCCGCTTGGTAGAGTTTTACCACTCATCTCGAAACATAATTCTTCAAGCAAAACTTTTGGAAATGAGATATTTTTTTTAACATAATCGATAATAGCATCTTTATGTTTATAACATGCCCGAAGCAAAAGTTTTAACATAACTGGATTTTCTAGTATATCTTTCGAGCGATGCTGATAAAACATACCACTTTCTGATCGGTGAATTTTGGCTTTTTCAGTGCATGCATATGTGTAAGATACAGTAATCAATGGATTTAAGATAAACTTTAATGATTCTTTATCGAGGGATTTGATACCGTATGTATCATATCCATAATTTAATAATATTCCCATACTAGTCACGTTTAGTGTATGAATACACAAAAACTGACCAGTGCATCGCATATTGTTACCTAATCCAGATTCCCAAATAAGATTATACAAATCTTGATTAATTTCGAAAAAAAAGAAAATTGATTTTTCTATTATACGAGTGAATAACACTGACAGTATTTCACAGCATTCTCTGAGTATTTCGGTACTTTTGCATTGTTTCTTAAGTAAATTTATTTTGTCTTTCTTATACATATATTAAAAATTCACTACTTTTTTGGTTTTGTTTTCTTTTCGACATTTTTTTTAATTTTATATTAAGGCGTACTTGCGTTTGCGAAGGCAAAAAATTGGCCCCACTTAAAAGTTTTTTTTTCACAGTCATTTTATTTAAAATATTAAAAACGATTTTTGCACCTTAAAGCACATTATAAAAACTAAAAAAAGAAAAAATTGTTTCGTTTTTTAACCGTTATTTACGCTTCGTAGAGTGCCCTAAAAATTGTCGATCTCAAATTTGTAAGGGTTTGCGGTGCCCCGCATAGAGCCTCTCCTGGCTGTCTAAAATCAAAAATACAAAATTTGTTCTTTAGTATACATTAATACCTAGTGGACGTATATGATGAAATTAAAAAAAAGTAAAAAAAAACGAAAATGCGGTACTTTTAAAGTCAATTTTTAAGAAATGATAATTTTGATCTTTTGAATTTTTGACTTCAAAAGTACCGCATTTTCGTTTTTTTTCCTTTTTTTAAATTTCATTATATACGTCCACTAGGTATTAATGAATACTAAAGAACAAATTTTGTTTTTTTGATTTTAAACAGCCAGGAGAGGCTCTATGCGGGGCACCGCAAACTCTTACAAATTTGAGATCGCAATGTTTAGGACCCTCTACAAATCGTAAATAAGGGTTAAAAATCAAAAAAAAATTTTCTTTTTTAGTTTTTATAATGTACTTTAAGGTGCAAAAATCGTTTTTAATATTTTAAATAAAATGACTGTGAAAAAAAACATTAAAGTGGGGCCTATTTTTTGCCTTCGCAAACGCAAGTACGCCTTAATAAAATTAAAACAAAAAAATTAGAAAGCGATATAACTTTTTGACGTAATTACCACCCTATGTGTAGGAACATATTAGAATCTTTTATCAATTATAAGTTAGAAAAATTATAAATTTTAAAATTGTCTTAAATAACAAATTTGTATTAAAAAGAATAATTAGATTTCATTTTTTGTTTACGTTAATTAAAAAATTAAATTTCATATTTGTTACAATTCAAAATGTAATGTAAAATATTGACTCAATTTTAGTTGGTAAACTTTTATTTCACTAATTGTTTTGACAATTACAAAAAAATTTTCTTGGTGGAGCTTTTTGCATCGAAGATGTTTTGGTTTGAATTATAATTACCATAGTCACCAACATCGATCCATGTAAACCTATAATAGGCATCGCAGATTGCTAAAAGCTTGAAGCTAAAAAACTTTTTATAATTAAAAAATATGCTGCCTGAATGTGGCGGCTTCTTTATTCAGATTTCTTTTCCGTCTATTGCTCCTAAACAGTTAAGAAAATCCCATTTGTCTCGAAATCCGCGAGCAACAAGTTCCCACTCAAAGGCATCTTTTCTCGGTAAATATATAGGCGACAAACATTCCCATGTTATTGGACATACCTCAGCAATAATTTGGTAGGAAGTAGATAATCCGATGCGGAAAAACATTGAGGATGTTTGGTGACTATCACCATTGGCTAAGTAACTAAAATAAAGAATCAAATTAGGTACAATAAATATTATTAATATATTATAGTTATAAAATGCAAGAAACATTTACAATAAAATACTGGATGAAATAAACATTTTTCCTGCAATCTGTAGAATCCAAAAAAAATTCAATGTAGTCTAATTCTTTTTCTAATCAAATTATTAAAATTTTTGTTCAACAAAATTTTTAATTTAGTATAATTTTATATCAAATAATTTCTATTTATTCTAACTTCAATTGTGTTTTTAAGTTTCATTTTTAAAGTTTTAGATTTAACTCTTTAAAAAAATTTGTTTAAAGAAATTTCTTTTGAATAGAATTTTTAATTAACTGAAATTTTCATTTAACAGCCTTTTTTAAAATTCGAATATAATTTTTAATTACACATAGAGCACTGAAAAATTGTCAATATTAATGTATAACAGATTAAAACATTTGATTATTTATTGATAATTATATTATTTTAAAAATTAATGGATGTTAATGAATCTTGGTATCTAAGTGTTTTTGAGGTCGCTGATTACTAATATGAAGTAAGAATTTCAAAATTCAAAATGGTACTAGGGAATTCCACGGGTAAATCACACAGTTGTACGTGACAAGTTACCGATTTGTCTCAAAGTTTTTAGGCGTATTCTACCTTCAAAACTAGTGAATTAGCCACAATTTTAAGTGACTATCTTAAAAAGATCACTCACAATCTTCAATTTCATGAATAGTGCCATTTTTAAATACTAAGATTAAAAAATCCATTTTTGCTTGAAAAAATGTCAATTTTGGTCTAAAAAAATCGGAAAAGTACTATTTGATGGAAAATTTTCCAAAGAATCCAATGCCGTTGGAATTTTTAAAATATTTTAAAATGCATGCGCAGGAGATTAAAAAACAACTTTTTTAAAAAAAATTTATAACTCAAAAACACCTTTTTCGATTTGGCTCAAATTTTCAGGAAAAATTGTTAAAAAGCAATACTTTAAAATGATTATTTCGGAAATATTAGTATTTTAAGTTTTTAGCTATATTTTTGCAAAATAGTGAGATAATTCGATTTTTTCAATGTTTCCTTACGGATTTTGCCTTTTTGTGCTTATACGCACACAGTTTTCTTCAAGCACTTTTAGGTTTACCTAAAATTAGTCAAAATTGTGCTGACGCAGTTTTATCTAGAATCGGTCCAAAATTCCAAATTTTTATTTCCGAAAATCGTAGCTGATTCTTTTTTTAAAAAAACCAAAAAAAAACATATTTATATTAGCAATTCCACGTAAGATTTTAGTCGACCTCTTAAAATCGGGCAAAAATATTTTTTTTTCTATTCTGTATCGAAAAAAACAGATACGTATTTTTTATTGTTGTTTAATTGTCCAAATTTTCGAGTTATGAATTTTCGAAATTTTGGACTTGTAATTGTATACCTATATTTAGTAGCTTATAAGTCCGAAAATATTTAGTTTAGGAAAAGTTGTCAAAGAATGAAAGTTTTAGTTTTCTTTAGAATTTTAAGAAACTTAACTTTGTCCCGGATTTTTTTTTATTTTTTAAAAATTAATTTATTCTTTATAATATAGAGAAGATTTTCCAAAAAATCCCGAGGTGGGACTGATGTGTTGAATGAGTTTAAAACATTTTCAAAAATCACTTGCAAGGTTCACAGTGGGATATTTTTACAATTAACTTTTTAAAACTGACTACAGCGTATAATTTTAATCTATTTGAGAGTTCTTTTTTTAAATTAAAGGATCTACGTTGTATAGACAGTTTTAGAAGTTAATTGTAAAAAAATCCAAATGTGAACCTTGCAAGTGATTTTTGAAAATGTTTTAAACTCATTCAACACATCAGTCCCACCACGGGATTTTTTGGAAAATCTTCTCTATATTATAAGGAATAAATAATTTAAAAAAAAATCAGGCCAAAGTTTAAAAAAATTAATTTGTTTATAAAAAAAATTTTTTTTAAATAAAAAATAAAAAAAAAAATTTTTTGTTTACATTTTTTAAAATTCTAAAAAAAACTAAAACTTTCATTCTTTGACAACTTTTTCCTAAACTCAATATATTCGGACTTATAAGCTACTAAATACAGTCGGGCCGCAGAACTGCACGGTACCTCAGAAATAACCCCTCCACTTGATTTCAAACTGAACGCTGACGAACTCATCCCTACTATCTAATTCTCATGACCGTACTTGGATATTTATCCTCTGGGATTAAAATTGAGTTCATAGAATTTTAAAATATACGGCACTGAATTTAGTAGCGCCACCGTTCACTGTGGAGTACTTAGAAACTAAAGCCAGCGTGCAGTTTGGCGACAGCGTTCAGTTTCAAAGCGTGCAGTTCTGAGGCCTGACTGTATAGGTCTAAAATTACAAGTCCAAAATTTCGAAAATTCATAACTCGAAAATTTGGACAATTAAACAAAAATAAAAAAATACGTATCCGTTTTTTTCGATACAGAATAAAAAAAAATATTTTAGGCCGATTTTAAGAGGTCGACTAAAATCTCACGTGGAATTGCCTATATATATATATATGTTTTTTTGGTTTTTTTTCGAAAAAAATTAGCTACGATTTTCGGAAATGAAAATTTGAAATCTTGGACCGATTCCAGATAAAACTGCGTTATCACAATTTTGACTTATTTTAGGTAAACCTAAAAGTGCTTGAAGACAACTGTGCGCAGCTACTCTTTAAATCTGAATTAGTAGAAATTTTACCTTTTCAATTAGTAGGTTAATATTTTACTAATGAATTAGTAGAATTCCTATGCAATGCCTATAACTAATTCAAATTAGTAAGAATTTTCACTATTTGAATAAGTAGTTTTTACTAATCCAATTAGTAAAGTGGCTATGTGACGCAGAAGATAGCGCTCCCCGTGTTCACTTTGGGTAAATACTAAATGTGGTGTACACAGTATATCAAGTGACTCGTATAATTTTGAATATTTTTTGTAAGTGTTAAGTGCTAGAAAAGAATTCTTGTGATAAATCTGCTAAGATCGTTTAGATTTTGGTGATATTTAGAGAAATTTTTATTTCTTGAAAAACTCTGGAAGTGCTAATAATACAATTTTGATAGTGTTGTCTGTGTATTATTGTGATAATTTTTTAATTTATTTTAAACTGAACTAAATTTTCGTTTAATATTTAATTTTATCTATTTATTTTTTATTTTCTTTGTATAAATTAATAATGTGTCTTTAAAAAAATATTAAATTCTAAATATTGTTTAAAATTTCTTAGAATAAACATTTTACTAATTCATTTAGTAAGAACACCAGCGTCTAAATATGCGCATGCGCAAACCTGCAACTTTTGCATTTATCCTTTTACTAATTCAATTAGTAATGACGTAATGACTATTTGAATTAGTAGTTTTCTACTAATTCTAGGTGGACGACTTTTCCCCATTTCAATTTGGCTAATTCACTACCCGTGGAATCCCCCTTCTAAGTTTCGTAAAAATTCATAAATTTCTAAATAATTTAGTACTACATGTTGGTTCTAGAATTTGAGTTTTTAAAATCTGACATCAGATTCGTAATCAACGACCTCGAAAACCCCTAGCTACCAAGTTTCATCAAAATCCATAAATTTTAAACCCTACGTCACACACCTTAGAAATAAATACACCATTACACACGTTTAGAGGGAATCCCTCACCACATTGTAAAATAAGCGGCATTACAACATAAACGAAGGAATCAACAGAAATTTAGTTTTAACACAAACTTATAAATATATAGTAAATTATTCTAAATCATAAAATTAATTTTCGGTCTCAAAAATAAAAATTAATTACACGAAATAATTGCATCGAAGAAATTCGAATTAACAAATAAGCAAAAAAAAATCATTAAATCATTCATTTTAATTATATTTATAATTTTTTAACTTAAAATTTCCTTAATTTTTAGAGATTTTTTAGCCTTGAAACCTCATAATCGAAAATCAGTTTTCTACTATTTTTTCTAATTTTCTACTATTTCTGAAAATCAGTTATGTTTAAACTAATTGTCTTTTTTAGAAATGTGTTGAGCAGGGAACCGTCGAAAGGTACAATAGCAATAAATTTCAATTTCTTGAGATTCGACAAAAAGTGGATTCACTAATTTAGCATTATTTCCAAAAACAGTGAATCGATTTAAATTTCCTTTGAAGCAAATTAAAGGTAATTAAATTTTCCATAAAAAGTATTTACAACATTTTTTACTTGGACTGAATGTTTAGGAGATATTTTAAAATTGGAATGTATTTACTCGACTTTTTCGAATAAAATAATTTTTATACAGACATCTTCAAAAGAATATTAGTAAATTATACTAATTTTCTTATTGTTTCTAAGCAAGTCATCGATAATGTTTTTGTAATTTAAACTTTTAAAATTTCCAAAAAAGCCATATGCGGCCAATCATAATTAATAAAAGAAGGCGTATTTGTGGGTCAACAAATTAAAAAACTAATGAAAGACGTCTAATTTTGTAAGAAGATGAAGCAAAAGAATGGGATTCATTTTGCTTGACCGTATTTGGCTTTTTTTGAAAATTCAAAAGTCCAGATTACGAAAACAATTGGTATCGATGACTTGCTAACAAACTATAAGAAAATCGGTATAATTTACTAGAAGCAAACATGGTGAACGTTTTCACCAGCAAATAAACATGGAACGTCGCTACCAAGGATATTGGGACGAGGCAATGATGTGTAATTTTCGTTCGTTTTTGATTCAAGAAACAGATAATATTCATGAAAGAAAAAGTCAATCATTTTCTAAAATTTTGTTAAAAATAATGAGAAATTCCAAACAAATTCATAAATAGCTCCTAAACCATCAGTCCAATTAAAAAATATTATAAGTACTTTTTTATGAGAAATTTAATACCGACAGATTTGCTCAGTCGGATAGATGCCTCGCTTGGCGGTCGTTTAAGGACTAAGGGTATAGTACCCTTGGTTCGCGCCTATTTGGCTTGGTATTTTTCCGGCACGTGAGATAGTCTGAGCGGGAGGTTTGACGTCGAGGTATAATGATGTGCACCGTCGATTATTGTCCAGTAACCACCATTAGAACTCGACTGTCGATAAACCGGTTGTACTCAGGAGAGGTTTTCTACAGTTTTCCTCTCCACTGGCGAGAAAACCCATTAGACGGGTGGTCCAGGCAAATGCGAGTACTCCTAATTTTCGAGTCGCTCTGTAGGCGCAAAATTTAGTATTAAGTAATGTATTTAAGAAATAATTGTCAGAGAGAAATTTGTATAGAGACACTTTTATGGCCAAGTTATGTAGGCTGAAGACAGGTGTATAAACAAATAAATAAAAATAAATGAGAAATTTAATTACCTTTCGTTTGCATTAATAGTATATTTCGTAACTAGTGCTAGTAGTTGCCAATTTTTGAATTGGCCACTTTGAATACAAAGTGGCGTCTTGAATAAAGTTAAATGAAAAATGCGTTTTTTTGGAAAGCGCAGCTGTGTACATCATAACATTCTCCGAACAGTACCTAGAACAAAAAAGAAAATGTGCCTTTAATCCACATTACTTCTGCTATGGAAGTACCCACGATTATATATTTTTATGAAAAATTCGCAAATTGGCATCAGTTTTAACATTTTTTTTACTGAAAATCGTCTTTAAATTGTTAATAACAATATTAATTATTATTTATGAATATTAAAAGGCGCGTGTACTTCCATACATAATTTATCTAAGAAGTTTCAGTTAAAATTTCAAATGAACCCAACAAGAATTAAGTGAGTAACAGTGTACGCAGTTTTGAAAAATGTAGGTAGTTTCGAGGAAAACTCGTTCAAAATTACTGGACGCATTTACTTTATGAAATATTTAAAATACTAACTGAAATTTTTTTTAAATTTTACTCTGATATTCCAGCACCGTATAATCACTGCTGTATATTTATGCTTTATACATTAAAAATTTTTAATTATTCTGTTAAAAGTAGTTTATTAAATTTTCCACGACAAAATATTACTTTTCAGTTTAACAAGCATAAGAAAAAGAAATTTTTTTTATTTTTCGTTTTTAGGTACTGACAGCAAAAGAAAACTGGTCAGAAAACTTCTAATGCAAAAAATGTATTCATAAATTTTTGTATATTTTATAATAAGATAAATGAATATTTCTCTATGCAATAACATCTGCTTAAAATGCGAATCAAAATAAATTTTTATTTTTAGAGAACGAAAAAACCGGAGAGAATAAAATATATTTTTTTAATTTATAATAAATTCTATCCGACAAAATTACTTATTCTGAACCATCATTATATTCAGTGTTCATCGATCCATCTTTACTAAATAATATATGTTGAGTCATCGTATGGAGGCAATGCTAACTTTGTTAGACGAATCGTCAGGGAGGTGATTAGGCTATGTTCGCGTGATTAGCCGTTCGACTCGAAAAAGGAGCAGGTGCGCAAAGTCTCTAGGATATCCGCGATATAGTAAACATACATACACATATTATAATATAATTTTACTGAATTTAATGTGTTCAAGTTTTTAGACTTAATATGTTTAAAATTCAGCAATAATGGGATTCTGCTTCTTCGAGAATCCCTGATAGTTTGGAAAACATAGTTTTATTACACACGTAACTCGTAATTTTTAAATGCTACACGATTTTAATATAAAACAACTGCTTCCCAAAGATATCTATAGCAGACTTACATACGGACATTTGTTTATCTAAAATTGTCCAATATTATCCCTTAACCCATTAATGCCCAACTCGTGAAAATTCTTTTGTCATTTTCAAGCGTCAAATCTAAAGTAAAATTTGAAAATTTTCGTCAATATTCTTCATATTGCAGAAAAGTCAATGGATTCCCCTGAATTTTGTCACTCAGGGGTTTCGGTGTCGCTGATTACGAATATGAACTTTATTTTCAAAAATTCAAAATGGCGGATACAATATGGCGGACAAGTTTTATAAAAATTCATCGAATTCACTTGAAACTTGTCTGTCGGGGGTTTTTGGGGTCTCTAATTACGAAAATCAACTCCATTTTTAAAAATTCAAAATGGCGGATCCAATATGGCGGACGAGTTTTACAAAAATTCATCGAATTCACTTGAAACTTGTCACTCGGCGGTTTTTGGGGTCGCTGATTACGAATATAAAATTCATTTTTAAAAATTCAAAATGGCGGATTCAATATAGCGTAGGTACTTATTTTTTATAATTGTTAAAATTTACTTGAAACTTGTTACTCGGAGGTTTTTGAGGTCGCTGACTACAAATATCAACTTCATTTTCTAAAATTTAAAATGGCGGATTCAATATGTTGGACAAGAAACTTTAAATTTCATTTTATTGGCTTAACCCACTAACGCCTAAATGACCAAAATTTTTACTTGTACTTCAATTACCGTTTTAAAGTATTTATAGACAATAAATTTTAGCAGCAATGAGGTGTGAAAGGTTTTAGGGGTCGCTCTTTCAGATTCTAGGGGCAAAATAGCGATTCGATCAACACAAAATCCAATATGGCGTATATTTTGAAAAAAACCAAAAAAATAAGTCCATTTTTTAAAAATATATTTTTTCAGATCTAAAAAAATTTGTTAAATCTTTCTTAAGTATGCTATTGGTAAGAAAAATAGTTGTACTTTCAAAATATAAAATAGAAAAATTCTGATTTTAAGATGACGGAATCAAAATTTTGAAAAAGTATATGTATTATAGTAAAAAAATCAAAATTTACACAAACATTTAAAAAGTTTGCAAATTCGATTTAAAATATATACTTGAAGGTTTTCGGGGTCGCTGATGACGAAACCGATGTCAGTTTTTTAAAATTCAAAATGTCGGATCCAATATGGCGGACATTTTTAAAAAACAAATTTGGATTCGCTTAAAACTTGTCAGTCGGGAGTTTTTGAAGTCGCTTATGACGATTCCGATGTCAGTTTTTCTAAATTTAAAATGGCGGATCCAATATGGCGGACATTTTTTTAAAAAAAATTTGGATTCCCTTGAAAATTGTCACTCGGGGGTTTTCGGGGTTCGCTGATGACGAATCGGATGTCAATTTTTCAAAATTCAAAATGGCGAATCCAATATGGCATATCGTGGAGATCCACTTCACCCATGAACTTATTGGAAAGGTGAAATGCGTTAGGAAATTTCAAAGGAATTTTAATTTTTGTGTATTTCAATCGTGTATTGAAGTGCAAGTAAAAATTTTGGTCATTTGGGCGTTAATGGGTTAAATCTTGTAATTCGGGGGTTTTTAGAGTCGCTCATGGTGGTCTTTAAGCACTTTTAGGTTTACCTAAAATAAGTCAAAATTGTGCTAACGCAGTTTTATCTGGAATCGGCCCAAGATTCCAAATTTTCAATTCTGAATATCGTAGCTGATTCTTTTTTGTTAGCACAATTTTGACTCATTTTAGGTAAACCTAAAAGTGCTTGAAGACCACCGTGTTGCCAGTAACAGGAGTTTAAAAACAAAAATTAGATAAATAGAAGCATAATTTCAAGCAATGGTTTAAACACATTTGTTTAATTGCAGAAGCTACTACTAATAAATTATATTTTCCTTATGCTATTAATTTGTCCGTTACATATAAAATTTATAAACGCAATATAAAGATTCTTTTAAATTTTTAGAGACCGTAACGAGGGTAAATTAAATCTCGAATAAAATGAATTCTTCCATTATATACTAATAAACAAGGCACGATTAAAGAAACATCCTTGTATTTTACATATTTCGTAAGTTTACTTTTTAACAACATACGCATGATAATGGACATCAAATGATATTTCTTTGTAAATATTCACATGAAAAAAAACGTCACTATCTATTTTAATTACTGTCGCAACTTCTCCGAATTCCTTTTCAAAGTCTTCCATGTTTGTGTGGTTTTCATTGGCCTCTGGAATAGCTAGACACTCGCTTAACGCGGGACCAACGAAAGTCACCCGTAAGCCCTTTTTCTTGCCTTTAAGGAGATCATGGCATCATGTCGACAGTCATAGTTTGTGTTACATGGAAGTCATTCACTTCATAATAAACACAAACTTCCTTAAGCCCAGTTTTTACTAAATCGCCTATAGGCGATTTATTTATTTTATTTATTTTTAACTGAAATATTATCGAAAAATGAGAGGCATGCTGATTTAAAAACTTTATAAGTGGAAGACACTTAGAAATTACGAACAACTACACTCAGAAAAAGAGTTATCAGCCGTATCCAACTGGATAGTTGCTGGAGCGTGATCGAATTAATTGGATGGGTCAACTATTTCTTGGTTGATACATCAAACTTTTTAGCTTCATTATCTTTGCGATAGCTGGGGTACCTTTTCGCATGGAAACAGTATTTAATAGTTGGATGCGTTACCTAATTTATTGGATCGCGTTCCAGCAACTATTTAGTTGGATACGGCAGATAACTCTTTTTTTGGGTGTAGCTGTTCGTAATTTTTAAGTGTCTTCCACTTATAAAGTTTTTAAATCTTTAGCAGATACAGTACCGGAAAGAATTTTCAGTCCACTTACAAAATTCGTATTAAAAATTTTTAATCAAGCTAAAAGAGCAACACAATTAATGGCAAATTTACCTTAACATAGAGTTGTAAGACCCGAACGTGCTTTTTTCCGATTATGGTGTTGACTACGCGGGCCCTTTACAAGTTCACATGGTCAGCGGTCGCGGCATTCGCAGTCAACCGTGCTACATTTGCGTATTCATGTGTTGCGCTGTAAAGGCAGTACATTTAGAAATAGTAACATCTCTGACAACTGATGCCTTTATTTCCGTTTTTCAGAGATTCTGTTCCATTCGGGGCCTTCCCGGTAGACTTTATAGTGATTGTGGGACAATATTTAAAGAAGCGAGTCGAGAACTTCATTCTGCATTTGAAAGGGCAATAAATCCAATCGAGTTTCAGAACTTAATCGCAAATGATCGTATACAATATAATTTCAATCCACTAGAGGGCTGTGGGAGGCTGCGGTGAAAAGTATGAAAATTCGCCTCGTCAAAATCTTTGGAAACCATACCCCTACATACGAAGAATTAATAACATCGATTTATCAAATTCCTGCTATGTTAAATTCACGACCGTTAACCCCTGTTACAGATGATATTAATGATTTAAATGTATTAACTCCAGGCCATTTCCTCATTGGAGGATCTTTCTCTTCAATTCCAGCACCTTCACTTGTTGAGTTAAATTACAACAGATTATCACGTTGGCAACAAATGCAGCAATTAGCTGAAATATTTTGAAATCGTTAATCTAATGATTATTTGGTGAATTTGCAACAACGCGTAAAATGGCAAAATTTAGAAGATTCAGTTATTAATGGCGTCCATTTTCTCCCACGTGCTAAAGTAACAGCACTTTTGTGCATTAGGAATAAAAAATATCGTAAGTAACATAGGAATAAAAGCAGCCAATTTGTTTACGCTGACTTTTGTGACACGAGTGAAGGTCGAGGGTGCCCTACGGCGCCCTCGACCTCCACTCGTGTCACAAAAATCACCGTTAACAAATAGCTGTTTTTATACCCTTGTTGCTTAATATACTATTAATTTGAATTGAAATTCCCGACAAATAGTTCGATAAAAAATTGTATTATGGCGGATGGCGCTGATGAATGCGTGTGTGTGCATTTTTGAGTATAGATAAAATGACAAGTGTAAAACGTTCTCACAACGTCAGATTTAATTGTTAATGTATTTTCATACCAACAATAATTATATTCTAAATACTTCAGTTAATTAATATTTAAAAGTGTGTTCAAAATATATTAGTTATTTGAAACAGTGCTATGTAATGCTATCTACCATTACATGTAGATACTTGTTAGTGGTGCGTCTTGACATCCGAAATTCATTTTTTGACGTAGAGATGTGTAAAGAATGTCATTTTACAGTGGGAAAAATATATTCATGTTCGACAAACGTTCGTAAAATTTTTTAAAAAGTCTAATTTCCAATCTCCTTCGATAAAGTATTGTAAACGTTTCGTGTACTGAGAGCGTTTTTAGAACTTCATACGTTTGTAATACTTTATTTTTGACAGAAAAACGTTTTAAGAACGTTTCTCGAAAGTGAATATTTTCTTGTCCAATGAGTTTTATTAGAAAATTTAAATATTAATAATTTTTTGTGATTTTTCTTGAATTCTTAGACCAATTTCGAGAAGAAAAATAAAAACTAACCGCGGAAATATTGATTTTATCAACGTTATACGAGCCATAAGAGATGTAATGTAGTAAAATCCATGTACAATAATATCGAGGAAGTAAACGACGCTAAGTTGGAATTCACGCTCAAACAACATGCCACTTATGCCGCTTGTGCTTCAAATAAAGTAAGTAAAATATATGGAATTTTTCATTTACCATACCAATGTATCAAAAACATCACCATATTACCAAATTAATTTGACACATTACTGGACTGGTTTCCACATGTCTGGATCACGCTTTGACGTCGCGTAACATCAAAGCAGGATTTCAGGCAACAGGAATTTCTCCATATAATACCGATATTTTCTAGGATTTCGATTTTGTCAAGGCCATTCCCAACACGGAAAACGAGAACGTAGAAACCGAAAAAAACAAATGAAGACATGCAGAGACGAATCGTAACTTGGAATGCTGCCAATGTTAGCATTTAAAAAGAAATTACCGCTTCGAATAAACCGTCAACATCGAATTTTCCGTTTGTATTATCCACCATTGTGCCAATGTAACCAGCAACACCCAAAAAAAAGAGCAATTGGGGACAGAGACCGATGGCCACCACCATATTGACCTCCCCAGAAAATGTTGCAGAGTTGCAACCAAGTAGTTCTCTTATGATGACGACAAAAACTTTTGCCCTAAAGTCGCTCTTAAACGAGGTCGACCTGCAAAAAAAAACAGCTACACAGTCTTCTTGTGATGAAGATGAAGATTTTTGTCCCAAAATCACACGTGAACGAGGACGACCGCCGAAAAAATCAGCTAAAAAGTCTTCTTCTGATAAGGACGAAAACTTTTGCCCCAAAATCGCACCTGAACGAGGTCAACCAGAAAAAGCAGCTACACAGTCTTTTTATGATGAAGACGAAGATTTTCGTTACAAAATTACACGTGAACGAGGACGACCGCCGAAAAAAATCAGCAAAAATGTCTTCTTCTGGAGAAAACGATGACTTTTGCCACAAAATTCCACCTAAACGAGGTCGGCCACTAAAAACATCAGGCAAACAATCCTCTTCTGGAAAAAGCGAAGACTTTTGCCACAAAGCAATAGTTAAACAAAGACAATCACAAAATACAACAGCCTCTTCGAGGCAGATTTTTGTATTATATGCTTGATCTCGATGCCATGCAATCTTAACAGCGGTAATTCAATTGCCTGCATCGAATGTAAGCGAGATGATCATTTAATTTTCAATTGTTTTTGATGAATCGTAATAATTCGTTTAATTTAATTTTTATTTACTTTGTGAGTTGTAGTAATTTTTTGTTCAAATTTAATATTTTTTACGATTCGTAACACTAATAGTGCAATCAATTAATTTTTTTATACGATAAATAAAATAAAAAATTGATAAAGAGTAATTTTTATATGAATTTTATATTTCCTTTCCCATTTTCAAGTGCAATTCAGCATTCTTCTATAATTTACAGGCCGTTTTTAGTAATATTCCTTCATATCACATGGATTTTCTACAGTGACCCGACCGTAAAGACCTGGCCCGTCCGTAACGGCATTTTTGAAAATGTTTATAACTTTTCTAATTTCCGTCCAATCATTTTCTGATGTAAAGATGAATTATTCCACTTTAGAAGATCTTTCCAACCATATGTGAGAAAACGTGAAATTCGGCCTAGAACGGAAGTTATGGGCACAAGTCAAAAAGTGTCCCGACCGTATAGACTCTCCCCTAAAAGACCTTTATATAATACATGCATAAAAAGTCCCACTTCTGGTGCAAGGAAAATGTGCGAGAAAGGGCGTTTAATAGCGAAAGATCATATAAATATTTCCGCGCATGCGTATATTGTCGGTAAAAAAGTCTACACGACTCGCGCCATTTTCTGAGAGTTTCTAACCTTCTTGATGAAATCGATCGCGTGAAAAATTCTGTTTTTATTCTATTATCACACTTTTTATTGATACGTCTAAGTACCCGACTAGGTTTCGGGGGGCTTCGCCCCCCGACGCGTCCGGTCTCTTGATGTATTAGAAAATGCCGTTCTTTGAAATGTCATAAATTATTATTATTTGAAGTTGGTTTTTTTGTAGTCGGGGGGATCCGCCTCGGGCTTCGCCCTCGGCTCCAACTCGTGTTGCCTGTTGCACTCGCTTCCGATTCGTGGCGCTAACGTCGCCCTTCTATAAACTCCGCTTTCTCGAACTCGTATCATGAAGTACTATTTTAAAATCTCTAATATCTTTAAAACCTCTTAATATTTTTAAGCTACTTGATCTATTTTTAAGGAGGAGATTTCAAGCTTTATTATATGTGAATTTGAATTTTGTTTTCTAACCTCGTTTAGAGCAATCCTGAACTTGAAGTTGGATAATAGAATTTTCAAAAATCAGAAAATTAGACGGTATTTCTCACACTCTAACTCAGTTTCTATTTAACAAACAGTTGTGAACGTAAGCTCATGTTACGCAAAATTTTATAAGCTTTCCAATGGTTATTTTAAAAATTTTCTAGATTTATTTTTAACTGAAATACAATAGAAAAATGAGAAGCATGCTTTTAATACGAATTTTGTAAATGGACTGACAATTCTGGCCGGAACTGTACCTGACACATTCTACAACAGTAAGTCGCATGGAAAGGTCCCAGTCTAGTTTTTACATGCCTCATAGAAAAAAAATTCCTAAGCTTGTCATTGGGATAGGTTAGAAAAAATTTAAAAAAACGATTTTGAGATATATTAAAATTAAAAATTTTTCCTTGAATTTTAACCCTTAAACCGCACACTGCCGAATCCATCCTTAAACCGCACACTGGGTGTGCGACACCCGGGGACTTTTAAGTGTGTTCTCCAAGCTGGAATAGGATATTATCTTTTGGAAAAATTATTTTATATAGCTCAGTACATCTATTTTGAAGGAAAATAGGTTTCATAATGATTTATTTAATTTTAATAATTAAAAAAGAGTTTTTTAAAACTACTGAAATTACCTTAAACCAAAAACTGGGTGTCAAACAAGCAGAAATTTTTCGCCGACAACTTCATAAAGTTATCAAATACACAAAGACACTTGGGAGACTAATGTCCCTCACGGAACATAAACTTAAGTACAAAATGTATCATCCAATAACCACACATGTTCAATTTTTACGAATTTAACCGAAATATTAGAGTAAAAAGCTAGAATATGGGTGTCGCACACCCAGGGTGCGGTTTAAGGGTTAAGGTCAAATTGAAAGAAAACAATTTGTTTTTAACTTTTAATTTAATTAATTTTACTTATAAATATATAAAATAAAAAAGAATATTCTGAAAAAATTCTAAATTTTGAAACTCCGTAACTCAACAAATATCACATCCACACAAAAAAATAAAGTGTCTTGATCTGGGGTCGAGACACATGTATTCAAAAGTATTTTGATGCGCTGAATCCGAATCCGCCCTCAGAATTTGGCCAATGGGTCCTGGTTTCGCCCTAACCTCAAAAAATACCCTAAAATTGTTAAAATGGTCACTTTTGATTTATAAAAATTAAATCTAACCGCATGTTGATAATTTTCTAAGATCCCTTAATTTAAATAAACTATTCTATAAGCTTTTGAATTGAAAATTCCTATAAAACATTAAATCTATCGAACCTAACCTCAAAAACACATCTAAGATTCCAAGCAAACAAATTATACCATACACAGCACAATAAAAATTATGTAAGCTAATGAAAGTTACAACTTCGGTGTTTTTATAATTGCTGATTACGAATTCGGTGTTAGTTTATTAAAATTCAAAATGGCGGATCCAATATGGCGAACAATATAATTAAAATTTGTTTAGATTGGCTTGAAAATCGTTACTCGGGGGTTTTCGGGGTCGCTGATGACGAATCCTATGTTGGTTTCTAAAAATTCAAAATGGCGGATCTAATATGGCGGTCTTTATTATTTTAACGATTATTTTAATTTTATTACTCGCGGAATTTTTCGGGACCTTTGATAACGAATCGTATATCAATTTTTATAATCTTAAAGTCTTACGAATTGTTAGAAGAAATTGTTAGAAAACGAATTCGTAAGACTTTAAGATTATAAAAATTAATATACGATTCGTTATCAAAGGTCCCGAAAAATTCCGCGAGTAAGGGAAGTGTGCCGGTTGTGGGCACTCTTTTGTTTTTGCCTCATAACATTTGTCCATGTGCATATTATAAAAATATATGTGTACGAATTTAAAGCTAGAGGTCTAAGGTGTTTGTCATTGAAGGAATTAAATTGATTTCTTTAAATAAAAAAGATTTATTAAAAATTTAGTGAAATGCAAATTTTTTGACAAAAAAATTTTTGTACCCGGTTGTGGGCACCCTTGAAAAATCCGCTAAAAATGGAAAAATATTAAAGGAATTCAACACAAATAAAGAAGAAATGAAAGTTTATTTATTTTAAGAGCCTTCGCCGGCATAAAGAACAAAAATAATGATACGTTTTCACACTATGCTCATCTCTAACAGAAGCATAATTCTAGCATGTGAACTAGCTGGCCCGCATATCATAACGCACTTCTAATGCACTGAACGCCTATATTTATCGCATTTAATGGAGTTTGCGGCTGTCAATTTCCTTGGCAGAAAGTTTAGATAGATTATACAGTAGTCCACATTATTGTCAGATGGTAGAGCCTCCTTAACATAAAGGTGCCCACAGCCGGGAATGACAGTCATTTTTAAAAAGACCAACACATTTTGTGATGCAGGATTTTGGTTAAACACGAAGGTAAATCACAAAATATAATGACAACACTGCAAAAAAAATTAAACCTTTTTTTCTGAACGAATCTACACCCATATATTGCTCTTCGAAAACAATACAAAATTACATTTTTATTGATTCAATGCTAATTTTCTTTATTATGTTCACAGCTATTACACAAATTCATATATTTGTTTTGTTATCAATACGAAAAGTCCGTATTGTCAACAAACACGTCTTGCAATACTTAGATCAGTAAAGTCTGCTTGCCGTCGAAGTTTACGTAGGGGTGCCCACAACCGGAGCGTGCCCACAACCGGCGCACTTCCCCTAATAAATTTATAATAATCGTTAAAATAATAAAGACCGCCATATTGGATCCGCTATTTTGAATTTTTTAAAAACCGACATGGGATTCGTCTTCAGCGACCCCGAAAACCCCCGAATAACGATTTTCAAGACAATCCAAACAAATTTTAATTATATTGTTCGCCATCTCGGATCCGCTATTTTGAATTTTAATAAAGTAACAACGGATTTGTAATCAGCAATCATAAAAACACCTAAGTTGTAACTTTCATGAGCTTACATAATTTTTATTGTGCTGTGTATGGTATAATTTGTTTGCTTGGAATCTTAGATGTGTTTTTGAGGTTAGGTTCGATAGATTAAATGTCTTATAGGAATTTTGAATTGAAAAGTTTATAGAATAGTTTATTTAAATTAAGGGATCTTAGAAAATTATCAACATGCGGTTAGATTCAATTTTGATAAATCAAAAATGACCATTTTAACGATTTTAGGGTATTTTTTTAGGTTAGGGCGAAATCAGGACCTATTGGACAAATTATGATGGCGGATTCGGATTCAGCGCATCGGAATACATATGTCTCGACCCCAGATCAAGACACTTTATTTTTTTTTGTGTGGCTGTGTATTTTATCAAATTTCATAATGATTCATATTTACACTTCTACTAATAGTAGTAACATTTTGGTAAAGCTTCGAGAAAATTAATTTTTTGACCTGGACAGTTGAATTTTGCGCCGTAAGCTGACTTTTATATACATAAAAATTAGAAAAAACTCAATTGACTTTTTAAAAAATATTGTTTAGAATTCGTCGCTGCACATCTGGTTCTGCAGTTAGAATTGAGGCCGGTGTTATTTACATTTCCAAAACAATTTTTAAATTATTACTTAAAATTCTAAATGGTTAATAAAAATTCTTGAAATGCTGGACAATAGATATAATAAAATTGCTTTTAATAAACTATTGAAGATAAAAATAGTAATAATGTAAAACACAACTAGGTTAATATTTTTATAAAACGATAAAATAGTCGATTAATGGGGTCGATTGTGGGGTTGTGAAGTTTGAGAATTTGATTTCTATGGAAATTTACTTAATTTATACATCTAACACTGATTTTTCGCTTTTTCTGAATGCTGATTTGGATTCAGTGACTATAATAATATAAAAGTTGGATATATAACGAAAATTAAAAATAGCGGATTTAAAATGGAGGATCTAAAATGGTGGAATTTTTAAAAAATTGTTGCGAATATGATGTTAATTTATAAAAATTCAAAATGGCGGATCTAATATGGCGGCCAACAAAATTTTGAAATTGAAACATGTTGCTTGGTGGGTGTTTTCTGGGTGGCTAAATCAGAATATGATTTTGGATTTTCAAAATTCATATTTAACATTAGCGACTCAATAAAACACCTAAGTAAAAATTGTAAAAATTGAAAGACTACCTGCAAGTGTCATTAAAAACACGAAATTATTTAAAAGTTGATTTTGGCTCAGCGAGACGAACGCCAGATAAGAACACAATTTAATCAGTTAATTCGAAATTTTTCGAGCAGGATTAAAATAATTTACTCATAAATTAGAAACCAGTGAATTAATTAAAGTGTGTTCTTGATCTTATTTTAATACTGAAAGTTCAAGCTTTCATTTAGTACAAATCCAACATCTTTCTAACCACTTTTCTAAAATTTGCAGCCCATCAGTCTTAAAAAACTTTCTATGTTAATTTTGAACAAGAAGAAAGAAAGAAGAAAATCTGAAACAAATTTCATCGTAACTTGTATTGGATACGACATTAAAAATTCCACCATTTTAGATCCGCCATTTTAAATCCGCTTTTTTTAATTTTTGTTATATATCCAACTTTTATGTCATTATAGTCACTGAATCCAAGTAAGCATTCAGAAGAAGTGAAAAATCAGTGTTAGATGTAGAAATTAAGTAAATTTCCTTAGAAATCGAATTCTCAAACTTCACCATGCCTGTAAAAATCCAGTGGGCACAGGGACGTCTAAAAGACGTCCCTTCTTGTCCGCGGAAAATTTGGGGACAATGATGGTAATGTCTCTGAGTCATCTAAAAGACAACTAAAAGACGTCTAACAGACGTTCTATGTCTGGTCCAAAAGACGTCTAAAAGACATAAGAAAGGACGTCTAAAGTACGTCTTAAAGACGTCGTTTGGACGACTAAAAGACATAAAAGGGACGTCTAAAAGACGTCCTTTTTCCATTCTTTCAGATCTTAAATAAACATTTCTTTTTTAACATTTTCTAAGTTGAAATTCAGTAATATTGTATTAAATTTATTTCAAGTTTAATTTTATTTTTTCTAAAATGTGGAGAAATAATGAAAAATTCCTTCGAAGCTGGGATCCAACTTGGATACCTTGGGCTTGAATCACTGCGCCTTAAGCACCTCAACCGTTCAAGTTAAACTTAGAAAATAATATTTTCTATTATGGAAATTTTTCTACTTTCAAATGTTAAATGAAAAAAACGTCTTTTAGATATCTTAAATACATCTAATGGCCAAGACATAGAACATGTATAGGACGTCTTAAAGACGTCTTTTTGTACAAGTCCAAAAGACGTCCGCAAAAAGACATCTTTAGGACGTCTTTTGAACAAGTGTGCCCACTGGGTACTATACTGCATTTTATGTTATAGTAATATAAGAAAGTACACACATTCTTCATTTTAATTTGTATGAAACAACAGATCAAAAATTTTCTGTCATTATAGTTAATAAAAATGTGAGGAAAGAAATTTTGGTTAAAGGACATTATTAAAATAATTATTTAGAAAACCATGATAACATTAAATATTTTGCATTAAACAATATTTAGTATTATTCGTATACTGTATATTTAAAAATTATTTTCACAATTATTTAAACAATGTTTTGATTACTTTAATTTACATACCATTATGTAATTGTTGGAATAAAATGAAAACGAAGATCCGATAATTTGGCAAGAAATGTGGCTTCCATTGAATTATTATTTAAACAATGTTTTGATTACTTTAATTTACATACCATTATGTAATTGTTGGAATAAAATGAAAACGAAGATCCGATAATTTGGCAAGAAATGTGGCTTCCATTGAATTATTATTTAAACAATGTTTTGATTACTTAAATTTACATACCATTATGTAATTGTTGGAATAAAATGAAAACGAAGATCCGATAATTTGGCAAAACATGTGGCTTCCATTGATGTCTAGACAGAACAGACAGGTTTCCGGTTCCGGTGTATCGTTCCTTCAACATTAAGGTTTATCCACATAGAGTGAAACATCAAAACTGCGACATGGCTGTATGGTACTTCTACAAGAAAATTATTGCAAATCTCGGTAGAGGGTAGACCTATAATAAAGATGCTTCTATACCTCCGGTGTTTTCCGACGTTGACACTGTGAGCAGGGAGTAAGAATAAGAGTACGTTTACACGACTTTTGGAAAAACCGCCTTGTCTTTCTCTCTCCTATGGCAGAGGCATAAGTTTGTCTCACTTTGTATTTTCTGTTTTTGAAAAAGTAAGAAAATGTAGAGTGAGACAAACTTCTGACTCTGCCATAGGAGAGAGAAAGACAAGACGGTTTTTCCAAAAGTCGTGTGAACGTACTCTAAGAAGACTAAATGCTATGGAAGTGAAACCATTCGTCGCATTAAAACTATACGTAAGACCGAAAATTATGGTTTTCGCGCATACAAAAAAATATACTAAAGAATGTTTATTTTTCAGTGATAAGTAATATATTAATAATTAAATAATATAATGAAATATTTATAAATGTACAGAATAAATTTTTTTGGTATATATAACTGCAAAGTGTTTTATTCTTTATGGAAACAATTGATAAATTCGTAAATAAATAATAAAATAATATTAACGAATTTGTAATTTACTTTAATTATATACTTTATAAATAAACAACTTAAAATGTCATATAAGAGTTATCAATATGTTAATTTCTTCATTTGTCGATCATTGAAATATGATGTTTTGCATCCTGGGATGCAACAAGCTATAGTTTTGTAATTTTATTTTAAGAAACATGTGTTAAAACACAACCCTATTGATATGTTTTTGTTTTCTTACTTGCTCATCCTTTACGATATAAAAAGAGAGGGCAATATGCGCATGTACTGCGCATGCCCGCGGAGCATAAGTTTTGTCATTCTGCGAGTTTAGTTCCCCTACAGAAAAAATTTTCATTTTTGAGAGACTTCACACAGTCAGTTTAGTCTCCTTAGTCTTACTCCCTGCTGTGAGAGCTGTGAAAGTACGAAACGTATTTGGTTGGGCTAGGGGAATTTTGAATGTTGATTGACTAAACTTCAAAATTGACAGTTTTGTGCTCTGGTTTCCACACTCTGTATAGCTCTGTATAAAGGCCTAAGCACAACTGAGTTGGGTGCGGGAGACGGTTACAGGATATGTAAGATATACATACATTTTGAGGTTAGGAAGCCCATATCCCGAAGTCGTCTCCCGCACTCGACTCAGTTGTGCTTAGGGCTTCAAAGGTCCGAGCTACACAGAGCACGAAACTGTCAATTCTCCTAGCGTTTTGCGTTGCGTTTTGTAACTAGGCCATGTGAATGAGAGAGATGGAGATATAGGTTCGTTGCACTCATGGCCTAGTTCAGGCCTGCACAAATGCATTGCTCGCGAGCACTTGGCTGAGAGAGAAATTCCCCCTCCATGCGCAGCGAGGCGGAGTGAAGCAGGTATAGCGCCCGCATGGAGGGGGAATTTCTCTCTCAGCCTCGTGCTCGCGAGCCACGCATTTGTGCAGGTCTGGCCTAGTTACAAAACGCAACGCAAAACAGTGCCATGGGACTTGACTCTTAGGAACTTATTGGAGAAAGGCCTTTCATGCCCTTTCTCCAATAGGGCGAAATTTCTGAAGTGGACCACTCTAAAAAAAAGTTGTGAGATTGATTTGGTATTTCGGTAATTTGTTCTCCTATATAAGAGTAACCAATTTCCAAAATATTAAAATATTTGAAAAAAAATTGTAGAAAGTAGGGGGGGTAAAACTTTCACATTTTAGAAAACATTGATATTTTGAAATCCCTATAAGTTGGATAAAACTTTATAGATTTTAATTTTTAAATAACGGATTTTAAAGAGTTTTTAATGTACTTTCTGATGCTTTTAATGAAATTTTCAAAAAAAAATTTTTACTCCTTTTTTTTCAAAATTAATTTTAATTTTTATTTTTGACTGCTTTGGGTATTTTTTATAAAAATAATTTCATTGGAAAGCTGAGGTTTTTTCCAATGAGCCATGTAATTTTCAGAGTGGGGCAGAAAATAGTTTAAAAGTAACTTAATAACAATGTAGACGTTGCGCGCGCGCGGCACGCACTTTTAGTGTACCCGCAGACCCGCGGGGTCTGACTGCACCTAATTCAGTAATAACTCTCTGCATTCTTCAGGGCTGAGACTGTCATTATACAATAATGCCTGCATTACTGTTACTGAAAAAAATTTAGAATAACCTGTTTGGAAAATTGATTAAAATTAAAAATTATTACACTGTTACTAGCCGAAAAATACCTTTTTATTTAATTGTCACAAGGAAAGATTTAATAATAAATTTCTAACAGAATCAAATAAATATAAAGAAATATTTTTGGTGAATTTAAGTAATATTCCATACTCAAAATTTTCATGTGAGTACAAAAAAATAATAAATAATTTTGAAAGTTTTATGCTTTTGGCTTTTTCTTCCAAAAAGAATAAGAAAATTTTCTAGAAAAATTGTGATTATAAAATAGGGATTATGCATATATTTTTCTTTAACAATTTTTAACAAAACTTTTTTTTATTCAAAAGAAATGAAATAAATTTGTATTAACTCTATATGTTAATTACAATTTTTGTTACAAAATCTTAATTTGTTTTTTAAAGAAAAAATTAATAATAATTTTTTTAGTAAAATAATAAGAAATAAATTCAATAAATATTTTTTTCAAGTGATTAAAATTTTTTGTTAAATTTATTATAAAATAATTATAATATAATCTATAAAAGCTTAACGACGAACAAAAGTATACACAAACTACAACTTCAGATGTGCACAGAAAGAGATATTACCACGATTATTATAATTAATAATTATGTGAATAAAAATATGTTGAGTTGCATTTCTGCTTATTAAACTTACATATTTGATAATACGATGTGTTTTGCAATTGTATCCTGCTTTTCAACATTTTGTGATTTTTAAAAGTTTCGCGCGTTTTTTAGTTCGTCGTTTTACTACTAGATGCTATCAGGTATTTCTGTAACTCGAAAGTGACACGCAACTTCAAAAGTATAAGAAGGCATTTTGTACTCAAGCATTTTTCTTTCACAATTTATTAGTGAACGCTGAGTTTCAAGGTAGGTTTCCATTTTGATATAATATAAAATTTGTTTTTCTTTATTAAAATTTATTTCTTTATAGAATAAATTTTTATAATTTAAGTAGTTTTATTTTAACCCCTTGACTGCCGATGGCAAAGATCTTTGCCATTTCAGACTTTGCTCTGACTGTCGGAAAATTGACAATCTTTGCCATGATAAAAATTAATGTAAAAAAGTCAAAAATGGCTGAAAATTAAAAATGAAATGATTTTTAAAAAGTCAACGATATGCAGAATGCGACGCGCGTTTCTGTTTTTTAATTCAATAAATTATAAAAATGTTATAAATTTTTTAAAACAACACTTTTAGCAAATTTTTCAAAATCTTTGTCATTGACAATACAATGCATTTTTATTTTAAAAACGTCTAAAATCGTTTGAAATCTATTACTCGAAGGTTTTCAGGGTCGCTGATTACGAATATGATGTCGGTTTTTCAAGATTCAAAATGGTGGATCCAATATGGCGGACGACTTTGTTAATAATTGATCCAAATTACCTGAAATTTGTTACTCAGGGGTTTTCGGGGTCGCTGATTACGAATATGATCTTGGTTTTTTAAAATTCAAAATAGCGGATCCAAAATGGTGGATGACTTTTTTAAAAATTACTCCAATTTACTTGAAATTTGTTATTCGGAGGTTGTCGGGGTCGCTGATTACGAATATGATGATGGATTTTCAAAATTTAAAATGTCAGATCCAATATGGCAGACGGTTTTTTAAAAATTGATCCAAATTACCTGAAACTTGTTACTTGGGGGTTTGCGGGGTCGCTAATGACGAATCCGATGTCAGTTTTTAAAAATTCAATATGGCGAATCCAATATAGCAGACATTTTTTTTTTAATTTTGGATTTGCTTGAAAATTATCACTCGGGGGTTTTCGGGGTTGCTGATGACGAACCCAATGTCAGTTTTTAAAAATTCAAAGTGGCGGATCCAATAAGGCAGACATTTTTTTTTAATTGGATTCAATCGAATCTTGTCACTCAAAGGTTTTTGGGGCCGCAGATAACGAATCCGATGTCAGTTTTTAAAAATTCAAAATGGCGGATCCAATATGGCATACCGTGGAGATCCACTTCACCCATGAACTTTTTGAAAAGGTTAAATGCGTTAGGATATTTCAATGGAATTTCAATTTTTGCTCTCTCTTTATAGCTGTTCTATGAAACCGGCATTTGTAAAATTTGTTCCACTTTTACAATAAAAATAATTTTTTTTTAAATGTCCGCCATATTGGATCCGCCATTTTTGTATTTTGAAAACAGACATCGTATTCGTTATCAGCGACCCCGAAAACCCCCGAGATATAATTTTCAAGCAAATCCAAAATTAAAAAAAAAAAATATCTGCCATATTAGATTCGCCATTTTGAATTTTGAAAAACTAACATCGAAATCGTCATCAGCGACCCTGAAAATCCCTAAGTAACAAATTTTAAGAGAATCCAAAATTTAAAAAAAATGTCCATTTTATTGGATCCGCAATTTTTAATTTTTTAAAAATTGACATTGGATTCGCCATCAGCGACCCCAAAAACCCCCGAGTGATAATTTTCAAGCGAATCCAAAATTTTTTAAAAAAATGTTCGCCATATTGGATAAGCAATTTTGAATTTTAAAAAACTAACATCAGATTCGTAATCAGCGACCCCGAAAACCCCTGAGTAAAAAGTTTCAATCAAATTGGACGATTTTTTATTTTTGGCATTCAGGGCACATTTTGTGTTTTTCAGCTGGCAGTTAAGGGGTGAAAGTCTAAAATACTTAAAATATTTCAACTGTAATGGCAGAAGACGAGAATAACCTTCAAACAAATAGTGTTTGGAGGAATCAATGCATAAATTCTTTTAAAAAACAGGATCACAAAACATCGCATGATTTACGTCGCGTTTCAAAGAATTTACGACAAAAATTTCCGGACCTATCAGAATTTTCGAATATTTGCAGTAAATGTAGAAAAGAGCTTTATAATTTTAAAAATTGCCAAGGAGATTTAAATGTAGAGTCAAATTCTTCTTTTTCTGATGTTGTTCGTTCTAATGTAATTTCTTCTGGTGAATTTTTTTCTGATATTGTTCCTTTCAATATTGATATTTCTCAGGCTGAAATCGAAGAAAATGATGATGATGATGATAATGATGATGATGATGACGATGATGATTTTTCAGAGAGTAAAATTCTAAGTAAAACAATTTAATGGAATGTTCCAAATCATGAAGCAGGTGCTGAAGTTTTAGAAGCGACTATTGAAAAATTTAAATCATCCATTAATAAAACTGAAAAACTGCAACTTCTTACGCTTTCTCCAAGATCTTGGGGTAGAAAAAAATCTATGAAAATGTTCGGTGCATCTCAACGACTTGTTAGAGCTGCAAAAAAGTTAGTTTCCGAACAGGGACTCTTAGCAATTCCTAATCCAAAAAAGGGCACACCTTTAAGTATGGAAACTCAAAATCTCGTGAAACAATTTTATGATCAGGATGATATTAGTCGTTTATTGCCAGGAATAAAAGACTTCGTATCGGTTCGCAAAAGTGATGGAACTCGAGAGCACACTTAAAAAATATTGATACTTTTTAATCTCAATATAGCTTATTCTCTTTTTAAATCGAACATTGAAGAAATTCGTATAAGTTTTTCGAAGTTTTGCAAATTGAGACCTGCTCACTGCGTATTAGCAGGGAGTAGCGGTACACATACCGTATGCGTGTGTATTTACCACGAAAATGTAAAACTGATGTTAGAGAATATAGATATTTTATCTTTGGGAAACAATTTAGAATTAATTTTGAACAATTAACGCGATTGTCTTAACCTCCTTATTTGCTCCAATCCAACAAGGTCCTGCTACTTAGGAAGCTGTAAAACTTGTCCTGGTGAGTCAGAGATTAAAAGTAATTTATTTAAATATTTGGACAATAATGAAATTGATGATGTTAGATTTGATGCTTGGACACAAACAGACAGGTGTTCCTTAAATACAATTGTAATGAATTCAGACGACTTCGTAAATGAGCTTTGCAAAAAATTAATGTCATTAAAGTTACATGATTTTATTGCTAGAGAACAATCATTATTCATGAAAAATTTAAAAATGTCTCTTGAAAGTGATGAATTCATAATTTCATGTGATTTTGCCGAAAATTAGGCTTTCGTTGTTCAAAATGCTGCCCAGGCATTCCATTGGAACAATGATCAAGCCACCATATTTACAGTTGTTATTTATTACAAAGAGTCTCAGGAATTAAAGCACAAAAGTATCGCAATAATATCCGATAACTTAAATCACGATACTGTCGCTGTTTACGAATTTCAAAAAATAATAATAGATTATTTAAAAAAAAATTTTGATCCTAAAAAGATTTATTATTTTTCCCATTGTGCTGGGCAGCATTTTAAAAATAAAAAAAAAATTGCGAATCTCATGTCTCACCAGAAATATTTTGGTATCTTAGCTGAATGGCATTTTCATGCAACAGCTCATGGCAATGGTGCCTGTGATGGGATTGGAGCAAACATTAAACAAAATGCAGCTCGATACAGCCTTCAATGTTCGACAGAAAATCGAATTATGAAATCAAAAGTACTATTTGAATGGACAACAAAACATTGCAAGGAAACATTGACTTTCTATAGTGATAAAAAAAGCCATTAAGAAACTGCTAAAATCTTGAAAAGTCAATTTGATAGTGCTCAAACGATAAAAGGTGCACTACAGTACCATGCATTTTTATGTACTAAAGATGGTGATTTGCAATTAAAAAAATATTCCTCCGCTTCTGAATGTAATCATTTCAGTGTAAAATCTAAACCACGAGCTCCTCAACGGAAGGCGGACAAAAAATCTAAAAGAAAGTAAATGTACACGTTTAATTTAAAACAATTCTTTAAAGTTTACTCCATAATAAAAGTATTTTTCGGCTAGTAACAGTGTAATAATTTTTAATTTTAATCAATTTTCAAAACAGGTTATTCTAAATTTTTTTCAGTAACAGTAATGCAGGCATTATTGTATAATGACAGTCTCAACCCTGAAGAATGCAGAAAGCTATTACTGAATTAGGTGCAGTCAGAACCCGTAGGTCTGACGGGTGCACCAAAAGTGCGTGCCGCGCGCGCGCAACGTCTACATTGTTATTAAATTTCTTTTAAACTATTTTCTGTCCCACTCTGAAAATTACATGGCTCATTGGAAAAAACCTCAGCTTTCCAATGAAATTATTTTTATAAAAAATACCCAAAGCAGTCAAAAATCAAAAATAAAAATTAATTTTGAAAAAAAAGGAGTAAAAATTTTTTTTTGAAAATTTCATTGAAAGCATCAGAAAGTACATGAAAAACTCTTTAAAATCCGTTATTCAAAAATTAAAATCCATAAAGTTTTATCCAACTTATAGGGATTTCAAAATATCAATGTTTTCTAAAATGTGAAAGTTTTACCCCCCCCTACTTTCTACAATTTTTTTTCAAATATTTTAATATTTTGGAAATTGGTTACTCTTATATAGGAGAACAAATTACCGAAATAGCAAATCAATCCCACAACTTTTTTTAGGGTGGTCCATTTCAGAAATTTCGCCCCCAATAGGATCCTAAAACTCTGCGTTGCGTCTGCGTCGGTTGCTATAGCAACACATGCTAAATTCAACGCAACGCAGTCATTTGCAGACTTACGCAGAGTTTTGGGATCTTATTGGAGAAAGGGCATTAAGGCCTTTCTCCAATAGGTTCCCAAAACTCTGCGTTTGTCTGCGAATGGCTACGTTGCGTTGATTTCAGCATATGTTGCCATAGCAACCGACACAACGCAGAGTTTTGGGAACCTATTGGAGAAAGGCCTTTATGTGGCAACTGATCGGTACGACCGACGACGTCGAAAACACTCATGCACTGAAAAACTGTTGGTAGAGCTGTTCGCCCAATGCGGTGAACTGCTGCGTTAAAAAGAAACGCACAGCTCACTTTATTTTTGGGCGAGTTACTCTCCTTTTTGGGCGAGCAACTCTCTTTTTTGATAGATCTGCTGAACTATTTGTCAAGCAGCCGCTCACCAACGCCATTGGTAGTTAAGTTTAAGAGAGCAGCTCGCCCAATTTTGATAGAGCTGTGAGTTTAAAATCAAGTAGCGCTGTAGAACAGTCAATAGCGGAACTGTTCTACCAACAGTTTTTCAGTGTGGGAACTTCGATCTAAGAAGCTAAGCGATTTTTCGTAGCGCTTACTATGATTTACTATATCTATATACATAAGAGCGTCACGAAAAAGCGTCCTGCTTATGTGCATTTTGTTCGAAGTGTGGAGTCCCCATCATGGGGAATCCACATTTCAGAAACTTGAAAATATGCTAAAATGTATGTTTTTAAGGTTAGGAACGTCTGCTTATTACTATTATCTCTATGTATAAAATAGTTGTAAACAAACATTTCTAACCTCAAAAACATACATTTTAGCATATTTTCAAGTTCCTGTGAAGTGTAAAGTGTTAATTCCACTACAATTATTTTATAGAATTCATTTGAATTCCATATATGTAGAGATAAAGTGTTTAAAATTTATAAAATCTGCAAAACATTGAAAAAAAGTATCAAAATTTTTTCCTCCTATAAGAATTACATTGTGTCATTTGTCATTGAGTCATTTTTTTGTGTCATCTGTTTGTGTTCCCTTCAGCTATCTGACGTCATACTCGAACTCGAAATATCTCGATGTACTGAAAAAGCGTAATGTCCTGCTTATATGCATCTTAGATCGAAGTGTGGATTCCCCATAATGATTTTCTGCTTCACATGGGATCGCACCCAAAATTTTGCAACTTGCGTAGTCCATTCTTATTTGTCTATAATTCATGTCCACACGAACAGTACGGCACTGTCAAAACAAACCGTGTATAACAATAAATTTTTAGATGATATATGCTTCAGTTTTACTGATTACTAAAAATGTAGTTAATTAAATCTAATAAAAGATGAAAAAATAAGGAAAAGTTTTTAAACGCTTTTATCGAATTTTTTGTACTTTTCTGATAAAAGCAATTGATTATTTTCTATGCAACAATTAAAATGTTATTTTTTAAATTTTGTTAATTATCAAAGTAAATATTTAAAGAAATAAAATATTTACATTTCTTGAGGTTCGGAATAAAATCACTTAACTTGCAGGAAGTTCTGTGCCGAAAACTACTTTTTTAAAACTTTTGGTATTAAAGACACTAATAGGAAATTTTATAATTGAATTGCAAACAAGTACATTTTAGAATTATTTTAGATTAACTATCTTTTTTAATATGTGTATCCTCAATGAAACTGTCATATTTAAAGTTATTGGTCTGCTTAATGTTGCAAACTTATTTCTCGTAGCAAAAAATTTTTAAGCTTTTTTGTCCTAAAGACATCTTAAAGACGTCATTAAGACATTATAAACAGCAATTTTTCGGGTAATTTTTTTTATCCTGAATAAAAAAAACTTTCTGTAATTATGCAAAAAGCTGGTTTATTAACATATTTAATCTGAAATTATCTCTAAATTGTTATTCTGATAAATATTGGAATCTTATTTACAAAATTTTCTAAGTTTTATGCCCAAAAGACGTTCGGGGGACGTTATTTAGATATTATGCATAGCAATTTTTTTGTAGGATAATTGTTTGTAAAATGTTAAGGATAAAGTATAAAAAAGATAAGGAAGTTTTTCACAATTCTTGTTACACACCCTCATAATTTGGAAAGCTATTTTTTTTAATAAAGGTGTTTTAAAAACGACTCAAAGAAGTCAATTTAATATAGTTAATATTTTTTTAAGCCTCAAAATAATTTTACAATCGATATTTGTAACGAATTTTTATAATTTGATATGTCAACAAATTTTTATTTCCATTTTATTTTATATCTAAAAATTAGAATGACAAAAAGACGAAAATATAATTTAATAAAAGAATTTTAATGCTTTATTTCTCAAAAATTTTGTTTTTTCAAAAATCCTTGTAAAAAATGTGTCCTAAATATACAAAAAATTTTAAATTATTTAACATTACACAGTTTTGAAAGTTTCAGTTATAGAAATAGTTTTTTGTCCAAAAAATGACTTAAAGACGTCAATTGACATAGCGTGAAAAATTATCATTTCGACATCCCAAAAAAGACAATTGTCCGAACATAGGACAATTTTAAAACGACTTTAAGACTTTTTATGCACGTCCTTCGGATATACTACGCAAGGACAAGTTATGGACATCTTACAGACGGCTTAAGGATGTCTTTTGACAAAGTCCAAAAGACGTAGGGGAGTGTAAGGTATGGTGGCGGACTTGTCAAATCTGGCATGTAACGTTACATCTGAAGCGCCTTATCACTATGGTCGATGTCTTTTATCGTGATGACATTTTATATGCAGTAGTATTAATGATCAAACGCGTGCTTTGTACTTTAAGTGATTTTGAATAAAAAAGTAGTAAAAAAAAGAAAAAAAGTTTTATTGGATATGTGTGTTAAGCGTGCCAGAGTGAAGATTTTTTAAAAATTGAGTCTGGTAAATGTGTGGAACGTATTGTTTAGACCTTGGACAACAGTTTTTTGTATTTTACATTTTTCTCAATTTGCGCTGTATGAAAGTAACACCATCATATTTTCAGCAATAGCTTGTAAGGTATGATGGCGCAATTTTTGTAACGTACAGTGGCGGATCATTTTTTGCACGAGTTTCAATTGTCTTTGCATTTTTTCTGTACTAATGCCTCATGTGCTCCAATGCAACAATTCTTGAATATGTGACACTTGCGGTCTTCTCTTATTCCAGTTGCGTTAAAACAGCCTCCAGCTTCTTCACATGTCCAAATTGTAACCATAACTGAAGTGAAACTTTTTTTTCTATAATGTAAAATCATCAGTTTTTTCTCTTTTTGTTATTTTTTATCATTTCTAGTAGTTTTAATAAATAATTTTAACATCTACATAATATTTTAGTTAAATACACCAAATGCGCCACCATACCTTACAACTTTCAAAAATAAAAAAAATGAGTTTTTTGCGCCAAGAGCTGTAAAATTTCACTGAATTTAAATTTTAACAGCCGCTTCTGCCAGAAATATGCTTAATAGATGTCAGCAACTGTCTGCTTTTGAAATTTTGAAAAATATTGTTTTTTGAGAGAGAGAGACGCAAAAAAGAAAGTGTCCGCCACCATACCTTACACTCCCCTACTGAAAAAGACATCTTCAGGATGTCTTTTGAACAAGTGTGCCCACTGGGAAGAGAACGCGAACTAACTTTGAGGTCGGACTACGTTTTTCTCTTTAGATACATCTTAAGGAAGAGAACCTATCACATGGCAGTCCTTGCAATTATTTTTTATTGTGTGCCGGTGTTATCGACAGAGTGATTCATCATTATTGTAAATAAATTTTATAGTTTAAAAACAATAAATAAATGTCTAAAACACTTAAAATAATAAAGTTTTAAAAAATTTAATTTAGAATTTAGATATTTAAGTGTCTTAAGTTTTTTTCGAAAACACACTGAGAGAAATTCCTGGTTCATACAACAAGATTGTCTTGACATAGAAAACTGGTTGATATAACTAGAAAATGTAGTTAAATATTTCGCTTGGTTTTTGAGTATAGTTGAAGTTAACCCCTGCTCTTTTTCAAAGTAACCTATAATTCCTGGTTACAGTAACCACGTTTTCTGTTTTAATAACTACTTTTCAATAGTAGTATTTTATTTCACAGGTTATATAAACTAAATAATTAGTTCAAGTGACCATGACTAACGTTAAAAAACTAAAATAGGTGGTTAGGGCCTTATCTTTTTTAATAAATACCAAATATAAATTTCAGATATGAAAATAATTTTATTCAAAATAGAATTATAATAGAACTTTTATTACACTAGACAACTTATATCACAAAAATTATTATTTACTTCTATTCAAAATACAATTGCAGTCAAACTTTTCTTTTACTAAAACTATCATCAAATAGTCAAGCCGTAAAAAATGCTTATGATGATGACAATAAAATACAAAACATTTTTTATCCGATTTTGGAATGCAATTCAAGGAACGATGATTATTTAAATCACTTAATTTAATGAACTCATATTCTAGTGTGTCTTCGATTTCGTAAGCTTGATGGTGTTTATTAATTTCAACTGACCTAATTATTTCACATTTTAACATGAAATCTGAGTCTTTTGGAGAGTCAGCTGCTTCTTCGTTTTTATAAATTTAAACAATTTTTACAAATTTTGGAATATCATTTTCAACTTTAAGTGAAACAATAGTATCGATTTCAAATTTTGTTTTTCCAATATGAACGTTTTTAATAGACTCATGTTTCACATTTTCATAATTCAATGGCTCTACAACTAAAAATTTACCCTGATAGTTTGCACAAGTAACGAACGGGAGTGCAAAGGTTTTTTTCGCAGGAAATAATCACTTGGTACTAACTGATGTTGAATTTCCAAACTGTAAGGTAAGCTTATTCTGTTGGCAGTTACATTCGCATATTTTTTAAGTAAATAATGTTTGGCTTCTTGTCAAATACACCACATGTTTACTACTGGTCCAAGTTCTCTACTAGAGATGTGCAAAAAGCTCGAAAAGTCGAGCCGAGCCGAGCCGAAATTTTTTCGGGCCGAGCCGAGCCCGAGCCGGCTCGATGTATCGAGTACTCGAAATTTTCGAGTACTCGAGTGACTTCGAGTACTCGAAAAATTCGAGTACTCGGGTAAATTCGAGTACTCGAATGGATTCGAGCTTTTGACTTACTAAAAAAACTATTAATAAGTAAAAAATTTCGAATTTTTTTGAATTACTGAATCAATATTTCTATTTGCTAAATATAATAAATGCGAAAATTCTATGAATTTTCTCTAGAACTCGAATTTACTCAGAGCTCGAAAAAATTCGAGTACTCGAATTCCCTCGAGTGCTCGAAAAATTCGAGTACTCGAATTAACTCGAGTACTCGAAACTATTCGAGCTTCTTACACAGCTCGGCTCGGCTCGAACTCGGCTCGAGCTCGAACTGATTAGGCTCGGCTCGGCTCGGCCCGAAAAATGAAAAGCTCGAAAAAGCTCGCTCGAGCCTCGAGCTTTTTGCACAACTCTATTCTCTACCAATATTTGGATAATGAGTTACGAGATGATGTTTGGAGATTAAATTACCTTTCAATTTAATGTACAATTTGTGATGTTTTTCAATTAAATTTTTAAAATGTGTTATCATCTTCTCATCAAATTCATTTCTTAGAGACATACATAAAATTTCTCTTAATAATTTATAAAGTTCCCAGTAAGAATCAAATTTGTTACTTATTAAATCGCCTATCATGACTCCAAAATTCAGAACAAATAATATCATTTGTGATTTCACTAAACACGTGTTTTAAAATGACAGTTCGTACTGTTGATAAATAAAAAAATCACTACACTTTTATTTAGACTTTTTCATATTATTTGTATAATCAAGAGTCAACCAAGAATTTTAAGTCAAACATTCTTTTTCGAGTTTTAACGTTTCGACAGAAACTGACACTAAAAAACACGTGTCTAGTAAAAAAATTGAAAAGCGGTCAAAGTGAAATCAAACTCAAATCAAGTTATGTAATTGACCCCTAGGGCCATATAATTGTCAACCTGGTAAGTTTAACTTAAAGGGTAAACTATTTATAGTACGATTGATTAAACCTTTTCTTCAATAACAATCCAGTGGGCACTGGGACATGTGATGTCTTTATGGCATACGATGTCTTTCGAACGGATATAGACGTCCAAAGGATGTAATAAGGACGCCCTAAAGACATCCCATGTCCCAGTGCCCACAGGGAATCTTTTATTTTTTACACTTTAAAGTGTAACGATGTTTCTTTTTTTTGTTTAAATGAGAGGGAAATCTCTTTAACCCAACGCTACAAAAATGGCGTTATTTTTCACTTACAAAACGATTTACGAGCCCCACCCATCGGACTGGATAAAATACCCGCGACGATCTGTTTATTTATGCGGGGACCTTCCCCAAGAGAGTTTTTCTCACAGCATAGACATTTCTCGAGGCGTGACTTCTATTGCCAAGAGAGAAAAAAAACATTACGACACTTACTATTATTCAAAAATTACTGTAACACGTTTTAAACAATAAATTTTGCTATAATCTATTTAATTAAATACATAAACAAAACAGAGAATCCACACTTCTCTGCAATTTAAACAACATAGACAGAAACCACGCTTCTGGTACACGGAAAAAATTTAGGCACGTCAGCTGTACATGGTGTGTCAAAATTACTAGTACATTCATTTTGAACGCCATCTGTGCTAGTTTTGCGCAACAGGCGTACACTATGTACAGCGTTTGTGCCAAACTTTACGTCTGCTCTCTCGAAAATGCACCGCAGACGTACATAATGAAATGCTCTTCTGCTATCACTGACTTTTCGCATCTGACGTCCCAAAATTTTTTCCGCGTAGAGCACGTGCTTGGCCGGCACTCGGCGTTGGCACCAATCTGCCTTCTTAGATAACCTGGTGGTCCAGGTTATGGCGAGCGAAGTTGAGTCGTTCACTAATCCAGACATTGCCATCAATCGAAAACCATTCTGGGTTACGATTCTAAGCAAAGTTAGTCCCCCATTTTTTATACTTGTAATTTATTTTTCAATTATTATTAATTGACGGCAAAGTTTGGATGTACACTGTAAAAAATTTAGGGAGTTAACGGACTCGGGAGTTGGGAGTGAAATTTTTCGAGTTAAAAATCAACTCCAAAAGAGAGTTAATTTCTAACTCCCCTCATTCAACACCCGCGCGAGTTATTTTTTCCTTGGGGAGTTAGCATTTGGGTGTGAAATTTTAACTCTCTTTATTTAACTCCCCTGGCATTAACTCCCCAATGGGTGCGACTTTTATAGACCCCCCGGGGGAGTTAAAATTGAACTCCCTTTTTTTACAGTGTAGATAGTGATACTCCTTGAATTTAAAACTGGGTCGATATATTAGGTTTCAGCTTCACAATTAGTGAAATAACTTTCTGATGATTGACAATTGTTTCGTGAATAATTCCGGGAAAATTCGGGAAAATTAAAGTAAATGAATTTATTTTTTAAAATCTGATTCTGTTTATTATTCTACAAAAATGATTTATGCAAAGAATCTTTAAAGTTAAATATTTACAAACATGCAACATATAAACAATGGATAAATCAGAAGAAAAATTAGTAAAGACACTTTGTTTTAAATACATTGTGGTTCAATTTTCTGCAGGAAAAATTAATTTTGTTCCATAAAAATTTTAACAGTGCATAACAATTTAACAGTACATAACAATGGTTTTGATATGTAAAAATTGAAAACAGTTTATTGTTAACCCTTTAACCCTTTTAATAAATTAAAAATTCATCAGATTCGTCTAAAAATTTATACTTTAGGGTTATTGAGGTCGCTGATTACGAATCCGGTGTTACTTTATCAAAATTCAAAATGACGGATCCAACATGGCGGACAATAAACTTAAAAATCTTCCAAATTCGCATAAAATTTGTTACTCGGGGGTTTTCAGGGTCGCTTATTACAAATCCGATGTCAGTTTTCAAAAATTCAAAATGGCGGATCTAATATGGCCGAAAAAAAATATTAAAAAATTATCAGATTCGCCTGAATCTTGTTATGCAGTAGGGGTGGTTGCGAGGGGTGTGCTTAATAATATTATCCATATCTGTGTCACTTAGAAACATTTTTTTTATAATTTAGAAGCATTTAGAGCTATAGATTTTTTTACCATTCACATAAAACTTTTATCAACAAGGGGTAGTTATTTGACCATAGGGTTGTTTTTAGAGGGTAGTTTACATCTACTATCATTACCTAGTCATCATAAAAATATTTTTTTTTGTATTTTTGAAACGTATAGAATATATGGAAATTATTTTTTTAATTGTTCAAAGCTATTGACAGTATGTAAGAATAATTATGAAATAGGGGTGGGTTCCAAGGGGGCGTTTAACATTTTTATCCATATTTGTGTCACTTAGAAACATTTTTTTATAATTTAGATGCATTTGGAATATATAGATTTTTTTTAAATATTCACAAAAACTATTATCGTCAAGGGGTGGCTATTTGACTTTAAAGGTGATGTTTAAGTGGTTATTTATAATTATTTTTTATTTTTAAACAACCAGAGAATATTTATAAATAATTATAAAGCAGACAGGAGCTAAAAAATATGTAATTTATCACTTAGATTAATTATCACTTTTTTTGGGTAGTAATTTACGTTAAGGGTGGTTTTAAGGGGTTAAACATGTTTAAAAAAACGTTTTTCTCATATTGAATAATAGAATAATCGAATTTACTAAACATACATTTATAATAACGGCAAAAAGCGAATTTAATGAGTTTTTAAAAAATTTGTCCGCCATATTGGATCCGCCGTTTTCAAAATTGGACTTCATATTCTGGATCAGCGACCTCTAATACCTCCGAGTAACAAGATTCAAGTCAATCTAAACATTTTTAACAATTTTGACTTTCGAGTGAAATTTTGCAAAAAAATTTGAACTTCAAACTCCAATTTTGAGCCGACATTTTAATTTTAAATTTTCTGTATACTCATATCTTGTGGCATATATAAGTATTTTTGTCACGTTTTTTGGTTTATAAATTTTTGATTTTTTTATAACGCTATTCGATGGAACGCATATGAAATCATAAGAAATAATGATTGATGAATTTTTCTATTGATTTTTAAGTACCGAAATAAGTCTTCAAACTTCATGCCAAAATTTTGTACATTTGGGCGTTAAGGGTTTAAGATTTACGATAAGTAGGGGTCTTCTTTCTTATAAAACAGCAAACAAAATGACTTGTACTGTTTTAATATTATTTTGCGTTAAATAATATGAACATTCTAACAACAAAACCTTTTAGGGGTACTTCTATACCCCAGTTGTACTAATAAGTATGAGGCAGCTATGTTGTACTTCTTAGGGTTAATATTTTGACTCTGTTTTATTTCCTTTTTTAAAAAACTAGAATTTTCTAAATTAAACCTAAAAGTCTGAACATATTAAAAAATGTATACGTCACAATAAATATTTTATAAAAACCATATTTTATTTTGACTCTTTGTCAATAATAATTATATTTTTCAATTAATTTCTATTAATTGGTCTATTCTTATTGTTTAAAACATCATTTTATAAAGTAAAAAATTTAGCATATGTGTAAGTATATGGAAAGAATAGATTATAAAATTGTTTCTCTACAAATTTAAGAATAAAATGTTTTAATTAGTTTTATTATATTGAGTCTAAAATTGGACGTTAAGTGTTGGTCTGTTGATACTGGTGAGCTTATCGCACCACTTCTGTTTGACGGGAACCGCAAGCCGTTTTATTTAGGTCGACAAGCCATCTGAACCGAGAAACGAGGCTTAATTCGCAACTCGGAGACGGAAGTTGGAGTGAATTGGGGATAGAATTCCGGTACCAAGGGAAGTGAAAGGGGGTGTTTCCCAATGTAACAGATGACAAACAGAACGTTGACGTCGCGTCGGATGAAAAGCTGATCGGAACTGTCAGAATTATTGTCTTGTGTTTTAATGGAACTTCGGTCCTTTCAAGACATGTTTGAATTAAATGCTGAATTAAATGTCGCCAATCAATAATTGCTAAGAATATAAGAAACTGGATTCGGAATTTTGACATAAATTTCAATAAAAGATGGACAGCTAATTAAAAGTGTTCAATTCTTTTATCAGTTAAGGGGGAGTGACACCTTTGAGGTGCCTTTTAAACCTGTTTTTCATGAATTTTTTTAAGCCACAGGAATAAAGTAAACAAAATTGGGTTTCGAGGACTTTATTTATTAACTTTTTAAGTTTATGAAAATATATGTATACTTAAAAAAAGTTTCAATTTGATGCCTACAGAGGGCGCCGAAGTTGGTCTCGTTTCTATGCAGGATAAATCGGTCGTCAATATTCTGGTTAGACCGTTTAATCGAAAACAAAAATTCAAAGTTTTTCTGAATTTGTGATAGATTTAGCTTTCGAGTACGTAGAATATTTTAAAAATATTAATTTTTGTGTATTTGGCAGCTGTTTGATGAAAAAAGTCGATTTTTAGAGCAAAATTTTTTCAAAATAATTATTGCCAAAAAAAAAACAAACTAAAAAATAATCCGCTACGTACTCGAAAGCTAAATGACGACCAAAAAAAGCTTAGGGCGAAGTCAATCCGATTAAAACTGTTCTGGCTAGACTGTCCACTGTTTTGAAAAATGTCATTTCGAGTAAAACGCATTTAAACTTATGTAATATGAAAACATGAAAAATGAAACCACAGTTAATCTACGATACCTGCACCATATAAGTGACTTTCTACATTAATATTTCCTTCATTTCCATCCTTTAGAGCAATTTGAAGCTGTGTTCAGTATTCTTGAGCTGCTACTATAAAAGAAAAAATAGCCAATGGTGCTAAAAAGAACTCAAAGCGCTCTTGGACACCTTCTACAGATATCGATTTTTTTCACATAAAATAACTTCGAAATTACTTCTCATGATATAATTTCTATTCTACACCTCATAAAGTATTGTTTAAGAAAAAAAAATAAAATCAATTTTTTTTTGGGTCAAAGAAGGTGTCACTTCCCCTTAAAGGATGACACAGAAAAAAATCATTAACATTGATAGAAAATGTTAAAGAGTGAATGGTAATATTTTACAATAAGTAATTTCTGGAAGCAAATAAGTGTGTAAAATATAACCTTTTTTCCTTTATAATAAAATCTAACATAACAGTCATGTCGTGAGATGTACAGTAGAATAAATTCTAAAAACGAAAATTGCCATCTCAACTGTTATCCTTCGATTCTTGATTGGTTTAAAGCAGGTCGACATGCCAAGAAGATTTCGCTTAACGAAGTTTTCGAATAATTAAAGAGCATTACAGTAGTAACAACATTAAGATTGACTCGCTTAATTAGCATGACTTTTGCTTCCTTCATCTACTTAACAACCTTCCTTCGCGTAAGAAGTTTTATCTTTACCTTCAAATAAATAATCGACGCTCTAGTTGTAATAATAAAAACAATAATAATTTTTATTTTTTTATAAATCTAGTCATAAAAAAGTAATCCCATATTTAGAAGAAAATTCCTCTGCTAATATCCTCTGAAAACAAAACTATTCCAATTAAATGTAAAATATTTTTATTCTTTGGTGATTAATAATAAAACAAAACAATCTTTTTGAGGTTCTGATTTTAAAACATTGAACTAAAGTGAGATAAATAAATATACTAATTAATAGGTCAGATTTTTGTTAATGATATTAATCCCGAAAAGGATAAGGTTAATTCAATTAAAACAAGTTGTGAATCCACACTCTAAATCTGAATCAGTGAAAATTTCACTGATTTAAATTCAGTGGCCCAGTTTTCTTTAATTCATCAGTGGGATTTCACTAAGAATCAGTAAAAACCACTGATTGTCAGTGAAATTCCACTGATTCATCAAAGAAAACTGGGCCACTGAATTGAAATCAGTGAAATTTTCACTAATTCCGATTTAGAGTGCAGATGTTCATTACATGAACATTTTGCTTCCTCTTTACGATCAGCAAAAAAATTTACTTCCTCGTGGAGGAAGCATTAACGATAAATATATTTCATTTTTAAATCATTTTTAATACAATTTAACATTTATAAAATAAAGTTCATTCGTCTTAAAAAAAGAATACAATTTTCTTATACAGTAATATAAATCGAAATAAACAAAAAAATTTTTAGTAAAAAAGTGAATTTTTCAACTTTAATTGTAATTAATTCTATAATTTTCAATAAAATATATACTTTATATACATCAATCGATTCGTATTGATGCAAAGAATAAGACTTTTGATTTATTTTTCAATACATAATAACATTTTATTGTAGGGGAGACTGGGGCGAAAAGTTAAATTTTGCATAAATGATTTTTTTTTGACAATATAAGCCGCTTAGATGCAAATATTTGTATATCAATATTGTAGGGCAACTTGTCCTCTACAACTGTCAATAAAAAAGTTCCTGATATTTTTGCAAAAAATACATGTTTTGTCCTTTTTTGAAAATTTTGTTTTTTTTAACTTTTCGCCCTATGCTGGGGCGAAAAGTTAAATTCTATTTTTAGCCTACTAAAACTATTTTCTGATAGGTGTTAAGTAGTAGATAAGTTAAAGTATACGTAAACAAGTAATTTAGTGAATAAAAGATCTTTGTTTATTTGACAAAAAAATTTAAAATTTTATCATTAATTTTTACATCTTTTTTGAATGTTTTTTTTCTTTGAATAAAATAAATATATAGGTTTTTTGATTAAAATTATAAAACTAAAATTTTTTTTTGAGGTTGCAAACATGCAAGATTTTACATAGGAGTAATGGGAACAATCCCCTTGCCCCTCACCACCGCCGTGACAATCCTTAATTTATTGAAACGAGAAAAAAATTTACTTTACTATTCAACTTGAAGAATTTTTTAATTTATTTTTTGAAATACTTTCCAAAATTTTTTAGAATAGAAATACCCTTAAAAATAAGTACATAATTAAATGCACAATTTATGCTATAAAAAATTTGTTCCAGTTTTATTAAAATAAATATATTTAATTTAAAGTACGAAAAATGTATTTTACTAAAAACATTTTATTACAAAATTCTTATTGTTTTTATTCATAAAGGTTATTTTCATTTTTAATTATGTCAATTGTTTTTTAAGCTGAATGCAGTTATGTTATTATGCTGGTCTCCTTTTGTCAAAAAGGCAATTATGCGATTATGTTTTCCATTATTTTCTACATTAATAACCATTTTAATGATTTTTCAGCTATTGAACTTTGAAGAGCAATATTAAATATATACAAATCTGATGTTATCTCAAATTTGATAAAAATTTCAGTTATGCTGTTATGCCTTTCTTCCACAGAATTACTATATGGAGGATTTCACGGGAAGTGATCCGGCCTCATGCGTTTACACGTCATACTTTGATGACTTGTAGTTTGCTTTAAAAAAAAGATGTAAATTAGATAAAATTTAGGGAGTTAACGGACTCGGGAGTTTGGAGTGAAATTTTTCAAGTTAAAAATCAACTCCAAAAGAGAGTCACCCGCGCGAGTTATTTTTTCATTGAGGAGTTAGCATTTTAGTGTGAAGTTTTAACTCTCTTTATTTAACTCCCCTGGCATTAACTCCCCAATGGGTGCGACTTTTATAGAATCCCCTGGGGAGTTAAAATTAAACTCTCTTTTTTTTACAGTGTAGTTACAGTTTATTAACAGATTTTTGCAGTATATAATACAGAAAAATAAAAGTGCAATGTGAAGAACACTTTTTTTCTCTTTTCAAAATTAAAAAAAATAAGACGAAAAAAATTTTTGTAATTAAAAATAAGGATAAGGAGGTAAGTTTTTAAAAATTGTGTAAAATACTACTTTTTAATTATATAAAATGATTTTTCTTTTTTGTAATTAAGAAATGCAAGTAATAAATTAACAACTTTCCCGTCTAAGTCACTAACATTATCTACTTTTTCAAGAATTAAACTTGTAAACAAAATTAAATAACTTTCTAGAATCATTTTAAAAATGCTTGATCTCGTCCTTGAGTTTGCATTGTTAAATTAAAAAATTAATATAATTTTAGCAGTATTTTACATGGTTTAATATTTTTTTAATCAATCTTGAACAAGTACCCAGTTTTTTATTATAAAAAAGTTTATGTTGTCTTAAACAAAAAAAAAATTTTTTTATTTCAGTTCAAAATTAGAGTTTTGAAGGTAATAAACAGGTGTTATAATAATAAGGTGCCAGTTTCAGAATTATGTTTTTGACTTATTTTAAAAGTAATTTTGATTAGTGATTTTCAACTTTAAATGCTTCAAAAATTGGACAAGTGCGAGTTGCACTCGCATTAAGATCGAGGGTTCCGTACACCAAAATAAAACTCATTTTTTATAAAAAATATATATATAAGAAATATAATAAAATTGTTTAAAATTAACATATATAAACTTATTGAGCTGAAATTCGGTATACATATTTCAGCTCACCAGGTTGAGATTTGTAGAAGTTAAGGGGGGGCAGGGTCATTTTTTGCAATTTTTTCAAAAAAATTCAATTTCTTTCTTTCCTAGTAATCAATAAAAAGGGATGTCATAAAAAGGTCTTCAAATTGAAAAAATAAAAAAATAATAATTTTTTTAAATTTGAAACTCATTTTTAAAAAAATACAGTAAGCTTGCAGCCTACTTGCAGTAACATTTTCTAATAATAATAAGATTTTTTACATGCATTAGAGTTATTTTTTCTAATGAAAGTAAGCAATAGCTAGACCCCCTCCCCCTTAAATGCATACGTAATACTTGAATAGTCTCTAAGCAGGACCCTTGCTTAGTAAGCTTGCAGTAAGCTTACGTGTTATCAAGGTAGTATCTTAACTTTCTTTTAAAAAAATACGTTCCGATTTCCCTTATACTTTTTCTTCTAGAATTGTTTTTCTGGAGCACTGCAGAGTTATCCAACTGGGGCGTAATGAATAATAAGTGAGAAACATTACTTATAAGCTCAGATCTTATTGTAATCATATTGTTTAGTAAAGTTTGTATATTATTGTAAAAAATTAAAAAATAGTTTCCTTAACCCTTTCAGTAACGCCATTAGGATAATAAACAAAAGATTATATTAACGCTATTGTAAATAGGGTTTCTGGGGTCGCTGAATAAGAGTCCGAAGTCAGATTAGCAAAATTTTTAAAATTTAAAATATCGGATCCAATATGGCGGACGAATTTTTAAAAATTAAACGGATTTACTTAAAACTTGTTATTCGAGGGTCTCATTGTGTAAATTAAAATTATTTTTTAAACCATTTCTATTGTAAAATGGACATACGGGTTTCTACACTGAGAAAAAAGAGGGCGCGTTGCAGCACATTTTCGAGTCACGTTGCGCGACTTAACCCTGAATTTTTCTACACACTTTCTGGGGCATGCAGCACTCCCCAAAGAGCGTGTAATACACTTTAAATACAGCTCGCCTCGACTCAGGGGAACGCTGCGCGCCCCAGAAAAGTGTCTAGCAGAACACAAGGTTGAGTAGCGCAACATCCCAGTGAGAAATTGCCAATAGACTTTAATCGGTCCAATATCGGTCGCAATGATAGGCGAGAGAAATCCGCGTCTTTAAATAGATTCGCAGATGATAGACAAGAGATATCCGCGTCATTAAACGGATTCGCAGATATACTCTGGTCTCGCGACGAATTTCTCGATACTTATATACACTGGAGTCGCCGTGTCAGTTGCGAGAACGGTTACAGCGTCCCTCTTGCGGCAGAGATAAGAATTGTCACGTTAACTGCTAAATCGCTTTACCGACCGCCTTATTATACCCGCAGTTTACGTGACAATTCTTATCTCCGCCAAAAGAGGGACGCTGTAACCGTTCTCGCAACTGACACGGCGACTCCAGTGTATATAAGTATCGAGAGATTCGTCGCGAGACCAGAGTATATCTGCGAATCCGTTTAATGACGCGGATATCTCTTGTCTATCATCTGCGAATCTATTTAAAGACGCGGATTTCTCTCGCCTATCATTGATTTTTCAATGATAGAATTTTTTTGCAGAATGCTATTTTCTAATAGCTGCTGCATTTTTAAATAATTATAATTTATAAATAATAAATTATTTATTATTTACATGAATTATTAAAAATAAATAATTAAACAAATAAATATATTAAACAAAAAAATTATAAACATTAATTTTTTATTATTATTATTTAATTTAAAAAATTTATTTAAAAAAATTTTTTCTCTTGGTTGCCAATATTCGGCCAATATTGGACCAATATTAACAACCGATGCATCCCAAGCATCAGCTCATATTGGTCCAATATTGGGAGCCTTTATTGGACCGATGATCGGTCTCTTGGCTCCCAATATTGGACCGATATTGGACCGGTGAGAAATTTCTCACTGGGATGACTCGAAAATGTGCTGCAACGCGCCCTCTTTTTTCTCAGTGTAGTAGTGATAAATACAAACGAATAAAAGCACAAAGTCGCGTATGTTTTATTTATCGAGCTCAACACTGCCGTCCAAAGAAAAAATATACATAAGCGACATTACATAAAAGAACTAAGCATGTCCAGTAAAATTATCAATTTTCTTCTTCTGTAAACTGGACTTACTCTCAGACTATATTACAGAGGAAAAATATACATAAATACAGTCGCTTCGTTTAGCTTTAAAGTCAGCTCACTCTCAGGCTCCTTTACCGAGTAAGAAGATACATAAGCAACGTTGTGTATCATTATGTCCTGTAAGTTGGAGACGTATGCAGCGTTGATCACTGAAATATGAACCCACAAAGTGCTTTATGCTTTATGTATCTTTTAACTCTGTATTTCGTCACATTTTACATTTTAGTCATTTTTAAACAAACTGACATAATATTCGTAATCAGCGCCTCCAAAAAACCCCCGAGTAGAGAGTTTCAGGTGAATCCCATACATTTTTAGAAAACTGGTCCGCCATATTGGATCCGCCATTTTCAATTTTTGAAAACTGACATCATATTCGTAATCACCTACCCCAAAACCCCCCGAGTAAAGAGTTTCAATTGAATCCAAAATGTTTTTACAAAACTGATCCGCAATATTGGATCCGCTATTTTGAATTTTTTGAAAACTGACACCATATTCGTAATCAGCGATTGAAAAAACCCCCGAGTAACAAGTTTCAGGCGATTTCAGTGATTTGAGAAAGTTGGAGCACTATGTTTCATATGTGAGCCATTTTTTAATTTTAGCTGCCATATTGGCGTCCGCCATTTTGAAAAAAATTGGTCGCTTCAGGATTCTGTAGCTGAGGGTCCATGTACGCGATATTTTGAACTTTTGAGAGCATCTACCTGCTTTTTCCGGTGAGAATACGTCTGAAATGAAATTTTTTCTCGAAAAATCTTGTTTTTTGGAAAAAATTGTTTATAACTTTTTAACAATTTGGTACTAACATATTTTAACATCAGAATCTGAAAGAGGAGTAAATTTTACGTTAATAATTGTATGTGCCAATTCTTTTATATGCATTTTAATAAAAAACGAGGTCCTGAAATTGAATTGGAATTTTTCGTCCGTCTGGTCCTTAATGGATTAAATGCATCTTTTTTATAAATCCAATGACACCAAAAACTCAATTTTTACAAACATGTTGCTTATGTATCTTTTTCCTTTGGACGGCAGATTTAGTTTTGTGATTTATAAAAATCATGCTGGAGATGCAGAAAATGTAATGTACAGTAGAATGCAGCGTAGAAATTTTGAAGTAAAGCTCTATTACCTGTTTTTTTATACTACTTGTTCAATATAAAAATTATTCACTTGTGTTTTAAATATAATTTTTATTGAAAGTTACACAGCCATACAAAAAAAAAAGTGTCTTGATCTGGGGTCGAGACACATGTATTCTGATGTATTTCGATGCGCTGAATCCGAATCCGCCCTCAGAATTTGGCCAATGGGTCCTGGTTTCGCCCTAACCTCAAAAAATACCCTAAAATTGTTAAAATGGTCACTTTTGATTTATCAAAATTGAATCTAACCGCATGTTAATAATTTTCTAAGATCCCTTACTTTAAATAAACAATTCTATAAGCTTTTCAATTCAAAATTCCTATAAGACATTTAATCTAACGAACCTAACCTCAAAAACACATCTAAGATTCCAAGCAAACAAATTATACCATACACAGCACAATAAAAATTATGTAATCTCATAAAAGTTACAACTTCGGTGTTTTTATGATTGCTGATTACGAATCCGGTGTTAGTTTATCAAAATTCAAAATGGCGGATCCAATATGTCGAACAATATAATTAAAATTTGTTTGGATTGGCTTGAAAATCGATACTCGGGGGTTTTCGGGGTCGCTGATGACGAATCTCATGTCGGTTTCTAAAAATTAAAAATGGCGGATCCAATATGACGGTCTTTATTATTTTAACGATTATTTTAAATTTATTACTTGCGGAATTTTTCGGGACCTTTGATAACGAATCGTATATCAATTTTTATAATCTTAAAGTCTTACGAATTGTTAGAAAAAATTGTTAGAAAACAATTCGTAAGACTTTAAGATTATAAAAATTGATATACGATTTGTTATCAAAGGTCCCGAAAAATTCCGCGAGTAAGGGAAGTGTGCCGGTTGTGGGCACCCTTTTGTTTTTGCCTCATAACATTTGTCAGTGAAGGAATTAAATTGATTTCTTTAAATAAAAAAGTTTGATTAGAAATTTAGTAAAATGAAAATTTTTTGACAAAAAAATTTTTGTACCCGGTTGTAAGCACCCTTGAAAAATCCGCTAAAAATAGAAAAATATTAAAGGAAACCAACACAAATAAAGAAGAAATGAAAGTTTATTTATTTTAAGAGACTTCGCCGTCATAAAGAACAAAAATGATGACACGTTTTCACACTATGCTCATCTCTAACAGAAGCATAATTCTAGCATGTGAAGTAGCTGGCCCGCATTATTATAACGCACTTCTAATGCACTGAACGCCTATATTCATCGCATTCAATGGAGTTTGCGGCTGTCAATTTCCTTGGCAGAAAGTTTAGATAGATGAGACAGTAGTTAACATTATTGTCAGATGGTAGAGCCTCCTTAACATAAAGGTGCCCATAGCCGGGAATGACAGTCATTTTTTAAAAAGACCAACACATTTTGTGATGCAGGATTTTGGTTAAACACGAAGGTAAATCACAAAATATAATGACAACACTGCAAAAAAAAAATTAAACCCTTTTTTCTGAACGAATCTACACCCAAATATAGGGGATTTCACGGGAAGTGATCCGGCCTCATGCGTTTACACGTCATACTTTGATGCCTTGTAGTTTTCTTTAAAAAAAAGATGAAAATTAGATAAAAAATGTTTTGGAAAGGGGTTTTCGTGTACTTTTAAACAAAGATGTTAGTTTTTTTTAAAAAAAATTTTTTGACCTTGAAAATTAAAAATTAAAATTTAATTTTCATTTTTTTGTACAATCGGTATTTTTTTTTTAAATTTTTTTTTATTTAGAATGAAAGCTGAGCTCTTTTCCTATCAAAAACATATCTGCCCAAAATGGGACTAGAATTATTAATACTAGTTAATTAATTTTACAAAAAAATTAAATTTTAATTTTTAATTTTCAAGGTCAAAAAAATTTTTCTTTTAAAATCTAACATCGCCATTAAAAAGTAGATGAAAAGCCCTTTCCAAAACATATTTTATTAAATTCACATCTTTTTTTTTAAGCAAACTACAAGTTATCAAAGTTTGACGTGTAAACGCATGAGTCCTGTACAACATGTGATACAAGCCTCATGCGTTTACACGTCAAACTTTGATAACTTGTAGTTTGCTTAAAAAAAAAGATGTGAATTTAATAAAATATGTTTTGGAAAGGGCTTTTCGTCTACTTTTTAATGGCGATGTTAGTTTTTAAAAGAAAAATTTTTTTGACCTTGAAAATTGAAAATTAAAACTTAATTTTCATTTTTCTCTATAATCGGTATTTTAAAATTTTTTTTTTTTATTTAGAATGAAAGCTGAGCTTTTTTTCTATCAAAAACATATCTGCCCCAAGTGGGACTAGAATTATTAATACATGAGAAATAACATTTACTTTTGCGCTAAAACAATGACGCGCTGCGCTCTCGCGCGCTGAGTTTCACCTAACTACTTTGGATGAGCACCGTCAATAGTGCTAATTTCATCCGACAGATGTCGCAGAGCTTGATCTGAGAGTTTCTCGAAACTGAGTTAAGTTATTCAATACTATATAAAGGACTGCTTCTCCGTTCAAATTATTACTGCTATAAATTTATTTTCTTTAAGAAATTTACTACAATTTATTAGCAAACGATTGATTAATAAGGTAGGTGGATTTTACTATTAAAAACTTAGTTTTTTCTTTATTATTTTTTTTATTTTAGTTTTTTTTTCGTAATTTTCGTTTCAGCTGTTTTTAATTCGTGTTTTTTTAATCTTTATTTTCGGCATAATTTTTTTTTTTAATTTTGAACTAATTTTCTAAAATTGAAAATTGTAATTCAAAAATCATGTCATCTACGAAGAAAGAAAAATCTACGAAAGTATGGTCCAATACGTGTTTTAATCCGTTTAATAAAAAAAACCACAAATCAGTTGATATTAGGCGAATATCTCAAAATTTACTATTGCGATTTCCTTCATTAACTGCAGAAATAGAAATTTGTTCTGCTTGTAGAAAGGAGCTTAACAAAGTACAAGAACTACCTTCTGAAAAAAAAGAAAAGTTAACAGAGACGTGTGAAGATGAATATCATTTAGCAGGTGTCGAAGTTTTAAAACAAATTAAGGAAAAATTCAAAGAAAGTACTAGTCGTGACGAAAAAATGTTACTTCTCACACTAGCTCCAAAATCTTGGAGTCGTAAAAAAATAGCATCTGAATTTGGAACTTCCGAACGCCAAGCTGGAAACGCTAAAAATCTTGTTGCTAAGAGTGGAATTCTGACACTTCCAAATCGCAAAAAGGGGAATCCATTAAGTCTCGATGTTGAATCATTAGTCAAAAAATTTTATGAGGACGATAGTATGAGTCGTTTATTGCCGGGAGTTAAAGACTGTGTTTCAGTACGAATAAATGATGAAAAGGTTTTGGTTCAAAAAAGATTGATTTTATGCAATTTAAAAGAATTGTATACAGAATTTAAATCACGCAATGAAAAAATTAAGATAGGCTTCTCGAAATTCACGCAACTTAGACCAAAACATTGCGTTTCGGCGGGCAGTAGTGGCACTCACACGGTCTGTGTTTGTGTGCACCACGAAAATCTTAAGTTAATGTTAAACGAAATAGATATCCAATGCTTAACAAACGACTCTAGTATTGTATTAAACAACTATCGTGATTGTTTAAAGCTTTTAGTTTGTTAAAATGCAACACCTTCTTGTATGTTTGGAGAATGTAACAACTGTCCAGGCGTTGATAAAATAAAAGAAAATTTAATAAAATACTTCGATGATCACGATTTGGACGAAATAACTTACGCTTCATGGCTTCAAACTGACAGATGTACGTTAAAGACAATTGTGCTAAATTCCAGTGACTTCATAAACGAATTGTGTGAAGAAATGTTAAAACTCAGATCCCATGATTTTCTTGTAAAAGAGCAGTCATCATTTTTTAAAAATTTAAAAGAAGGCTTGAAAGACGACGAATTTGTAGTTTCATGCGACTTTGCTGAAAACTACAAATTTGTTCTTCAAGATTCGTGTACAAGGATTTCACTGGAATAATGCTCAAGCTACGTTATTTACAGTAGTAATTTATTTCGTAAAAGATCAAAAATTGCAGCACAAAAGCTTAGCAATCATTTCAGATAATTTAGTTCACGACACAGTTGCAGTCTATGAATTTCAAAAAATTATAATAAAATTTCTAAAGACGACATATAGTCCAAAGAAAATTTATTACGTCTCAGATGGAGCTGGACAGCACTTTAAGAACAAAAGCAACTTTGCAAATTTATTAGTACATAAATCTGATTTTGATATACCAGCCGAATGGCATTTCCATCCCACTGCTCACGGAAAGGGAGCATGCGACGGGATAGGAGCAAATATTAAAAGAAATGCCGCACGGTTTAGTTTGCAATGTCCTAATCAAGATAGAATACTTGATGCCTATGCTTAATTTTTGTGGGCAAAGAAAAATTGCAAAGAAACGGAGATCTTTTTTAGCAGTAAAGAAGACCATGCAACAACTTCTGAGCAATTGAAATCCAGATTTAACTCAGCTGCAACAATTACGGGAACTTTAAAATATCACGCATTTATTCCTATCGAAGACGGTAAGTTGAAATTAAAAAAATTTTCATCATCAGAAGAATTTGATTACTTTCCTAAAAGTAAACGAAAGTCATCAAATCAAGTGCAGGTAAGTACCAAAAAATCTAAAAAAGTGTACAAAAAGTAATGTTACAATTCCATTTTTTCAAAATTTCATTTAAGCTTTTGCAATTTCAATTCATAAGTTAAACTTTTTCTTAAAATTATTATTATTCATTCAATTACCATTCATCATTTGTGGGTGTACTTCCGATTATCTGAATAGCAATCGGCCTTTTTCAAGGCCCCGAAATCAATAAATCATGAAAAATAGTACCAATCGGCCTTTTTCAAGGCCCCGAAATCAATAAATCATGAAAAATAGTACCAATCGGCCTTTTTCAAGGCCTCGAAATCAGTAAATCATGAAAAATAGAACCAATCGGCCTTTTTTAAGGCCACAAAATAATTGAGACAAAATTATTTTCTTTCTAATTTTTTGGTGAGCATAATGCAGGCATATTAATAGTGACAGTCTCAACCCTGTGAAATGCAGAGAGTGTTCATCTAGAAGTGAAGTGTGAACATCAAAAATCAGCGCGCGAGAGCGCGGCGCGTCATTATTTTAGCGCAAAAGTAAATGTTATTTCTCATGTATTAATAATTCTAGTCCCACTTGGGGCAGATATGTTTTTTGATAGAAAAAAAGCTCAGCTTTCATTCTAAATAAAAAAAAAAAATTTTTAAAATACCGATTATAGAGAAAAATGAAAATTAAGTTTTAATTTTCAATTTTCAAGGTCAAAAAAATTTTTCTTTTAAAAACTAACATCGCCATTAAAAAGTAGACGAAAAGCCCTTTCCAAAACATATTTTATTAAATTCACATCTTTTTTTTTAAGCAAACTACAAGTTATCAAAGTTTGACGTGTAAACGCATGAGGCTTGTATCACATGTTGTACAGGACTCATGCGTTTACACGTCAAACTTTGATAACTTGTAGTTTGCTTAAAAAAAAGATGTGAATTTAATAAAATATGTTTTGGAAAGGGCTTTTCATCTACTTTTTAATGGCGATGTTAGATTTTAAAAGAAAAATTTTTTTGACCTTAAAAATTAAAAATTAAAATTTAATTTTTTTGTAAAATTAATTAACTAGTATTAATAATTCTAGTCCCATTTTGGGCAGATATGTTTTTGATAGGTAAAGAGCTCAGCTTTCATTCTAAATAAAAAAAATTTTTAAAAAATACCGATTGTACAAAAAAATGAAAATTAAATTTTAATTTTCAATTTTCAAGGTCAAAAAAATTTTTTTAAAAAAAAACTAACATCTTTGTTTAAAAGTACACGAAAACCCCTTTCCAAAACATATTTTATCTAATTTCCATCTTTTTTTTAAAGAAAACTACAAGGCATCAAAGTATGACGTGTAAACGCATGAGGCCGGATCACTTCCCGTGAAATCCCCCATATTGCTCTTCGAAAACAATACAAAATTACTTTTTTATTGATTTAATGCTAATTTTCTTTATTATGCTCACAGCTATTACACAAATGCATATATTTGTTTTGTTATCAATACGAAAAGTCCGTATTGTCAACAAACACGTCTTGCAATACTTAGATCAGTAAAGTCTGCTTGCCGTTGAAGTTTACGTAGTGGTGCTCACAACCGAGGCGTGCCCACAATCGGCGCACTTCCCCTAATAAATTTAAAATAATCGTTAAAATAATAAAGACCGTCATATTGGATCCGCCATTTTGAATTTTTAGAAACCGACATGGGATTCGTCATCAGCGACCCCGAAAACCCCCGAGTAACGATTTTCAAGCCAATCCAAACAAATTTTAATTATATTGTTCGACATATTGGATCCGCCATTTTGAATTTTGATAAACTAACACCGGATTCGTAATCAGCAATCATAAAAACACCGAAGTTGTAACTTTTATGAGCTTACATAATTTTTATTGTGCTGTGTATGGTATAATTTGTTTGCTTGGAATCTTAGATGTGTTTTTGAGGTTAGGTTCGTTAGATTGAATGTCTTATAGGAATTTTGAATTGAAAAGCTAATAGAATTGTTTATTTAAAGTAAGGGATCTTAGAAAATTATTAACATGCGGTTAGATTCAATTTTGATAAATCAAAAGTGACCATTTTAACGATTTTAGGGTATTTTTTTAGGTTAGGGCAAAACCAGGACCCATTGGCTAAATTATGATGGCGGATTCAGATTCAGCGCAGCGAAATACATCGGAATACATATGTCTTGACCCCAGATCAAGACACTTTATTTTTTTGTGTGGCTGTGTTATCAATGAATCTGCTACAAATAAATCTTAAATTAAAGTTTGGCATTTATATTAAGCAAAATAATTGTTAATCTGATATATTTCTGTCTAACAAGTATGCTAATCTAATTTTAAAAGATAGGTATCTCTTAAGCGAATTAACCCTACATGAGTGAAATTAGCCGGTTTTACGGTATCTTAATTATACAAATTTTTTAACTGTTTATTCAATTATGCGACAAATATATTTTGTAGAGAAATATAGATTTTATAATATTCTCTATTAAACTAAACAATTATAGAAATTAAAACTTTTAAATTGGTTTATTATTGTAACCTTATTTCACCGTCAGTGTCTTTTTGTAAAATATTACTTGATTTTCTTCTTGATCCCCATACATAACAAATTCTTGCAAAAATAATTAATCTCACATTTGACACATTTATTATTTAGAAAGGTTTAACTATTATACCTATTATAATAGAGGTTAATTTTTATTTTGGTAAATTGTATGTAATCAGAATCGTAGATATGACATTTCAGGTGAGTCTAAATTGAGAGACTCAGCTTCAGATCGTAGATGATACTGATCAGGTTGGTAGTCTTAATAACTAAAAGGCTGTTTAGTGAAGTTTACTTTTTGTTTTGTTAAACGAAAATGTCACCATATTGTTTAGTAACTATGGCTCAGGGCTGAGTATGATTGACTACTTTCTTATCTCCGTGTAACAGAAGTTAAATTATAAGTATGTTTATGTAACATTTGTGTTAAAATATATTAATGTTACAATTATGTATAAGTTAACTAATATAGATTAATTTATTTATCCACCAAATATACATCATGATCTGTAAAAATATTGTGCAAATACTGCTAAACAACATCGGGAGTACCTAGAGGGAGAAATGTAGGGAAATCTATCGTCCTGCATGCGTCCATTACGAGTTATTATTTAATCCCTTCTCAGCTTTCTATAAGGTTTCATGTCGATCGAATGATCCTTTTTGACAGAGACAGAGAGAAAAGGTTCGCGAGATAAAACAATAGGACTCAAAAAGGGGGACGAAATAAACTCGGGGAACAGTAATCCTAAAAAAGCAACGAATTATTTTTATCGATCAACAGAGTAGATAGAAAATATTCAGTTAAGGAAAAAGTTGTTAAAAAATAAAAATTTAGTTTTCTTTAATGAGTAAAATAGAAATGATATCGTGAGAAGTAATTTCGAAGTTATTTTATGTGAAAAAAAATAAAAATCTGCAAAAGGTGTTTAAGAGCGCTTCGAGTGCTTTTTAGAGCTATCGGATATTTTTTCTTTTATCATAGTAGCTCTGAAGACAGCAGAGAAGCGAGACCAACTTTGATGCCCTCTAAATAGACCCAAAATTGAAACTTTTTTGAAGTATAAATATATTTTCGTAAACTTAAAATGTAAACAAATAAAGTCCTCGAAACCAAATTTTGTTTACTTTATTTCTGTGTCTTAAAAAAATTAATGAATAACAGTTTCAAAAGACACCTCAAAGAAGTCACTCAACCTTAAACATATATTTTTAAAATAAACTTAAATTAAATACTAAATGTGAAAAAATATTTTTCTAGGTGCAGTGAAACCAAACATAATTATTTCCTTGTCAAAAATGAAAAATTGCGAGTCAGCGATTCCGCATTGCGAGTAGGCTATGTTCCAACTAAAAATTAAAGAAATCCAGCTTCAGCGTTAAGATAAAGTAAAACAATGTATGTCAGCACTCCCAAATAATGTAAATATGAGTTATTTAACCCTTTAACACCCGAGAAAAACATAGAAAAGATATAAACTAATGAGATGCCATTCTTAAGGTTTTCGGGGGCGCTGATTACGAATTTGATGTAAAATTGCCATTTTGACAATTGACAGCTGTCAAAACAACTGTCAACTTTTTTAAAACTGATTTATTTTTTATAAAAAGACCCTTAAAGGGTTTTCGGGGTCGCTGATTACGAATTTTATGTCAAATTGACAATTTTACAGTTGACAACTGTCAAACAAACTGTCAACTTTTGCATTACTGATTTATTTTTTATAAAAAAGACTCCGTAAAAGGTTTTCGGAGTCGCTGATTACCAATATGATGTCAAATTGACATATTGACAGTTGACAGCTGTCAAAACAACTGTCAACTTTTGTAAACTGATTTATTTAAAAAAAAACTTTAAAAGGGTTTTCAGGGTCGCTGATTACGAATTTGATGTGAAATTGACAATTTGACAGTTGTCAGCTGTCAAACTAACTGTCAACTTTTGTAAAAGAAGTAATTTTGTTTTTGCAAAAGTTTCTATAAAATCAGCAAAAAGTATACGAGTTATAATTATTACAAGAGTTGTGTTAAAATAAGGCTGCAGGCCAAGATTCACTAAAAAAATCTAACGCATCTTTATCGGAACCTCGAAGGTGATGTGGAATACTGTTCACAAACAAAATTATTTTTTTTTCTTTGTTATTATGCCAGTATTGTCTGCGTATTGTCAATTGGATATCAAACTCGTAATCAGCAATATAAAAACCCTTTTACGGACATTTTTAAATAAACCAAATTACTTCTTATAAAATTGACAATTATATCAAATGTCAACTGTTAAATCATTAATTTGAGTTCAAATTCGAAATCTGCGACCCTAAGAACCTTTTTCCGTCACTTTTATTAAAGAGAAATCAGTCTCATAAAAGCTGACAGTTGGTTTAACAGCTGTCAACTGTCAAACTGTCAATCTGACATCAAATTCGTAATCAGCGACCCCGGATACTCTTTTAGAATCTTTTTTAAACAAAATAAATCTGTTTTACAAAAGTTGACAGTTGTTTTGACAGCCGTCAACTGTCAAAATGTCAATCTGACATCAAATTCGTAATCAGCGACCCCGAAAACTCTTTGAAGTCGTTTTCATAAAAAATAAATCTGTTTTACAAAAGTTTACAGTTGTTTTGACAGCTGTCAATTGTCAAAATGTAAATTTGACATCAAATTCGTAATCAACGACCCCGAAAACTCTTTTGAAGTCTTTTTTATACAAAATAAATCTGTTTTACAAAAGTTTACAGTTGTTTTGACAGCTGTCAATTGTCAAAATGTAAATTTGACATCAAATTCGTAATCAGCGACCCCGAAAACCCTTTACGGAATCTTTTTTATAAAAAATTAATCAGTAATGCAAAAGTTGACAGCTGTCAACTATCAAAATGTCAATTTGACATCAAATTCGTAATCAGCGACCCGGAAAACCTTAAGAAACTTTTTCTTTATTTTTATTAATTTTTTAATGTTCGGATAATGTAAGACAATTTTGCTTCGAAGTGTGCGCCATCTTGAATACGCTATTTTTAAATTTTCGCGAATTTTTCAAAATGGCGACGATATTTGTATTCAGTGGTTCAAAACACTTCACATAGTGAGCTTCAAAAAATTTTTTTGACTTCAGCGTCTGTACATGAGCTAACTGACTTTTTAAAATAATTTTCCGATTTGCATAAACATTTTATTATTTTTTTATATTAAAAAAAAATTTTATTGTTTACTTTAATTTTTTTGGATACCTGGAGCGATTTTGATGAAATCAAGTCCAACCCGGTTAAAAAATATTAATATTTAAAAAAGTTACAGTGGTTTTTGTAAGTTGACATATATGTCCCACAGGCGTTAAAGGGTTAAAATGAAAATTAGACTTAAAGAGGAAATAACTCATGTTTATTAGTCGAGGTGGTTGTAATACGGACTGTTATGTTGTCTGTTTTTGTTTGTTTTTTGAAAATAAAAATAAAAAAAGTTGCCTCCACTTTTATAGAGACATAGTATAAGTTGTAGGTCTAGTAAAACTATGAATAATGATGTGTGAAAAATTAAATTAAATTTAATTTAATTTTAATTAATTAAACTAAATTTTTATTAAATTAATTTTTTTTTCCAAACACCCCCAAAATTTATTTTAGGTTCAAAAAAACCGTTTTTTGTGTATTCATGTAAAGAATTACTTTTAACTTCCGTAATTTTCAACCGATTTTTAAAAATTGTTCTTTTATTTAAAAGGTGAAAAGCACACCTTTTTAACCGTGTATTGCTCGTTTACTCAAAATGAAAATTGACAAAACCGCAGTTAAAAATATTTGCGATTTTTCGATTTTCATTCCATTTTTTCAACTTTAACGAGGTTTTTAGAATAGTATTCGAATTTACAGATTTTTTTCATAAAATTTTATTAAAAGTAAGTATACTTAATTTTGCGTAAAATGAGTATTTTTTGAAAAAATTTTAATACAAATTAAGGGAGATACGTGAATTTTAAGATTTAAAATTTTTTTCGCTTTTATAAATATTTAAATTTTGCTGTGGAATTTACATCAGGGAACTTTTAATTTTCTGTTCACTAAATTTAATTGATTAATTAAAACGGCATGCATGTCAAACTTGTTTTTGATAGATTTAAATAAAGACAGAATCTGTATTTAGAGGGGGGGTCCGGTTAAATTTTAACTTTTCTAGATTTATATTGTTTTTAAAGAAATTTTAATATTAAATTGTGAAAAGATTTAAATTTTTATCCAATTTTTATAAATTAAACAATTTATTGGAAATTTTTTATTTTTTTTGAATAAAAAATAAAAAAAAATGTTACAAATTCAGATAATTATTAAATAAATTGAATTTCTATGTATTTCTTAAGGGGGAGTGACACCTTTGAGGCCTCTTTTAAACCTGTTTTTCATGAATTTTTTTAAGACACGGGAATAAAGTAAACAAAATTTGGTTTTGAGGGATTTATTTGTTGGGTCAAACCATTTTATTTCGCCTAATGTATTTTTGATCTTTATAAAAAATTTCAATATTTCGGGAAAATATTCTTATATGTTTTGGGATTACGAAATGCACAATGATTTGTAAAAAATAATTTCATTTCATATAAAAAAAGATATTATAAATTGAGAGTACATGAAAAAAGGTTACATTGACAGGTATTACAAAATATTTAAAAAAGGAGTAATCTCTTTAAGAAATATAAAAAAAGCGATTGATATTTATTTTTAAAGACTTAATTTGTGATTTGAACTTGATAAAAGTATCAAATAATTTATAATAAACTGTAAAATATGTTATTTAAGTTTCTGTATGAAATGTCAAAAATCGATCATATTTAACAATTTTTTTTGACAAAGTAATTTAATTTTCGTAAATCAGAATTATTTAAATAATAAGTATTTTAAATACACTTTATTATTATTTAAATACTTTTTTGATTATCAACTGAGAAATATAAAAAAATTTACCTTAAAAATGAACCATTCTTCATTTTATCGGGATTTTGAATGTTTGTAACTTCGTTGGAGAAAACCCGATTTATGCCAAATTTTTGGAGCATGTTGATTGAAGCAATATCTTCCTGCTGCTAAAATTTCGCGATGGGTTTTGCACTAGTCTTCAAAAGAAATTGATTTAAAAAAAGTGTTTATTTTGAAGGTTAATGACAAGTATTATAACTAACTTGAAGTTGGTTTGCTACTTGCAATACAAGTCAAATTCAAAATAAAACGATTTTTTTAAAGTCAGTTTAAAACAAACCAACTTCAAGTCAGCTATAATACTTGTCATTAACCTTCAAAATAAACACTTTTTTTAAATCAATTTCTTTTGAAGACTAGTGCAAAACCCATCGCGAAATTTTAGCAGCAGGAAGATATTGCTTCAATCTACATGCTCCAAAAATTTGGCATCAATTGGTTTTTCTCCAACGAAGTTACAAACATTCAAAATCCCGATAAAATGAAGAATGGTTCATTTTTAAGGTAAATTTTTTTATATTTCTCAGTTGATAATCAAAAAAGTATTTAAATAATAATAAAGTGTATTTAAAATACTTATTATTTAAATAATTCTGATTTACGAAAATTAAATTACTTTGTCAAAAAAAATTGTTAAATATGATCGATTTTTGACATTTCATACAGAAACTTAAATAACATATTTTACAGTTTATTATAAATTATTTGATACTTTTATCAAGTTCAAATCACAAATTAAGTCTTTAAAAATAAATATCAATCGCTTTTTTTTATATTTTTTAAAGAGATTACTCCTTTTTTTAAATATTTTGTAATGCCTGTCAATGTAACCTTTTTTCATGTACTCTCAATTTATAATATCTTTTTTTATATGAAATGAAATTATTTTTTACAAATCTTTGTGCATTTCGTAATCCCAAAACATATAAGAATATTTTCCCGAAATATTGAAATTTTTTATAAAGATCAAAAATACATTAGGCGAAATAAAATGGTTTGACCCGTTAACTTTTTAAGTTTACAAAAATATATTTATACGTGAGAAAAGTTTAAATTTGTTGCCTATAAAGGGCGCCGAAGTTGGTCTCCATTCTCTGCAGAGCAAATCGGTGGGCAAGATTCCGGTTAGACCGTTTAATCTAAATCAAAAATTCAAAGTTTTTCTGAATCTAAGATAGATTTAGCTTTCGAGTGCGTAGGATATTTTAAAAATATTAATTTGTGTGTATTTGGCAGTTGTTTGAAATAAAAAGTCGATTTTTAGGGCGAAAATTTGTTAAAAAATCTGTTGCCAAAAAAAAAACAAAGAAACAAAAAAAAACCGCTACGTACTCGAAAGCATTAATAAATAATGATTAAAAAAAACTTTGTCCGAAGTCAATCCGATCAAAACTGTTCTAGCTAGACTGCCCACCGTTTTGAAAAACGTCATTTCGAGAAAAACGCGTTTAAAGTTTTGAAAGCACTTGAAGCGCTCTTGGACACCTTTTGCAGGTTTTGATTTTTTTCACATAAAATAACTTCGAAATCATCCCTAATGATATAATTTCTATTCTACACATTATAAAGTATCGTTTAATCAAAGAAAACAAAATTCGATTTTTTTTCGGGTCAAAGGTGTCACTCCCCCTTAAGAAAAATATATAATTTTTTACTTATTTTACTTTGATACTTATTCTTAAAAATTGTAATATTACATATTCATTTTATTTTTCTTAAATTTACTTTGAGTTTTTCAATGTTCTTATCATTAATTTTGTTTGCAATCGCATCTTCTTTTCCAATATCATCCATTTTTTGAACTTTTTATTTTTTTTAATTTAGAACATCCTTGTTCATTATTTTCAATTTTTCGTTTCATGCCTACAAAAAAATTTATGTTATAAAAATTAAATATCAACAAAAAGGAAAGTTATATCATATTATCCCATTAAGGGGGAAAACCACATTAGACGTCTGAAAAAATCGATTTTTTCTTTTTTACATAAAATGTTAGTTAAGGTATTCTAAAATAGGCTGAAAAAATTTTTATAGCAAAATTCGATGTCATCGCTGTACTGGTGATGAATGGAGCGCGCTCCAGGTTACCGTAGATTAGTAGAATAGGCGTAGCACTTTTGAGACTAAGGAAAGCAGAATGGCACGAAAAGAGGAATTACTAAACTTACATGCTACTTATGAAGCAGATAAAGGGATATGTATAGTGCTGGAATAGCCGATTAAAGTGTAAGCACTTTAAAAAATCTTTTTTGTATAAATATCAATTTTTTGATACTTTTTTCAAATGCGTTTTTCTCAAAACAGGATTTTTGAAATTGCCTTGCAGTGTAGCTCAAAAAGTTTTTGACCGATTTTAAAATGAAAAATTGGAAATTGTTCGTTATTAAATTTATTATTAAGGTATTTGTCGCGCGACTGGTCACTGTCAAAAGTTTGTATCCGTTGACTGTACTTATGAAACGATTATGAATGCGAGTTTCCGAAAAACTTTTGCGGACGTACAGTTTGACACACAGATGTTCTCAAAGTATATTCATAACCTCTCGCATAAAAAACGATCGTGGCAACGTCGCAAGTTTGGCGTATGGCCGTCTTTAAAATTTCGCGCTAAAAGTAGCAGACAAGCTGTAGTATTTAACAAGCGCTATTGCCACGTTTATAAATTCACCTGTCATTTACAGTAAATGTTAAAATAATTTTTCAAGTTTAATGTTAAATATCTTTTAAACAAAACGGTGAAAAATTTTCATTTTTTTTATAAAAGTTCATTTTAGTTCAATGAATAAAACTTTAGTTTTTCTAAAAAATCTGTCGATTAGTATAAGTGCAAACATTAAAAATCTGTGGTTTTCATATGGTTTTCCTATACCGTACATGTTAAAAATCGAAACTTTGATTTTATTTTTGAGACTTACAGACGGTCAATTTTATTTTAATAGACCTTATTTTGTAGATAAATATCCAAAGAATGATTATGTGAAATTTAAAAAAATTCTGTCGAAAACGAATTTACGCGACAAATACCTTAAGTGAACTAAACTTAAAAAGAAAAAAAAATTTTTAGTACCTTTTTTTAAATAAAAAAGTTGCAACAAAGTAGGCAAAAAATCGAACATTTTTTTCAAAGTAGTGTTAATTTTTCAATTTTTAATATTTTTACTTAAAAGCTAGTTCACTTAATAATAAAATATTTATAAAATGTGAATAAACTTGATTTTTTGCTTTCGGACAAAATTTGTGAGCTCAGGACTACACGGCAGTCATAAACTCCGCCGGAGCAGCTCTATATGTAATAACTGCCAATTCGAAAGATTTTTTATATAAACGCTTAAAACAAATATTAGTTACAGTTGAATATATGAGAAACATGGTGAAAATGTTTTATTTAATTCCAAAAAATTCTTACCTTAAAAAAAAATTCGCGAAAAACGGCTAAAAAACAGCGTTCTAATGTGGTTTCCCCCTTTAACCCGTCAGCGGTCGCGCCGTGAGAAAAAGTCTCACGCAACACTACTCGACTTATAGGGCGCTCTTAGAGTGCAAGTGAGACACTAAAAAAGGTGCGACTGCTGACGGGTTAATGCCCATGGGCACAGGAACGCAGATATCAAAAAATAACAATTGGGATCTTGGCATGGGGTCTAATAATAATTTTTGACGTTAAAAATTTAGTTAAAAAAAATTTGTGTAAACAATTTGTTATAAACAAATTAAGAAAAATTGATTTTTATAAAAAACTGAAAGCGCCATTCGATTTTACGCGAAAAACTACTACGAGAACATATGTTACATAATTTTTAAAAAAAGACCTATTGTTATAAAAATTTTATAAACAATTAGCCTGCATAAATAATATCTGTTCTCGTTGTAGTTTTTCGCGTAGAATCGAATGGCGCTTTCAGTTTTTTTATAAAAATCAATTTTTCTTAATTTGTTTATAACAAATTAAATTTTTTTTAAATTGTTTATAACAAAAAAAATTTTTTAAACAAAATTTTTAACGTCAAAAATTATTATTATACCCCATGCCAGGATCCCAATAGTTACTTTTTTGATATCTGCGTTTCTGTGCCCATGGGCTGGAACGAGTATATATGCAGGCTAATTTTTTATAACATTTTTATAATAATAGGTCTTTTTAAAAAAATTTTGTAACATATGTTCTCGCAGTAGTTTTTCACGTAGAATCGAATGGTGCTATCAGTTTTGTATTAAAATCAATTTTTCTTAATCTGTTTATAACAAATTGTTTAAACAAATTTTTTTAAACAAAATGTTTAACGTCAAAAATTATTATTAGACCCCATGCCAGGATCCCAATTGTTATTTTTTTGATATCTGCGTTCCTGTACTCATGGGCATTAATGGGTTAAAAATAAAATATTTACTTACATTCTTTAAACCAACATTTTTATCAACATAATTTTTTACTTCTTCTTCACCACACAAAATTAATGTTGATTTACAAAATTTTAAAATTTCTTTTTTTTAAGTTCAAATTTATCTAAAAATTAAGATTTGAATTGCAAATGTCATTATTTAATAGGGTAATGTCACCTTGAGTCTACCGCCTAAGCTTTTTTTCTAAAAAATTTTTTATGAAAGCAAATTAATCGAAGATTTCTATTCCAAGCTTTAGATTAGATCCCTAGACAAGTGTTTATACCATAATAGCTTTGATTTTTTTTATTTGGAAGAAAAAATTGACTTTAGAAAAGCTAATTTTTAAGGAATGAAAAAAGTGTAACCTTGAGTGTACCAGTCCTAAAAAATTGCAAAAGTTATTCTAAATTCTTTTTGATTTTTTCAATTTGGACACGTCTGTCACATGTTAAAGTGCTATATATGCATATATATATATAATTTTACTATCTTCGTAAAGTTGAGGGTTAAAGCTTTAATTCAACTCATATGGCAAGTCTCTAGCACGGCGGATTTACCCAGTAGAAATTTTCAAAAACTACTTAAAAGTGATTTTTGGGTACTTTTCCTACAATTTTCTTAAAATCCTGACGTGATGGGAGGTTTTCGTTGCCAGATTCGGATTTAGCGCACCAAAAACTACGGGATATGACTTCTCTATCTCAGACAACGGAAATTTAAATTTTTTTGCAGACTTGTAAAATTATATATACGCATATATAGCACTTTAACATGTGACAGACGTGTCCAAATTGAAAAAATCAAAAAGTTTCTTGAAGAAGAGACAATTCGGAACCATAATTATCTATAAAATCTTTGTCTCTAAGGAGACCTATGTGGGGCATAAATTTCCTATTTTCGGTGAAGTGTTTAAGTCTACGTTGAACCATTCTTTCCAACAGTTTACCCATGTTGGAGGTAAGAGAAATCGGACGATATCCCTTCCCGCCCGGTTTGGGAATAAATTTTATTAAAGCATTTCTCCAGGAGTCAGGAAATCTTGAATTGGAGAAACAATTGTTGAATATTTATCTGAGTTGTTGATGCCCTTCTTTTGGAAGTTTATTTATTGCCTCGTCTGATATTTGGTCAATTCCAGGGGTTGATTGTTTATTACACAGGTTTAGTGCTACTCGGTATTCCTCTTCGACCGCATCGATGGATTGATTGATTGTCATAATTCTTTAAATGAATTCTTTTTACTTTCTAAAAACACTTTATTTGTTTTAGCTTCTATTTCCATGTATATGTTTAAATTGTGATATATAGGTACTGCCAAATATTATCACCTTGCCTGTTTTTTCCGTTCGTATATTTCGTCACAGGCATTTGTCCACTAGAGCGGTTTAGTTCTTAATTTTTTACCCGACTGCTTAGGAGTGTATGCTTCTGCTTGTTTAAGGTTTAAAATAAATAAATCCATGAATCTATCATAATTTTCTACGCAAAATTGTTATCAAGTGTGTTTGGCGAGTTTGATCACTGGCTTGCTTCGATAGTTGACCAAACAGGGTCCAATCTACTTTATTTAATCTCAACCTATTGGAGTTCTCACATACATGAGATAACTTAATATGTATGTTGATCACAACTGGCAGATGATCACTTCCAAAATCGTCTAGGGACGTCCAACATTCAGAAATACAGCCCAATGGGGCAGAGACCAGAACCTGATCTAGGACGCTTCCATGGACTAACGGATCACCATACGTATTCGTCCCTCAATTCCATAATTCCCTGTAGGGCTCTTCCTGATGCGTTGCTTCCGTAAGGGGAAAATAGGTAGTATGTGCGTTCAAGTTCCTAAGTATGACGATAAAATTTTCAGGAGGAATTATCGAGAGAATTTCATTCTAGTGTTGTAGTTCAATTTTCCTCTGTGGTGGTATGTAGACTGCCAAGACAAAAAGTGGACTATTATTGGTTTTTATTTTGCATCCTACAACATCCATCATATCACTCCATGGTCCCGTGAAATTAAGTTTCTCGAGTATTATATTCTTTCTGGATAATAACATCACGCCTCCTCCCATTGTTGAGCCAGGCCTGTCGAATCTCAGAGTGTTGAAACCTTTTAGATGCTAGTTGGTAATATCCGGCGGTAGCCAGGTCTCAGTTATTGCGATGTCGTTGAGATTTTCTTGTAGTACCAAAGTTTCTAGATTCGTTTTTTTTACAATGCTTCTCGCATTTCATGTTGCATATCTAAAATAATTCGTTGGACGAGATTCCATAATTTGTGTTTATGTTTTAACAATCTACTAGTATTATTATTATTTTGGTTTAGTCCTCATCCTCTGAAGAATTCAAGAGATCTTGTAAAAATGTGTCTTGATTTATGTGTTGACCTTTTGGTGGTCTTTCCCTGGACTCTCTGTGATTTCGTGACTGGAGAAGCGTCTTGGGTCTTGGTCCAACCTTTTTCAAACAATTTAAATCAAGCTTTATCTTCGGAAATATTATTGATATATCCTTCTCGCATAATTTCGAACTCATATTTATATAATAGGCAGTTCTTAGATGATGCCTTGCGATCGTTTGAACAATTAGAGCATTTGCTCACTGGGCGAGGATTGTTGCATGAAATAGTGGTATGTTTCTCGGCAGAATGTTCGCACGTAGGAATTGTAGCCTTGCATTGCTCCGATACATGTCCAAAATGCTGGCAAAAAATACAACTTTTGGAGATTGGAATAGATGGAGTAACGAAGATCCTCACGCTCTAAACAAAGATGAACCAAGGAATAAAAATAGTTTTAAATATGAGATCTATGATATCCGGGTCTTGATCACTTCTTATATTCTTCCTTCGTCTTGCTGTGACTATTGTGTCTCTCTGATCCTCGTCCATATTGTTCACAATTTCTGTTCCTGAGTGTTCGGGCGAATTCTTATAAATCCTTTTTTATATAATAGGAATTCTGTAATAAACGTTTTAAAACCCTTTTCTCTTAGTAGCCCTGATTTTAGGAGTAAGTTCGCGTCATTTTTTCCTGAGACCAGATTTTCACTTGATTCCTTCTGCTCGTAAAAATACTTCTTTCACCCTTGATAAATTGACCAATTAGTTTACCAGGGGTATAGGATCATATCGTCCTACATTTCTATCTTCTCTGATGGACTCCATAAGAACCAGGTAGGGAGCATTATTGTGTTCTTCATATTATGGGGTTTTTTATTATTCATCTGTGTCTTCTTATTTCTTTTAGATGAATTTGGTGAATACCCTGGACGCATAGAAAATCTCGAGATGTTTCGTTTGTTTTGCTGATTATATTCTTTCTCCTGACAGTTTCGATTCTGCCTGATTTTGTTTTCGTTTAGCCTATCTGCAAGCTTTGCAGTTACCGCTCGTAATCTGTCTGAGAGCGATGTGGAAGTGGCCGAAGAACAGGACATTCCTGAGCCTAGTCTAGGACTCAATTTTTCATATGATTGACAAACTTGAGATGAAGGTCTGCTGTATCCCCTTTCTCTTGGACCATATTTAAATTTAGAAGAATCACTTTCCCTAGATGTATGTTGGTCCTCTTTTTCGATCTCGACCATTTGTTGTTGTTGATCCTTGTTTTTTCTTGAATTGTGTTTCATTATGTACCACTGTGCAGTCTCTTTGTTGCTGGGGTTTCAATTAAATTAAATACTGTAATCCCAACAGATTAGATATAACAAGTTTTAATTTTTATTTTAAAATTAAATATATTTCCTGTTTGTAGTATCTTGGTATGTAATTCTAACAATTCATCCTATTGGATAAAAAAATTGAAATTTATATAGTTATCCTTAATATTAATATTCAAACAATTATATAATGATCACTTAAATTATTATTTGCTTATGTTTAGATATTTAAGTTGCGATATACAGAGCGAAAATGTGATTTCAGTATTTATAAGTTATATTTCAAAAAGAAAAAATTTATATTACTCTCAAGGTGAGATTTGTTTATTATTGTAAACAGCTCGAAGTAAGTTGAGATTTATAAAATATTTCTCAAGTTGCAAAAACTCTGCGGTGTTTCGAATAATTAATTATTTGAGAATATTCCATAAGATAGGTAAATTATATTTTTGATGTTTATATTTAAAACTGATTTATAATTTATAATTATATTTTATTTTAATTAATCATTATTCTCTACTCTTAGCATTATTTGTAATCTGAACGATATTATTTGCTTAGCAACGTTTAGTCATCTAAAATATAACAGCTTTATTTAAAATGGTTTATTGACAATTATATTATTTATAATTTCTACCACAGCTAGGACTATTGCTACTTTTTCAAAAATCTAGCCCTTGCTTCAAGCCAGGCGACTTCATGCGAGCATTGAAATTAGAATTTAGAATCAATAAAAGAATCATACAAAGGAAAACATAAACGACTTCTTACTTGTATTTAAGGTGAGATTTGTTTATATTGATGATATTTTGTAGAGTTTCAAGTTGACTGCTTTTTTACCACGTTTTATTTTATTACTCACAGTATTCAAGAAGTTAGGCAACCAATTCAGCAAAATTACAACAAATTCAATCCTCCGATGCAAATTTTAAATTATTTTAAATTTAAATTAAATTTTTTTTAATTTAAATTATTTTAAATTATTTTATCGAAAAAAAGCACATTCCTTCATGGATCCAAAAGCCGGTCGAGATGAGAGCGAAATCGTTGTACAGGTTAGGTATGATAATGTTATTTGCACTTAGATAAATAAATCGGTTTAATCCAATTTCGTTCCTTAGTTATACAAGATTATCCATTTATTTCCTTTCCTTATTCTTTCCAATTAATCGATTATTAAAGCACTTATTGTATTTAAAGGCGAGGTTGTACCGTATCGCCTATCCAAAATTCAATATATGTTAACTCTCCGGCATTCAAACACGGAGTCCACGAACGACTTTCGCGAATCTATTATGCGTTGGACTTATAGCGTCAGTAATGGATCAAGGAAAACAAGGCCGATGAACACACAAATTAATTCCAAACGTCGAGAGATGGGTGACACGAAATTATGGAGAAGTAAATTACTATTTGACCCAAGCCCTTTCTGGGCACGGCTGCTTTTTTAAGTTTTTATTCCTTAGAAAAATATGCATCACGGATAAATGTTTATATTCCAACCAAACCGACGATGCAAATCACACGTTGTTTGAATGCCCTCGCTGGATAAACGTAACATATAAATTCAAAAGAGGAACCACAGAAGATTTTACCCCCAAAAATATAATCAAATATCTTTTAAAATCACTAGAAGACTGGTATTTAATTCAAGACATAATAACCGGCAGATTAGCTCGGTCGGATAAATGCCTGGCTCGACGGACGCTTAGGACCAAGGGTACTTGGCTCGCGCCCAATAGCCTGGGATTTTTCCGGCACCGCCGATTATTGTCCGGTACACACCATTAGAATTCGACTGTCGATAAACCGGTTGTACTCGGAGAGGTTTTCTACAGTTCCCCTCTCCACTGGCGTGAAAACCCATTAGACGGGTGTTCCATGCAAATGCGAGTACTCCTAATTTCAAAACGTTCTGTAGACGCAAAAATTTAGTATAAGTATAGTATGTAAGAAAAATTCCACGGGGACACTTGTAACGCTAGAATTAAGGCAAAAGACGAGTGTATAAATAAATAATTCAAGACATAATTACGACTATGTTACGAAAAAAAGAACAGGAACTTACAGAATGTAAAAGACAAATAGTCAAAAGCAATTAGACAACACTCATACCGTAGTAATGCTAGCGCGGTTTCTGGTATGTGCAGTAAGCTGTTTAAAGAGGAGATTAGGTTTTTAGTAGGTAAACCAAGAAGGAAGTCCCACAAACCCCAAACAACATCACCACCATGGTAATGCGTAAGGCATTTTTAGACACTCCTCAAAAAAAATTTAGGACCTGATCAAGTATTTTTTATCAGTAGATGACAAAGCGCGTGTTATACTAGGCATTACAGCAGCAAAAGCACAAGCACTAATTTTGATGCATGTAGAATATCAAGTGACATTACCCGATCACGATTTTGTTGTAGCTAAAAAACATAAATTTATTCCTTCAGTATATGCAGCTATTGAAATTAACAAATTTGGAGAAGGGCAACCAAACGCTGTTACGTACTCCGGTTCCACATATGTGGCTATCTGTAGTGTCAAACATACTACACCTAATGCGGAGTCTCATGCGACTGATATCAATAACCTTGCAGATCTACCAGTTTTTTAACAATTTATCAAATCTCCAGAAGGTTTAATAAAACCAGTATTTATTTTTACATCAAATGGTGGGCCTGACAAAAACCTGCGTTATGGACGTGTTATAGCGTCAGCTATAAAACATTTAAAAAATTTTAATTTAAATGCTATTTTTATAGCTACAAATGCTCGTGGCAGAAGTGCCTTTAATCGGGTTGAGCGACGAATGGCTCTGCTTAGTCGTTAACTTACGGGTGTAATATTAAAACATACTCATTGGGACTCACCTTAATTTATCAAACGAAACTTTTGGTATAGAACTAGAAAAAAAGAATTTTGAAAGCGCTGGTATTGTCGTTAGTAAAATTTGGAGTAAACTATGGATTAACAACTTTCCTGTCGTTACTGATTACATCGCTCCCAAAAACTATCCACCTAACACTAAAATTTGATCCTTTCTGGAACGGTAAACTGGGGCTATTAGGAAAAAAATTCTGTTTTCGGCTGAAGTTGATGCTATCGGCGCCGTTTATCGATAAATTGTGTTACTTGCTTTTAAAAAATTGTTGCTGCGGTAACTGGCAATACTTTTCAATGCAATAATTGTGACTATTAATTATTTTCTGAACAGTAGTAGCTTGTAAGTGAATATAAGGAAGACCGAGGAAGACAATTCTTTCTTCCAAATTGTTAAAGTCTTAAAGTGTGTTGTCCAATGTAAAGGGCTATAATAAATATGATAAAAAGAATATAATTTACGCATGTGTAGTATCTGTGATAAAACCCGAAATTTTAAGTCATTTAACTCCTTCTTCTGCAAATATGAAAATCGACAGTTCACCATTAGAGTATGTACTTTCCGATATAAGTGATGAGATTAGTAATATTGTAGAAGACAATGATGATATTTATATTCCAGATGGTTATCAGGAAGAAAAGGTTAAAGAAGGCTTTACGCAAGAAGAGCTTAGCAACCTCATCAGAGATTTGAAATTACCCAAAGATGGAGCAGAATATCTAGCTTCAGTTTTAAAAAAGAAAAATTTGTTATCTAAAGGCACCACAGCTTACTTTTATCGTGACAGAGAAAAGGAATTTCGGAAATGTTTTACAAAAGACGATGAGCTTTCATTAGTATATTGTTCTGACATTGAAGGACTAATAAATGAATTCAAACCAAACGTATATAAAGATCAACATTAGAGGTTATTTATTGACTCTTCTAAAAGAAGATGAAAAGCAGTGCTAATTCATAACAATAATGTTTTTGCTTCAATTCCCGTAGCCCATTCTACTGAACTTAAAGAAGATTATGAAACTGTCAAATTAGTTTTAGAGAAAATTAAATATAAAGAACACAATTGGCAAATTTGTGGAGATTTTAAAATTATAAGTATCATGTTGGGCCAACAAGCAGGTTTGACGAAAACACCTTGCTTTTTATGTTTGTGGGACAGAAGAGATCGAAAAAAACATTACTTACAAATGAATGGCCCAAAAGAACATCCTTTACACCAGGTTCCAAAAATATTATAAAAAACCTCTAGTTGAACCTACAAAGATAATTTCACCACCTTTACACATTAAACTAGGGGTAATAAAACAGTTTGTAAAGTCTTTAGATAAAGAAGGGAAATGTTTCAAGTACCTGGAACAAAAATTTCCAGAGATATCTGATGCTAAATTAAAGGAAGGAATTTTCGTTGGGCCTCAAATTCACAAACTAGTAAAAGATGAAAAATTTATCACAATAATGAGTAAAAAGGAGAAAGCTGCATGGCTTAGTTTTAAGGGAGTTATTGATAACTTTCTTGACAACCATAAGAGCGAGAATTGGGAACTAATAGTGTATGGTATAATCAAAAACTTTCAAAAATTGGGATGCTTGATGAGTTTGAAGCTCCATTTTCTACATTCACATCTAAGTTACTTTCCCAAAAATTTAGGAGACTACAGCGAGGAACAGGGAGAACGGTTTCATCAAGATATTAATTAAATAGAGAGCAGATATCAAGACAGATGGGACGTAAATATGATGGCTGACTATTGTTAAATGCTATAAAGGGATATTGTTCCAGGAAGAGTAAACGTAAAAAGAAAACCACTGCACAGGTTTTTCGAAGATAAACGAGTCCGTTACCATAAACAGACATAAATAAAAATTACATTATTTTCAAACGGACATATTGATTTTTCAAAATCTAATTGATGATTTGTTATCAGTGATCCGAAAAACCACTGAGTACCCATTTTAAAGCAAAATAAATCAATTTTCAAAAAAATGACCGCCATATTGGATCCGCCATATTGAATTTTTAAAACCTGACTGCAAATCTGTAATCAGCTATCTTAAAAACTTCCGAGAAACAAGTTTGAGACAAATCTAATCAATTTTAAAAAAATTTTGTATTTTACATAAATTAGATAAAATCTGACATGTTTTTTGAGGTTAGAAAAAAATCCTGACGTGATGGAGCAAATCTGACTTCGGATTCGTGTTCAGCGCATCAAAATTCATAGGGGTATGGTACTGTGGACTTTCGCGCAGGGTACTTTTCTTTTTTTGTGGGGCTGTGTAATTGTTGTCTATAGTCTTTTAAACAACCAGAATTACAACAGAATATCTGCAGACTTTCAGCATACTGTCTGCAGACAGGAATCTGCTTAAAGTCTGCGGAATTTTACAGAATTTCTGTAGATTGTTTTTCTTGGACCAAACAAAGAATTTCAAGAAAAGAATTTAGATCATACAAAATTTTTACAAATCTTCTTTAATAACATTTTTTAGATTTAATTTTTTGTAAGAATGTTGTCGGTTGTTGGAATTATGATGTTGACGGCTACGATGATGATGGCTGCGATGGTGATGTCTAGGTCTATGTTCTCGACAATAGCGTCAGAGATGATTGTTGCCTCTGGACAATTATCCCTCGCAATACCCGGATATTCAGGATATTCCAGGAACGTCCTAAGGATATCGATTTGTTTGCGGCGACTTAGATATCCTCTGGATATCCATTGAAATCCCTAAGATATCCAAACTGCCGCAAAAAATCGATATTCCCAGGACGTTCCTGGGATATCCTGAATATCCCGTTGCTATGAGGAATTCACCACAATTTGTTAACAACTTTATAAATAATGTTATAAACAAATTCCAAATTAGCAACAAGTACAGGTCAAATATTTCGTTTTTCCTGTTACTATTTTTTCTAGAGGATTAATGAATCATGAAACTTTAATTTACCTATTAATATTTTGTAATAAAGTTATAAACAATTGAAGCGTTTTGTGCAGAAACCGCATAAGTCCATTTTTTTCGAAAATCACTTTTTTATTGAAAATTTATCTTTAAATGAAGCTTTTCAATCTGGTAAAATATTACATAAGTGACTAAACTCTAAACCCTTAAAAAAAAATAATTAGAATATCATTTTGTGCAGAAACAGCACAAGTCCATGATAAGTTTTATATTTATTTGTGATATTCTTGACGTATTTTAATAATTTATATTAAACAGTTTACTCTCTAAATCTGAATCAGCGAAATCTCGCTGATTTCCAGCTATAAGTATACCACTGATTTCTTTCAGCGTATATATACTGATGAATCAGTGAAATTTCACTGATTTTTCAGCTAATATACGCTAATTGAAATCAGTGGTATACTTATCGCTGATTCAGATTTAGAGAGTATATTATAAATAAAAACACTCATGGGAAGCAAAAAGTGACAGTGGTAACTGAATTATTTTAAAATTAGAAAATATTGAAAATTGGTTAAATTTATTCTTAAAACAATTTTATTATTTATAAAATGTTACTAAAAATTATCCAAATTTAATATTTTAAATAAATGTTATTAAATATTTCATAAAACTTTGATATTTCACTGGATTTAATAAATTTTCTGGGTTTTTCATTTCATTTTGTGCAGAAACAGCATAAGTCCAAATGTTAATTTATTTTTTAATTTTTTATGTTAAGAAGATAATTAACTAATTATATTGGATTTTTTAACTTATAGGTTAGTAGAATATAATGCAAAAAGCCGAATTAAAAAAAATCTTAACATTTACGAGAAAAAAAGTTTTTATTGATTTCTGAACAATTTCGAATTATGGACTTATGCTGTTTCTGCACAAAACGCTTCAATTTTTGTAAAGAAAGTACATATTAACAATAATAATAATAATATAAAAATAATTGTTAATTATATAATAATAATAACACGCAAAGACATTTACCCTTATAGGGATCATATTAGCTAATTTCAGAAGCACCAAAAATAACACTATGATTTTTTTATGTGAGATTATATGAGAGTAATGCCAATACCATCAATTTACTTTCAGTTATTGTAAATAAATAATTTGTTTACAAGAATTGTTTATCAACAATTCATATTTATTACAACTTAATGATCAAAATAATAGGAAGGATTAACTAAACATAAGTTAAACAAGATCGTGCAACATATAGACCTAAGATACGACGTATTCGCGTACGTGCACAGTATGTGCCAGGACAAAAAATTCGATATTTCGGATAGTTTTAAAAGTCTTCAGAAATTTTTTTTTTTTAGAAAATTAATTATTATTACCCAAAATATAAACAAAATCTGACTAAATGGATAATAGTACACTACCGTCCAAAAGTATCAGGACGATTACATTCGACTCTATGAAAAAACATGCCATCACATTTTCAATCATATCTCGGAAATAAAAGGAGGTACAAAAAAACTTAAATACGGTTAGAAAGCTGATTAAATTCTGCGTAAAATAAGTTGTCTTTAAAGTCATTTCGTTAACTGTTTTTTGAGTTGTAGAGTGAGAAAGAAATAAAAAAATTATCAAATTTTCTCATTTTTGTCTCTTGACTTCAACTTTTTTAAAAATGTAGAAAAATTTAGATACAATTTTTTTAAAAACACAGAAATCTTCGTTAGAATTTCAGCTTTAAAGTAAGTCTTCGAAAATTAAAAAAGGTTAATCCGTCTTTGATATATCATTAAAAATGTGAAGCCGTGTTTCGACCGATTGGTGCATTGAAATTCAACTGTGACGACTCGATTGTGGCTTCGCGCGGCAGCGAATGAGAGAGAAAACAGGAACGAATTCATGCGGGGGAACGATGAACTTTTGAGTTTCTTTATATTACTCGTGAAACATCATTATTTATTATTCTCCAGCAAAAATTCGTCCCTGTTTTCTCTTCCATTTGCAGCCACGCAAAGCCAGAATCGAGTCGTCATAGTTGAATTTCAATGCAGCAATCGGTCGAAACACTGCTTCACATTTTTAATGATATATCGAAAACGGATGAACCTTTTTTAATTTTCGAAGGCTTATTTTTAAGCTGAAATTCTAACGAAGATTTCTGTGTTTTTAGAAAAATTTTATCTAAATTTTTCTAGATTTTTGAAAAAGTTGAAGTCAAGAGACAAAAATGAGAAAATTTGATAATTTTTTTTATTTCTTTCTCACTCTACAACTCAAAAAATAATTAACGAAATTACTTTAAAGACGGCTTATTTTACGCAGAATTTAATCAGCTTTCTAACCGTATTTAAGTTTTTTTTGTACCTCCTTTTATTTCCGAGATATTATTGAAAAAGTAATGGCATGTTTTTTCATAGAGTCAAATGTAATCGTCCTGATACTTTTGGACGGTAGTGTATATTAATCAACAAGGGTATAAAGGCAGCCATTTGTTTACGGTGATTTTTGTGACGCGAGTGGAGGTCGAGGGCCTCTTAAAGGGTAACATCACCCACAGCACATAATAAATAGTCAATTTCAATTAATTATTGAAACCTCTTGACAGTCCATGGTTCATATATGGCCACAAAAAGTCGTGCCACCTTTGCGTATGTGGACATCTCAAAAAAATACTAAACATTATTCGATTTGAGTGACGAAGGGTATACTAAGGTTTTTGAGGTCGCTAATTACAAATATGATGTCACATTTTCAAAATTCAAAATGTCGGATTCAATATGGCGGACAATTTCAGGATTAATACGATTCGATGGAAATTTGATTCACGGGGGTTTTTAGGGTCGATGAATTTGAATTTAATGTTCGTTTTTCAAAATTCAAAATGTTGAATGCAATATGGTGGATAATTTTAAAATTGATACGAATAGATCAAAATTTGTCTTTCGAGGGTTTTTGGGGTCGCTGAATTCGAATTTGATGTTCGTTTCTCTCAATGCTAAATTGCGGATTCAATATAGCGACTAAATTTTCTGAATGTTGACGAATTTTTCTAAAATGTTTACTCGGGGGATTTTGAGATAACTTGATGGTTATTTAAAAGCACATCACTTTCATTTCCACTTTCTACCGAACACAGAGTCACAAACGGTGACGTGTCGTTAAATGACTCAATCTTTTTATTTTTTGTTTTATTCAAGTACAGTCGAACCTCGATAAGTGGGAATCCTCTTTAAGTGAAACTTTTTTTGCGGTCCCTGCACAAGTAACTTGACCTTAAATGATCTGGATAAGTGAAATACCTCTATAACTAGAACAAGATCTTTGGTCCCTTCAGGTTCCTCTTATCACAAGAATAAATATTTATAGAAAAATTCATCAACTTTAAAAAAAAAATAGGTCGCCATATTGGATCCGCCATTTTAAATATCTGACATTACATATATTTGTAATATATTCGTAGTAAATTTTAAGCAAATCCGATGGATGTTTTATTTTCTCATCCGTCATGTTGGATCCGCCATATTAAACTCCTTTACTACAGTTTAACTGAGATCTTGTTTTTCAATAAAACCTCAAAGTTTTGAAGCGAATGAATAAAACGATTTGATACAAAAAACAAAAATTCTCCAGACGATATTTTATTATTTTGCTTAAGAATATAATATTCTTGATTCAATACTTTTTGATACTTCGGATAAGTAAAATATTTGGTTAAAATAATAACATATTTACTTCCGACAAATACTGAATTATTAATTCAAGAACTCTGTTCAATGTTCATAATTACTTAACACAAGAAAATAAATTTCTCTCTCTTCAAATAAATATGGGATTGATTCAAGTAAATTATGCCAAGATATGCATTTACTTGATTCAATTACGTTTTTTTCAGTGTAGTTATAAAATAGAAACGCATCAACAAATCTGAAAATTCTTATGTACATCTCTAAAGAATGGTGTTTATAAGCTACAGTCCAAATTTGGGAGATCCCACGTTATAAACCGTGGGAGAAATTCTTCCGGCCATAGAGGTTGTCTTGAAAAACGTGATTTCAGTTGAACTGTAAAAAAGCTATTTTGTAGAAAAAATAAAATAAATTTTAGTTTTAAATTAAGTTTGATACATACGTGTTTAACGTTAAAGAGAACCCAGTTTCATTATACTGTACCATTTTCTTAAAATAATTAATTGAAAATAGACTTTAATTTTTGTGATGGTTTAATTAACATTTTAGTATAAATGAATTTGTATTAACGAAATATATATTTACATTACCGATTATAAGTAATAATTTTTTTCGGTACAATTGGAGCAACTAATAAAAACTGGGTGTCCTTGTACTTTTAAACGGAAATGCAAATATGAGACTATTGGTGAGATATGTACATAAGCTTGTACGTATATTATTTATTTATCACTGCCTACCTACTATAGTAGTTGCAAGTAATATTTTATGACTATTCGAATTAGTCGACTTTACTTTACAGGTGCAAGCAAATACGGGTTACATGGCTAAGTTTAATGAACGCATCGCGCTTTAGCAAATGCGGGTGAATTTTTCTCTCTTTTCTTGTTTTTTTGTGTTTTCAATTTTTACAGTAAAGAGAGACGATGCACTTATAGAAGAATACTAGCTAAAAATTGACACAAAACAATTTACAAAGAGCTAGTCTCAACGCTTTTAAATCGAACCCAATGCCTGACTAGTGTTGTTGCAAATAGCGTATAACTAGAGGACAGGCGAGAGCGTGGCGTAACATATACGACCCACTAAAACTTCTTCGTTGCATAATGCGCATTCAACGTTTATTCCTACGCTTCACTGATCCACTATAAGATAAACCATATGCTTTGCAAATTTTCAATTTTCAGGAAGTTCTAACTCCGTGCGTTGTTAAAAAAATGATAGTAGAATTACGTTTCCTAATGTGGGACCCTTATCTTGCAAATGACATATAATTTTCAGAAGATAAGATACCTTTTAACGCTTTTATCATTAAAAACTGATGGTTTTGGAACATATATATTTAACTTAGATTTTAATTATTTTCGAAAGTTTATCATTTTTTTCTTGTAAAATTTGATACTTATTAGTAGGCCTATTTATTATAATTCGGAAGTTAATTTTGCATAATATTTATAATATTTATAATTATATTTTGGAGAAAGATAACAATTTAAGATTTACACTGAATATGGATACCCACACAGCATCGAAACTTTTTTAATAGTTGAAATTACCTTGACTGAAATGTTCGGAATCTTTAGTAACGAGGCTGTTTAAAGTTGAAGTAATTCTTTAAATTTCGACTGTTTTTCAATGTTTGACGCGAAAGTTGACTGAACATTGCATGAAAGTTTAAAATTTCTTCAACTCTCATGCAATGTTTAGTCAACTTTTACGTCAAACATTGAATAACATAGGGCATTTAAAGAAAAACTTTATGTTTCATGAGCTTTGCACTAAAAATTCCGAAGGTTGTAGTCAAGTTAATTTCAACTTTCAGAAAATTTTTAGTGCTGTGTGGTATAAACAAATACATTAAATAAATAGATTAACTTGGATATAACGAATTAGAACTAAACTATGTTAACCATTAACCATAAAACTATAATAAAATTTAAAGTTACCACAGCTGAATTAAGGTGCTGCTTAGCTACAAGCCAGACCTTACCTATTTTGTCTGTTCGAGATTGTCTAGCCAGACCCAGCTCTGATTCTAGTCAAAATTTTCTAAATAACTAAAATTTTTTATTTTGCACCTTCTAAACGGCGGGGAGCGATACTGGTCTGAAGAGACAAGCCAGATACTTTTTGCGAAATCTAGGTACCTAACCGATTTTAAGATATCAAAAACCATCTAATTCTTTATCTAAAAAATTAGACAACAAATCTCTAAAATTTAATATTTCTTCTAGATAATATTTTCTACGGGAAAAGATTAACCATAAACACATCATTTTTTGATTTTTTATGATAAATGTGTAGGTAGGTATGAAAAATTGTAAAACATTCGAAAATTGTTTTTGAGGTTTGTTGTCTATAGAAAAAAACTTTATAAAAAGAATCCCGTTTGAATTTTTAATTTATGTTTATTAAAGAAACCAGAAAGTTTCTAGCAGAATTATTACTGAAAAATGAATTAAATTTGTTGTAAAAAAAGTATAATAACACAGGCACACAAAAAAATAAAAAAGTCAAAACCCAGAGGTTACACCCCCCTATCCCCATGTTTTTGGGGTCGCTGAAACCGAATATGACCATAAAAATTTTTTTCATCGGCCATTTTCCCGCTACCACCCCCTTGCACCTGCTCCCGGGGGTTGGAATTTTAGTTTAAAAAAAGTGGAGTAGAGTGTCTATTCCTATGTTTTTGGGTCGCTAAAACCAAAAAAGACTACCAAAAACAAATTCTTCTCTCCCTTAACCCCCTACAACCCCCTTAACACCCGAAAGGTGGGGGGTCAAATTCGAATTTTAACGAAAAGTCGATTAAGGTGTCTAAACCTACGTTTTTTGGGTCGCTGAAACCAAAAAAGACTACTAAAATCAAATCATTTCCACCCTCGACCCCCTACAACCCCCTGCAATAAGTTTTGATGATTAATATTTAATTTTCAATTTCCCAAAAATCGGTTCGTTTTATTTGAAAAAGATTATTGCAGGGGGTTGTAGGGGGTCGGGGGGTGGAAAGGATTTGATTTTGGTAGTCTTTTTTGGTGTCAGCGACCCAAAAAACGTAGGTTTAGACACCGTTATCGACTTTTTGTGAAAATTCGAATTTCGACCCCTCACCCCGGGGTTGTTAAGAAGGTTGTAGGGGGTTAAGGGAGGGAAGAATTTGTTTTTGGTAGTCTTTTTTGGTTTTAGCGACCCAAAAAACATAGGAATAGACACCCTACTCCGCTTTTTTTAAACTGAAATTCCAACCCTCGGGAGCAGGTGCAAGGGGGTGGTAGCGGGAAAATGGCCGATGAAAAAAATTTTTATGGTCATATTCGGTTTCAGCGACCCCAAAAACATGGGGATAGGGGGGTGTAACCTCTGGGTTTTGACTTTTTTATTTTTTTGTGTGCCTGTGTAATTAACGAATTCACTGTTTGGACAGTTTTTGGTGTAAGAAGGTGTTTTCTTCTAATAATTTATGAAAATTATAGTTATTTATAAAAATTGTTGCGGTAATTTATAAAAAATTGATAGCGTGAATCTCAATTAAAAATTATTATTTCGGTAATTAATGGGAATTTATGCGGTAATTTATAGAAATTTTTGCATTAAATCATAAAAATATTTTCCACATAAGTTAAAATTGAAATTTTTATTTTAGCAATTTATGGAAATTTTCGTGGTAATTTATGGAAATTTATAGAAATTTTTGCGATAATTCATAAAAATATGTAAAGCAAAAATTATCATTTAAATTTGGATTTCAGTCATTTATAGAAACTTTTGCGGTAATTTATGGAAATTTACGCTGTAATTTATAAACATTCTGACGATAATTTATAAAACTATGTAAAATACAAACGAGAACTAAAAAATTTAACGACGATAGTTTATTAAAATATGTGAAATACAAATAATTAGAGCTAAAAAATTTAACTTTAGTAATTTATGGAAATATTTTCTTTATGTACCATAACACTAAACTTGCAGAAGTTTCTTGATAATCCAGTGCCGGTGGAAATTCTGTTTTAATTTTTTTTATTTTTAGAAAAATTGTTAATTATTTTTTATTATAAATTATAAATAATATTTCATTATTAATTTGATTTTTTTGAATTTAGTTTAATTAAATAATAATTTAACTAGATTCGATTTCTAGTATAACCAAACAGTAACAATCACTGCTTGTTGTACCTGAAAAATTCGGGAACTCTAAACGAAAATTGGAGTGCAATTATGCAGCGGTCACTTTGCTCAGAATATATTCTACAAGTTTAACTATAGTGCGTTTCACTTACAAGATTTTTGACGAAACGTTTTGACTTCGAAATACTTATCTTCCAATGCAATAATTTATTGTAAAATAAATTACTGATGGCTATAGCTATACATTTCAAAAGTGTGGCTGTAAAATTTAAATTTATGTTAATACAATTTGTACGCAAGATGTAAACCATTAAAACTTTAAATTCGAAAAAAGATGCCTTTTTCAAATGCAAGTGTCAATCAACTTCATTAGTGACTAGTTTCGTAATCTCATCTTAAAATTGTTTTAAAAATCATTAATTAATATTTAATTTTCTTTTAAATTTAATTTTTTATACTTATTTTTTTAAATGTTAGATTTGAAAAAATTTGTAAAAATTAATCATTAAATAATAGATTTAAAATTTTTCTAAAACTTTTGATTTTAGAAAAGTTCTCAGAAAAATTTATATTTAAACTAGAATAATTATAGGGGAGTGTAAGGTATGGTGACAGACACTTTTATTTTTGCGTCTCTCTCTCTCTCAAAAAACAATATTTTTCAAAATTTCAAAAGCAGGCAGTTGCTGACATCTATTAAGCATATTTCTGTCAGAAGCGGCTGTTAAAATTTAAATGCAGTAAAATTTTACAGCTCTTGGCGCAAAAAACTGATTTTTTTTATTTTTGAAAGTTGTAAGTGGTGGCGGATTTGGTGTATTCAACTAAAATATTATGTAGATGTTAAAATCATTTATTAAAACTACTAGAAATGATGAAAAATAACAAAAAGAGAAAAAAACTGATGATTTTACATTATAGAAAAAAAAGTTTCACTTCAGTTATGATTACAATTTGGACATATGAAGTAGCTGGTGACTGTTTTAACACAACTAGAATAAGAGAAGACCGCAAGTGTCACATATTCGAGAATTGTTGCGTTGGAGCACAAGAGGCATTAGTACCCAAAAAATGCAAAGACAATTGAAACTCGTGAAAAAAATGATCCGCCACTGTACGTTACAAAAATTGCGCCATCATACCTTACAAGCTATTGATGAAAATATGATGGTGTCACTTTTATACATCGCGAATTGAGAAAAATGTAAAATACAAAAAACTGTTGTCCAAGGTCTAAACAATACCTTCCATACATTTACCTGGCTCAATTTTCAAAAAATCTTCACTCTGTCACTGTTAACACAAATATCCAATAAAACTTTTTATTTTTTTCACTACTTTTTTATTCAAAATCACTAAGAGTTCAAAGCACGCGTTTGATCACACAGGCACACAAAAAAATTTTTTTTCGTGACCCAGAGGACAGAACCTTATATTCCTACGTTTTAGGGGTCACTGAAACCGAATACGACCATGGAAAAATTTTGTACTCGACAGTTTTTCCGCTACCACCCCCTTTGCACCCCCACACGAGAGGGAGGGGGTTGGCATTTCAGTTTTCAAAAAAAGTCGAGTAGGGTGTCTATTCTTATGTATTTTGGGTCGCTGAAACCAAAAAAGACCACTAAAAACAAATTCGTCCACCCCTTAACCCCCCAGAACGACCTAAATACACCCTTAAAGGGAGTTAAAATTTCATTTTTCACGAAAAGTCAAATGCGGTGTATATTCCTATGTTTTTTGAGTCCCTGAAACCGTAAAAGACCACCAAACATAAATTAGTCCTCTCCTTCACATCATATCCCTCTCTTACTACCCCCTAAAGGGAATTAAAATTTTCGGTTTTATGAAAAGTATAGACGACTTTTCATGAAACCAAAATGTTCAACATCTTCTCTAGAGATACTTAGGGAGTGGAGGAAGGGACTAATTTATATTTGGTGGTCTTTTTCGGTTTCAGGGACCCCAAAAACATAGGAAATGACACCGCATTCGACTTTTCGTGAAAAATGAAATTTTAACTTCCTTCAAGGGTGTATTTAGGGTGTTCTGGGGGGTAAAGGGATGGACTTGTAGATTTACCTGATGTACAACCTTGTAATGATAATTACAAAGTTACATAATTAATACCTATAATATTCAATTCTAAATATTTCGTGATAAAACACCGAAAAAATGCCTAGGACCCGTATACCAGGAATTGACTAGGTTTCCTAATAGTTACGAGAGGAACCCACTATAGAATCCTAGTCAAAGTATTAAAATTCAAGCATAGTTAAAGTGACCAGGAAAATTAGTCAAATTGACTAGGAGAATAATATTAGATTTACACTGTGTATCATAATTATTTGAAATTGCTAATCAAATTTTTATTATCAAATAAAAGAGAAAAACTAATTAAAATAAAAAAAAATTAATTACTGTATTTGAACATATTTATATTTGACTTTGTATTTATATAACTTAGAATTAATTTAAGCTTATGAAATAAATATTTGTCGCTGTAGGGACGCGAACACCTGAACCTAACGAATACGCACTTTGAAACCCGGAACGATAACCACTACACTAAACACGCACTTGGTATTTTCACTTTTTAATAGACACTAGATTTTCGAGTCAGAATACAATACTAAATCAGATGATGTTTTATATCTTTCAAGTACACAATTTTATCTACTTGTCAAAAACTATTAATTTTTTATTATTTATGCCATTTTAATGAAAATAAATTTTAATACACAAATTATTGCAATGGTAAATTTTCAAACACACTGCGCGATTAAAATAGTAAAAATGTTGTCACCACGTGCGTAAAAATTTCGACGATTTATATTGAAACCTAATTAAAAAAGTTTTAAAGAATTGACTAATATAATTAAATAGTTTAATTTCTAAAACACGAACTATCTATATATACCGACAGATTAGCTCGGTCGGATAAATGCCTGGCTCGGTGGGCGGACCAAGGGTACTTGGTTCGCGCCTATTAGCCTGGGATTTTTCCGGCACGTGAGATAATCTGAGCGGGAGATTTGACGTCGAAGTATAATGATGTGCACCGTCGATTATTGTCCGGTACACACCATTAGAATTCGACTGTTGATAAACCGGTTGTACTCGGAGAGGTTTTCTACAGTTTTTCTCTCCACTGGCGAGAAAACCCATTAGACGGGTGTTCCAGGCAAATGCGAGTACTCCTAACCTCAAAGTCGTTCTGTAGAAACGCAAAAAACAAGTTGTATATAAGAGTGTGTGTTCTGACAGTTGGCCAAGCCTGAAGTCATTTAAGAAAAAAAAAAAAAAAAAAACTATCTATATTTTCAAAAGTTCCGAGAAAACATTAATTTTGATATATGTGAAAACCCCATTTTATGTCCAAAAAGTAGACACGAAATGTAATAAAAAATCGTATTACGAAACCACGATGATTTACATGAAAGTATTACAGGTAAATACTGTCAAAACAGAAACAGTCGCATGCGCATTATGGAAATAGGCAAAATTACTAATGCCCGGTTCCACCAACCTCGATTAAGACATTAACGGACCGTCAAATTTCTACTTGCGTTTCACCAACTTTCGACGGAACGTTAGCTCGATTTAACCGATGTTAACTTTAACCAGCCACAATAGGTCGGTTAACGTGTGTTAACAGCAGCTTAACGTATCCTAACCTAAAAAGTGTTTTGAAAAGTGAGAGATAGTGAAATTCTTGTTGCCAGAAAAATAAATTTTATGAACCATAAGTCAGTAAAATTAAGGGAAAAGTCCAATAATTTTATTTCAAAGAAATTTTAATTCAATTGTTTAAAGATACTTTAATTTTTTTAATAAATTTTATTAAAAAATAAACACATTAATTGAAATTTTCTTTAAATTAATACAAATTTTAAATAATGTTATTAAAAAATCGGATAAAATTGTAAATTTTAATTCAATTGTTAAAAGATTTAAATTTTTTAAATAATTTTATTAAAGAATAATAAAAAATGAATTAAGATTTTATGAAATTTTCATAATAATAATACAATTTGTTGGGGCGGTATCAATTTCCCACAATTCAAATGTATATAGGAAAACTAAATAAGTTAAAATGCATACGAGAAAACTATATACAAGTAAATTTAAAAAATAAAATCATTAAATTATGTACTTTCGATTCACAGTCAGAGAAATGAGCAACTCAAAAAAAGAACAAAATTATTCAAGGCAACCATTTAAATTTTTATATCTCAATATTTTCATTGGATTTTTAATTTCTTTGGACTTTTTGATCAGGACGAAAAATCCAAAAAATAAGTCCAAAGTGTAATTATTTTTTTTACTGTTTTGGATTTCATTTACTTTGGAATTTTTTTATTGGACTTTTCTTTTTAAACTTCATGTCCGGATACCCTTGTATACAGTTGAAAATAATTCTAATTCTTCATTAAAATTTGTAATTTCTAATAGTGTGCAGTTTTCTCGTGGTTAGTTTAACAAAATACAGTTTAAATTTGTACAGTTTTTTTAATTTAATTATTAAATTAAAATTTTAATTGAATTTTTAAAATAATTTTATTAAAAAATTATTAAATTAATTGAAATTTTGTGAAACTGTCTTAAAAATTTTACCTAAAAATAATACAATTTGTTAAAAAATTTAATTAGAAATTAAAAAATAACCAAAGTCTCAAATAATTTTTATTTAATAATTTATAAATAATGGAATTGATTTATACAAAAAGTTACAATTACAATTTTTATTAATTAGTATATTTTAAAATGATTTAAATTAGGCAATTTTTTTTAATAAAAGTCTCGAAAAATTTTATTTAAAATTCTAAAAATTTAAGTTTTTAAAATATTTTAATTTTGTTATTAATAATTAAATTGAAGATGATTGAAAATTTATAAACAAGTAATTGGAAGTTTGTAAAATAATTTTAATTTCCTAAATTCTATTAAAATTTATTGAATTTTTAAAGAATTTTATTGTAATTTTTAAAAATAATAGACAGAAGTTTGGTACAGTAACAAATTTTATTTTTAGCTGTTTCAATTTTTTAAAGAGGGATCAGGGAAAAAGTCAAAATTCTATCTAGAAAACGTACACTTTTCGTTATAATTGACCAATCATAATAGAGAAAGTATATTTAATAATACGGACTTTCCGGACCAAAAAATAAAAATTACGGACCAATTACTGACAAAAATAAACCAGTCCGAGACAAATAAGAGAACATTTTTTTGCTTTAAAAAACTATAAATTAAATTTTTTCATAATTATAGAACATGAAGAAGTCGATTAAAGATGACGAAGTAATAAAATAATTATTTTTTTATTATAAGAATATTGTTACTGTAACTTCTTCAATATTATTTTCATCATTTTAATTAAATTACTATTTTCAATTGTTTGTAACTAAAATTTTTCTTTAAAACAATTATTTTTAATAGTTTTCAAAAAATTCTATTCATGCTATGATGCTTTTAATATTAAATTATTTTCCAACATTTTAACAGACTGAAATTCATTCTTAAATCAATTTTTATGAAAAAATTCTTCAAGAATTCAATATTATTTAAATACAAAAATAAATAATTTATTAAATAATTAAATATTTCTTAAAATTGATTTTTCATAAAGAACTTCATCAACAAAATTTAAAATAATTGAAAAATAATGGAATAATTGAATTCATTCGACGAATTTTAATAAAATTTTTAAGGAATTCATTTTCATTTTTTTCAAACATTTTTCGAGGATTTCGATTAAAATTGAGGAGTCGGGAAGAAGAAATCGCCGAGCGCTCCAACGCATGCGTTAATACCAGTCGGGTAGCAGTGACAGGCCCAGAGGTGCTCACTGCTCCTCGACTGATATTAGAGAATACGTTCCCGCGCTCGGCGAGTTCTTCTTCCCGGCTCCTCAATTGTATTAAAAATAATTGAAATTTTGCAAAGAATTTTTGTAAATATTTCGAAAATAATTTAATTTTGGAGAAGAATTTTATTATTTTAAAAGATAAATGAAATTTTAAACATAATTAAATTTTAAGAAGAATTTTATTACTTTTAAAAATAATTGAATTTCTGGAATCATTTGTAACTTCTCCAAAATTCAATTTTTTTAGTGTTTTTAACTAAAATTCTTCTATAAATCCATTATTTCTAATAATTAAATTATCAATAATTAAATTTGCATTAAAAAAATTAACTAATTTTAAAAGAATTATAATTAAAATGTTTGAAAAAAATTAATTCTATAGAATTTTTAATTAAAAAGTAAGAAATATTCAGATTTTCAAATATTTTAATTTGAAATAAATTATATTTTTCGAGGAATTACACACGGAAAAAAATTAATCTCTAAATTAGAGATTATATCTGAGATTTAGACATAAACTATCACTGGAATCGGACGTAAGATGTAAGCAGATCACTAAAACTGAAATTTGGTATTATATCTAATCCGAATATTAGTATTGTGAAGAACACGTATATCTTATGCCTAAAAATGATATAAGGAATCTTAAATTTTATGACATGGAACATATGTTCTAAACTATCAACTTACTTGAATAAATTCAAATCTTATATATTATTTGAATAAACAATATTAAAAATTTTAGTCGTATATTTATATAATTCGTATTTTTGTAATAACTCGATGTAATAAGAATTTATAGTTTATCACAATTTACAGTGAGAATTATTCACAAAATATTTATATTGTTTTCCCTGTATGAACTATACATTGCCAAGTATAAAAAAGTAGTTGGATATTTTTAAAACACAATACGAATTAAATATTTTTATTTCATTTTTTTGTTTTAATCAAATCATATATTTATTATAAGTTTAACAAATACAGGGAAGTACTCTATTAAATTCCACATCAGCCATTGAGATACATAACGGCGTTGGAAAGTCTGTAAAATTTGTAGGTTACAATTATCGCCCGACAAAATACGACACTGACTGATTTAAATGACGTGAAATAGGTAAATAAACATTTTTCAACCACTTTTTCTCTAAACACAGACACTTTTTACAAAATAGGCCAACATACAACGAGTAGGAATCTTCTTAATTACCTAAATTCAAAAGACGGTTTAAATTCATGTAGAAACGCGGTTGTAAAATGTAAAATTGGAAAGTGATGTAATGCTAAGAATATAACAGCTGGACCATTGTGCTCTCTGCATGCTTCTGCCCTCTTCTGGCGACTGGCAGTAAACCGCTTCTTGTTGTCTGTCATTACATTACTTTCCAATCATTTTCAATTTTACATTTTACAACCGCGTTTCTGCATGAATTTAAACAATCTTTTGAATTTGGGTTATTAAGAAGATTCTTACCCGTTGTATGTTGGCCTATTTTGTAAAAAGTGTCTGTGTTTAGAGAAAAAGTGGTTGAAAAATGTTTATTTACCTATTACACGTCATTTAAATCAGTCAGTGACTATAATGTTTAATTTAGATACACTTATATTTCATTGGACTTCAAATTAATATTATTTCAAGTTTAGAGATTAATTTTTTTCCGTGCAATTGTATTGAAAATAATTGAAATTCTGCGATGAGTTTTATTATTTATGAAAGTATTTTTATGAATTGCTAAAAAGAATTTTATTAAATATCTTTTTAATAATTGAATTCTTTGGAAAATTCTATTAAAATAGTAGGCATTAAAAATCATTGAATTGAAGAAAATTTTTGAAAATAATTTAATTTCAGGGAGAAGAATTTTATTATTTATAAAGTTAATTGAAAATTTTTAACACAATTTTTTTAAATTTTTGTACATAATTGAATTTCTGCAAAAAATTTTATTACTTTTGAAAATAATTGAATTTCTGCAATCATTTGTAACTTCTCAAATATTTTCTATAAATTATAACTTACAATTTACGAACTTTTGGTACTTTTTTAAACAAATTACGGACTTTACAGACGTTTTAAAAAAACTGTCTTTTATGGACTTTAATCAAATTTACGGAATTTTACGGGATTTACGGACCTGATTCGAGCCCTGCCCCTTTTATCCTGTGTGGATAATTTAATCTAGTTGCATTATTGTTTTACAGTTGTTTAGTAAATGTCAAAAATCATATTTTTTGCACCTAAAAATGTTAATTTGGTCAAAAACTAGAGGCTATTGCATATTTTCATTGTCAGATTTAGATTTTGTGTCGAAAATCCTATAAGAATCGGCTGCCAACTATTCTAGGCAATATAATGTTGTTTAAATTTTGTCGGCCTCTGCAATTGAATAAATATTAAAAGAAAATCCAATGTTTTATACGTTTTACTGAAACCACCCATTTCTAACCCACAGGTGGACAAAACTGGGTATTTATTTAGCATTTTTTTGAAAAAACACGTCTAATTTATTTAGAAAATATTCTTTTACCTCATAATGTTATTATATTAGAATTGTCAATAAAGAATTATAGGTTTATTTAAATTAATTTGTTCATTTGATTCTTTGTAAACTCGAGATTACTTTTTCAAAACCGGTTTTGCCCCACTCACTTATGAACTAATCCTTATAACACAAAAGTATTCGCATAATAAAGGTTCCTGAAGTTGTCATCGATAACTATTTTTTCTTATTTTTAGTGATAAAATTTTAACAAATCCTAGGAAATAAAAAGTTTAGAAGAATAATAAATTAAATATAAATACACTCTTAAAATTTAAAAGTACAAATGAAACTATTCTTATATACTACATAGCGAAATTTTTCAGAACTTGTAAGACATGAAATTGCACTGAAAACTGAATAATATTAAACACTTTATTTTTATAAGTACAAGACGAAAAATATTCTTTTTGAAAACAATTATTGAAGACAAATTTATTATCACTTTCTTTTATATACAAGAATAGCATATTCGCATTTGGAAGTATCAGAAATGGAAAAAAGATGAGCAGATGGCATTAACTTTTGGAAGAAATGAGCAAATGCACACTGCGCATGCAGGAAACAGCATTTCCAAAGTATATAGAAATAAATAATTATGGATTGAATATAAATAGATTATAATTGACTTTTATTATAAAAGTTATCATTAAAAATTTGTAAACATGTCAAAAAACTCAGTAAAAGACGTAAGGCTAAAGAAATGGTCATCTCATGAAATATATTGTCAAGGCTGTGTATTTCATCAAATGAGCTTTTAGTCTTTTACTGAGTTTTTTTTTGACATATTCTTTAGAATTTCAATGTTGGCTGGGTATGGGATTACAAAATGGAGAAGAGCGAATGTAGTAAAACGGAAGAAAGAGAATAAAAAGAGAGAAAAAGAGAGAAGGAAGAAACGAGTCGAAATACCGGGCGAAGTACAACGATGCGATCAGTCCCCACTTTTGGGTCACTCCCCCTTTTTCTCTTTTTAAATTCGCACACTGTGAGCAGGTATGTACATATAATACTAGTCAGATGTTCTTTACTACTCCCCCCGAACCACACCGATGGAACCGATGCGCCAACTCAATTTCTCCTCTTTTGGTATACCCAACTTGCAATTGCAGTCCATCCCCACTTAGGGCCCAGAAGTTCTCCCCACTTTTCTTCTAGGGTCCTACGGCCATTGATCCTGACCTTCACGCGCCGAACGAGCGCGATTGCCAACGAAAGCCAACTTTGCCGAACCCGAACCTACCGTAACTTGGTTTCGTTGTAGCTGCATCCCCCTCGCCCCACCGCTTATTAAACTCGGACCCAACCTACCCCACTTCATGAGTGTTTGGCCGCTGTGCCACTGCCCTGCAGCTCCAGCTAGTCCCCTCCCCCTGCTTTCCTTGAAACTCCTTGTCTGACCAACAAAGTCTCTCGAGTAACCTAAGTTGTTTGTCTTATTCTTTCTCTATCAACATCTCTCTTCTTTCCATCATTCGCTGCTTGATTCGCAAGTCTATCAAATAAGAGAGGAAAAGAACCTGAAGAGAAAAGGGAGAAGCACAATTTAGTTTTACTTAAAAATAACTTTCAGAAACGTGAAGAGAATGTATCCAAGGAATGTTATAGTTTTGCTTCGTTTGTGTTCACTTTTATAAAATAATTAAGGAACAGTCTTCATAAAAAGCTAACATTATAATTTATCATTGACAAGACACTAGATAATAATTAAATCAATATAAAGCAATATGTATAGAAAATCGTGATCTTTAGATTATATAAAATTTATATATATATAACAGATAGCTTATTTAATCAGTTTTATGATTTTCATTGAATTATTTGTTAAGTACATATCGTTTTATCAAAATTAACAATATTGAAAGGAAAAACCTCTAATTTTAAAATAAATGCTTTATTACGTTCATTGAATAATAACGCGTGGAAAAAATTATTTATTTATTTCTGCTCTTAATCTGATCACAGTAAAATAAAAAGTATATTAGAAGCAATTGCTGATTAAATTTACACAAAAAAAGATTAAAATAACTCAGTTGAAAAAGTTCTGTAGAATTTTACTAGAACGACTCTATAAAATCATTCTATACAAATTCCAATGAATATTCTATTACTGATGTAAAATTCAATTATACAATAATATAAAGTTTAAAAAATTATTTCATAAAGTTTATACTTTTTTGTAATTAAAATATATATATACTAACATGAGATCTGCATTCTATACATTACAGATTTGAAAACTGTTTAATGTAATGTATTTTTTAATTAAGATACATTTATTATAAAAATATATTAATTTTTATTTTAACTGCATATTAATAATAATAATAAATAATTTTATAATTTTCTACACTACACGGAAAACTCGAATTGCAAGATATCATCCTCAAAAAGGATTATCTCAGGCAATTTCTCTACTCAAAACGCACAACTGTGTCTCATGCAAAAGGGACACTGGGTATAACTACTATAATATTTTAGGTAGATTGTTCCCTCCGTGTACCGTCGGAAGTTATTAGTACGGCTGCACGCACATGGCCCAAAAACATACCAATCATTAAATCACGATTTTTCTGTAAAACAACAAATGTCAGAAATTTAACAAACAGAACATCAAAAGCTTATAATATTCTACGTTAAGTGATATACAATTGAAAATTTTAATAAATCACATAAAAATTTTGGCAATCAACAAATTTGAAAAAAATTGAAAAATAAAAATTTTTTAAACTCTGGCTTATCTTTACAAAATTGCAGACAAAATATAAAACTTATATTGGTGTCATCCTTAAAGTCTCATCTTTAATTTAAGACCAAACAAGTTAAAAAATCTTATTCGATTCGCGAGATATCATTATAAGCGTCCAAGCATTTTCAGTCAAAAACCGTAGGAGAGATTGGGGAATTGTGGGCCACCTCCATTATTTAATAATATTTATAAGATTGATGATCCAATTTTTTGTATTTTATTTTGTTCGTACAAAGTGAATTTTTCATTAGCATGTCATGACTTTATAACGTTTTACAATCACCTATAAACCGCAAACAACAATCACCTGAAAAATTGCATTAAAATATTTATTTTGGGCGTTCATGTTTTTATTGTCAAATTTAAATGAATAAATTCTACAAAGCTTTTTGTAAAATGAAGCATAGCTATAGTGAAAATTAATGGAGCCTTTTTTACTTGTCCAAATTGTGATTTCGATTAATTTTATTTTCTAATTTTAAACTAATAATTAATCATTTTTAATATTTCTAATCATTTAATAAATATATTTCATTGTTATTTTTTTATTTTGAACTTAACCCTCCATGAGACACCTATTCCAATGACTATATCAGATGCTGTATTTCGAAGATTCATAAAATATTCAAGAGATAGAATTTTTCGACTAGATTTTTTGTAAATCGTTAGTTGTACGTATGAAGTTTATGAAACAACCTGAGAGCACAAGTTCCTAGTTAGTATATGAATATGAACATATTTAAATAAATGTGAAAAGCATAGGGGTCTGGCTGGACCCAGGTGTCGGACGGAGGGTTAGTTTAGGCAGTGGCCCACAATTCTCCAACATTTTTAAAAATCATAAAAGTGCACTCTTTGGTAAAACTGAAATTTCTTTTATGTAAGTAATAATTTTGGAAAACTTACTATGATATTTATGTTAGTTTATACCTTCTACTGACAGGAACAATTTAAAAAAAAATTTTTTCAGTTATTGAGCTAAGAAAAAGGGTGTTCTACAATATCCTAATCTCCCCTACAAAATTGACTAATTCAATGCATTTGTCCAAAAACATGCTCGGAAATTTATAATTATATCTCGTGAACCGAATAAGATTTTCTTAACTTTTTCGATTGTAAATTAAAGATGAGACTTGAAAGATGACAACTATGTAAGTTTTAAATTTTTTCTGCAATTGAACCTTCCAATTCTATAACTCGATCTGTTACAGTGCGCAAGTCCTTTGCGCAGCTGTGAGCTGGCTCAACTAGGAGACAGTGAATGGTGCGTAGATCGAGTTATAGAATTTGGAGGTTCAATTTAAGAATACTATACTTATAAATAGAATATTTGACTTTAAAATATGCATCTACTTGTCAGGTGTTGACCCTCTGCTTCCCTCAATATACGATAATTAATGAATTAATTCAATTTCAAAAAAATAATAAAGATAAATTTTTACTTTTCAAGAATTTGTCTGAAAACCAATAATAAAAATATCCGCAAACAATATCGCACGTAATATTACTTTTTGAATTAAAATTTTGTTACAGTCAACAAGGAAAAATATTACAAATTAATACCTGTAAAATTACCTTGCAGTGGACATTTTGATATCACTGCAAGATCACTGTAATATTGACTTAAGCGTTCGTATATGCAAAGAATAAAATATTTTATTTTGAATATGGGACTGTGTTTACAAATGACTTACTTGTAATGCAGACATACACTACCGTCGGGAATTATCGGTACGGATGCATACGCACGGCCCAAAAACATACCAATCTTTAAATCACGATTATTTTGTAAATACAAATGTCAGAAAATTAACAAATATACCATTCGAAAGATTATTAAATTCTGCGATTAATGATACATAACTGAAAATTTTAATAATTTATACAAAGTTTGCAGCAATCGACAAATTTGACAACAAAATTTTAAAAATAAAATTTTTTTTGAATTTTTTTTAACCCTTGCACATTTTTTAAAAACTGTAGAAAAAATTTTAAACTTATATAGGTGTGATCATTCAAGTCTCATCTTTAATTTAAGACCATAAGAGTTTAAATATCTTAAACGGTTAGCGAGATATCATTATAAACGGCCGAGCATTTTCAGCCAAAAACCTTTCAAAATCGACTAATTCAATGCATTTTTCAAAAAACATGCTCGGACGTTTATAATAATATCTTACGAACCGAATAAGATTTTTAAACTCTTTTGGTCTTAAATTAAACATGAGATTTAAATGATCACACTTATTTAAGTTTTCAAATGTTTTCTACAATTTTTAAAAAATGTGCAGGAGTTGAAAAAATTCCCAAAAAAATTTTATTTTTTAAATTTTTTTGTCAAATTTGTCGATTGCTGCAATCTTTGTATAAATTATTAAAATTTTCAGATATGTATCATTAATCGTAGAATTTACTAATCTTTCGAATGGTATATTTGTTAATTTTCTGACATTTGTATTTACAAAATAATCGTGATTTAAAGATTGGTATGTTTTTGGGCCGTGCGTATGCATCCGTACCGATAATTCCCGACGGTAGTGTAGTTAAATATACAGTAAAAATGCATTTAAAAAAACTACTTTCCACACGAGGGAAAAAACGTGTTTTATTTTATCTCACTTTGAAGTCGTCATACAATATAAAATTTAAATAAATAATTAATTGGATGTTATTACCCAAGCAGCGAGTAAAATTATGTAATAACACTATGAATTATATTGGATAATCGTATATATACCTGTAATATAACAGTTATCTTACTCTCATATATCAAAATGACTTCTGCAAGGTAATATTAATTATTAATTAATAATTAATTGATAAATAATAATTTTAAAAAATTATTTTTAAAGTGGACATTTTAATATCCCAGTAAGATATTAAAGTAAGGTTATTTATTGCTTGGGGGATCGAACACTTCGAGTAGAAAACACTTCTGAAGTAAATTAGGGTAAGCCGATCGAGAAATATTATTTTTTGATAATTTTATAGTTACCAAACATTGTTTTTTCCTATATTTAAAAAAACTTGTTAAAAATCATGACTTTACAGCCAATATTAAATATATTAATTTAAAGAAAGATAAGAAATATGTATTTAATTTTTTCCAATTGTAACGTAATGACAATGTGGAAAGATGAAAATTCGAAAAGGCTTATCAGAAATGAAGTAATATTGGCGAAGGAGTCTAGTTCAACCTAACAATTTTATTCGCGACTTTATATTAAAACTCGAAGCTTATCCGGAACATAGCGTCGTCTTTCTTAACTTAGTACAACGAACCCTTTGGCATAGAGTGTTGCATGCTGAAGACGCCGCCTGGCGAACCGATAATAACAACAAAAAACAAGAAGTAAGAAACTGTCTTTATTTCTCCTTTTTCTCCGTTCTCTGTAGGACCCACATAAAACATGTGCCGAGCCCCGACCTATCCCTGCGTCCTCGACATTCTCTTGGTCCGAAAACGCGAGTCGCCATAGTCCTATGGATCGTGGGTCAGTGGTCCCATTTCCCCTCTCCGAGACCATTCCTTATCTGGGTCTTAAGCCCCCCACTTTTCTCTCCCTTTTCGACCTGTTCTCTCTTCGCCATCTTTTAGTTTCCCTTAAGATGCAAGATCGCAAGAGATATAAGGAAAAGAAGAATAAAAGAGAATCACAGATGGTCCGCGAGCAGCTCAGTAGATACAATCAATGAGGCGAACTGGTCAGGAAAGGTCTGTAATATGATAAAAAAATAAGATGGACTTTCTACGCGCCTTATTTTTTGATGTCCGTAAATTTTTCATTTTTTTATATATAAAAAAGTTTTGAATTAAGTCACTTTGTGGTCTTAAAAATAACAGTAAGCCAAAAAGTATACTTAAAAGTAGTTTTCTTTTAAACTTCAATTTACTGCAGGTCACTCAGGATCACTATGACCCTGTTCACTTTTCAAAACTGTACCATTTAAAAACTCAATCTTTTTAGAATTTCTAATAAACGAATTCGAAAACGGCGCTGCTTTCGGTTTCATCAATTCAACGAGATCAGCCTTAGCCCTGGTTTTTGGTCCACAAATTGGCAATAATTCAGATTTTACACTGAGAAAATTTTAGGCAGACTGCAGGCTTTTTATGGTAGCCACTAGAGCCTTTAAAACTAATGCATAAGCAGGTATCATCAGATTAATTATTCGCTACTCAGAATGGTAGCACGCTTATAGTGTATTTTCTTTCTAAAAGACTCAGCAAAGTATAGGAAGGATTAATTATCTCAAAGTTCTGTACTTCTGCTTGTTGAATAAGTAAAGTAGAGTTGACTCTCAGTTGAGTAACCAACTCACAAATAATAATAATATTAGTTGTTTCTTACGGCAACAACATAATTAGTGGCAGCGCTGGGATATTTGAAATATTTTTGAAGTTCATCAAGATTTTGAGTATCTAGAACTCAAAGCGAATATCAATTTAAACAAAGTGATTATTCAAAAGTGAACAAGAGAATTAACAAAAGCAGAGATCCAGAGTGATTGAAATCTACACAGAGGTATCCAGAGAGTTATCCAAATCTACGAAAAGCTATCCAGAGAGTTAACCAAGCACAGTTCGAGATTATCCATAGTTCTGCGATCCATACCAACATTTATAAGCAACATTGAAGTAAACTGTATAAAATAAAAAGTACAAATCTTTAGAACAAGAGTATAAGTCCACTTTACGTACGTTATACGTCGACCTTTATAGGGTGTGGCTAAGTTTGTTTTAATGAGTTAGTACACTACCGTCGGGAATTATCGGTACGGCTGCACGCGCACGGCCCAAAAACATACCAATCTTTAAATCACGATTTTTTTGTAAATACAAATGTCACAAAATTAACAAATATACCATTCGAAAGATATGTAAATTCTACGATTAATGGTACATAACTGAAAATTTTAATAATTTATACAAAGATTGCAGCAATCGACAAATTTGACAATTTAACCTTATTTTCGATCTTTAGGTCCACAGAAGGCCCTATTAGGGCACGTAAAGGGCCGTTATGATAAGTTAATATTTATTCTAATTTTGATCTATTTTTACCAACAGGTCAAAAGTAGTCCTTATGCCCTATACTAAAAGTTGGACTTATTAATGTCCTCCATAAGGGCCATTACATGAAAATGGTGAGGTAACTGTTAATAATAATGAAGAAAATTGATATGTTGGTCCAAATGAGGAAAAACATTATTTGCAGAAATCACTGGATAATCCTGTTGATCGCCTTCTTCTGTTTCTGCGGTCTCTTCAGGACTTATACGTATGAGATCAGTCTTCTTCATTCTGAATGATACCTGAAAATATAATTTTACGCGTCAACTTTATTTTTGAATGAAGATTAATAAAAATATTTTTAAAAACGTACCCTTATATAGAGTTTGACATTTCGAAGTCGTGCTTGGAGATAGAAATACAAAAATATTAGATAATTTGCACTTGGGATGTTTTTGCTCTTTAAAATATTTTATTAGGAAAATATACTTTATATACTTTTCAAAAAAGAATGCACAATAAGCCGCTTCTAATTTCCATCTCATGGTTCCTTTCCTCATTTCCAAGTATAATTAAGCGCTACTATATCATTTAAAGGTCATTTTTTAATCATTTTTCTGCATATTTAATTAATTTTCTACAGTGGTTCAACTCTGAATACCTGGTTCAAGTCTGACTACTTTTTTTAACCGTCTAAAATTCCGAAACATTTAATCAAAATTTTATACAATTTTCAACAAAAACACAAAACAACGTTTTCAATTTTAGAGGATTCCTCTTCTTTGCAGCATTTTTTCCTCTTATATATGGGTACTATAGTATATTGTGTGGCAAGGGCGGAAAGTTGTCAATTCCTGACCGAGTTCGAAATTTGCCGCACGAGCGAAGCGAGGGCGGCAATCGTACGAGGTCAGAATTGACATTTTCGCCCGAGTTGCACACGATATTTTTTGTCCAAATGCGCGATAAACAAGACGCATCCGTAAATTCAAAAATGAATATGCACTAATTATTAAATGTGTATGAAACATTTTTATTAACCCTAAGGCGAGTCCGAATATTTTTGATAAATTTAACAATAAAATTTTACTTAAAAATTGACTCCGTTTTGATTTGAAGTAATAGAAAGTGATAATATAATAATTAGTAGTATTTATTTAATACTGCTAAAGCAGCGGGCGAAAAAGTCGTTTTTCCGCCCGCTGAGGCCATGGAGGCGGGCGGAAAAGTAGTTTTTCCGCCCGCTGTTGGTAGTCGGGCGGCAAAAGCTTACTTTCCGCCCGCTATGCATGCACGGAAAGTCGAGTTTATCGCGCATGTAGGACAAAAAAGTTTTTTTTCTAATTGAGAGGATTTTCATCTTTTATATTTTCTATTAAATGTCACATTTTAAACAATTTGAAGCGGCTTTTAGAAAAACAAAAAACAACTTAAAAATCTTCTTTCTAATTTAAATTTGTTTCTATTTGAGTGGAAAAATCTCAAAATAATTGTTAAGCATAATTTCCTTCTCACTTTGAGATTTTATTTTTTTCGGTGCATTGCATTTTAGTAGATTTTTCCAACAATATACGAGAAATTGCAAAATTTGACATAAATTTTGACCTTTGGTAGCAACTCTTTAGAGGGTCCGATTTTTATCAAGTAAATTGAAAAATAAAAGTCAAATTGGACCTAAATTTTTACTTAAAAGTTAAAATAGAATATATAGGTCCATACTCACATGGAGAGATATTTTGAATTAATATTTGTTAAAATTGGAAATAGAATTTAATATATATTTTTTATTTTAGGGAAATCGTGTTTTATATTAAAATTTAATAAAAGAATTCTAATTTTTAGAAATGACTATATTAAAATCATAGTCAGAGAAAGTGTCGAAAGAATAAGAAAAATTGAAATAATTCCTTTAAATTTTAGAATAAAAATTTCAATATTTAATAAAGCCAATACTAAAAATTGTGAGTGAGCCATTTTTGGCTGATCAGAAAATGAGAAAGACGTAAGAAAGAGAAGGAAAAATTATTGTTTCGAAGGTACTTCGCATATACACAAATGACGCAAGCATCATTCTATACAAACACAAATTATATACGATTTCGGAGATCTATGTAAAAACCTATAAACGTCATTCATATAAATTTAACCTGTACAAATAAACGCAATATCTTACGCACGTTGTCAATATTTTCTGAATATTTTATTTAACAAAGTTCTTAATTCATTTTACGTAATAAAAATATACTTCGTGTATTCTGGGTCAAAATTTTACTGAGAAATACTGTTTTTAAAATTTTTTGTTTCTAACGACTTTTAGCGTTAATAAACCAAAAAAATAGCAATAATATTCATACAAGCAATACATCTTCATAAAGAAAAATAACGTTATTTTCAAATTTTATCAATTATATATTCATTTTACTCTCCATTTCCAATATTTCTTGCAAGAACTAAGAAATGAACTAAAGAAACTCGTTTTTTGTCAATATCTCAAAAATGCTTCTTTAATAAAAATTTTTGGTGGTCATTTTCGTCTTCAGCAACTCTAAATTAGCCTATAAGCATATTTCCAACATGGTACCCAACATGAAGAAAAAAATGTATAAACTGCACGGAGAGAAAAATCAATCGTTTATAGCATGAATGCTTTGTATTTTAAAAGTATGAAATGTTAGTATACTATGACTGCAAGAAAGTATACTGCGATTGCAAGAATCCTATGCTTTTTCGGTATTAGACCCTTGCAACTGGCTATTAGGCCACGCCCAGAGCCTGGGCCGACCAATCACATTGCAGAAAACTTTTACCGAAATCGCATAGGTCTCTTGCAATCGTATAGTATGAAGAGCTTCATGCTAAAAAGCCCAGATATTTCTCTCCGTGTGGTGTTATCAAAAGTATTTTAAAAGACAAAAGAGTATAAAGCATTACCTGTAAATTAAATGATAAAACATTTTTAATGAAGGAAAATAATTAACTTCTTAACGTAATAATTTTCTGTAAAATAAAAATCAATAATTTAAGGGGGGTAAGCTATTACAATTTTTTTGCATTTTTTAAAAAGTTTTTAAACGAATGCAAAAGTTAAATGTCCCAATTTGAAAACATGTGCCGATTTGTGAACATTTGCGCATATTTGTGCAAATTTAAATATAAATCAACTAAATATAGTGTTTTAAGTAATTAATTCCTATTGTTTAAAGTATTTTTTCAATATAAAAAATGGTAATTTTGGACAATAACTGTTTGAATAATTCAATTAAAAAAATTAATACTTGGAATTTTGCCATCTGCAAGCAATCAAGAGAAACATTTCGCCATCTTGTGTCATTTGTCATTTTACAGATTAACATTTTAAAGTTTGACAGAGCAAAAAAAACTAAATTTTTATAAATTAAAGTCAGTGTTATAGTAATAATCGTTTATTTTCTTCCGTTGTTGTAATTTGTTAATGTTTTTTAAATCGATTATCGGAAGAGTAGTAAATGAAACACTTGTATTACTTGTGCAACGTTTCGGTGTCTTGGTTTGACACCATCATCAGGCCACTAGTCATTTTTAAAAAAAAAAGTTTAAAAAATTGTTAAAACAAATAATTCGTTACATTTGTAACATTTGTTACATTTGTAACTTACAAATGTAACGAATTATTTGTTTTAACAATTTTTTAAACTTTTTTTTTTTTAAAAATGACTAGTGGCCTGATGATGGTGTCAAACCAAGACACCGAAACGTTGCACAAGTGATACAAGTGTTTCATTTACTACTCTTCCGATAATCGATTTAAAAAACATTAACAAATAAAGTCAGTGTTTATGAGATTTGATACTAATTTAACTTTTTTAACAGCTGGCACATGTAAAGGTATAAGTGTATTTTAGCGTATATACATGAAAAATACAAATCGGTACACACAAACTGCATATGCTCCTATTTGTGAACAAGAAGTAAAAACTATTTATAAACAATACAACTTTATACTATATAAAAGTAAATACTACTTTAATTAACCTTAATACACTGAACTCTTGCTGTAATGGACTAGTTTGTAGATGAAGTGGTGAGCGGGGAAACGGGGTCGCTGAGCTCGGCGACTAGCGCCACCAACAAAGTATTATTTTTTAAATTTTGCGGGTGCACAGTCTCCCCACTAAAATCTTATTTTCAATTTTTTATTATTTTATGAGCTGTTCAGTCATTTAAAAAAAAAATATTTTCCAAAATTATGTTTCCATTCCTTAATTACTTGCTTTTAGTTAAAAATTTGTGCATTTAAAGAAAATAAAAAAAAATTATTTAGAATCTATGTTTTAAATCTTCATACGGCCCTGAATGTTTTGATGACCTTGCTTCAAGGGTACTCTTGCTGTAATGGACCACAGCACATTCGAGTCCATTACAGCAAGAGTTCAGTGTACTCGAATTTTTAAGAAATATTATTAATTGAGGCCTTGGATCCAATAACTCGCCCGACGCTCGAAGGCACGCGCTAATACACTGAAAAACTGTTGGTAGAGCAGTTACGCTATTGACTGTTGTGCAGCGCTACTTGACTTTAAACTCACAGCTCTATCAAAATTAGGCGAGTTGCTCTCCTAAACTTGACTACCAATGGCGTTGGCGAGCGGCTGCTTGACAAAAAGGTCAGCAGCTCTATCAAAAAGGAGAGTTGCTTGCCCAAAAAGGAGAGTAACTCGCCCAAAAATAAAGAGAGCTGTGCGTTTCTTTTTAACGCAGCAGTTCACCGCATTGGGCGAACAGCTCTACCAACAGTTTTTCAGTGTACCAGTCGGGTAGCAGTGAGTGGCCCAGAGGCGCTCACTGCTCACTGACTGGCAGTTGCGCGTTCCTCCGAGCGTCGGGCGAGTTATTGGATCCAAGGCCTCAATTTTAAAATAAACAGACTTTTCGAGTATTAAATCATATATTGGACAAAATGGTCAGTGTCAACGCGAGTGTTCATTTATATCATTTGAAAGCTAATGATCTCTACTAAAAAAATAAAAAAGAGTTTTTGATTTATCTTTTTTAGTTTTACTTAGAGAAACTTTTCAATACACATATACCAAATTTCGAAATCACAATTTTCCAGGGTAAATCCGCTCACTTTATCTTTTTAACACGGAACAGTCTTATTTTTTAATTATTAAAATTCGTCTTATTCCCGTCTTAAGTATGATTTATTATTGATAATTTATGAGTTATATAAACAATTCTATAAACAACATTTTTTTATTTTAAATTTAAAACTAAGTGAGCGGCTTTATCCCGACTTAACGTGAGCGACTTTACCCCGAGTGTATTCCTCACATTTCAAAATAAATGTAATTAAATCTTTTTGAAATAAGACAAAACTATATATGTACTTCGAAGAAGGACATCCAATAGCAGCAAAAAAATTTGCCAAATAAATTAAGACTCAAAAATAATGATCGAAAAACTTAAAAATCCAAAAAACTTTTTTTCTGACACCTCTAAAAACATTTGATCGCCTCTGATTCTATGTTGAATTCATGAAACTAAACTAAAGTTCGTTAATATAAGTTGAATGTTAAGTACTATTCACAGTACCAATATCTCCATCTTAAGTTGAGTTCATAGCGTCAAATCGCTAGTGAATATTTTACTACATTTTGCCAATAAAACTTTATTTAAAGTTATATTTGCTTCAAAAAATGATATATCTTCTTATCATAAGAAAAAGATAAAAGGCATTTTTTTTACTATTAAGTGTAGTGGAAATTTAAGAAATCCATCACAAATTAGGACATTTACCTCAATATCTCCAGAATATTGTGTTAAAATTTAAAGTCAATCGGATCAAAATTTTTAAATTTGCAATATTTTTTGATACACCATTTGAAAGAGCGATTCATTATCCATAAGAAAAGACCATTGCATCTGCATTGTGCATCTGATCCATAAAGGTTCCCAGTGTGCAAAGTTACAGAATAATTCTATAACTATTCTAGAACAAAAAGAACAAGTTCTGTAACTGGTGAGGAACAGGCAGGTCAAAATGTCGTCCTCCTGGAGGCACAAAATAGGAACCAAAGTCTGTAACAATTCTAGAACAAAACTAGAACATTGTTTCAGAACAAATATATAACAATTCTATAACAAAAACGATTTATCATAAATAATACCCAAGCAGAAATTTAATAGTTGCATAGAACAAATAAATGTTTATGAGTATGAATAAAAATATGAATAATTAATAGAATATCTTTTTTTGCAATAAGTTTTAAAAAAATATTTTTCTTATTTTCTTTAATAATTTAAACAGACTATCTTATTTATTTAAATTAATGACTAAATTATTATTATCATTAATAATAATTATTTAAACTTATACTTTATGTAACAATATTCAGAATTATACACAGAACACTTAAAACTAAGAATGAAAAATTTCGCACGCACGGGGGATCGAAACCTAGACCTAGAGGACACAAGTCGAATACGCATACCGCATAGCCACGCAAGCTTGGAAGTGATTTTACTTTAACTTCCTTTTGAATTGTGGGACCATTATGTGCAGTGCTAAAATTATAAATTGAAATGTAACATACTTAATAAAAAAATAACTATATATGGGGCATTCCAGGCTAAATCGGAAATTATTTTGCTTTTGCATCTCAAATTTTTTTAAACATTTTTTTTCTTTTAGTACTCTTTGAAATGAGCTTTATTGAATTTTTTCAAATTTTTTCATAAAGCGGTTCAGGAGATACAGATTTATAAAAAATGACGTTTTTTACGTAAATTTTTTTTTAAATGCTTATAACTCGGTCAAAAATTGATCAAATTTGATGTTTTTATAATGAAAAGTTTTGTTTTCACACGTAGTTTTAAATAAAAATATTTTTGAGATGCAAAAGCAAAATAATTTCCGATTTGGCCTGGAATGCCCCATATATATATATATATATATATATATATATATATATATATATATATATAAATTTTTTTATTAAAAATAATAATATATAATTATGCTACAAATAATAACAAATTTTAATTAATTAGTTAATAATAATAATTTATTATTGTATTTTTATGATATACCTATTAATTAATAATTGATAATAAATTAATTAAATATTTGATGTTATTGTTGGTGAATAATGTTTTTAAAAATTTTGAAAATTTATGCAAGCTGACAGTGAAAAATTATTTAATTTTTCACGAATCATCGATACGAGTCTTTCTAAGTATCTAAATTTAAAAGATTTTTTGTAATTCATGCAAAAACGCGGCTGCACTCTACACTTGTAAAATACTTTTATAAAATTTAATAATAACATCTTTCCGTGTAGTGAAAATAAACACGAGTTTATAGTGAAAGAACAGTTATATTAAATTTTTGGAACAGTGTTGTAGAACACTGTAGGAACAATGTTACTTCAAAATTCTATAACTAATTTAGAACAAATGTTACATGTCTGTTATAGAACAGATACAGAACACCTGTTCCAGAACAAATTTAGAACAAAGCTCTAGAACTGTTCTATAATAAAATTGTAACACTTATTCTAGAACACTGTTCTTTTTTTGGTCTAGAACAGTTATAGTACGTGCACACTGGGTTGAAGCGTTTTTCTTAAACTTGTTTTTGAAGTCCGTATACGTTATAACTCAAAATCTACTGGACCAATCGTTCTGAAATTTGGTAAAGTACTTCTTGACATAATTCTTCAGGTATCACTAAGAGATTTTTCTTTTTTTTAAATTTATAATTTACAACAGCAAAATAGTCAATCTTTTATAGATAAAAACGTAAAACAATTACAAATAAGTAATAAGAAGTGTTAATGTATATATAGCGACTCGTATATCATAGTGACAATATCAATTATTTGTAACTATATTAATTCTTTACGTGTGTACTATATATTAATTTTTATATTGTTGCCTCACTTGAATTTTATTCAGCTGACTGAAATTTTACCTTTTAACGGACAAATAACAAAGAGTGATGACATTTTAAGGGATACAGGAGTATGGAATCTTGTTGTATGGAGAAAATATAAAATGAAAAAAGAATGGTCCTCGAGCTTACCAGAAGGGGTACAGTGAACCGATGAGGAGAAGTGAGGAAAGAGGTTCGTTGATTGCAAATGAAGAGTGAGAAAGAGAGTTGGTGGATGAGGAGGTAAGAGGAGGAGGTATATGAAGGCTTTCGGCGGTTAGTGGAGTGACTGAGCGAGTATTTTCGCTGGCCTTGACGCAGCGTCGGAGGGCGATGCACCTCTCTTTGAAACACACTCTGAAAACCAGGACCGTACTTTATATGTGTGTGTGTACACACAGAAACACTGTTGTACGCACACTTATACTCACTAAAAAGTAGATGGCAGTCCTCACATCCACGACAATAATTTCAAGCGAACACAAGCATAGTACACGCAAGCATGCGTGCACGCACTGCAAGAGAGAGAGTGCACCGGTCTGTCCAATGCTCAGGCCCGGTCCAACTTGTGAACACTCTACTCGCTCTGCTCGACACTGACCTCACCCTACTGCCATGCAATCCCCCCTTCGTACACTTCCTGCCAAAAGTCCACCAAGAATTCAACTCGAAGACGAGATACACTCACTGCGACGTGACTTCCCTCCACACACTTCATTTTAGAGGTCATTTTTGCAGGTGCTTTTATTACAAGTTTCTTTAACAAAGATCATCTTTTCATTTGACGTTTTTATTCTTCATTCATATAAGCATTGTATGAGGAAGTTAAAATTTTAAGAGGGAAATCGTTAATTTCCTTCAAGTCCGTAAAAGTCAATTTTTTTGAAAAAAGGTCCGTAAAGTCCGTAATTTGATTGAAAAAGGACGAAAAGTTCGTAAATTTTACGATATAATTTAGAGAATTTTAGAGAAATTGTAAATGATTGCAGAAATTCAATTATTTTCAAAAATTATTTTAAATTCTCGTCAAAATTCCAATCATCTTAATATAAATAATAAAATTCTTCTCTAAAATTCAATTATTTTTATTTATTTAAGTAGAGTAAACGGGCTTGAAAAAAAATTTGAAAACTTTTAATAAAATTGTTGGCAAAATTTTAATTATTTTAAAAAATTTCACTCAATTCAATGTCTACTGTTTTAATAAAATTTTCCAAAAGAATTCAATTATTCAAACAATTTTTAATAAAATTCTAAGTAAACATTTAACTATTTTCATAAACAATAAAAATTTTATAGGAATTCAATTAATTATACATTTTTTTTAATTACATCGTAATAACTTCATTATTTTAATAAATAATAAATAACAAAAATCTTGATAAATATCAAAATTTTTCAGAAAAATTAAATTATTATTATCATGAAGAACAAAGTTCTTTACAGGAATTCAGTTTATGTCATTTTTTATAAAATTCTTCTCAGACATTCAATTATATTCAATAATAACAAAATTTTTAACAGGAATTCAATTATTTTCATAAAGAATAAAATTCTTAGTAGGAATTAAATTATTTAAAATTTTTTTTTACAAAATTCTTCGAGGAAATTCAATTATTTTTAAAACTTGTAATACAATATGTCAAAAATTCAATTATCATTATAAACATTAAAATTCTTCGCAGAAATTAAATTATTATCAAAAATAACAATATTTTTAACATGATTCAATTATTTTCAAAGACTACCTATACATAAAATTCTTCACAGAAATTCAATTATTTTCTAAACTTTTCACAATCTTCTTCGCAGATATTCAATTATTATTGAAAAATGTAATACAATTCTGGTCAAGAATTCAATTATCATTGCAAATAATAAAATTTTTAGCAAAAATTTAATTATTTTTAAAAATACTTAAATTTTTTAGTAGGAATTCAATTATTTTTAAAAATTTCATAAAATTCTTCGCAGAAATTCAATTATTTTCTAAACTTTCAAATAAAGTTCTTCGAAGGAATTCAAATATTTTTTCATAAATAACAGAATTTTTCTCAAAAATGAAATTCTTTTAAAAAATAACAACATTTTTAGCAGGACTTCAATTATTTTTTAAAATTTTCATAAAATAGTTTTAAGTAAAATTTTCTCTTATTTGACTCGGACTGGTTATATTTTTGTCTGTATAGTCCATAATTTTTAATTTTTGGTCCGTAAAGTCCGTATTTTTAAATACTTTCACTGTTTCGAGCCCTGTTTATGTAATTTATTATTCAGAATGGGAATCACTTAGAAATTTTAAAAAATAATAATAAAATAATTCTAAGTGCACACTAAATGGAATGTGCTAAATTGCGAAAACGTATTTGCAATACATCAAAATAGTCTACACTGAAAAAAAAATTATGATTCAAAAAAAAGATTAATATTATCAATTAAATATTTACTTGGATCAACTAATATTTATTGGAGTCAATTAAATGGTATTTGAATCAATATCTTTAGTATTTGAAGAAAATACAATTTAATTCAGTCTAATAAATATTATTTCATTCAATTACATATTTAATTGATATAATAGTCAAGTAATTGGTTATTTGAATCAAATAAATTTTTTTTAGTGTACATATATTATTATTGTTATATTATATTATGTTAATATTGGTGGGAAACCAGAAATTTTTTTAATTTATCGTTTTCATATATGGGAAAAATTGTATTATAAATTTGATTGACCAAACCAAATTGTTTTTTTTAATAATAATTTGAATCATCTTGACAATTTTTTAATTCCTATGAAATACTTTTTCTATAAATTATTTTGTTAAAAAATTATTTACGGAGAAGTCAATCTGATTCGACCTAATTTGATTACAGTAACTAAAGGTTTTACTCATTAAATAAAATATTTTTCTGTTTATTTATATGGCGAAAACTAATTAATTATTATAAAAAAATATTTATGATGTATTAAACAATTTTAGTTGATCCATAAAAAAACAAATATTTAAATCTTTTAGTTAAAGTAAGAAAACTATTATAACCCTTGTGGAAATATTTCTGGAAAATTTCCAAAAATGGTTACCGAAAATTTTTAGGGACAAAAATCTCTGGAAGTTTTCCGGAAGTCATATTTCCAAAAAACCAAACATTAGTTCATTAGTGATTATAAGTTTTGGGAAAAAAAATTATGGCAAAACGCAATCGTTGAATTATGTTATAATTAGCAACCATTTGAGGAAAACGAAATATATTCATTAATAAAAAAATGAAAAAAAGTTTTGACATTGAATGTACTTGAGTGTGCCATGACTGTTCTCACCGAAATGGTTCTGAGTTACTATGATAGAGGAGGGCCATTGACTAGATTCTTTCCTATTGGCTAAACCGTCACTGAATGGCGACCTAAATAAGAGGAGATATTTTTTAGAAGCCATTGTAATGAGATAACTTAAAAGAGTTCAGAAAATTAAACTTGTGAAGTATTTAACTAGATTGTTAAATTTTAGTTATTGTTTTTCAAATTTTTATAAAATTTATAATATAAAAAATATTTATCTAAATTTTTTTTTACAATTTAATATTTGGGCATGCCAATATTTGATCTCTAAAGGCTTATATACTATACCGTCGGAAATTATCGGCAAGACTTGCACGAACACAGTTCATAATAATCATACCAGTTATTAAATTACGATTATTTAGTAGAAAAACATGTCAGACAATTAAAAACCATCATTTGAAAGTTTATAAAATTTAAAATTTATATCGATATCATTATTCGAATATTTTTAATGATATTTTGCAAACCGAATATTATTTTTTAAAGTTTTTTGGTCTGAAATTTCTCTGCTATTTTTCTATAGAACGTTTCAAACTCAATAGTTTGAGCTTAAAATAATATTTTTATTTTATGAGAAATAATGTACTGTTAAAATTATAAAGGAGCGATTTTTGTCTAAACTTTTATTGATTAAACACTGAACACTTAATTTTAAAATAACGAAAAATAAAATGAAATCTTTTTATCTTAAAATTTACAATTTTTAATAAAAAGTGCATTTGGACATCACACTTATAATTTTTGTCTTTTAGCTTAAACTTAATTTTTAACCATTCACATTACTTTTCTCTTTCTCTATAGTCGCATTTTGAACATTTATCATGGAATACGCAGTGCAGTTTTCATTTAGCCGAAAATTTCAAATACTGCGCTAAATCCAATCTTCAATCAATATGACGCTTTTGATTGTAACTTTCGCCTCCGCACTTAAAAATAGATCTCCATCTCTGGTGTCAATTAGATCAATTATTTTGTTCTCAGATATAAAAGTCATTATAATGGCCATCTTACCCAACAATACATGACAGAAGCGTAAACATCAAAATATTAAGTAAATTAAATAATTTTTATTTTTTGTTTATATAAAACCGTAGGTTATGTACTACTCAATAAAACATGAAATTTTTAGGGTAAGTCCGCGGGAGAGATGGCCAGTTCAAATATTTTACAGAATTTGTTAATAAATATCACTTATTATAGGTTATTCTTTAACCTTTTGTGATTACTAATAATTATGTAAACAACAAATTGTTGAAAAATAATGAAAATGTAAATGTAATCCTTCTACATTTTTTTTTTTTTTTTGCATAGTCCAAAATACTTTTAGAATTTCAGATTTCTCATTGCTATACTGTTAATTTTTAACGGATTTTTTAATTTAAAATGGTGTATTTGTTTATAAATCTGAGCGGTCAAGTTATAGAGAACCATTTTCTGAAGAAAATAAGCCATCATTGACTTTAATCGAATCAGTTTTGAAAAAGTTTAACCTTTTAATATGAAGAAAACTTTGATCATATACACACCGAAAAAAATCTCGATGGTATTATTAACTATGACCCTATAGTTAATCTTAATCTAGTAAAAGTAATAAGGATTCCTAATCATTATGGTTAGGATCGCTAGGTTGATTCAACAAATTCAAGCCTGGCAAAAACAACCCTGCAAATCCTAGTCAAATTGACTAGGATTTTAGTAATTTTGCGCCTATTTTCATAATGCGCACGCGTCTGCTTCTGTTCTGACAGTGTTTACCTCTATATTTTTCGCGTCATTTATCGTGATTTCGTAAAACGATTTTTTATCATTACTCGCGTCTATTTTTTGTACATAAAATGGAATTCTTACATACATCAAAATTGCTGGTTTCGCGGAACCTCTGGAAATATAGATAGTCCATATTTTAGAAAGTAAACTATTTAATTATATTAGTCAATTTTTTCAGACTTTTTTGGTTAGGTTTCAATATAAATCGTCGAAATTTTTACGCACGTGGTAACAACATTTTTACTATTTTAATCGCGCAGTGTGTTTGAAAATTTACCTTTGCAATAATTTGTGTATTTAAATTTATTTTCATTTGAATGTCATAAATAATTGAAAATAAATAGTTTTTAAAAAGTGTATAAAATTGTGTACTCGAAATGTATAAAACATCAACTGATTAAGTATTGTATTTTGACTCGAAAATCTAGTGTCTATTAAGAAATTAAAATACCAAGTCGTGTTTAGTGTAGTGGTTATCGTTCCGAATTTCAAAGTGCGTATTCGTTAGGTTCAGGTGTTCGCGTCCCCCCTGCGTCAAATTTCATTTCATAAGTTTAAATTAATTCTAAGGTATATTTAAATACAAAGTCAAATATAAATATGTTTAAACACAATAATTAATTTTTTTCTTTTTTCTTTTAATTAGTTTTTCTCTTTTATTTGATAATAAGAATTTGATTAGCAATTTCAAATAATTATGATACACAGTGTAAATCTAATATTATTCTCCTAGTCAATTTGACTATTTTTTTCTGATTACATCGACTAATTTTCCTGGTCACTTTAAATATGCTTGAATCTTATTACTTTGACCAGGATTCTATAGTTGGCTCCTCTCGTAACTAGGAAACCTAGTCAATTCCTGGTATACGGGTCCTAAGCATTTTTTTCGGTGCATACATAAAATGACTAAATAAACAATTTTTGTAAGTTTTAAATTTTTTTCTTGAAAATTGATATTTGTTCTTCCAAAAGATACGAATAACAATAATATAAAAAAATTCTTTAATGTCAATTCAATATTTTTTCTGAAGCTCTGCATACCTGTAAACAACCTCCTTAAACGATTAAAAATTAATTGAAGGAAGTGAATTTATCATTTGGTGATAAAATATTAAATTTGAAAAAGTTAACAATTTTCCGGAATCAATCTACACAAAAAATTAAAATTTTCTTTGCTTGTAACTTTTTTTCAAAGTATAATAAGAACTTGAACTTTTTAGTAGCTTCATATTTTATGAAAATCTGTTAGGAGACAACTTTTTCAAAAATTTTTATTCGTTAAATTTTGTAATATAAATAAATATTTGAAGTATAGCGGTCTGTGAGACCGGGGTTAGTAGTGATGGGATATCGAAAAAATTTGACATCGATATTTCACTTATCGATATTGCATCAGTAATATCGATATTTAAAAATATATCGTTATCGAAAAAAATATCGATATATCGTAAACACGATATCGCGCATACGCAAAACTCTAAAAAAAATTGAATGCGCATATTTATTATTAATAATTATTAATTTAATATTATTCATCAATAAATATAAAGAACCTAAATAAATTAAAAAACTTTATTGTTAAGGAGAAAAATAAAAAAATTTTAAATTATTTAAATAGAAAAATAGGATTTTTATATTAATGTATATTTTATTAGTATAGACAATATTATCAATGCGTCCCTTATTTGTAATAACTGAAATAATTAAAGACAAACTTTCAATTTTTATGTAAACAAAATGACTTTTAATACTTTAAGAGTGACAGCTTTTAATAAAACTTTCTAAGGTACATGTCTTTGATGTTTTGAGGGGCTTTCTACAAGAGCTTTTTTTCATCGACAAGATCAAAATGCACCATGCAAAATAGTTGCGCGCGCATCGTTTTCACACTGATTTCGATGAAAAAAAAGCTGTTGTAGAAGCAGCCTCAAAGAACATGCATAATAATCATAACCTCAAAATTTACTTTACTTTTGCCGCTATTAACTCTTAAATACATGTGAAAAAATGGGCTAAAATATTTGTTTACACTAAAAATATTTGATTATATATGAGTTTACACTTATTTATATTTACTACTTCAAATAGTTATTATTATTATTGTGAAAGAATTATCGATATTAAAAATGTTATCGATATCGGTAACGATATATCGAAACGTTAATATCGATGTCAAAATATCGATTATCGTGACGATGATATCGATATGGTCCGATATTTCATATCGATATCCCATCACTAGGGGTTAGCTTTAAGTGAAAGTATATTCCAGTATATTCCCATGAGTATCGTCTGCGCAGCTTGACGCGCAGCTAGTTCTACTGACAGTTCTCATAGACTGCATTTATAAAATAAATAAAATAAATAAATGCATAATACAGAAATGACTTTTTTTGTTAAAAAGTAAAAAATATTTATAATAGTTGTCTTATAAAAATTATAAATGACTAAAGAACTGTCAAAAGGGAATAGCGGTCTGACAGACCGGGGTTAGCACTGAGCGTGATTTTTCAACACTTAGCACTTTAAAGGTTAAGAACCTTCCTACGTTATCATTAAAATAATGTAGGAAGGGATAGTATATTTCAAGGAACTCGGAGAGTCTCGGGGTGCATGTAGCTTAGTGCGGTCAGATCAGTCTACCGGCGCAGCAATAGAAAGGCCGTGGGCTCGTATCCCACCATGCTACCGTTTTTTTCTGAGTTCTTTGATAATTTTAAAATTATTAATTAATTTCGAAAATATTTTTCAAATTAAGCAGGTTTCTGTATTAGGGCAGCTGTGCTGTTGATACATTGAAGCCCATGAGCTTATCGAGATTTATTTAAGATATTTAATTTATTTGTGTAGATTGATTCGGGAAAATTGTTAACTTGTTACGACATGAGATATCGTGAAAAAGATCAAAATTTATATTAAAAATACTATGTTGTAAAGAGTTTAATAAATTTAATTATTATTGAACTAGATTTCTTGTTAAGAGAAAATTCACAACACCAGAGAAAAAGCAATTTTCTATTTAAAACTGAATTTAAATAAATTGAAAAATTGTATGTATAATCTATAATCTCGAGCGGCAAAAATTATAGATCGTGGGATCTTGTTTATTTTTAAGAGTAGAAACTCACCTTATTGTTATTTTAAGGAAAAAAAGGAAGGAAAGGAAAGAAACTAGATAGTTAAAATCTTGATTTATTACACAACTTACTAATTTCTTATATGTTGATTAAATATCCAAAAGTTTGTCAATTACACACCAGTCAGTAAAAATTAACAAAAGATAATGAGTTAATTCACGAATGTCTTTAAATGCTTTAATTATTTTTAGATACACAATGTTTTTATTTTCACAATTGAAAAATCGACAAGATAGTAAAATAATTATTATTATATTTTTATCGGGTATTCCGGAAAAATGAAGATTAGTTCCTAGCTCGTTAAATTAACCCGAGGATTTATTCGTTTAGAAGAATTCGCGTTTTCAGTCACGGAGACTGCGAAAACTTAAAGTTGAACCTCGAAGGTTTATTTTGAACAAGGAGGGAACCAAAGTCAAAATATCGCGGAAGAAGCCCGAAATGGAACTGAAGTGTTACGGGTAAAAAGACGCTCTCGTTACCCAAGCCATTTCCTCCTACTCTCAAGAAAAACGTGAAAAAATTCCAAGTAGGGGAAAATTTGGGAAAACTAGATGTTTGATTGGATTTGGAGGAAAGTAGGCAAAAAATAGTTAACGCCCTAGACTAAAAAACCCATGAGTCATAGACCAGCGGTCCAGGTACCGACCGGCTTAAGTGCAATAAAACATTTGGCAAACAGCCGTTTTTCGAACGTGCGTAGCTGAATTTTGTCAGGATTAACTGATTGCTACTTTATTGCAGGGTTCGACAGCAACTTAATTATGTATCGGACTCTAAAAAGTAATAAAGTTTTTATAATGTACTTTTCCTTTTGGTCCTATCTTTGCAGATGTGGTACCACTAAGAGTAAAAGTTGAGTATCCAGAGATACGTTTTTGTTAGGGTTTCTAGGCACATTGCTATTGAAAGCCGTTTTAGAATTTTTTTATAAAGTTTTATTGGTAGGTTTTGGAAAATGAGAATTTTCGCACACCTCCCTCAAGAACAAGAACAAAAGCCTAGGGAACCAGATGTAAATTTATTTCCCTTTTCCTTCTTAAAACCGTGAGAAAGTATGAAAAAATTTGTCGAAGATATATATATATATATATATATATATATATATATATGGGCAATTCCACGTGAAATTTCAGTCGACCTCTTAAAATCGGCCAAAAATATTTTTTTTCTATTCTGTATTAAAAAAAAACAGATACGTATTTTTTTATTATTGTTTTGGAGGCCAAATTTTTGAGTTATAAATTTTCAAAATTTTCGCTTTTTAAATGTAGGTATATTTTTAATGTCAGATAACTAAAAAAATATTGCTTCTTTTCATTTTTTGACAAGAAAAAAAAAGTTTTGTTTTTCTCTCTACTTTTGAATAATCATAACAAAAATTTTTTTTTTCATTTTTTATTAAAAAAATAAAAAAATTTTATAAACAAATTAATTTTTTTTAACTTTGGGTATGATAAATTTTTAATTTTCTTTTTTTAAAACATTTCTGGAAATGATAAGAAGGTTTTGCAAAAAGTTTCAGAGTGGGCCTGACAAGTTTGATGGGTCTAAAAAAATAATTAAGCTGTCCGTGCAGGTCGCACGCACGTGGCACAATGGGATTTTTTTACAATTTATTATTAAAAATTGTCTAGAGCCTACAAATTTTATCGGATTTTGATTTTTATTGAATTTTAAGGCTCTAAACAATTTTTAATAATAAATTTTAAAAAAAATCCCATATATATTTTTTTAGTTATCTGACATTAAAAATATACCTACATTTAAAAAGCGAAAATTTTGAAAATTCATAACTCAAAAATTTGGCCTCCAAAAAAATAATAAAAAAATACGTATCTGTTTTTTTCAATACAGAATAGAAAAAAAATATTTTTGGCCGATTTTAAGAGGTCGACTGAAATCTCACGTGGAATTGCCCATATATATATATATATATATATATATATATATATATATATATATATATATATATATATATATATATAATATCTAAAGCATTAGTACCAACGTTAATAAAAATTATTAATAATGAAAAAGTTAATGTATAATTAATAACATAATTAGTATTTTAATAGTATAAAATATTATTAATATAAAAGCATTCAAATAAGATCCATTTTAAATAATTTAAATCATCAAATTACATAACGATTAAACATTCACACCATTATAGAAACTAAATTAAATTAGCATTCTGCATCCCTCATCCTAAGACAATTACTTTAAGAAAAACGTGTGGGTCTTACATCTTGGGACGTCACAAACTTCTTCAAATTTAATATTAAAAATTAAGTTTAAGCTAAAAGTAAAAAATTATAAGTATTAGCCATCTCTCCCGGACATTCCGGGAGAGATGGCCAAATGTAATTTTTGAGATTGTTCCTATGAACATATTTTATTTTATTTTTCGCTACTTTATACAGTTAAGTGTTCAATGTTTAATTATCAATAAAAGTTTAGACATAAACCGCTTTTTTATAATTTTTACAGTACGATGAAAAAAATGCGTTAAGATTTACGGATTCGCTAAGAATCCATTCGTTCTTGCTTCGACGAAGACGTTCGTCTTGTATAAGCAATGTGTGACTTAAATGATTTATAATTTTTTTTACGTTTCTGAAGAGGATAGCCGTGCTGTTGAAACGTTAAAAGAAATTACTTCTTTTTTGTTTTTTGAATCCTGACTCGGAGTGATCGATTTTTTTCATCATCTTAATATTTGTCAGAAATGTTATCACACTCATTTTTTATATAAAATCTCATGTTTTTTATAAATTCGACTTCAAAATCATTCAAAATTAATTAAAAAAAAACTTTTTAAGTTACTTTCATATCGAAATAGTATTAGTGCTGCCATCTCTAAGGAACTGTCACTACTATATTACATTGAGCTACATAACCCCTATAAAATGTCAAAACAAATGGACTAAACAAGTGTTTACATTTGTTGTTTGATTTGTTTTATTTTAATTGTTTAAACAATTGTTACTTTCGTTCTAAATAGTTTTTAAGTGTATTTCCTCATAGAGGAAAATTATTTCTCATCTAACTTACCTCAATTACCAAATAAAACTCAAATTACTTAATATACATTATTGGGAACTATATAACTAATAATTATGTACTTAAATTGAACTATATCATTTCAATATTATCATCTTTGTACCAAAAGTTATTTGTCTTCAATTTAGAAACGTTGCAGAGGATTCTTGGTATTGTAACAACCGACATTCACTTTGGGCAGTTGTTACAATTTACACGCTGTCACTAAAATGCTTCTAGTTATTTAAATAATAGATATAGAGCTAAATCAGTTATTGCCTTTTAAAGCTAGATAATATACCTTTGATTTAATAGTTTGACCAAACAAATTGTAGTTAAACTCTAATCACAATAACTTTTTTTATCAAAATTGTAACAACCGCGCTTAATCTCCCCTACTATATAACCAGTATAAACTATAAGGTAAATCTAACAATATCTTGTAAATATAACACACCTAATACACATATAAACACAAACTATATTTATAAATACAACCTATACTAGTAAACATAATGTACATATGCGCTCGCAACTACAAGCAACGTTTAACGAAAAATCGCACGCACGCGGTTGATGAAGATCGCTGTGAACGAGTGGTTGAGAATTTTCTTATATACTAAACGTATAGGGTATTTCACCACTTTTTGATTGCTTCGTTTTGCTAATAACAAGAGAAAATTTTTAAAATAATTTGTTTTTAAAAAAAGAAAAAATTTTAAAATATCAAGGTCAGTTTTTAAAGATGGTTCACCAACAAAATTTTCAATGGTATTATTAACTTATGAACCTATAGTTAATCTTAACCTAGTAAAAGTAATAAGGATTCCTAATCATTGTGGTTAGGATTTCTTGGTTGATTCAACAAATCCAAGCCTTGTAAAAACAACCCTGTAAATCCTGGTCAAATTGGCTAGGATATTGATGCCCGGTTCCACCAACTCGTAGTTAAAGGTTCGATTAACTGACGGTCTGCTAAAGTTAAAGGCGCTGTTAAGTTGACTTTAACCGCCTATGCGTTCCACCAACATGCTATAAGCCATGGTTAACTAAACGTATACTATGTTCGAAATAACATTACACGGAGAAAAATGGAGTTTGAAAAACTGGGAGTCAATATTGAAAAAACAGGACTCAGTCCAGTAAAAGTACATTAATTTATTTCCATCAAGCATCTTAGGGTATTGCGTATAGTGTATAGAGGGCCTTAGTTCCAAATGTCACTGTAAAGAGCATTGAAACACAGGCGAAGATTATAAGGCGCGCTGCAGTGTGCATAGTAGAGAAACTGGACTCAGTCCCCTACTTCGAAATTTTAACAATAAGGGAACGCAGGCGCGGAACCTGCCAAAATAAATAGCCAACGCGACGCGAAACGAGTGTTTCCTTTTATTCACTTCGTCAATTTTATATAAAAAAAACAATAACCAATCATTAAAAAAAAGAAAAATATGTTAAATGCACTCTTTATATATTCATATTCATTAATTCACAAGTTTTATTCTTCCCACATCTTCATACTTTCAATTAACAACTAAATGCATCGGAAAATCTAACAATCATACGGGATTGAACACCTACCTAACCATACAACTAAATATACGCATAATTATAAATCGCACGCTTTTACATTAAGCCTCTCGGCTACGCAATCGATGGGGGAAATTTCCTATTTAAGAAACATCCCTTACCAATGAAATAAATTAGATCATGCGTGAATTTTACTTTGTAATTAATGTAAGTATGGATGTCAACAATATTCATAAAATATTGAATAAATAATATTGTCAACTAGTTTAAATTTAATACGGTTATTAGAATTTAATAATAAATAAATAAAAAACATTCATTTTTTCTTAACCTTTTTCAAGTTTAACACTCCTCATGTAAATTTGAATATTCTTTTTTTTCCGTGTACAAAATAGTGAATTGACCTTAAATGAAATGTATAATTAATTCCCGTGTGGAAAAATTTTAGGGCGCTGACCAAGCGCTTATTAGACTGTCTAACGTCTTTCTAGACCCAGGGCAGACGGTCTTGTCGAGCGGCTGTTCAGAATTGAAACGAAACTTCCACGCTATCGTCTAGAATAGACCAGCGTTTTTGGTCTGATCAGCAGTGCTAGTAAATTCTAATCTACGTCTATTAAAAATTTCTCATTATATGTTATGACAACTATTCTTAGAATGATAAAACTTAATTATATTTGAAATAATTTTGATGACTTTTTTTTACATAAAAAGTATAAAAAAATATTTTAATTTTCTGTATTTTTCACTTCAACTGCGAAAGGCTTTGTGTCCCTCCCAATCTTTGGCATTGGAGATATAGTAGTCTTTTTGTAAAATAAAATTTACTGCAAATCAAAACAGCCGGATGAAACTAGCAGTCGTACTCAGCACCAATCTTTAGGCGTCAACCACTAATTAATGAAATTAATAAATAAAAACTTACTAAATTTGCTATTTAGTGTAAAATTTATTCTCAAATAACAATATTCGATGGTTTTTTAAATCATTAAGTATTACTAAATTTGAAGGAGAGGCATATTTGTAGATGACGCCTAAACATTGATGCTGAGTGCGACTTCTAGCTTCATCCGACTAGTCAAAACACATAGAAACACATCAAAATCTATTTTTTCAGTGCACATTTAAAATTAAATTATACAGAAAACAGCAACAACATAGCACATTATTATTCACATAAAACAGAAACCACAACGAATACTAAAATTCACAAAGAAAATGCACCATTCGCTGACTGATCTAACGACGCCAAACGACGCGACGCCATTAGGCGCCATGTTAATTAACAGCTGGGTATACATCGACGCATGCGCATATAACATCCTAGACCAAATCTAGACGGTCTTAATAACACCGTACTAGACGGACATATTTGACTTAGATTTTTTCTAATAAGCCCATCTGTTAAGTCACTGATTCGGGACTTGATGGACCGTCTAGAATTAGACGGACTTGATGATTGCTAATCGGGAAATCATTGGACTCTAGACTGCCACAATATTTTTCCACACGGGTTATTCTCACAGCAATATTTAATAATTTAATGAACTTAACTGCACTGCATAATAGTTGAGAGTAGTAAGAGTAAGTGAAACGGTAAGATAAGTGAACGACCATTAGTGTGAGTGAGAGAGAGAATAACTTGTGGTTTTCGAGTAGGTATCTACTTTATGTGCACGGCGTTCATTTTTCGAAAGAACTGGACTGAGTACTAGTTGTTCAATATTCGCTTCTATTATTGACTTGTGTTTTGTACACTGCCGCGTTCTTTTAACAATTATATGAGAAAGTAATTTCTCATTTCAATTTTTTATACTCTTATTCCCTCTTAGACTATATAAACAGTCTTGTTTAAGCTGATAAATGGGATAACTTGTGTTGAGTCCCAAAGTGTTCAGCTATGAAACTTCTAATACTATAGTGTGTACCTGTCACATATAATTCTATAAAGAAGTACTACACTGACTGCATAAATCATTTTTCCATTTTTCTCCGTGTACTTTCACTGATTTGAGCCACAACTGACAAACAACCAAAAAGTCATTTAACAGAAAAATATTTAATATAATTAACATTTAACATAAGAGCAATTCCACGCCAAGTGATCATAAGAATTTTCGATGATTTTAGCAATATTAAAAATACTTTTAGAATTTGTTCCTTTTTATAGATGGAATAAAAGTGTATAAAAGTTTTTTCAAAATTTTTAAAGTTTTTTGAGTTACCTCTTACTCAAAATTTTGGTCGGTTATTCAAAAAAGGCACATAAATTTTTTTCTTGTTAACCGATTAAGATAATTTTTTTTAGAAAATACTCATAATAAGAAATACTTTAAAGAAAAAAATAAAAAAATTTTTTGAATTCAAATTTTGAAAAAAATATATCTTCGATTTGAAATTTTTTTTTTGGTAAATATTGACAATAAAGTAAAGAATACTTCCTGTAAATTTAATTATGGGACAACAGTAACTTTACGAGAAAAGAAATAAAGTGTCCAGCGCGGCGTGCCGGGACTTGTGCATGTATTCACTTATGGCGGCGCAAACACTTTTTAATTAATTAATTGTTGTTTTTTTTAAAAACTGTACTTAGGCCTAAAAATTACTAGTTTCTTCTCAATTGTACAATTTTTCATGAGTATTTATCTACTGATGATAAAAAACAATTATTTATTAAAACATTGTTTAAACAATTAATTGTTGCTATTTTTTCATAAACTATTTATACTTAGGGTAAGAAATTTATATTTGTTTCTTATGTACTTTTTTCATTTTTTCATAAGTTTCATTTGGGTTAGAAATTTCTAATTTTTTGTAAACAATTAATTGAAAAGTTGAAAACTATAAACTTTTTAAACAAACGTGAAATAATAAATTTTTAGTTTTTCTATTATAATTAAGTGTTTAAGTTATCAAAAATTACACAAATGAGAAAAACTAAGAATTTATAATTTTAACTATAGTAAATTAAAAAATTAACAAAATAAAGTGTTTAAACAATGTTTAAATAATTAATTTACAGTTTTTCTTTTATACTTGAATACTTTACTTACGACAAATTGCACAATTCAGAAAAAATATAAATTTTTAACCCTGAGTACAGTTTATGACAAAATAATAATTTTTTATTGTATAACAATTTTTAACTAAATTATTTTTCATTTTTTATCAATCAAACATTATTTCAATAGGTTTTTTGATTAATTTTCTTAATTAATAAAACTACAAAAATATATTTTACGATTTTAGGTTTTTTTTAATACTTATTGTTATTTAAAAAATGTTTAAAAACAGAAATTCAAAAATAAGGCTCGAGAGATCGATAGAGAATTTAATTACGAAGATTTAGAAAAAAAGAAAAAGCGTTTTGGTAAAGAATTGTGACCTGTACAGTGATTTAAAACGAAACTTGCGCCGCCATAAGTGAATACATGCACAAGTCCCGGCACGCCGCGCTGGACACTTTATTTCTTTTCTCGTAAAGTTACTGTTGTCCCATAATTAAATTTACAGGAAGTATTCTTTACTTTATTGTCAATATTTACCAAAAAAAAATTTCAAATCGAAGATATATTTTTTTCAAAATTTGAATTCAAAAAATTTTTTGAAATTTTTTTCGGGCAAAAAAAATTTTTTTTTTAATTTTTATTTTTTTCTTTAAAGTACTTCTTATTATAAGTATTTTTCAAAAAAATTATCCTAATGAGTTAACAAGAAAAATAGTTATGTGCCTTTTTTGAAAAACCGACCAAAATTTTGAATAAGAGGTAACTCAAAAAATTTGGAAAATTTCGAAAAAACTTTTATACACTTTTATTCCATCTATAAAAAGGAACAAATTCTGAAAGTATGTTTAATATTGCTAATATCATCGAAAATTCTTATGATCACTTGGCGTGGAATTGCTCATAATTGACATGCAACAAAACTGATATGCAACAGAATTGACATGTAACATATGAGCCGCCGGATCATAGAAGGGCACGTAAATTTTTCTCGGGCGAAATCTAAGTCCCCTGGACACTCAAAATTCAACATGTGAATTTAAATATTTTAAATACACATCTTTATAGAAAATTTCATTGCGCATCTTTTTTTATGAAAATTTTTTCAATCTATTACCGTTTTCGAAATATTTGGGAAAAACTGTTTATTAAAAACTGTAAATGTAATGACATTTTTCAGGTTCTGGAGATACAGATTTTTGAAAAATGACGTTTTTTACGTAATTTTTTTTAAATGCTTATAACTCGGTCAAAAATTGATCAAATTGGACGTTTTTATAATAAAAAGTTTTGTTTTCTACACTTAGTTTTTAATAAAAATATTTTTAAAAAATTTTTAAATAATTTACGATAAGATTTTAAAATTTTTTAAATAAAATTTCATTTTTAACAATGTATGTGTTGATCAATTTTTTTCAAAATTTTTTGTAAGAAACTAGCACTAAATTAACAATTTTTAAGCCTTGTCCGATCGTGGTCAAACAATGGGATCTATTTATTTTGATATTTTTAATTTTATATACGCAGTAGTGGCAAAATGCCTAACTTGACATTTGACAAAATCACACAAATTTTTCACAGCAAATGTGTTTTCAGACTGAGTCTCTCCAAACTTAACCGCTTCTTTCTATGTAAAATTGTGATTTGGTCAAATGGCAAGTTAAGCCTACCGTTTTCACTGTGTACATAAAAATTAAAAATATAAAAATAAATAGATCCCATCGTTTGTCCATGATCGGACAAGGCTTAAAAATTGTTAATTTAGTGCTAGTTTCTTACAAAAAATTTTGAAAAAAATTGATCGATATACATACATTGTTAAAAATGAAATTTTATTTTAAAAAATTTTAAATCTTATCGTAAATTATTTGAAAATTTTTTAAAAATATTTTTATTAAAAACTACGTGTAGAAAACAAAACTTTTCATTATAAAAACGTCCAATTTGATCAATTTTTGACCGAGTTATAAGCATTTAAAAAAAAATTACGTAAAAAACGTCATTTTTCAAAAATTTGTATCTCCTGAACCACTTTATGAAAAAATTTGAAAAAAATCAAGGTAGTTCATTTCAAAGAGTACTAAAAGAAAAAAAATGTTTAAAAAAATTTGAGATGCGAAAGCAAAATGATTTTCAACTTGGCGTGAAATGCCCCATATGGATATTGCCAACAACAAACTAAATTCGCTGTCAAAATTAATATTTTTAACAGTTGTCATGAATAAAAATTGACTCACACTTTCTGTAAATACAACTATTTTAAAAAATTGATTGGATTTGTTTAGAATTTGTTATTCTGGGGTCGCTGATTACGAATATGATGTCAGCTTTTCAAAATTCGAAATGTCGGGTCCAATATGGAGGACGAATTTTCAAAGAATCGATTCGATTCGCCTAAAACTCATTTTTCGAGGATTTTTAGGGTCACTGGTTACGAATGTGACAACAGATCTTTTATTTTAACATCATATTCGTAAGTAGCGACATCGAAAACCCCTAAGTAACAAGTTATAAAAGCAAATCCAGTCATTTTTTAAGAGACTTGTATTTACGAACAATGTGAATCAATTTGTATGCATAACAACTGTTAAAAAAATCAATTTTGACAGCGAATTTAGTTTGTTGTTGGTAATATCGATATATCTTTGTAAAGTAGAGGGTTTAAGCTTAAACTTGAATCCTATGGAGAATCTTTAGCACGTCGTATTTAGCCAGTAGAAATTTTCGAAATCTGCCAAAAACGTGATTTTTGGAATTTTACCCCTATTTTTCTCAAAATCCTGACGCGATGGGAGGTTTTTGTTGTCAGATTTGAATTCAGCACACCAAAAACTACGGAAAATGTCTTCTCGATCTGAGACAAAGGATTTTTTTTTGCAGACTTGTGTTATCTATAAAAATATTTAATTTGTTAGCACATCAACAAGTCACAATTTAAATTTTTTAATTTTTCCACAAATCAATTTCAGAATTTGTTTAACAAGAACATTTTTATTGCTTTCTTTTGCTGCAAATGATCACAAAAAGTAATAACTTATAATTTGAGAACAATATCAGTCGCGTTTTAATTTATGACACTTCTAGAATAAAAAATAACGCAAGTGGAACAACCTGCAAGCCTTTCCCCTATGTAAAAAAATAGGAAATTACATAGTTCTATTATAATTATTATAAACAATAGGTAGAATTTCGTTAAAAAATAGCAATATTTAATTTTTCAAAATTTGCTCAAGTTCGCTTAAATTTTTAAAGTTTTAAAATCTGGCTTTAGGTTTGTAATCAACGACTCCAAAAAACCCCCGAGTGACAAGTTTCAATAGTTGTAGAGTGAGAAAGAAATGAAAAAAATTATCAAATTTTCTCATTTTCGTCTCTTGACTTCAAGTTGTTCAAAAATCTAGAAAAATTTAGACAACATTTTTCTAAAAACACAGAAATCTTCGTTAGAATTTCAGCTTTAAAATAAGCCTTCGAAAATTAAAAAATGTTAATCCGTTTTTGATATATTATTAAAAATGTGAAGCCGTGTTTCGACCGATTGGTGCATTGAAATTCAACTGTGACGACTCGATTGTGGCTTTGCGCGGCAGCGAATGAGAGAGAAAACAGGAACGAATTCATGCGGGGAAACGATGAACTTTTAAGTTTCTTTATATTACTCGTGAAACATCATTTTTTATTATTCTCCAGCAAAAATTCGTCCCTGTTTTCTCTCATTCGCTGCCGTGCGAAGCCAGAATCGAGTCGTCACAGTTGAATTTCAATGCACCAATCGGTCAGAACATGGCTTTACATTTTTAATGATATATCGAAGACGGATTAACCTTTTTTAATTTTCGAAGGCTTATTTTAAAGCTGAAATTCTGATGAAGATTTCTGTGTTTTTAGAAAAATGTTATCTAAATTTTTCTAGATTTTTGAAAAAGTTGAAGTCAACAGATGAAAATGAGAAAATTTGATAATTTTTTTCATTTCTTTCTCACTCTACAACTCAAAAAATAGTTAACGAAATTACTTCAAAGACGGTGTATTTAACGCAAAATTTAATCAGCTTTCTAATCGTATTTAAGTTTTTCTTATATCTCCTTTTATTTCCGAGATATGATTGAAAAAGTGATGGCATGTTTTTTCATAGAGTCGTCAGCTTTTAGTCGTCCTGATACTCGTGGACGGTAGTGTATTATCAGAAGATAGGTCTGCATAACACTGAGGTATCGATTTGTGTATTTCAGGGGCCAACTAAAATGGCTATCAAAGTTTTATGCCTAGCTATACTATGCTGCTTCAAACTGTAGAAACTTGTCGCGAAAAAGTTTTTCCATTATTATTGAGGATGTTTTTGCAAAAGTTCCAAAGTAATTTAATTAGAAATATAGAAATTATGAACAAAATAGCAAGAACAGTATTTTCGCTCTTAGCGGTGCTGCAGCTATATTATTGCGCGGCACAAGCATGGCATGAAACTCAAATGTTACTTAAAGTTCAATTTACATTAAAATTATTCGGCTGATGCCTAAGTCAAGCCGACGATATACCTATAAGATTATACATTCAGATAACAATCCTGTCACTCTAGGTCTCACGATCATTATCTCCGACATTTACATCGAATTACTCGTGCCAATGATTTTCGACATGGCAGATACAGAATAGGTATGCCGTATCTGTATGCCTAAGTAGATCGGTTGTTACCAATAGATATGGTGTTCTATGACCGTGACAATTGCCATAGACGATTAATTAGCAATTGCTCGTGATTGGCTTCTCCTTACAGTAGGCACGCGTTTCAGTAAGATCAGCGGCGATCAATTTCTAACATATTCACTAAGAGGATTATACGGGCATGAAATTATATGCATCTATACTTCGCTACTTAGTATTTAGATTAAGAGTAAGTTGCAAAATGAGAGTTTGGAGGAAGGCAAATGAAAGAGAGGAAAGAAAAAATGAAAGAGAGAATGATATCTTGACCTTAAATTACATTTAATTCAATCTTTCAATCAATATTTCTTGATATGAGAAAGAAAAATTTCCGTAATATCTAGAGTTATATTCCAAGTTTTAAACATTTATCTATAGTTTTCCATGTGATAAAGGGGGAAAGAAATTAAAACCTAGTTGAAAGTACAGTCCGATGGCACCCTTTTGTCTTTCGTTTTGTTACTAGGCCGTAAGTGTGAGAGAGGTGGATATATTTGTACTGATGGCTAAGTTACAAAACGCAACAAAAAACGGAACAATGGGACTGAACCCTGAGGTTTTTGACGTAAATTACACGGGTATTTTACATACGTAAAATCCGTATTTTACCCCCACCTTAAAAAATGCATTGTGTTTAAAATTTTTGAGGAAATTTACATACGTAATATACGTAAAATACTCATGTAATTTGCGTGACGTATATTAAAATAATTATCAGAGAACGTTGGGGGTTAGCATTTGATGATACTTTGACTAAAATGTAAAGAACTTTGGTTTTAAAGAATTTTCATCTGAGATACAGTGAACACCGCAAATCACCTTTTTTCAATGATGGTTTTTAAAAAAAGCATTGTCACCGGCATGTTTGTCGATATTTTCGCATAAAAAATGTCAAAATATTGTTAAAATGATACTTAATAATGTACAAAAGGTTTTAATAAATTAAATCTATCCGTATTTCTAAAAAAAATTTAAAAAAACAGTGTTCTTTTTCACGCTGAAACCCTTACCCCCCTTAAAAAGAAAAATTTAATTGTAAATAAAATTCTATAAGTACAATATTTATAACCTTAACCTATAAAGTAAACAAGGTTTTAAAGTCAAAATTAAATATCCATCGGATTCGCATGAAACTTGTTACTCGGGGGTTTTCGGGGTCGCTGATTACGAATCTGATGTTAGTTTTTTAAAATTCAAAATTGTGGATCTAATACCCAGGTAGAAATGCTTTTGGAGTCACTGATCAGTAAATATGTCAAGCGACTGGCAAGTAATTGACTAGTAACTGGACAGTTTGTTGTTTAAAATCTAGAATAAAATATATTTTTTTGACTCTTGTTATTTTATTTATAATTATATCTTATATAGGATATTTGTTTACATTTTTAACAGTTTTTCTAAATGCAATTTTTAATAATTCTTCAAATCAGTGACTGGGCAGTAGGGTGGTCCAAAAAAAGTAAAATCGGAATTTTATTGCTTTCACCCCCTAGGATTGTTCTATATGGAGAAAAAAATACCCCTACTTTAAAAAAAAATATATTTAGAGGTCGCTCAAAGCGCTCAAAGTTTCCCATGTGAAATGCATTGGGAAAAAAAAAATTTTTCGTAGAATTTATATAGAATCCTTGACAATCAATATTTTTCATTCAGCAAACTCAAGTAAAGGTTGCATCTTCATCTGCGTCATCAACACCAGCACAACTGCACAAAGCCCATTGACCGCAGACAGAACAAGCAGCCCAGCCTTCATTTGAGTCTAAATAATAGCCATTACAATTTATAGAGACAATGTGTATTTTCCACTTTACCATCGCTAATCATTGATTTAACCTGACAAGCTTTTTTCTTTTTGGTCACTCTTATTTTATTCAGTCTTGATTTAAGTAGTTTTCTTAACTTCCCTTATTTTTCTTTTCTTTTGCTTCATTTGTGTACCCCGTCTTGCCCAACTCTTCCCTACCCTATCTTGACCGCACCTACGAAATTGAATAAAATGATCAATTACTACAATTTACGATTAAACAAAGAAAAAAACATATGCTTCCCTGCTTTTGTAACCCTTGCCAGTTATACAAAATTTTATATAGTTTATTAACTGTTATTATTAACCCTTAAACCGCACCCCGGGTGTGCAACACCCATATTCTAGCTTTTTACTCTAATATTTCGGTGAAATTCGTAAAAATTAAACATGTGTCGTTATTGGACGATACATTTTGTACTTAAGTTTATGTTCCGTGAGGGACATTAGTCTCCCAAGTGTCTTTGTGTATTTGATAACTTTATGAAGTTGTCGGAGAAAAATTTCTGCTTGTTTTACACCCAGTTTTTGGTTTAAGGTAATTTCAGTAGTTTTAAAAAACTCTTTTTTAATTATTAAAATTAAATAAATCATTATGAAACCTATTTTCCTTCAAAATAGATGTACTGAGCTATATAAGATAATTTTTCCAAAAGATAATATCCTATTCCAGCTTGGAGAACACACTTAAAAGTCCCCGGGTGTCGCACACCCAGTGTGCGGTTTAAGGATGGATTCGGCAGTATGCGGTTTAAGGGTTAAATAAATAAACACCTCCTAAAAAAAGTGAAAAATTCACAAGAAAATCGTCGAAAACAGTTTTTTTAGTAAAACAGATAAAAGATTTGTTCTCATGGCTTTTAGGTTTTGTAAACAAGAAGCTATTGTCTTGGTGCAGTATTATGTAAAATATAATCGCGATTGGTTAATTCGTTTGTTAAATAAGGCCGGTACCCCGTCTTGCCCCACTCTCCCCTATAAGTCCCAAAAATCACTTTTTAGTTATTGTAAATACAACTGTTTTAAAAAATGATTGTATTGGTTTAAAATTTGTTACTCAGGGGTTTCGGGGTCGCTGATTGCGAATATGATGTCAAAATAAAAAAATCTGTGGATAGATTCCTAATCAGCGACCCCGAAACCCCTCGAGTAACGAGTTTCAGGCAAATTGAATCGATTTTTAAAAGTCGATCGCCATATTGGATCTAATATTTTGAGTTTTAAAAATCTGACGTCATATTCGTAATTAGCGATCCCGAAAACCCCCGAGTAACAAATTCTTAGCGAATCCAATCATTTTTTTAAATAGTTGTATTTAGGTCAATTTGTATGCAGGACAACTGTTGAAAAATCAATTTTGACAGTTAATTTAGTTTGTTGTTAGCAATATCGCTATATTTTCGTAAAGCAAAGGGTTCAAGCTTTAATTTAACTCATTTGACAAGTCTCTAGCACGTCGTATTTACCTAGTAGAAATTTTCAAAAACTACTAAAAAATGATTTTTAGGTATTTCACCCCCAATTTTCTTAAAATCCTGACGTGATGGGAGGTTTTAATTAAATGTTAATTCGGATTTAGCGCACAAAAAGCTACGGTAAATGACTTCTTGATCTCAGATAACGGAAATTTTTATTTTTTTGCAGGCTTCTGAAATTATATATATATATATATATATAGCACTTTAACATGTGACAGACGTGTCCAAATTCAAAAAATCAAAAAGTTTCTTGAAGAAGAGACAATTCGGATCCATAATTATCTATAAAATCTTTGTCTAAAAAATTTTTAGTAACGAAAAATCAGCAGTCTTTTGAATCAAAGCTTCCACATTAAGATAATACATTTTCAAGTTTCCGACTATCTGTAAAAGAGATAATTCGAATAGAGGATCAGGTACGATTTATCGGTTTGAAAATTTGGAATCTGGAAGTCATTTGGAACAACTCCCCACCAAGTTTGTAGCGTTACATTTTAGAATAACCTGTCCACCTTTAAGGAGACCTGTGTATAGTGCCCCAAAGAACCCCATAAAATTCAAAATTATAAAAAAATCGTTAAAAATATTTTTTACTATTTTTATCAAATAATAAAGTTGAAATTATCGATCACTCCGAGTCAGGTTGATCACAACCTGACTCGGAGTGATCGATAATTTTATCTTAATTATTATAAATTTGCCGAGTGATAGCTTCAATTTTTATTTATTTTTATTAAAGTTTTTTCCTAGATTATGAATAAATAACACAAATATTAATTTTTAAACATTATTCCATGTAATTGCTAATTTGTTTAAGCAAATTATTGTTTATTTACAACTTTTTATCTAATTGAGCTAAAGAGTTGCGATTTTTTCTCAATGTTGCAACTTTTCAGGCCAAATGTAACCAGTCACTATCAACTAACTAAGAATATTAATTTTACAAATTGTTTAAACAAATTACTATTGTTTAACTTCCACTTTTTATGAAAATGAGCTACAGACTTGCAACTTTTTTAATTGTCTGCTAGAAATTTTTCCTAATTTATTGTTTACCGGAACAAGTTTTTGTATGCGAGGAATATTGTCGTTTTTTTAAATTATGTTACTGCATGCGTCGACGGCACAGGATACATAGCGTTACTACTCCAAGAAACGGAAAATATTAAATCGACGCATTTTTTATATAAGATAGTAATACATTTTTTTAATGTCACTGTATCTGTAGGACAGTTTTTATGGTTGTCGCAAACGACGCCCACAAAATTTGTATTAAAGAAACGTATAAATTAAAAAATTTTATATTTATTTAGTTAAACATTGAAATATAGAAAGAGGTTAATGCTATGATTGTTTCTTTTAGAACTTGGTAAGTGTTTTAAAAACAAATTCAAATGAAACCGTAGTTTTTAAAAATACGAACAAAAAAAAGAATTTTCGAAAAACTTTACTAGAGATGAGTTGGTAGACTGCATTCTACAAAATGAATTGTCAGATGATATGAGTAAAATGTAAGCGATATTATTTTTGATTGATATTCTTGATATATTTCATTTCTTTCAGATATTTTTTGTTTGTTACTAGCATTCCTCGTAATCACCGAAAATTACTTGAGGAGTATATAGTTTCAAAATTCCATACGGAAGAAGTAGTGAGTAATAATTTTAACTTATATACACTACCGGCGGAAATTGTGAAAATAAAGCTAGATGCTTTTTTTAAATTGCATTGGAAAGCATATTAATTTTCCAATGAAATGCCACTATTTTCATTTGTACTGCATAAATAGAAAGCAAAACATCATGTTACGAAGACAAAAAAATAATTCTATTTTTTTGGAATTTCTTACCCTAACTTTGACTCATGGCAAAATTTAGAAAAGTTTATGAAAAAATTGTTACTTTCACAGACTATTCCTTGCAACCTAAGCTGGCAATAGAGACCAAGAACAGCAAAAAATATTAACGAGTTCCCGAGATATTCCAAAAAGTGTCGGACCGTGAGAAGCAGAATTTTCAATCATTGATTTCTCTAATTCGCCGTTGAGTCAATTGCGTGGCTGTGAAAAAAGTGTCTAAAATTAATTTTACCAAGTACATTCTTACTGGGATCCACTTTTTAAATATCATTATAGTATAGGGGAGACCGGAGCTAAACCAGACGGATTTGGTCTTTGTCCAGAAAACTCGTAGAAAAAAATATTTTTTGGTGGGGGCTAAACCGGACACTCCATGGGGCTAAATCGGACACGGCTAATTAATTCAGACGTGTTTGTTTTCAGCAGCTCGCTTGCTAATTCGTGTTTTAAGATAAAATCTTTATTTATTTATTGATAAAGTGGTTCTATGCAAAGAATATAATATAAAACAGGTCATTAATATAAAATAAATTATAGTATTCGCAAATTTGATTGTTTTTTATCACGACGTCCGATATAGCCTCACATCGTCATCTAATAATTACACAAGTCAACAAAAAAATACTTTCTTTTTTTTATGAGATATCGGAATGGTTTCCGATGTATTTTTGGACGCTTAACACGATTCCGACTTCCAAAATTGCCCATCACGTCAGGATTTTGAGAAAAGTGGGGGTAAAGACCTCAAAAACGCTTTTTTGAGGATTTTTAATATTTTTTCCTCTTTAACCTGACGTGTTAGAGACTTCCACAAGGTCTTAAATTAAAGCTTGTAATGTGCACTACAAGACCCATATCCATAAAATAAAAAAAATTAAAAGTTTTAAAAAAAATGGGGTTGAAGACACCAAAAAGGTGTGTTTTTGGATTGCTTTAATAGACTTTACGCAATTGCTTGGATTCGCTTGAAAATTGTTACTCGGGGTTTTTAAAGTCGTTGATTACAAATCCGAAATTACTTTTCAAAAAATTAAAATGGCGGAACCAAGATGTCAGATGTTAAAATTAAGAATTGCTTGGAAACGCTTGAAAGTTTGTTACTCCAGGATTTTTGGGGTCGCTGATTACGAATTCGCCATTTTAAATTTTTGAAAACTAATATCGGATTCGTAACCAGTGACCCCAAAAACCTTAAGTAACCATTTTCAATCGAATCCAAGCAATTGCAAAAAGCAATCCAAAAACACACATTTTTTTAGTGTCTTCAACCCCATTTTTTGAAAAAATCTTAATTTTTTTTATTTTATGGATATGGGTCTTGTAGTGCACATTACAAGCTTTAATTTAAGACCTTGTGGAAGTCTCTAGCACGTCAGGTTAAGGGTAAGTCCAAGGTGAGAAATGTAAACAAACTAAAAGGTAAACAAACCCAACACAAAAATCGCACTTTTGTAACAGCCATTTCTCCTACAAAAATGAACATTCTTACACTTTCTCTACAAAAATGGAAAATTAGAGTGTTAAAGTTTCCAATAAAAACATTTTTGACTAAGAGCAATAAAAAGTAATTAGTAAAATGACCTGTAAAATGACATTTTTGACGCGTCGTGAAAATAAAACTATATCAACCGCACGAATGATGAAGAAGTCTTATGTCAGCGATTCGACCTTCAACATGTGGAAAGGGAAATTTTTTCCTTTCCTCCTTGAAATTACAAGAGAAAGGGTAAAAACTTCTTCATCATCCGTGCGGTTGATATCAGAGATGCCATTGGGCGGAGGAATTTCATCCCCACTCTTGCGCCATTTTACATTGACTTAAATGTAAAATGGTGCAAGAGTGGGGATGAAATTCCTCCGCCCAATGGCATCTCTGGTTGATATAGTCAAACACTTGAATTTTACGCGACCTGAGACTCTGTTGCTCTCTACGCATGAGCAGACCGAACTAAGAATGCATTGACAGTACCATGTGGAAGTGCACATTTTGTTTTGAATGAAACTTACTTGTTTTCTCATTTTTTTCAGTTATGCAAGGCGTAGTTACCAAATAGAATACGTCAGTTCACCATTTTTATAAAGAAAATGTGAATTTATATTTATGTACGAAAATGAGACGTCGTGCAAAAATGCTTCACTATTTGCTATTTTGAAGCATTTTTGCACGACGTCTCATTTTCGTACATAAATATAAATTCACATTTCCTTTATAAAAATGGTGAACTGACGTATTCTATTTGGTAACTACGCCTTGCATAGCTGAAAAAAATGAGAAAACCACTCAGTATCATTCAAAACAAAAAGTGCACTTCCACTTGGTGCTGTCAATGCATTCTTAGTATGCTCTGGGCTTGCGCAGAGAGCAACAGAGTCTCAGATCGCGAAAAAAAAAGTGTTTGACTATATATCAACCGACATATTTCTCCAATTGTGACACGATAACAAAAGTTAAACTTTCAAGTAGTAGTCCAGTAAATCGGATAAACTGTTTATCCAGGTGGATAAACAGGTCCCCTTACAAAACTTGGCAACGCAACGCCTTACTCTTTATAATTAGAAAGTAAAATATTTTTGTCATGATTGTTAAATTTTGTACTGTAGTTTGAGATTGATTTTTTGACGCTGAAACCTCAGGTGGATCCACTGTTATTATTTTTAGAATAGTCATCATTGCAATTAGCAAATGATTATAATAAATATGTTTTTAAAATATATTCAGCTGTAAAAATATGAAATGTCTCAAGAGCTTAATAATATTAAACGGAAAGAATTAATTCTGCAGAATGAACATGTTTATTCTGGTATTGCGAAAAAAACTATTTACAAGAAGAAGTTCTGTAAGATGTGTAGAATTTTATAGAATACCTCAGCAAGCTTTGATTACAAATACATTTTGTAAGAAATGGAACAGATTAACATGTTTAATATACGTAACTCGGGGACGCTAAACGATCTACCGATAATTGCCAAACCTTAGTCTACGACGAACTGTCTTGAGAAACGTTTGTAACTTACTTATAAAACTATTTTAATAAAGACAATTTATTTTAATTGACTTGATTTATTACAATATCAGAAGTGGGAAATTAAGTGTAGCAAACACGTAAGACACAGTTCGGTGTTTATTTTTGTCAAATTGCGTTTCGCGATTTTTTGTAACTATTTTCCACTTCAGTTGCAGGAACTTGTTAAGTTTGTGATTCGCATAAATTGAAAATTTGTGCATTTGTGTCTGAGGCTTTTATATTAAAAAAGTGGCTTAGAATTGCAAGTGTTTTTGCGTACAAAGAGAGCATAAATAGTGCGGAAAACCTTCAGAAAAAACTGTTAAGGAAGTTAACGCATAGAGTAAAGTGCAGAAACTCAGGATTCTGTGAATCGGGAAAGTTTAGAATTCTAGTGGGGGAATTTGGCTAATGTCCATTAATAGACGTTTTAATATTAGTTTTACAAAGTAAACGGTATGTAGCATCATAATCGCCAAAATTTTGTGTAAGGTCAGCTTTATCAAAATCGACCGTTCTCGGATTTCTTCAATACTTTTTAATAAAGTGGGGAATCCCTACTACTTCTTGCCCTATGGGATCAACTACTTTTACAGTGGCCACCCTAAAGACGGTGTCCAGATCGCTTAGATTGACAGCTGTCGGAAACAAGGCAGGATTAATAAGACGAGCAATGAAAAAACAATATTTCCAAGTCTTCTAATGCAGATCCATCTACAGTAACCGAAATATCAGAAACGTTTGAAGGTTTAGAATCTTTTTTCTCTCTTTTAAATATACAATATAAGCGTCTTCAAGTTTTTGTAGTTAACCTATTCATTTTTTTGTACACCCTAATGCTTAAATTCTGTCCTTCAGGCTCTGCGACGTTTCAAAAAGTCATGACATATCTATCGAAATATTTTTAGTTCGTTCATACGTCATGAACTAACAACATTTTGATAGTTATGTAGATATGTAAACTATTTAAATAAAAATACTTCGAATCTATGTAATTACATTCAGACCGATGCATGGAAAAAGAATATATCGAATTTCAAATCTACCGATATTGTTCTATCATCATTTGATTTTTATGACGATTTTGAGCCTAACAATCTTTTTGGATCTTACTGTAATTTTTCAACATCAAACTATCGTTGCTGTTATTGTAGAATTCAGAAAAGTTAATTAATTAGAGATTGAAAAGTAGACGAAAATCTTTTTAGAAATAAAGTAAGTTACGAGATAGATGTAGAGAGACTAAAAAGATTAAGGGCAGTGCTAAAAAATAAAGGTCGCTTGACTTGTGATCAACAAGGATAAAAGCAAGATTTGCACTTCTTAAATCGAGTGTTTGGGATTTCTTGTAGATGAAAAAGGTGTATCAGTTGACCCCGATAAAATAGATCCCGAGATTAATTATCCTGTCCCCCGTAACGTTGAAGATTTACAGCGCTTCCTCGGTATATTTTCCTGGTATCTTAAATTTGTCACTAACTATTTCTTTGTTGTATCTCCCTTAAATAAATTATTAAGTAAGTAACAATGTTTCAGATGGAAAAAAGAACAGCAAACTGATGCCAGTAACGTTGGAATTGGATTTAACGTCTCTTGACTTAGACGATAGATAAAGTACAATACATTATAACATACGCGAGTCGCTCGTTGAATTCAGCGGAGCGTTTTTCTACAACCGAAAAGGAGTACCTAGCTGTCGTCTAGTCAGTAGAAAAGTTCTTCGGATACCCCTAAGAATATGAATTTATAGTAATAACAGACCACAGTAGTCTTCTTTGGCTAGGGTAACAAAAAAATCCCACTTGATGCCTTGCCCGCTGGTCTCTAGCACTACTGAGTTACCGTTTTGAGATTTTCCATAGAAAGGGCGCCAACCACAGAGACTTGATGCCCTATCGAGAATACCATCAGCTGAGTCACCCAACGAACCTTCTTAGGAGGATGAAAATCTCTTGCATTCCAATTCCACAATTTTAAGAATATTTAAAGCTGTTACGGAATTCTCTGATAGATTTCCTCCTTGGCGTATTCTGAGTGGCCTGTTGAAGTTTTTTTTGAGAAACCCATATGAGGCATTATTTCTCAAACGGCCCAGCCCAAAAAAAAGTCTTGGGATTGGCTTCATAGTTTAAAAAATTATTATTCTATATAAAAGTTATAAATTTGTATATTTATAAATGTTTAGAAGATATTTAAAAACAAACTAAGCGGCGCGCCTGCGTTACTGTACGATACGCTGGCGCTGCGCCGTTGAACGACACAAATATTAATGTTTCGTCTTCATCTGCTTTAGTAAGAGTTCTCTGCATTTTACAGAGTTGAGACTGTCATAAAAATAATGCCTGCATTACTGTTACTAAAAAAAATTTTAAATAATTTATTTTGAAAATAGAAGGGTAAAGCTTAAAAAATTTTTTGACTAAACAATTTGGGGCCGTTCAAAAATACGTAACGCTGTTTGGGGGAAGGGGGGGGTCAAGCTATTTGTTACGGTCAGGAGAAAAAATGGCGCTAATGTATACAACATTACGTTACATGGGGGAGGGGGGGTCCAAATTTTCGAAAAATAGCATTACGTATTTTTTGAACGTCTCCTTTTGAATATGTAATAAAATATCCAGATAATCAAATTTAGACTGCAAAAGCTCTTTTTGACTGGACGCAAAAATATTGTAAAGAAACCCAAACATTTTACAGTGGCAAAGACATCTCCGTTGAGACAGCAGAAAAATTAAAAAACAGATTTGATAATGCTCAAACTACACGGAAAAAAATTTCATGTCGCGAACGAGCAATATTGGGAATATAATTAAAATAAAGAACAACATAACCAACGTTGGGAATTAAGCTTAACAACATTAGCCGAAATTTTTGCCAATTCAGTAATAGTGAGCTTTAGTTGAGTGCAATTCGTCAGCCATATTGAAAGTATATGGAAATCTTGTTTGACAGCATAAATATCAGTTTTGTGTTTTTTTAGTTTTAAAACAGTATTAAGTTCAATAATTTACTTTCATATGGTTGTAATTTGAAACATACGATTGAAAAAAATTAAAAATCCGCATTTAATTTTAATTTTTACAGAATTTTAATTATATCTGTCATTGTAGGGTTAGATTGTCTTTCAAGTAAAATTCAATATCGTTATTCCAGCGATAATGCCAATATCGCTCGCTCGTTTTTGACGAAATGTTTAGCTGTTATGGCGAAAAATTTCTTCATTTCAGTTGTACTTTTTTTCCGTGTATACAAGGGACATTTCAATACCATGCTTTTCTTCTTGCCCAAAATAATACGCTTCAATTAAAAAAACATTCATCTGCTTTGAAATTTGATAATTTTCATAAAAAAAGTAAAAAAAATTACTCCACGAGTTTCGCAACAAAAAAACCGAGTAAAAAATGATTTACTATCTCGTCAATTAAACTTAAAAGAACTCTTTTAAATTTAAACCCAAGTTAATAATAATACTAATGCAGGCTTTTCAAAATTACATATATACATATAAATCTTTATTTCAAATGAATCAGAAAAATATTTGTGACGCGATCTGAAGAAAGGGACCTTAACCCTCCTGCGTACCGTGACGAGTATACTCGTCCAAACTAAGTTGTTACCAAATGCGCGAGGACGAGTATACTTGTCCAAATATTTTTTCTCATAACTTTTAAACAAATTAACTTTAACACACGAGACAAAGTGCAACTTACAGTGTAAGATTCATAGTTAATGATACGTACATAATAAAGTCTCCAATTAAAGTATTTGTTAATAAACAAAATATTAAATATTTGTTATAAACACTAGAGGATAGGTCACAAAATAAAAGTTGCAAATACATACTTCTCTTAAAAAAATTGTTTGATTTTAATGAAACTTGGTATCTCAAGGGTTTTTGGAGTTGCTGATTAAGAATCTGAAGCCAGATTAAAAAAATCCAAAATGGCGGATCCAATATGGCGGATAAGTTTTTAAAAAATTTATCCAAATTTCTTGAAAATTTATAATCGGGGGATTTTGAGGTCGTTGATTACGAATATAAGGTCAAATTAGAAAAATTCAAAATGGCAGATCCAATATGGCGGATAAAATTTTCAAAAATTTATCCAAATTTCTTGAAAATTTATAATCGGGGGTTTTTGAGGTCGCTGATTACGAATCTAAGGTCATATTTAAAAATTTAAAAATGGAGGATCCAATATGGCGGATGAATTTTAAAAAAATTGTTTGATTTTAATGAAACTTGGTATCTAGAAGTTTTTGGGGTCGCTGATTAAGAATCTGAAGCCAGATTAAAAAAATTCAAAATGGCGGATCTAATATAGCGGATGAGTTTTTAAAAAGTTCATCCAAATTTCTTGAAAATTAATAATCGGGGGATTTTAAGATCGTTAATTACGAATATAAGGTCAAATTAGAAAAATTCAAAATGGCAGATCCAATATGGCGGATGAAATTTTCAAAAATTTATCGAAATTTCTTAAAAATTTATAATCGTGGGTTTTTGAGGTCGCTGATTACGAATCTAAGGTCATAATTAAAAATTTAAAAATAGAGGATCCAATAGGGCGGATGAATATTAAAAAAATTGTTTGATTTTAATGAAACTTGGTATCTAGAGGTTTTTGGGGTCGCTGATTAAGAATCTGAAGCCAGATGAATAAAATCCAAAATCGCGGATCCAATATGGCGGATAAGTTTTTCAAAAATTCATCTAAATTTCTTAAAAATTTATAATCGTGGGTTTTTGAGGTCGCTGATTACGAATCTAAGGTCATATTTAAAAAATCCAAAATGGCGGATCCAATATGGCGGATGAGTTTTTCAAAAATTTATTCAAATTTCTTGAAAATTTATAATCAGGGGTTTTTGAGGTTGCTGATTACGAATCTAAGATCATATTTAAAAATTTTAAAATGGAGGATCTAATATGGCGGATGAATTTTAAAAAAATTGTTTGATTTTAATGAAACTTGGTATCTAGGGGTTTTTGGGGTCGCTGATTAAGAATCTAAGGTCATATTTAAAAAATCCAATAAGCGGATCCAATATGGCAGAAGAGTTTTTCAAAAATTTATCCAAATTTCTTGAAAATTTATAATCAGGGGTTTTTGAGGTCGCTGATTACGAATCTAAGGTCATAATTAAAAATTTAAAAATGGAGGATCCAATATGGCGGATGAATATTAAAAAAATTGTTTGATTTTAATGAAACTTGGTATCTAGAGGTTTTTGGGGTCGCTGATTAAGAATCTGAAGCCAGATGAATAAAATCCAAAATCGCGGATCCAATATGGCGGATGAGTTTTTCAAAAATTCATCTAAATTTCTTAAAAATTTATAATCGTGGGTTTTTGAGGTCGCTGATTACGAATCTAAGGTCATATTTAAAAAATCCAAAATGGCGGATCCAATATGGCGGATGAGTTTTTCAAAAATTTATCCAAATTTCTTGAAAATTTATAATCAGGGGTTTTTGAGGTCGCTGATTACGAATCTAAGATCATATTTAAAAATTTCAAAATGGAGGATCCAATATGGCGGATGAATTTTAAAAAAATTGTTTGATTTTAATGAAACTTGGTATCTAGAGGTTTTTGTGGTCGCTGATTAAGAATCTAAGGTCATATTTAAAAAATCCAATAAGCGGATCCAATATGTTGATGAGTTTTTCAAAAATTTATCCAAATTTCTTGAAAATTTATAATCGACTTCTGAGACATGCTATTTCACTGAAAACTGAGACTTATATAACATTCTGGACGCGATATTTTGAGCTTTTGAGAGTATCCACCTATTTTTTTCAGGTGAAGATACGTCTGAATTGAAATTTTTTTACTCGAAAAATCGTGTTTTTTTGGAAAAAATTGTTTATAACTTTTTAAAAATTTGGTATAAACAAATTTTAACAGCAGAATCTGAAAGAGGAGAAAATTTTACAGTAAAAATGGTATGTGTCAATTTTTATATACGCATTTTAATAAAAAACGAGGTCCTCAAAGTCAATTGAAATTTTTCGTCCGTCTGGTCCTTAATGGGTTAAGATAAATATTTTTGTTGTAAGCTTGCTCGAAAGTGGACAGTATTTTATTATTCCTTTTTTTATTGACAGAACTTTTCCAAATGTACACATTCATTTTACTAGTCAGGAATTTGGTGGACATTTTTAATTATAAAGAAATAGTGAAAATATTAATAATAATGAGAACATTATAATGGTTGCCGAAAATGATGTTTTTGATAGTGATTTATTATCTGATACTACAGAATGCAGTAATACATCCCATGTTACTTCTGATTTCTTAAATAATGTCAGTCCGAAAAATGTTAGCAGTCCTAATTCTTACCAAAGCAGAAATTTCAGCAGTCCTGATTCCTACCATGAAGGCAAAAACTATTACACTTATTCAAAAAAGGTGCATGATTGTTAACACCAGACAATATTTTCAAGCTGAAAAAGATGCAGGTCTAGCAGTTGACGTGAATAAGGTTGTTGAAAGAACTTCAAAATGTTTAAAAGTGATTGAACAAACTATCAAACGCGTTTATAACGAGTGGATTAATGGAGAATTGAATGCTGTAAAAGAAAAATCTGGAAGGCCTAAGATTGATTGTTATGAGTTTCTCTAAGGTGTAATAAGAAGAAAAATACACAATTTTTACATTGCAAAACAATTTCCCACAATATCAAGTTTGTATGAGAAATTATTAGAAGACGTTGAAGACATCCCTAACTTTAGTGAAAGTACTTTACGTCGATGGTTAATATCGATGAATTTTACATACACTTAGTTCAGCAAAAACACAATATGGATGGAGAGTAACAGAATAGCAACACAGCGAACACAATATCTGCGAAACATAAAGTACTACAGAGAAGCTGGATATACAATTTATTACACAGATGAAACATGGTGTGGCAAAAATCATACTCGTCAATTTGGTTGGGTGGAAAAAATTACCGAAAAAGAGATTTCGAATTTTAATTATTACAGAGATCGTGTGCAAGAAATTAACGGTTATCTTGGTGGTTTTGCCACACCATCAGGTTCCGGTCAAAGGTTAATTATTTTGCACATTGTGAGTAAAAATGGTTTCTTCCTGGCGGACTGGATTGTTTTATTGAAAAAAACACCCAAGATTATTATAATAAAATGAACAGTGAACATTATACTGAATGGTTAGTAAACATCTTCATAATGAATTCTTCTTAATGATTATCAAGCCGAAGAAGAATTTAAGTTATTATTTTTTTCTTCATCCAAGCCAATAGTTCCTAATTCATAATGTTGACATCTTAAACTGCATTCAAAACAACTAAGCTTCCGCAAGCTCAAAATAGATTGGCTTGTATCTACTACAACTTGATGTACTTGTAGTGTTCCAGTAAACGTTTTTGCCTCACAATTTTGAACCGCAGACTCGAAACAATATCAAATTTTGTATCCTGTATCGGTATAATTTTTACTCTTTTGCAATTTGATTGTAATCCTTTTATAAAAGTCTCTAAATTAGCTACATCATTTCCTTCAGCAACAAGGCGATCAGCTGTCCTTTTGCAAACTGCGCCTATCCCGTCTGGAGATCCTTTTCCGTGTCCGGATTCGTAGTAATTCCACGAATATTTTTTTACAGTCGGATAAACCTCTTTTAATTTTGTTCCTAAGAAGTAAAACATGGTTTTGTTTTTATACTGCGTTGCTGGACCGTCGCTTAGAAATGCAGTAAAGTAATGTCATTATCCTTGAAAACATCATTTTTTTTAATTGTTTATACTCCTGCCCTATTGGCCTTACGCACTTCGACAAGAGTCCCCGAGAAATACTTTTTTGGATTAAGCATAACCATTCTACTTTAGAAATTTTCTATATATTAACCTAATTTTGCGTCTACAGCCGACTTTATTAGGAGTACTCGCATTACGCCTGGACCACCCGTCAATGGGTTTTCTCGCCAGAGAAGAGGGAAACTGTAGAAAACCTCTCTGAGTACAACCGGTTTATCGACAGTCGAGTTCTAATGGTGTGTACCGGACAATAATCGACGGTGCACATCATTATACCTCGACGTCAAACCTCCCGCTCAGATTGTCTCACGTGCCGGAAAAATACCAAGTCAAGTGGGCGCGAACCAAGGGTACTTATACCCTTGGTCCTTAAACGACCACCAACGCCAGGCATCTATCCGACTGAGCCAATCTGTCGGTTGAAAACATCATTTAATACAGGAAAAAGATGATCCCAGAATCCTACGACGTTGTGAATCAACGACATTGACACACTGTAGTAAGATTTTGGTTTTATAACGTTTCCTATTTGAATATAAACTACAACTGTATGCAAAGATATTTGTTTTTGTGATCCACCAAAGTGATAACTTTGTACTTCTTGTCCATATTTAATTTCTCCACTTAACAAACTATCTTTGAATCTTCTCAACGTATTGTATTGATGTATATATGATATTTCCATCGTGTTTTAAAAAAATTAGCAAACATTTTTCGAATTCTTTAATCATATCTGCGTAAGAAGATTCAACTTGATGTTTTGTCTTTTTGGAGCAAGTCTTGTTTTTTGCTGATTTTTTATCGAAATAGATCTCTTTTTTGTGACCACTTCCAATAAGATCCAGAATCTTTATAATTGATTGTCTTGTACGAAACAGTGTTTTCCTGGAAAATTACACACTCTCTAAAGCAACAAGTTTCTTTTTTGGTACTATTTTTTAAGCTAGATTTTCTTTTCTCCGTGATTCTGCTATGAATTATCACATGTGGATGCCTCTTCCATTTAACTATAGTTCGTAGATTCATTTTTGGTTCAATATGTTTAAACATATAAAGAAGGAGTGCCTTTATTCAATGAACTCAATCATGTACCCAAAATGAAAGTTAAGGTTCAATATTTGACAGCGGTTTTATAATATTGATATTATTACAATATTAAATATAAAAAAACTATAATATCATCTTATCCTTTTTTTGTTAAAATTATGTAATATTGATAAATTAAATACGACGAAAAAAAATTCCGTTTGTAATCCGAATCTTGTCGCCCTTCTCTCGAAATGAACAAAAACAATTTTTTTCCATATGGAAAACTAAATATTTATAAAAATACACATGGTGACACTCATCGTGTATTAAAATTGCAAAAAAAAGTTTTATTTTACGTGAATTGTACCATCTGTTTTGTGTAGCAATTAGCGATAAAAAGAACACATTTGACAGCTGTTTTGTGGTACATTATTTTGCATTGGAACCAAGAGGTGGCTCCAAGTGTACTAAAACAGGTAAATTGATAATTATTTTTAATTTCAAATTCTAAAAAAATTAATATAATGTCCTGTTTGCGAGGAAAAATTAATTATTATTAGATAAAAATACACAAAATGAGGCATTTATTTTGTTCAAATTGTTAATGATATTGATAAATTAAATACAATGTACCACCAAATAGCTGTCACATGTGAGGAATTCTCTGGAAAAAAAGCCACACTAAAAAAAGTTTTTTAATATTTTTGTCAATGATATGTCATAGTATATATGTCGTAGGCAGATAGCATAATCCGGTAGTATGCAAACTGCCTAGGCAGTTTGTAAACCGCGAGCAGTTAGTAAAATGCCTAAATTTGAATGTATAAAAACAGGTAATAAGCAAAACACCTAGGCAGTTTACATACTGCCAAAGACGTTTCAGGTAATTAGAAAAATGTATTGAAAGTCACAAAATTTTTTCTGTGGCATAACTTTATACAACTATACTATCTTGTAAATTTTTTTTTTAATCTGAAACATATTTGAGTTTAATTGAAACAAATTTTTTGGTTAATTTAAGAATTATTTATAATCAACTTTTAAGTTTAAATCAAACATAGAATTTTTAAACATAATTTTTGTTGAAATCAAAACTTAAAATATGTTTGAATTTAAACATAATTATTTAAACAAATTATATTTTTGAATCAAAGCTTAAAAAAATTTGAATGAATACTTTTAAACAAATAAATTTTTTATTTATTCTACACTTATAAATAATGTTTATCTGGAACTCTTGTTTCAATTAAAGTAGCATAGATTAATAGAAATACATTTTAATAAAAAATATACTCCCATAAAAATTTTTTTTTCTCTTTTGTTGAAATATATGATTAAATAAAAAAATTTGTAAACAGTTTTCAAAATTCTACCTCCACAGATCGCTGAACAATTGAGGCCTTAAATCGAATAACTCGACCGACGCTCGAAGACACTCGCTAATACCAGTTGGGTAGCAGTGAGTGGCCCAGAGGCGCTCACTGCTCACTGACTGGCAGTTGCGCGTTCCTCCGAGCGTCGGGCGAGTTATTCGATCCAAGGCCTCAATTTAATAAACTTTCATTTTAAAAAAAGTTTATTCAAAACGAATAATATTTGTAACCTCTAGACAGGCAATAAAAACTTCAATTTTTAAAAAATAATTAAAAAATTAATTTTTTTGAAAATGCATATCAGAAATGTTTTTAGTTAGGCTTACTACAAAAGATTATGAAAAAAATATTTGAAATTTGAAAAGTCCATTTCAGGTGGCCTGTTGAGAAATTTTTACCCCATTGCTACTTTCAATACATTTTTCTAATTGCCTGAAACGTCTTTGGCAGTATGTAAACTGCCTAGGTACTTTGCTTATTACCTGTTTTTATACATTCAAATTTAGGCATTTTACTAACTGCCCGAGGTTTACAAACTGCCTAGGCAGTTTGCATACTACCGGATTATGCTATCTGCCTACGACATATATAAAACTAAAAATTTCAAGTAGGTTTTTAAATCTGTATAATGCGTGGTTGACATATTATTAGAGGCTCAATTTTTTGCAGCATAATTTTTAAAACCCAATAACTTTTTTCCGGATGAATGGATTTAAAAGTTTTATAAGTGTTTTTTGTACAAAATTTCTTAAACTTTCAAATAATAATACATAGAATTTCCAAAAATTTAGTTTTGTTAAAAAAATATTATGTATCCGAATGTTTTAGTTTTATTCTTCTTCACTACAAAAATGTTTCTTTTTCATAAACTTTTTACACCCCCCACCAACGATTTTTTTTTTGGACAGCAAAGTACGTACGAGCTACAGATCAAATTTCACCGCAGTGTTATTCTCTATTTTTAATTATACCAGCGACGTAGTCTCACTCGCTACCGCTTGTTCGGTTGTACTTAAACATATTTGTTTTTACTTATATTTTTGATTTTATATATGTATTTGAGCTAAGTAAATATTTACTGGTAATAAATATTTTAATTTACAGTATCAAATAAATAGTTATCTGTGCGAAATATAATACGAATTACTTAACCCTTGACTGCCGCACGGAGAGAAGACTCAACAGCAAAATACTGTGTACTCACAGCAAATCAACGTGTCAGAAGAGCATTAGACTGCGCATGCACTATTACACTGGGAAATACTGTGTCACTCACATGAAATCTTTGTGCCGACACAGTATTTTTGAGGTTTGTAAAGAATAATTTAGAGTGCGCACTGAATTTCTTAATGCTCTCACACTCTTTCAGTCTACTAGACTGTACACAGTATTTTGCTGTTGAGTCTTCTCTCCGTGCAATGGCAAACATCTTTGCCATTTCGGACTTTGCTCTGACTGCTGCAAGTTTTTAAATTAAATAAATAATATAAAAGTTAAAAATTGTTAAAAACAACACTTTAGCAAATTTTTCAAAATCTTTGCCATAGACAATACAATGTATTTTTATTTTAAAAATGTCTAAAATCGCTTGAAATTTGTTACTAGGGGGTTTTTGGGGTCGTTGATTAAGAATCAGATGTCAGTTTCTCAAAATTCAAAATGTCGGCCGACTTTTTTAAAAATCGATTGAATTTACCTAAAATTTGTTACTCGGAGGTTTTCGGGGTTGCTGATTACGAATTTGATGTCGATTTTTCAAAATTCAAAATGGCGAATCCATTATGGCGGACGAGTTTTTTAAAAATCAATCCAATTTACCTGAAATTTTTATACCCGAGAGTTTTCGGGGTTGCTGATAACAAATCTGATGTCAGATTTTTAAAATTCAAAATGTCGAATCCAATATGGCGGTCTTTTTTTAAAATTTGATCTAATTTACTTATTTGTTACTTAGGGGTTTTCGGGGCTGCTGATTATAAATCTGACTTTTTGTATTTTTTAAATTCTTTTAGTTTTTTTGTTTTTTATTTAAACTTTTATATTATTTAATTAGCGTAATTTATACAAACAAACTTATACACATTTATTAAAAAAATTTGAAAAAGTTAAAAAGTGCACAAAGTCAATAAATAAAGGAGAACTCTAAAATTAGGATTTATGATAAATATCAAAACAATCATTGTCAACATCCTCGAACCCAATTCGACATAAGTTTTGGGGGTGCATCCTGGAGACTTATGTTATTTATAAACATACTAGCTTATGATAAAGGTTAAAAGATGTTCATAAAAAAGTTAAACTGAGAAACTTAAAAATCACCTATACTGCCGTGTTTTGGAAAAACACAGTAACTGCAAAAAAATCGAAAAATGAGTTTTTTATATCGTTGGAATCGTAGAAAAAAGATACAACTGTTCATGCAAAGCATTTTTTAAAATTATTAACTTAATTAATAATAATTTTTTTATAATTATGCTATTTTAACAGTAACTGCAAAAATTGGCAAGTCATAATTCGAGAAACTGGGTTAACTGTCAGATACCTGGTGCCATATTTGGGCATTGTGACGTATTTTGAGGGTCGTGATTTCAAACACCAAGTAACTGCACAGTTACTTGGTCTTTCAAAATAGTAGCGTTCTTTTTCGAGCCCTCGTCGCACGAAACACCAAGTAACTGCAGGGCGCTCTCGAAGCAGTTCAGTTACCTAAGTTTTTCGTGCGACGAGGACTCAAAAAGAGGCGCTAGTAATTTGAAAGACCAAGTAACTGCAGAATTTTATATAGAGCTCGTAAAAGTTACGAGCAATTCATTTAAAATAATTAATAATTTATTATTATTTTAAATAATACTTAGTCATTTATTATAAATTATATTATATTATTTATGTTATAAGTTTATTTACAACTATTAATTGATAATTTCTAATTATTAATTAAATTTATTTTAATTGATTTCACTTTTATTGTTTAAAATTATTAAAAATAATGAAAATACTTTACATTGAAAAAATTTCCTAGTAGATTTGACTACTTTTTAACTACTCTGCTTAGTTCAATAAGTCCCCAATAATATTCAAAACTTGTATTAACTATCAAAAAGTAGTTAAAAGAATTAAGAATGTAGTTTGTGCTATCAAATTTTGTAGTTGTTTTTGCAATTTTACTACATTTCTTAGTTAACTGAATTCTAAATTTTTAACTACATAAAGAAATAGTAAAATTAACTATACAAACAGTGCTAAGTAAACATGTAATTACACTGAAAAAAAATTATTTGATTCAAATAACCGATTAATTGACTAATTATTAATTAAATAATTACTTGAAACAAATAATATTTATTGCAGGCAATTCAATAGTATTTAAACCAATAATTGCAGTATTTGAAGTAATTAACATTTAATTAACTCAAATAAATATTATTTGATTCAATTAAATATTTAATTTATAATAGTCAATTAATCGGTTATTTGATTGAATCAAATTAATTTTTTTTTCAATGTATTTAAACTAATTCTTCGTATTCACTTTACTACCCAAAGTAGTTGGATTCAAAAAAAATTATTTTCTGTGTATTTTAATTTTAAATTAAAAAAGAATAATAATGAATAGTTTTTGATTATTAATTAATAATTAATATGTTATAACAAAATTTAATATAGGGAAGTTGGATATTTATGTAAATAATTATTAAAATACGGCGTCAAGAAATATTAACATTTTTATATTATATTGCGCAGGGTTTTCTCTTGTTGTTATTTTATTTATTTTTAAATTTTATTATAATTTTATAATATTATATTATTCATTTTTTCTAAAATTATTACATTAAAAAAACCTTTTTTTAGAACTCCCCATTATATTCTCTTGCAGTTACCTAAGTTCTCTGCGCGACGAAGGGTCTTATACGAGCGCTCATCGCACGAAAGACCAAGTAACTGCCAGTTACTTGGTCTTTCGTGCGACGAGACTCAAATCAGCATACCGGTAACTACATTTTTAATAATTTATTTACTGTTTAAACAAATAAAACATTTATTTTTACATCATTAAAAAGAGGACATTCATACGAATCAAAAGTAAAAAATGGCGTTTTATAATTTCAATTAGGCTATGCGGGAGAGGGCAATAAACATTCGAACAGTTTTTCGCGTTTTTCTCGAAATCTTTCAATCTGCAGTTACTGTGTTTCTCGAAAACACGGCAGTATAGTTTTAACTATATTTCAAATATCATTAGTTTTTGATATTATGTCATATTATAAAAATAATAACTATTTTTAAGTTATATTGATTATTTTTTAAAAAAGTCGTTCCCTATATTGGATCCGACATTTTGAATTTTGAAAAAACGACATTAGATTTGTAGTCAGCGACATCGAAAACCCCCGAGTAACAAATTTCAGGTGCATTAAATCGAATTTTAAAAAAGTCGCCGGCCATAATTGGATGCACCATTTTGAGTTTTAAAAAACTGACATGAGTTTCTTAATCAACGACCCCAAAAACCCCTAAGTAACAAGTTTCAAACAAATTGGATTATTTTTATTTTTGGCATTCTGGGCACATTTAGTGTTTTACAGACGGCAGTAAAGTAAATAAAGAATGCAATAATTAAATATAATAATAATTGACAATTAATTCATTCTTTGTTGATTGTTAATTGTAAAAAAATTAGGATTAAGGAATTGGAAATATATCAATTTTATGGATAAAATTGTTTCAAAGTAATTAAAAAAATTGTATTAAAAAAATAATTCCACAGGAATTAAGATTTTTTTAAAATGTTAAGTTCAAACCTTTTTGAAATTAAGCAACTTATAAAAGTATTATCATTATTGTATATTTATTTATCGGTTTATACACCTGTCTTTAGCCTTACATACTTGGCTATACAAGTGTTTTTACATTTTCTTAATTCTCTTTACAAATTTCCTTATTAAACTTAATACTAAATTCTTGCGTCTACACGGAAAGAATTTTGGGCAGGCTGCAGGCTTTACATGAGTGCCGCTAGAGCTCGCTGCTTCAAGCTCGCAGTTAACCTCAAAAAGGCAAGAATCTACTCCCAAAAGGTAAGCAGCAACTCCTCAGGGGCAGCAGCTCACCTTTCGGGAGTAGATGCTCGCTTTTTTGAGGTGAGCTGCGAGCCCTGAGCAAGGGGCACTAATTTTGGACATAAAAAGCCAGCAGCCTGCCTAAAATTCTTTCAGTGTACAGAACGACTTGGAAATTATTAGGAGTACTCGCATTTGCCTGGACCACCCGTCTGATGGGTTTTCTCGCAAGTGGAGAGGGAAACTGTAGAAAACCTCTCCGAGTACAACCGGTTTTTCGACAGTCGAGTTCTAATGGTGGTTACTGGACAATAATCGACAGTGCACGAAATTTTGATTATTCGAAATTCTTTAATTAAATTCACTGTAAGAAAAATTTTGGAAATTTTTCCAAAAAAATTTACGAATCAAATTCTACTAATAATTTAAAAAAATACCCAGATAACAATCGTGCGTCGCACGTTTCTCGCACCACATGCGATTCGCACTAGTGATAGCATTTTGCGTGCAATTTAGCAGTCACCTGTGATGCAGTCTCTGGTGAGAGTAATATGACTCGCACCTAAGCTTCACCGTATGCTTGTCGCATACTGTATCGCACGATGCGTTCGCACATGAGAGTCATCAGTGATGGGTGCATAAGTGCGAGTCATATGAGTAGTATATGAGCGATTCCATGTCAAGTGATCAAGGTGGAAAAATTTTTTTCTCCAATCGTGCCTAAACTTGGGGCTTTTGTAGTACTAGTGGATAGTGATTTTTGGTTAAAATATTTTTTAATTTAGTCAAATATTTTTCGAGGGGGAAGGGGTGAAAGTTTAGGGTTTTTCGGTACAATGCTTATTTTGATAATTTTTTACTCTTAAACAATTAAACATGGAAATTTGACCGAGTACAGTTTGGAAAGGTTTTTTCATGCTCTTTCAATTGGAAACAAACATTTTGAAAAAAAAAATTTTTTTGACCAAAAAAAATCAAAATTAAAAATAAATTTTAATTTTTGGGGGGGAAGGATACGATTTTTTTTTAAACGAAAGCTAAGGTTTTTTACTAAAAGGACATATATATATATATATGCGAAAATGGGACAAGAATGTTTAAACACTGAAAAAAAGAGATTTCTACCAAACACAGCCAAAAACCGGGTTTTTAGCACTCCGGTCAGTAGAAATCACTTTTTTTCAGTGTTTAAACATTCTTGTCCCATTTTCGAATATATATGTCCTTTTAGTAAAAAACCTCAGCTTTCGTTTAAAAAAAAATCGTATCCTTCCCCCCCAAAAATTAAAATTTATTTTTAATTTTGATTTTTTTTGGTCAAAAATTTTTTTTTTTCAAAATGCTTATTTCCAATCGAAAGAGCATGAAAAAACCTTTCGATACTGTACTCGGTCAAATTTCCATGTTTAATTGTTTAAGAGTAACAAATTTTCAAAGTAAACATTGCACCGTAAGACCCCTTGATCACTTGACGTGGAATCGCTCATATATGAGGATTATGACAAAATATTTTTAAGTCTTATTTAAAAAATCGCTTTGAGTTTTTTATAGGTATTATTAGTTAAAATGTTGATCTTAAAGTCCGTGTATAAAATTTAAAATTAAAATTTTTCAGACTTCAAAAATTTTGGAAAATAGTTTTTAAATGTTTTAATGTTTAAAAAATAAAAAATTTACTTCAAAATCAAAAAGTCAAAATTTAATAAAGTAGTCAACGCCTAAAAAAAGTAATTAAGAATAATTTTTTTCTTTTTCATAAAACTAATTAACAATTGAGTAATTGCATTATATTCCGACTAGAGTCGTTGCCGACTAATTTAAAAAAAATAATATTTTGCAAGAATTACTTTAAAGGAATTAGGATCACTAAACAAAAATAATTTTTTAAATATTTTTAGTATTGTAAAATAAGCATCTAAAGTATATGAGGTAAAAACTGTCATTTTTTCGTTTATTACAAAATATTAAATATTATTATATTTTTCGTAATTTTTCATTGTTTTGGAAGAAAGTTATTTACATTTCAAAATCGTGAAAATAAGCAAAGTGACAATTTTAATTGCTTATTCTTTCACACTTAAAAAAAGGAAGAAAGTGATAAGAAGAACTAACAGTTAATCGCAGGTACTTTATACTTGATAAAGTTTTATTCAACTTAATAATTTCTCTTTCTTGCATTTAGTAAATGAAATTTGCAAAATTAGGTTATTTGTCAATTGAACTTTAAAATCATTTTTCTTTTAATATTTCTTATTATTAATTGTTTCTATCAATTTATAATAATAAACTAAGTCATTCTTAATAGATTCTAATAATTTTTTTACATTTGCATAGTAAATGAGTTTTCTTTAATATTTTTTAATAAACGAAAAAGTGACAGTTTTTACGACCTCATATATACTTTAGATGCTTATTTTACAATAAATATTAAAAATATTTCAGGACAAGTAGAAATGTTCTTTCAACATTTTGATTAAAAAAATTCTTTTTATTTTAAGTCAAAATTTCACGAATTTTGACTCTATTAATTTGTCTAATCTTTTAAAATTAGTTTTAAGAAAATTTCATGAATCTTTTGTTATCAATCAAAAATAAATTTCCTTAATTCAAACTTGAATCAATTATTATCTTTACACAATATTCAGTTTATTTATTACCGTGTGCACTTAATTAAATAATATTAAATGTAAATATATAAATCATTTAGTACTATATTTTTTTAATAAATTTTTAGTAAATTCTTTATATTATTATTTAAAATAAAAATAATTAACATTAAGTTATCAATTATAATAAATAAATATTAATAATTTTTTTTTATTTATTTAATTATTAATTGTAACACTCATATGTAAAGAAAGATACACTACCGTCGGGAATTATCGGTACGGCTGCATGCGCACGGCCCAAAAACATACCAATCTTTAAATTACGTTTTTTGTAAATACAAATGTCAGAAAATTAACAAATATACCATTCGAAACATTATTAAATTCTACAATTAATGATACATATCTGAAAATTTTAATAATTTATACAAAGATTGCAGCGATCGACAAATTTGACAAAAAAATTTTTAAAATAAAATTTTTTTGGAAATTTTTTCAACCCCTGCACATTTTTTAAAAATTGAGTGCTTGGATACAACAAGGGGACGTACGCTCGGCGAGCCGCTTTAAAGTCAGTCAGAGGTACCGTAAAGTGTAAAAAATGAAAATTTAAAATTTTGAATTTTGAAAACTGCCATCTTATAGGAAATAGAAATGATCATCTTTTTTTCCTTTGAAATTTCTTTGAATAATTAATATTTTTATATGATAATGGAAAAAATGTGATTAATTTTCATTGTCAAATTTCATTGAATTTTAAAATATAAATCGTCGTATCTCCGACAAAAATGAATGAATTCTTTTGATTTTTGGTATACAAATGCATTTGGACCTATAGAAGACGACAATATCACGAAAATGTTAAAAGCAATTAATTGTTTATTGATTTTTAATTGTTAATACTGACCGGTCAAAAATAATTTTTTCTTATCTTTGGCTGCAAAAAGTATGCGGGGAACTTTAAAATTCAAACAACTTCCAGTGAGACATTTGTTTATTACGATGTAAAGAAGTTTTCTGTAAAATTGCAGAAAGATTAGTTTTATATTTACAGAAATACAATAGTTTTAAGAAAAATGCTCGCGCCGCCAACGATCCCTACCGCACAGATTTTAAGGTTAGTTGCACAGTAAAGTTTTATTTATATATAAATACATATATGTGTGTAATATTTGCATTGAATTATTTATTAACTATTACATACTATACAACATAGGTATAAACTTTTTTAATAATTTTGTAAAACATTATGTGTATGAATATAAATATTACAAATAATTCTAACAGTATTTAATTAAATTAAGATTATTATCTGTGTTAAAAGAAATGTTTTTATTTTAAACATTATAAAATTTTTAAAACGTTTTTAAATGTCAATGTTATTGTTTAAAAACTGGAAAAAATTTTTATTTTAAACAATTTTTGACAATTGTGATATTTTGAACTATTATATTTTAATAGATATTATTAGATTATACTAGATTCAACGTAATATGTAATTAAAAAGGACATTAAGTGTTGTTACAGCATATTAAATAATAGTTTTAATACATTATAGAGTCGATAAAAATTGAATTGTAAATAAACGATATACTAACAAAAATAAATATCAGTAATAATCTTAATTTAATTAAATACTGCTAGAATTATTTGTAATATTTATATTCATACACATAATGTTTTACAAAATTATTAAAAAAGTTTATACCTATGTTGTATAGTATGTAACAGTTAATAAATAATTCAATGCAAATATTACACACATATATTTATATATAAATAAAACTTTACTGTGCAACTAACCTTAAAATCTGTGCGGTAGGGATCGTTGGCGGCGCGAGCATTTTTCTTAAAACTATTGTATTTCTGTAAATATAAAACTAATCTTTCTGCAATTTTACAGAAAACTTCTTTACATCGTAATAAACAAATGTCTCACTGGAAGTTGTTTGAATTTTAAAGTTCCCCGCATACTTTTTGCAGCCAAAGATAAGAAAAAATTATTTTTGACCGGTCAGTATTAACAATTAAAAATAAATAAACAATTAATTGTTTTTAACATTTTCGTGATATTGTCACCTTCTATAGGTCCAAATGCATTTGTATACCAAAAATCAAAAGAATTCATTCATTTTTGACGGAGATACGACGATTTATATTTTAAAATTCAATGAAATTTGACAATGAAAATTAATCACATTTTTTCCATTATCATATAAAAATATTAATTATTCAAAGAAATTTCAAAGGAAAAAAAGATGCGCATTTCTATTTCCTATGAGATGGCAGTTTTTAAAATTCAAAATTTTTAATTTTCATTTTTTACACTTTACGGTACCTTTGACTGACTTTAAAGCGGCTCGCCGAGCGTACGTCCCCTTGTTGTATCCAAGCACTCAATTGTAGAAAAAATTTGAAAACTTAAATAAGTGTGATCATTTAAATCTCATGTTTAATTTAAGACCAAAAGAGTTTAAAAATCTTATTCGGTTCGTGAGATATCATTATAAACGGCAGAGCATTTCCAGGCAAAAACCTTTCAAAATCGACTAATTCACTGCATTTGTAAAAAAACATGCTCGGACGTTTATAACACAGGTTTACAAATTAAAAACTTTTTTTTGCCAATCGAACAAAACATTTTTTTTTCGAATAGTAGGTGTTTGTTGAGTAAGAAAATTATAGTTTTAATTTTTTTCCCTCGTGCAGTTTTTCTGTAGCTTCAAATTTTGCATTTTCGAGGTTCGACGCCACTTAAACTTACCTGTAGGAAAATTAGCTTGTCAAAATATAATAAATGAGGTATCATTGGTAAGGTTATTAAATTACCTTTCGATCCATAGGTCACAGAATAAAATTCAACAAAAATTGAGAGAGTTACAGTCGATTAAAGATGAAATTTCATGCCAATTTTGATGATTTTTAGACCTTTGAGTAACTTCTACTATTTTTTTCTACATCAATCAGGAAAGAATGTTTAGGTTTTAATTTTTTTATTGATAGACTATATCATTACACAAATTTTGAGTCCTTGTGGACCGCGATTGGATTAAAAATGACAATTCTACACTAAATTTAGTGAACGAAACTACATTCTTCATTTTTAGTATCCCTTAAACATTTGCACCAAAAATTCAAGTAATAAAATTTGGTAAAGCGATAAAGTTACTAATCAAGAGTTTCTGAAGTCGTAGATTTCAAATGCAATATTAGTTTTGCAAATTTCAAAATGGCGGATCCAATATGGCGGACAAGTTTTCAAAAATCGATGAAATTCGTCTCAAATTCGTTACTCGGGGGTTTTCGGGATCGCTGATTACGAATCTGATGTCAGATTTCGAAAATTAAAAATGATGGACTCATAATGGTGAACGAGTTTTTTAAAATCCATCGAATTCGCACCTATTGGATCCGCCATTTTTAATTCTTGAAATCTGACATCGGGTTCGTAATCAGCGACCCCGAAAACCCCCGAGTAACGAATTTGAGACGAATTTCATCGATTTTTGAAAACTTGCCCGCCATATTGGATCCGCCATTTTGAAATTTGCAAAACTAATATTGCATTCGAAATCTACAACTTCAGAAACTCTTGATTAGTGATTTCAGTAACTTTAGCGCTTAACCAAATTTTATTACTTGAATTTTTGGTGCAAATGTTTAAGGGATACTAAAAATGAAGAATGTAGTTTCGTTCACTAAATTTAGTGTAGAATTGTCATTTTTAATCCAATCGAGGTCCACAAGGACTCAAAATTTGTGTAATGATATAGTCTATCAATAAAAAAATTAAAACCTAAACATTCTTTCCTGTTTGATGTAGAAAAAAATAGTAGAAGTTACTCAAAGGTCTAAAAATCATCAAAATTGGCATGAAATTTCATCTTTAATCGACTGTAACTCTCTCAATTTTTGTTGAATTTTATTCTGTGACCTATGGATCGAAAGGTAATTTAATAGGCTATAATTTAATAACCTTTCCAATGATACCTCATTTATTATATTTTGACAAGCTAATTTTCCTACAGGTAAGTTTAAGTGGCGTCGCACCTCGAAAATGCAAAATTTGAAGCTACAGAAAAACTGCACCAGGGAAAAAAATTAAAACTATGATTTTCTTACTCAACAAACACCTACTATTCGAAAAAAAAATGTTTTGTTCAATTGGCAATTTCACTGTAAACCACTTTAATGATATCTCACGAACCGAATAAAATTTTGAAACTCTTTTGGTCTTAAATTAAAGATGAGACTTGAATGATCACACCTATATAAGTTTAAAATTTTTTCTATAATTTTTTGAAAAAAAGGACATATATTCTTGTAATGAACTTAAATTAAAAAAAAAATTTAGAGAAAACACCTTTTTAGTGGAAAGGAATCAATGTTATCTATTTGTTACTTAATATTGTTTAGTAAAATTTAAATAAATTATTTTATGTTTTATTAATTGTCTGGTGGTCATATTGGATTAATTTGAACTGATTTAGATCATGTGCAATTACGAAATAAGAAAATAAACGTCCTTTTTTTAAAAAATTGTATTAATTTGTTTAAAATAAAAAATTATAAACAATTAATATATCAAAAATCGTCCTCAAAGGATGTCTTAAGATGTCTTAAGGATGTCTTATGTATTCCCCTTTAATCTAAAACATAGAACACTTTAATCGGTTAAAAATTGTAGGCAGTAGACATTTTTGAACAGTAAATTGTAAAAAAAATCTACTGTGCGGTGCTTGCGCAGTATGCAGCGCTCGACAAATAGTCAAATTATGAAAAAGCTTTTCATTTGCATTAAGATTTCTTCTCAGTTCTTGTTTACCTACATTCTAAAGAACATTGATAAAAAAAATTTTTTAATCGCATGTAGAAAGCACTTAAAATTGCATTTGTTTATAAAAAAATTATTAAAAAATAAAAAAAATACTTTTTTGAAAATTACATTTTATTATTTGAAAGTACATTTACTCACTGATATAACCATAAATTTTTGTTCAATTTATGCGAAAACTCAATTAGTTAAAATTATTTTATTAAATGGGTTCAAAAATAATTAATAATAAAATATATAAATAATTTAAATATTTTTAAAGTACTCCGGGAAAATATAACTAGATACTAGTACTTTCAAATACAACTATTTATTTTAAATTTTGCAACTTTGCGAAAATAGGGGTGGCCAGTTCAGGAATTTTCACTCAGGAGTGATAATATAATTCACCTAAAGTAGAACTTTTTATGCAATTTTCATATACATATATGATGAGTATCACCAAGTGTATTGTTTATAAATATTTACTTTTTCAAATGAAAACAAAAATTGTTTTTATTAATTTTGAGAAAAGGTCGAAAAGGCTCACATTACAAACTGCAGTTTTTTCCATCGAATTTAATTTATCAACATTTTATTTTTTTAATAATTTTAACAAACAATAGTCTTAAATGATGTATTTTGTACAAAAATTTAATTTTCATAACAATACGGTATATTTTGTGTTATTAATTTTTTGAAAATGGGCAAAGACAAATTTTTAATGATTTAGTTCCAAAATAGATGTTTTAGCCAAACTTGCACCTCGCCTAGGAGGTGGGCAAGGAGTGGACACTCTACGCGCTCCGTTTTGGTACTAGTAAAACGTTTAAAATAACTGTTATTTCACTATTTATTATTAATTAATAATTTTATTCAAAAAAAATTTATTTGATTTAAATAGGTATAAATATTATTGATTTGATCAAACTTGATTTAAATTAAAATTATTTTTTGTCAATTTTCTTTTAATAATAGATGAGAAATCTGTTTTTATAATTTCCTTTCTTCGAATCAATCATAATATATAAAAGCATATTAGTTGGGGGAATAGACCACTTTCTTAATACATTACTGACATAAAATCAGACCTACTGTGGTGATCTTTTATACTTCAGAACCCAAAAAGTTCGCTAAACCGACGCACGGCACAGTGTGGGAAAAAAGTGCACTCTTCTGAACAAAATTCTTCTGACAAGTCAAATATTAACGGATTTTAAAGTTTTTTTTAAAAGCCTTAGAAAGGTTTGCGCTATAAGCCTTGACTTCCACTTTTTTTATCATTTGCAACATAACCTCAAAAAAAATTTAAATCCTATTCAAATTCATTCTGCAATGATTAACTACATCTAGAAATGTATATAGTGAGACGTTTGAGTGTATAACACAGTCAAACTGCTTTTGCTATTACACTATGTGAGTGTATGTTCTATGTATTTCTTCCCGCCAAATACCAATTGGATGTCAGAATTGTTAGATTTGATCAAGAAGACAAATTAATGTAAAAAGAAAAAAATTTTATGAAATGACACTACTCTAGAGTATTGACTTGTTCAATTTGTTTGTCGGACTCTTTTAGATTCCAAATTTTGAGCTAATTAGATAATTTTTATTTTAAATGAGGCGCATGAAAAGTCTCCAATTTTTATTTTCCGAATCTTTATTTTATCGAAATATCATTTGTTATAAAACTTTTTTCTTATAAATGTTTTTCAAAATAATTTCAAATTTTTCGAATTAACATTACTCATAATTTTCTTTACTTCTAATTATTCTTCTTTATAATTACTATATTTTCTAACATGCATTTCTTCTAACTATAACTTTACCGAATTGTCACTTCTCATAATTATTATTATATCAAAATATTATTTTTCAAAATTTTTGTAATATCTAATTATTTTTTATACAAATTTTTTTATTGTATAATAACAAGTTTTTATAATTTTATTTTATTCGAATAATTATTTCGTATAATTTTTTTCTTACCGAAATTATATTTTAAATAATTTTTTTAATCGATTTTTTATTTTTCCTAATATTCATTTTTCCAAATAATTCTTTTTCATAATTTTTATATTTCCTAATTCGTATTTTACATAACATACATTTTTTCTAAGATTTAAATTCTCTCATTTATTATTTTCCTAACCTATAAATGTCATAATAAGTAGTAGTAGTAGTAGTAGTAGTGTTTAACATTGGCACTTATACTGTCGTTGCGCTGTGTATATTCGGCCATGACTAGGTATATGAGTGGAGCTTAATGTTGAATTGTGTTGAATCTGTGAACAAAAGAACGGTGGCACGAACGCTAACCCACTCCCGCGTGCGCAGCCAGGGGGCACGTGAACCCCTGATCGCGCCCGCGGGAGTAGGACAGCGCATAGGCGTGCAGAGTATTCAAATCTGGATGTTGGCTCGTTTTAAAAATCTGAAGATATGGTAAACTACTCTGGGAGAGGGATTGATTAGAAATTGGTAGCTGCAAAAAGGTGGAGGGCATTTTAAAGCTCTTGACAGAGCTTTGAGAAGGTCTGGGCGAAATGCGTCAAATTTAGGGCATGCCCAGAGGATATGATCAAGATCTTCCTCTACCCCCGGACTGCAGGAGCAGTTACCGGAAGGGATATAATTCTTTCTGGCCAAGCTAGAAGCTGAATTATAGTGATTCGATCGCGCACGACATAGTGAAACAATCTACGTTCTACAAGCCACAAAATTCGCGAACCACGGTTTTCTTTGGGGTTTGTAATAAAGTTGTCTGTAGGGACACCTTTATTTTTACCAACGTCGATGTAAAAAGAATTACAGCTATCGTCAAGTTGTTTACGTGCGAGGGTATAGAAATCTGAACATGGCAGTTTTATGTCTAATTCTGTAGGATTCGTACAAGCTTCTTTTGCCGCTTTATCAGCTAGCTCGTTGCCCTCGATTCCCGAATGACCAGGAACCTAGGCCAATATTGTCGGTCGATTCAAATCAGAAAGGACCTTAAGGCGGTTTCTAATCGCGAAAATTATGTAAGACTTGATTTGATATGTGCATTTAGTGTTTAAATTTTTAAGAACGCTAAGTGAGTCTGAGAAAATTATTGTATTAGTAAGATTAGAGTCAATTATGTAGTCAAGAGTAAATAAGATAGCAAATGCTTCAAGAGAAAAAATAGTTGCATGGTGAGAGATTTTAATTTTAGAAAAAATATTTAATGTTAGAGAAACGAAGGAACATCCCGCCAAAAGATCCCTTCCCGACTTAGATCCGTCGGTGAAAAAGTACGTGTAGTTAGGAAATTTGCGGTTAGTTAGATCTTTAAATAAATTTGAGGGATTAGGAGAGTTTTTGAGTGATTGTCTAAAATCGAAACAGATTTGGGGAGTGAATATATGATCGTCATAGAGGAATTCGAAGTAAGGATCGATGTCATTACTTCTGATGAGTTCGCTGTAATTTTTCGCTTTTTCAAAAGCAATTAAGAGAGGATAATTATATTTAACATTTGAGTTATGAATGAGGCGCAAGAGTTCTGAGAGTCTGGCCGGCAAAGGATGGCTTGAGTTTGAGAAAATTTTTAGAAGATATTTTTTTGCAAGAAAGTTAAATTTGGTTCTTAAAGGAGGTATACAACATTCAGCTAACATTACATTAATAGGGGTGCTATTCCTGTAGCCTACGGCTAGTCGGAGAGCTTGGTTACGAATTTTTTCAAGTCTAGAGAAATTTTTATGAGAATTAAAGCTATAGGAAGCAGATCCATAATAGATACCGCTTCCAATTAGAGAGTCAAAAATTTGAAGTAAAAGTTTTGGGTCTGATCCCCACCATGTGCCTCTAAGAACTTTTAAGACATTTAAAATTTTTCGGCTTTTATCGCATAAGTAGTTAAAATGGGAATCAGATGAGCCAGATTAATGAAATTTGATACCGAGGTACATGGCTGAAGGGGAAGGTTTGATAATAATATTGTTTAATGATAAGGAAAGGGAGGGTTCATCAAGATCTAGTTTTTTGTTGCTAAATATAATTAATTTCGTTTTTTCCGGGCAGACTTCCAGACCTCTATCTGCAAGAAACGTAGAGAGAGAATTGAAACTATTTTGAAGAGAGGAGATTACTATATTTAAATCATGGGAACGACAAGTAACCGTTAAGTCGTCTGCAAATTCGAAAAAAATGCAATCCGCTGAGATACATGAGTGAAGATCTTTTGTATAAACAGCAAAGTTGATAGGACTCAGTATACTTCCCTGAGGTAGTCCAATAGTACTTATTCTAGGGCCAATTATTTCGCCATTGATTTTAATAAACATGTTTTTACATTTGATAGAGCTATATATAAAATGGACTATGTTCTCAGGGATGCCTACTGAGCGAAGATCCTCAATCAGTATATTAGGGACTACACTTGGGAAAGCACCCTTCAGGTCGAGGAAGAGAGCACCGGTAAACTCCCGCCTCGCCAGTCCGGTCCATACTTCTGTTGAGATTAGTGCAAGATTATCGGTACAGGATTTTCCTTTTCTAAAACCAAACTGAAATGGACTAAGAATTTGGTTACGCTCAATGAACCAAGTTAGTCTATTGTAAATAAGTTTTTCTGTAAGTTTGTAGAGACATGAAGCTAAAGAAATGGGACGAAATTTTCCAAGTGTAGATTTTGGAATGAAAAAAATAAGGAAATTATTCCAAGTGGGAGGGTAAACGCGGTTAAGAATAATTCGATTAAGAATTGATAGAAGAGCGGCAATGGCTTCTTCTGGAAAGTGTTTTATGATATTGTAGTCTATTTTGTCGAATCCTGGTGATGACTTTGTTTTGCATGAATTGATAGCTATTGAAAGTTCTTCGGAAGAAAATGGAGCTTCCAAAAAAGGGTTAGGATTAAAAAAATTAGTTATTAGGGAAATTCTCATGAAATACTGTAGGAGGGTACATTTCGTTGACCAAGGAGTATAGTTTATTCACAACTTCTTTGTCAGCTGAACATGAAGCCATTGGTGGTTGGGTAAAGCGATGCTTGAAGCCCTTGATAACAGCCCAAACTTTTTTATTGGGGTATGCCGGTCTAAGGAATTACAAAAGTTTTTGAAAGATTCGCGTTTAGCTTCATTAACTGTACGTTTAACAATTGCCTCGGATTTTTTAAAGTCAAGAAAGTTTTGATAGTTAGAGTCTTTTTTATATTTTCTTAAAGCCAGTTTGCGTTTTTTCAATTGCTTCCTTGCATTTACCGTTCCACCACGGGGCTGGTACAAATTATTTTTTGGGTGGATTGTTGGCCCAAAAAGAGTGTTGTGTAGGAGGTTTTCGTTGAGGGCAAGCAAAGTTAATCGAGTCGTCGACAAGTTCCGTAAAGTGATTGTAGTCAGTTATTGGGTCGTCAGTGTTTAGTAGTTCAGTGTTGGATTGAATTGATAAACTTAATTTTTCTGAAAAAAGTGGCCATTTAATTGATCTAAGGTTGTATTTATAAGAGAAAAAATTTGATGTGGGTATAAAGATACCTAAGGATGTGAAAATGGGAAAGTGATCACTGCCTAATAAGTCATCATGAATTGTCCAGGAAGATATTGTGTAAAAATTTGAGGAGACAAATGTGAGGTCTGAAGGGGAACCAGGACTCGTTGGGCGACCAAGATGAGTCGGTGAACCGTTGTTTAAGAGAATGAGGTCTGAGGTATCTAATTGATCGCATAAGTTATGTCCGTTGGTGCAGGTTTGAAGGCTGCCCCATAGGGTACTGTGACTATTGAAGTCACCGCCCACGAAGACAGTCCTGAAGCCAGAGTTTTTAATGGAATTAAAAAAAGTTTCCAATGATTAGTTGGTGTTTGTTTTCCCGGAACTCTGTAGACAGAGACTATTAAAAGTTCACCCAGGGAGGAGTCGATCGAAACCGCTAGAGTTTCGAAAACATCCTCTTGAGAGAAGATTGTTTGTTTTTTTTTAAAGTTAAATTTTTACGAATGGCGATAGCGAGTCCGACACCCTTATTTACGGTACGATCTACTCTAATAATATTAAAATTTTTAAAATGTGAAGATTATCACGTTTGTCTGGTTTCAGGAATGTTTCGCAGAGAAGAAGTATATTAAATTTACTTGATAGTTGGAGAATTTCGTGCGTCTTGTTTAAGACGCCACGGCAATTCCATTGAAGAATATTTAAGTTAGGGAGATTGGCCATTGTTGTTATTCTTGGTTGTGGAGTTTAGTAGAAGAAGAAGATTTTCTGTGACAGTTGTGAGGAGTGCTTTGTTTTGTTTAACAGTGTCAGGGGTGCAGTTGGAGGAGATATTGGTAACGTGGTTATTTAACCAGGAGATGAATAAGGCAAAGGAGAGAGATGTGTCGGATTCTAGAGGAAGGGAAGGTGAGGTACTGTGTTGTGTAGATGAAGAGTCAAGTGCAGATTTTGTCAAAGCAAAACCATTTGGTAAAATGTTTGGTGACCTGCCGTTGTTAAAGTTAGTCGCAAAGAATGATGACGCTGTGTTTTTCGTGTTTTTTGAGTGTTTGTTGTCTTTTGGTAAGGTAAATTGTACATGGGTTTTTGGGAGGTCGCGTGAGCGAATGAACGTCTGTTCGAGCTGGAATCATCAAGTAAGATTGAAGAAGGTGTTGTTGGACAATCTCCTAGATCGGGAAAGTTGGAAAAGTTGAAGGTGCTAGAGAGATTTGAGCTTTTCCTTGGTCTAATGATTTCTTTGGCCTCTTCAAAGGACGTTTTGTGGGTCGTCGCGTAATACCGAATTTCTTTTTGAAAAATGTATTCCGGGCATTGTTTCGAGGAAGTTCTGTGTGAACCATTGCAATTCACGCATTTTGGAGGACCCGAAGCGTGTGTGCACAAGTTTGAGGAGTCGTGAGGAGTCGTGCTACCACATTGTTTGCATCTCGGTTTAGACTTACAATGTTTGGCAATGTGTCAAACATTGACGGAAGCATTTGAGACACATTCGAGGGTCTGGGATGTACGGACGGACCAAGCTTGAGCCTTTAAAAATTGCGATGCGTTCTGGTAGGGTTGTACCCTGAAACGTCAGAAGGACGGTTGTGGATGGTTCATACGAAATTACAATCTTTTCGTCGACTTTTTTTCGGTTAAATCTTAGGGCGTTAATAATCTTGCACTCTTTGCTGCAATTACCAATAATTTCCGCGTTTTCCAATATCTCTTCGGTAGAGATGTCTAGACCGATGTTATTAATAATGCCTTGGCATGTCACGAAACTTGATGGAATTATGGCGATTAAGCCTTTCGATTTTAACGCAGGGTCAGACGCAATTTGATTTGCAGCTCTTCCGCTATTCATAACTAAGCGAACCTTACCGCGACCGCTCGGATGAATTCCGACGATTTTTCCGAGATAGAACGTGTGAAGCATCTTACCGACAGATACATCGTTCTGAAAATCATCCGAGTCGCCAACATCCATGCGCGACATGTCCACTCTGCAAGCCTACGCGCAGCCCTGTGGCTGGCGTTAACTTAAGAAACCACTCAGAAAAGACGCGATGCCTGTTAAGCAGGCGGAATGAACACTATTTCGATTCTAAAGAGAGATCACAGGAATATAGCTGAGATCTATGAAAGCACTTCTAAATATATGAGCCCGGAAATACACAAGAAACTTTTTAAGAAAAAGAAACGCGTGCGTCCGATACCGTTGCTCAGACGGAAGTCCGTCATAATAAGAATTGCATTGAATAGTTATTTTACATATAGAATATCCGGTTTCGACGTTTCCCATCTCTAAAGCATATGGCGCCAAATTTGAAAAAAGTTTATTATTTAATTATTTAAAAATTATTAATTATTACAAATATTGTTTAAAACAATTTCCCTAATGATATTTAGCGTTGTTGCTTCAGAGATGGGAAACGTCGAAACCGGATATTCTTTATGTGAAATAACTATTCGATGCAATTCTTGTTATGACATTTATAGGTTAGGAAAATAATAAATTAGAGAATTTAAATCTTAGAAAAAATGTATGTTATGTAAAATACGAATTAGGAAATATAAACATTATGAAAAAGAATTATTTGGAAAAATGAATATTAGGAAAAATAAAAAATCGATTAAAAAAAATTATTTAAAATATAATTTCGGTAAGAAAAAAATTATACGAAATAATTATTCGAATAAAATAAAATTATAAAAACTGGTTATTATACAATAAAAAAATTTGTATAAAAAATAATTAGATATTACAAAAATTTTGAAAAATAATATTTCGATATAATAATAATTATGAGAAGTGACAATTCGGTAAACACAGGTCTCCTCAGAGGTGAGCAGGTTAAGCCTTGATTCAGAAGACTGCTGATTTTTCGTTACTAAAAATTTTTTAGACAAAGATTTTATAGATAATTAAGGGAAGTGTTCCGGTTGTGAGCACCCTTTTGTTTTTGCCTCATAACATTTATCCATGTGCATATTATACAAATGTATGTGTACGAATTTAAAGCTGGAGGTCTAAGGTGACTGTCAGTGAAGGAATTAAATTGATTCCTTTAAATAAAAAAGTTTTATTAGAAATTTAGTGAAATGGGAATTTTTTGACAAAAAAATTTTTTACCAGGTTGTGGGCACCCTTGAAAAATCCGCTAAAAATGAAAAAATATTAAAGGAAACCAACACAAATAAAGAAGAAATGAAAGTTTCTTTATTTTAAGAGACTTTTCCGGGATAAAGAACAAAAATGATGACACGTTTTCACACTATGCTCATCGCTAACAAAAGCATAATGCTTGCATGTGAAGTAGCTAGTACGCATACCATAACGCACTTCTAATGCACTGAACGGCTATATTCATCGCATTTAATGGAGTTTGCGGCTGTCACTTTCCTTGGCAAAAAGTTTAGATAGATGAGATAGTAGTCCACATCATTGTCAGATGGTAGAGCCTCCTTAACATAAAGGTGCCCACAACCAGGAATGACAGTCATTTTTTAAAAAGATCAACACATTTTGTGATGCAGGATTTTGGTTAAACACGAAGGTATATCACAAAATATAATAACAACACTGCAAAAAAAAATTAAACCCTTTTTCTGAACGAATCTACACCCATATGTTGCTCTTCGAAAACAGAACAAAATTACTTTTTTATTTATTTAATGCAAATTTTCTTTATTATGCTCACAGCTATTACACAAATGCATATATTTGTTTCGTTATCAATACGAAAAGTTCGAATTGTCAACGAACACGACTTGCAATACTTAGATCAGTAAAATCTGCTTGCTGTCAAAGTTTACGTAGGGGTGCCCACAACCGGCGCACTTTCCCTATGGTTCCGAATTGTCTCTTCTTCAAGAAAGTTTTTGATTTTTTGAATTTGGACACGTCTGTCACATGCTAAAGTGCTACATATATGAATATGGGCAATTCCACGTGAGATTTCAGTCGACCTCTTAAAATCGGCCAAAAATATTTTTTTTTTATTCTGTATTGAAAAAAAACAGATACGTATTTTTTTATTATTTTTTTGGAGGCCAAATTTTTGAGTTATGAATTTTCAAAATTTTTGCTTTTTAAATGTAGGTATATTTTTAATGTCAGATAACTAAAAAAATATTGCTTCTTTTCATTTTTTGACAAGAGAAAAAAAGTTTTGTTTTTCTCTCTACTTTTGAATAGTCATAACAAAATAGTATATTAAGCAACAAGGGCATAAAGGCAGCCATTTGTTTACAGTGATTTTTGTGACACGAGTGGAGGTCGAGGGCGCCGTAGGCGCCCCGAGACCGGAACGAGTGTCACAAAAATCATCGTAAACAAATTGGCTGCCTTTATTCCCGTGTTACTTACGATATTTTTTATTCCTAATGCACAAAAGTGGCGATTTCAGATAGCAGACGACAGGGAGTAAAAGACATTCACTTGTTCGACTTGTATAAAAATGGCGGCCTTTTTTTTACCTTGGGCAAAAAAAAAGCATGGGACCAGCTGTTTTTTTGCCCTTGGGGAAAAAAAAGTCGCCATTTTCATACGGTCGAACAAATGAATGACTTTACTCCCTGTCGTCAGCTATCTAAAAGCGCCATTTTTGTGCATGTGGGATAAAAAAATTTTTTTTTTATTTTTTATTAAAAAAATAAAAAAATTTTATAAACAAATTAATTTTTTTTAACTTTGGGTATGATAAATTTTTAATTTTCTTTTTTTAAAACATACCTGGAAATGATAAGAAGGTTTTGCAAAAAGTTTTAGAGTGGGCCTGACAAGTTTTTGGTGCGCTAAATCCGAATTAACATTTAACAAAAACCTCCCATCACGTCAGGATTTTAAGAAAATTGGGGGTAAAGTACCCAAAAATCATTTCTTATTAGTTTTTAAAAATTTCTACTGGGTAAATCCGACGTGCTAGAGACTTGTTATATTAGTTAAATTAAAGTTTGAACCATCTACTTTACGAAAATATAGCGATATTGCCAACAACAAACTAAATTAACTGTCAAAATTGATTTTTTAACAGTTGTCCTGCATACAAATTGACCTAAATACAACTATTTTAAAAAATGATTGGATTCCCTAAGAATTTGTTACATGGGGGTTTTCGGGATCGCTTATTACGAATATGAAGTCAGATTTTCAAAACTCAAAATGTTGGATCCAATATGGCGATCGACTTTTAAAAATCGATTTAATTTGCCTGAAACACGTTACTCGCGGGGTTTCGCTGATTAGGAATTTGTCCACAGATTTTTTTATTTTGACATCATATTCGCAATCAGCGACCCGAAACCCCAGAGTAACAAATTTTAAACCAATCCAATCATTTTTTAAAACAGTTGTATTTACAAAAACTAAAAAGTGATTTTTGGGACTTATAGGGGAGAGTGGGGCAAGACGGGGTACCGGCCCTATTTAACAAGCGAATTAACCAATCGCTATTATATTTTACATAATACTGCACCGATACGATAGTCTCTTGTTTACAAATCCTAATAGCCATGAGAACAAATCTTTTATCTGTTTAACTAAAAAAAACTGTTTTCGACGATTTTCTTGTGAATTTTTTACTTTTTCTAGGAGGTGTTTATTATTTAATAATAACAGTTAATGAACTATATAAAATTTTTTATAACTGGCAAGGGTTACAGAAGAAGGGAATCATATGTTTTTTTCTTTGTTGAATCGTAAATTGTAAAATATTCAATTTCGTAGGTGCGGGCAAGATAAGGTAGGGGAGAGTGGGGCAAGACGGGGTCACAAATTAAGCAAAAAAAGAGAAATAAGAGAAGTTACAAAAACTACTAAAATCAAGACTGAATAAAATAAGAGTGACCAAAAAGAAAAAAGCTTGTCAGGTTAAATCAATAATTAGCGATGGTAAAGTGGAAAATACACCTTGTCTCTATAAATTGTAATGGTTATTATTTAGACTCAAATGAAGGCTGGCCTGCTTCTTATGTCTGCGGCCAATGGGCTTTGTGCCGTTGTGCTGGTGCCAATGACGAAGATGAAGATGCAACCTTTAATTGTAAAATTTGTCGACAGAAATAGGCTGCTTTTTTAGTACCGCGCCGGTGGGTCAAGATGGGGAGATTTGCAATTTTTCCATATTATTAATTTTATGATTTTTTAAGAAACAAATGGCCTTTGTGCGCCTTTATTACTAAAGACCGATTTCCAAAGATGGTTATTAAATAAAATAATAAAATATGTATTCGATAATTTTCGTTTTTTTGCGCTTTAAACCTTAAGTACCCCGTCTTGACCCACTCTCCCTTACCCCCACTTTTCTCAAAATCATGAACATAATTATCTATAAAATCTTTGTCTGAAAAATTTTTAATAACGAAAAATCAGCAGTTTCTGAATCAAAGCTTCCACATTAAGATAATACATTTTTAAGTTTCCGACTATCTGTAAAAGAGATAATTCGAAAAGAGGATCAGGTACGATTTTTTGGTTTGAAAATTTGGAATCTGGAAGTCATTTGGAACAACTCCCCACCAAGTTTGAAGCGTTACATTTTAGAATAACCTGCCCACCTCTGAGGAGACCTGTGTAAAGTTATAGTTAGAAGAAATGCATGTTAGAATATATAGTAATTATAAAGAAGAATAATTAGAAGTAAAGAAAATTATGAGTAATGTTTATTCGAAAAAGTTAAAATTATTTTGAAAAACATTTATAAGAAAAAAGTTTTATAACAATTGATATTTCGATAAAATAAAATTTAGATACTTTAGAATTTAGAACATTTACACATTATAAAAAAATATTATTAGGAACAATAAATTTTTTAAGAATTGGTAATTCGGTAATATTTGAATTATATTGAATAATAATTCGGGAATATAATTATTATAATTTATAACAAATCTATAAAATAATATTTATCAGAATTGACATTTCGAAAATAAAAATATTAGTGTAAATAAGAAATATAAAAAATAATAATTTTTAGAAATGATAATTCAGTTATTTGAAGATTATAAAAAATTTTCTTTCGCAGTATTAAACATTCTGTTAATTAGTCATTCAAAAAAATAATGTTTTTGACAATTATTCTTTCGATTAAAAGAAATTATAATTAATTCCTATTAGATAAAAAGAATTTCGATAAAATAAAGATTCGGAAAATAAAAATTGGAGACTCTTCATGCGCCTCTTTTAAATTCGGAATAAGTGGGGAAAGATACATAGAAGTACACTATTGTAGTGTCTCGGACAAAAGAAAATGTTCCTCATTTAATTTTAATTTGTTTTTTTATCAGATTCATTGATTTTTATAAAAATTTTAAACTTTAACAATTTTCACTTCTAATTTGAATTCTGCTTGAAAAAATAAGCAGGAATACACTTGTGTCATAGAAATCAAATTTTGTTTTATTTAGTATAATTAAAATTAAAAGGGGAACATTTTTTTACCAAGACACTACACGAGTGTATTTTCTACTTATTCTGAATATTAAATCATAATTGTCTGATTGGCTCAAAAATTCAAAATATTGAATTAAAAAACAGTATGTTAACACCAAAAAACAACTTAAACAAGTCAATACACTAGAGTAGTGTTATTGCACAAATAATTTTTACTTTTTACATTAATTCGTCTATTTGATCAGATCTGACAATTGTGGCTTCAAATTAGTATTTAGCAGGAAGAAATACATAGAACATACACTAACATAGGCACTCACCCAGGGTTAACCCCGAGTTAAATATTATCCAATCATCAAAAACATTCTGTTGGTCTAACCAATCACCATTAACCCGGAGTTAACTCAGGGCGAGTGCCGAAAACAGTCATAGTGTAATAGCAAAAGCAGTTTGACTGTTTCGACTTTAATATTCGAGCTTTTTAGAACATTTTTAGTTTTACTCAAAATTTTTAGCTATTCAGATAATTCTGAGCAACTTTTTTTTAACTCTAAAAAAGAATAAACCTGCCAATTCTAACTTCGGTTTCGTAGTGAGCGGGAAAAAATACATGAGAATATAATAGAATATAATAGTATAGTATCTTGGACAAAAACTATTTTTTGTCTGCCTGTGTAAATAATGATCTTCTCTAACCCGTGTAGTAATTTTCTTAATTTTTCTTATCTAAAGTTGAAATTTTGTAGAATTCTAGTAGGGAAAAATATGGGAAACTAGTTAGGCCCTTGCATTTACAGTGATGCTTAAATGTTGTTAAAAATTTTGAAAAGGAAAATATAGAGAGAGCCTTACGAGGACCCTATGATGTCGTATAGAGAACTTTTATTTAACAATTATAATTTTAGGTTACTTTGGATATATTATTTAATATAAATAACAGCTTTAATAAATCGGACACACTATTTAGTATTATAAACTTTAAAAAAAGAGCAACATACACTATACCGTCCGTGAGTATCAGGACGCCCCTTTTTTCATGAGTGGAAAAATGCTTAAAACGTACAAAATAAGAATAACAACAATTTTTCGTATTTTTTTCCTGAAAGCTAATAAAATTATGAAAAGACTGACACCTGATCGAAGAATTTTCGTAATTGCATGCTTTTCGTAACTTTTTAATTTCTCGAAAACTAATTAACTTTTTTTTAGCGTTCTTGGTCTTGTTTCAATCTCTATTCAATGTAGAATCTAAATTAATTAATGGTATTTTGATATAAATTTTTCCAAAAAAAATTTGAAACAGTGAAAGTCGAATAAAAAAATTTTGAAAAACAGATTGACACTTTTTCAACAACAAAAAAATTTTTTTAAATTAAATAATTAAGTAATTAAAAAGCTTTTTTGAATTTTGGTAGATCTATTAAATGAACATATTTTACATTGACCTTTTTGACACTTTAATATTCAAGATAATTTTTTGAATTTTTTTAATCCTACTTTTACGGTTTTTAAATTTTTTTGGAAAAATTTATTTTACAATACCAGTTAATAATTTAGATTCTACATTAAATAGAGATTAAAACAAGACCAAGAGCGCTAATAAAAGTTAATTAGTTTTCAAAAAATTACAAAATTACGAAAAGCATGCAAAATCCAGTATTTTTTCTGAATCTGACAGAATAGTCAACGAAAATTCTTCGATCAGGTGTCAGTCTTTTCATAATTTCATTAGTTTTTAGAAAAAAAATACAAAACATTTTTGTCATTCGTATTTTCTACGTTTTAAGGAGGTTGTTTACAGGTATGCAGACCTTCAGAAAAGTATTGAATTGACATCAAAGAATTTTTTAATATAATTGTTATTCGTATCTTCTGGAAGAACAAATATCAATTTTCAAGAAAAAAATTTGAAACTTACAAAAATTGTTTATTTAGTCATTTTGCATATGATCAAAGTTTTCTTCATATTAAAAGGTTAAACTTTTTCAAAACTGATTCGATTTAAGTCAATGATGGCTTATTTTCTTAAGAAAATGGTTCTCTATAACTTGACCGCTCAGATTTATAAAGAAATACATTGTTTTGAAAATATGCTTATTTTTTTTAAATTTTTAAATTAAATCACTTTTTTTAAACAAATAAGCATATTTTCAAAACAATGTATTTCTTTATAAATCTGAGCAGTCAAGTTATAGAAAACCATTTTCTTAAGAAAATAAGCCATCATTGACTTAAATCGAATCAGTTTTGAAAAAGTTTAACCTTTTAATATGAAGAAAACTTTGATCATATGCAAAATGACTAAATAAACAATTTTTGTAAATTTTAAATTTTGTTCTTAAAAATTGATATTTGTTCTTCCAGAAGATACGAAAAACAATAATATTAAAAAATTCTTTAATGTCAATTCAATATTTTTTCTGAAGGTCTGCATACCTGTAAACAACCTCCTTAAGCATTTTTCCACTCATGAAAAAAGGGGCGTCCTGATACTCACAAACGGTAGTGTAAATTAAAAATTTAAAAGTTACAACAAATATGATTAGTAATCTTTTTAAAAGCATTAAAAATAGTTGTTATTATTACATTTCAATGCATAGATGTATAATAAATACAATAATATTATAAATAAAAATAAATAATACAACTTGAAATTGTGTAAAAACCATGAAAAGCAAACGTGGAAATGTAATGTTCCAAAAATTTTTAAGGGTTAAATAAAATAAATATTTATTTTAATCTAAATATTTCTATAGATGTGCTACTGAAATAGAAATAAAAAACAAATTAAATTTTGAAGCTTTATAAATTATTTTAATATTAGACGCAATATTAATACCTACAATTAAAATTTGAAGAAGAAATAAATTTATTTTGTTCATTTTAACGTTCAAATCTGATAGAACATAAAAGATAAAACAAATATATAACCTTATATTATTATTTGTCAGATGGAACAAGAAAAATTAGTTTTTTTAAAAAGTTCTCAAAGGGTCCTTGCAGGGCATTCGTTATAATTCCTCTGTAAAATAATAGCTTGTCAATATCCAAGCGTCACAGAAAATCTCTGAGCCCTACTGGTTCCTTGAATTTTTCCTTATCAAATTCATGTAGGTAATAGGGAAATCTGAACAGATTTATATGAGAATCTTGCTGAAATTTCTACAAGGGAAGTGAGCAGTTGTAACTCATAATTCAGTTTTGATGGGACAAGCAAATATACTTTTGCATATTAAAATTGCAGTAATTTTGATTTAAAGTTTTACTAAAATTATATTATGAAGTTAAAATGAAAAATGATTTAATATAGTACGTCATTTCAAACACATTATTTGAAAGCGATGTTTATACTCTCGCTATACGTAGTTCATATCATAGGTCAGTAACAAAACTGAGCCTCACATTCCCTTTCAATGTGCTTAATTGTCGGCTCACTGGAGCATTGACCTATCAATTAACATTTCGACGAAAGAATATTGCCCCACAAATTCTGTCCTCTCTTGACTGCCTATGTTATACACATTTGTCAAAAATGTATCATGAATCGACGACGGTTTTTTTTTAGTTTTTAGATTAATTAGAGATATAAGAAGGTAGAAATGAAGGTAAGAACAGACCACTTTGACTTTTTTGTGAGGAGGAGGGTTCGACGGACGATGAGAAACATCTGCCAAGGGTCGTCTGTCGAGTGTAAAAATTGGTTTTATCAATTTCATTTTTGTGATAGAAGGAAAGAGAAAGTGAATGGGTATCTAGAGATGGGCAGATAAGAGAAAAGATAAATTAAACGAGAGGGGCGACTATATCTTTCGTGCCCGAGCTTCGGTAGTTTTCATGGCCGTCATTTAGTAGGTTCATTCACCCCACTGTAGGGCCGTGACGACGGCGAAGGGACAGGCGGAGAATAAAGAAAAGGAGGAGGAAAGGGAAGGCGGTTGCGAGAGAGCGGGGCTAGACAGCACGTACAGTGAGCGAGAGAGTAAAGGGGCATGAGTGTCTGAAGAGAAGTGAGGGGAAAGGGACTTTTAAAAAAGAGTGAGCGGGTAGTGACCAAGAGAAAAAGAGTTGAGGCAGGTCTTGGATTGGCAAGGGTGAATGCGTGACGGTGTGTAAGGATGCCGAAACCTTGTCTGACTATATATATGCAGCTTAAATTTAGGTTTGAGCTGTGGAAGTAAACGTGCTGCAGAGTGAAGCCTATTCAAAGACGCTTTCTCTCTCTCTCTCTCGTGATGTCAACAAATACTGACCGCGATCACTGCCGACAAAGCTACTACGACCGCATTCATGATGCTGTCACTTGTAGTTGCAGTTGCTATATGACTATTATTTCTATTAAATTAGTTGTAATATAATAATTGTCATTATCTGTTGACAAGACAGAATAAAATTGTGTTACTATTAAGTGTTGTTATTTTTGTATAGCTTTTGCTGCAATAATATAAGTTAAAGAATCTGGATGGATAAGTAATAAATGTGTAGGACTGCATTTTGCAAACTAATTTTAGAGGAAGAAATAGATTTTAATTTGGTTTCCTGTTAGTAACTTGTTTATTAATAAAGGTTAAACCATCCTTTCAATTTTGCGAATGAGTATTAACTAAAAATTATAAAATATAATATTAACTATACTTCCAATTTACTAAAAGTTCTATTTCCAGAAGTTAAAAATATTCGCTTGAAGTGTTTAGTTGATTTTTTTTTCTATTGTTGAAGTTTGATAATATTCTTTTAATCGATTATCAAAAGAGTAATAAATGAAACTATTCCATTAGTTGTGCAACGTTTCGGTGACTTGGTTTTACACCGTCATCAGGCCACTTTATTAAACAATGAAATATTTTTTTAAAACAATTATTAATTTGCAAATAATTTTTTTTTAAATGACTAGGTAGATGTTAATTTTGTTGGAAATAAAACTTTATATATATATATGTCAATTGGATAATTTTTAGGGTAGAATAATTATTTGTAAAAATAATTGATTCTACGGAATTCGGAAATCGACATCAATATAAAGCTTTCCTTTGATGAAGCAAAATAAATTATTAGAATTTATTTATTTTATACATTAAACACTCAGTTTGGAAGGTTGTTATTAAGCCACTCGAAATTGAGTCTGCAGGAGTTTAGTTCAAAGGTGGACGTTGGATTCAGAGTAGTATCCAGTTCACGCAGATAGTAAACATTGTAACAAATTAGTTAAATGCTCGAGGGAGTTTCTCAAGCAACTCCTCACGAATCATCGTTGAAATCGATCTGTAATTTAATTCGATCGACTGTAGTCTACCCTCGATTGTGATAAACTGAGAAATAACCTACCCCACATGAATCGCTAATGAGAAATAATTTTCCTCGGACTCCTATTCCTCCTAAGACCATTGAAAGTTCACCTTCGTGGAATGAAAAGTTTACCTTTCGTCTTCAACCGCAAATTTTTTTCTACGTTAAGTTGCGTTTTAGTACTCATTTTTCCTCTCTTTAAACAATAATTTCGCTTCACCGCAGACGACGATTTTCTCAGCAATTACACCCGTCGCTCCCAATGCTTTTCGGTCCGTTTTTCTGCAGTTTTAATAAGACTCTTTGCTACCGAATCACTGATTCTTGCTTTGAATTTTACATTCATAATTCTTGTCTAATAATAATTAAAAGAAATTTACATTAATTTGTGATTCATTGCAATCAAATTTACTTCTGTTTAATAATGCTTTAGCTAGGATGTTTGGTTCTTTGAAACATTTGAAATTATAATTTTTTATTTCGGTTTTTGATTATATGAAACAATACTCAAAAATGGTATGTCAATTCTTAAAACATAGTATGAATCCTGTTATATATGTTAGAAAAGTGTTTAAATAAATATTTAAGACAAATTTAACATTTAGCTCCAGTCTCCCCTACTCTGAGAAAACATAGTTAATTTAAATAGAAAAATAATTTTAAGTGATTTTGTTTAATTGAAATTAGTTTGTAAGCTTAATCCCAATATATAGAAAATATCTACTGCTTTGATTCAAAAATATTATTTGTTTGAATAATTATGTTTAATTCAAACATATTTTCTGTTTTGATTTATTAATCAATCTTTTACGTCCGAGAGATAGTAATTATACTCTCTAAATCTGAATAAGTGAAATTTTCACTTTTTTCATGTGTAAACCTTTTTCTCACTTATTAATAAGTAGAATCTACTTATACATAAGTGAAACATTCACTTTTTTATGTGTGAACTTGTTGTCACTTATCAATAAGTGAAATCCGCACTTATGTATTAGTGAAATATTTAGTTAAAAAGAAATTCATCTGCGCATTATATTACAATTTATTATTTATACCTACTTTTAAATGTTTAAAAATAATGTTTTTATCATTTCAGTTAATATATTAGAAATTTTTTATTTTATTTAATTATAAAAATTGTCATTTAAAATTTAATAAAATTTTTAAAAAATATTCAGTTAAATATTATATTAACAGTAATCTAATAACTAACTTTTTATTTACTAAGTATTTATATACATATATAATAAGAGAAATCTTAAACAAAACGTTAAAGTAGAACACAATAAACTAACTCTTAATAAGTATCACCCAATAATTTTCTATGAGTATAAGGCAACTTATTAAGTAGCATTGTAGTGTTTCTCGTTGATAATCAAAGTTAAGCGACATTGCTTGAGGTTAATATTAAGATGGGTGACCGTTTGGGAATTTAGCTTAAAAAAGTTGAAAAATGGATATGTTTATAAGTTTCAGACTGATAATGAGAAGAGAAGAGAGTGTTAGATATTTGATAGTAAATAAATATTTTTTTATATAATATTGATCCTGATTATTTATTTACATTCACTTCTTAATGTCTGAGTATTCACTTATCTCATAATTGAATATTCACTTATTCATAAGTGAATGTAATTCACTTATTCATAAGTGAATATAATTCACTTATTTCATAAGTGAATATAATTCACTTATTTCATGTGTGAATATTCACTTATTCTACGTGGAAGAGTTTTGAAACATGGAATAAGTGAATATTCACTTAAAATAAGTGAAATTTCACTTATTCAGATTCAGAGAGTAGCGAAGGAGAATAAAACAAAAACATTCGGACAAATAGTTTTTAAAAAATTAGTTTACTCTAACGTTTCGAAATCTAAATGATTTCCTCTTCAGGGAGTCTATAAAAATATAAAATAATATACAAAAAAATATAAATAATATACAACAAAATATAAAAATAATATGCAAATAATATACAAAAAAATATAAATTTTAGTTATGACTCTAAACTCTATATTTACTCTGACGTTTGATGAGTAAATTTATTTTTATTTTTTGTTGACGAATGTTTATTTATTAATTTCTTTGGTAAGATATTATTATAACCTGTTTATTATTTATGAATGAATGTTAGACTAATTATATTTTTTTGAAATTTATATATTTTTTAAATTTTATAATTTTTTTGATTGACGAATACTAAGTTTAATTTTTTGATTGACGCATGTTAAGTATATATTTTTTTGCATATTATTTTATATTTTTTTTATTTTATTTTTTGTATATTAATTTATATTTTTTTGTGTATTATTTTTATAATTTGATGTATATTATTTATATTTTTTGTATATTATTTTATATTTTCATAGACTCACTGAAGAGGAAATCATTTAGATTTTAAAACGTTGGAGTAAACTAATTTTTTAAAATCTATTTGTCCGAATGTTTTCGTTTTATTCTCCTCCACTGTTTTGATTGATAAGCTATGTCCAAGTTGTGATATGTAAACAAACCAAAAGGTTACTATACCAGCACTAAAATCGCAATTTTGCGCTAGCCAATTCTCTCACAAAAAATAACATTTTTACACTCTCTCTACAAAAATGGAAAATTAGAGTTTCAAAATGTCCAAAAATATCATGTTTGGCTATGAGCAATAAAAAGCAAATAGTAAAATAACTAATTAAAATGACCTGTAAAATAGCATTTTTGACGCGTCGCGAAAAATAAACTGTTTGAGTATATCAACCGCACGGATGATGAAGAAGTTGCATGTCAGCGATTGGACCTTCGACATGTGGAAGGGTAAATTTTTCCCTTTCCTCCTGGAAATTACAAGAGAAAGAGTAAAAACTTCTTCATCGTCCGTGCGGTTGATATAGTCAAACACTTTAATTTTTCGCGACGTGAACTCTGCTGCTCGCTGCGCGTGCGCAGACCGTACCAAGGTCGCAATGACATCACCATGCAAAAAGGCACATTTTGTCTTTTACTGAAACTCAGTGGTTTTCTCATTTTTTTCAGTTATTCAAAGTTTAGTAACCAAATTCGATACTTTATTTCACCATTTCCATAAAGAAAATGTGAATTTATATTTATTCACGCAAATGGGAACGGCGAAAAAAGGCTTCATTATAGACCGAATAGTGTTATAGTTAATAGTTAATAGTGAATACTGCCGTGTTTTGGAAAAAACACAGTAACTGCAAAAAAATCGAAAAATGAGTTTTTTATATCGTTGGAATCGTAGAAAAAAGATACAACTGTTCATGCAAAGCATTTTTTAAAATTATTAACTTAATTAATAATAATTTTTTTATAATTATGCTATTTTAACAGTAACTGCAAAAATTGGCAAGTCATAATTCGAGAAACTGGGTTAACTGTCAGATACCTGGTGCCATATTTGGGCATTGTGACGTATTTTGAGGGTCGTGATTTCAAACACCAAGTAACTGCACAGTTACTTGGTCTTTCAAAATAGTAGCGTTCTTTTTCGAGCCCTCGTCGCACGAAACACCAAGTAACTGCAGGGCGCTCTCGAAGCAGTTCAGTTACCTAAGTTTTTCGTGCGACGAGGACTCAAAAAGAGGCGCTAGTAATTTGAAAGACCAAGTAACTGCAGAATTTTATATAGAGCTCGTAAAAGTTACGAGCAATTCATTTAAAATAATTAATAATTTATTATTATTCTAAATAATACTTAGTCATTTATTATAAATTATATTATATTATTTATGTTATAAGTTTATTTACAACTATTAATTGATAATTTATAATTATTAATTAAATTTATTTTAATTGATTTCACTTTTATTGTTTAAAATTATTAAAAATAATGAAAATACTTTACATTGAAAAAATTTCCTAGTAGATTTGACTACTTTTTAACTACTCTGCTTAGTTCAATAAGTCCCCAATAATATTCAAAACTTGTATTAACTATCAAAAGGTAGTTAAAAGAATTAAGAATGTAGTTTGTGCTATCAAATTTTGTAGTTGTTTTTGCAATTTTACTACATTTCTTAGTTAACTGAATTCTAAATTTTTAACTACATAAAGAAATAGTAAAATTAACTATACAAACAGTGCTAAGTAAACATGTAATTACACTGAAAAAAAATTATTTGATTCAAATAACCAATTAATTGACTAATTATTAATTAAATATTTACTTGAAACAAATAATATTTATTGCAGGCAATTCAATAGTATTTAAACCAATAATTGCAGTATTTGAAGTAATTAACATTTAATTAACTCAAATAAATATTATTTGATTCAATTAAATATTTAATTTATAATAGTCAATTAATCGGTTATTTGATTGAATCAAATTAATTTTTTTTTTCAATGTATTTAAACTAATTCTTCGTATTCACTTTACTACCCAAAGTAGTTGGATTCAAAAAAAATTATTTTCTGTGTATTTTAATTTTAAATTAAAAAAGAATAATAATGAATAGTTTTTGATTATTAATTAATAATTAATATGTTATAACAAAATTTAATATAGGGAAGTTGGATATTTATGTAAATAATTATTAAAATACGGCGTCAAGAAATATTAACATTTTTATATTATATTGCGCAGGGTTTTCTCTTGTTGTTATTTTATTTATTTTTAAATTTTATTATAATTTTATAATATTATATTATTCATTTTTTCTAAAATTATTACATTAAAAAAACCTTTTTTTAGAACTCCCCATTATATTCTCTTGCAGTTACCTAAGTTCTCTGCGCGACGAAGGGTCTTATACGAGCGCTTATCGCACGAAAGACCAAGTAACTGCCAGTTACTTGGTCTTTCGTGCGACGAGACTCAAATCAGCATACCGGTAACTACATTTTTAATAATTTATTTATTGTTTAAACAAATAAATTATTTATTTTTACATCATTAAAAAGAGGACATTCATACGAATCAAAAGTAAAAAATGGCGTTTTATAATTTCAATTAGGCTATGCGGGAGAGGGCAATAAACATTCGAACAGTTTTTCGCGTTTTTCTCGAAATCTTTCAATCTGCAGTTACTGTGTTTCTCGAAAACACGGCAGAATAGGTTACTACCTTTTGGTTTGTTTACATATCACAACTTGGACATAGCCTTAAACATGTTTAAAAATTTTGATGTTTGATTCAAACTTAAAAAGTTAGTTAAAAATAATTTAAAAACAACTGTAACTAATGTTTAAATTAAATATATTACTTCTTTAAATGAACCAAAAAATATGTTTCAGTTAAACTTAAATATGTTTGAATCAAATAAATCGTTTTATCAGTATAATCACTTGTGTTTTAACACATATTCTTCAAATGAACTTAAATTAAAAAGCAAATGTCAAAATAAAAACATTTTTTATTGAAGAGGAATCAAAGTCAAGTATTTGTTAATTAATATTGTTTATAAAAATTTTAATAAGTTATTTTTTAAACAAAAAGGACATACACTAACGGTCAAAATTGAGATACCACCCATTTTCAGGTGATTGAAAAACATTTTAAAACATAAAATGTAGGGGAGACTAGGTGCGGTTGTTACAGTGTGCAGTTGTTACAAATAGAATATCTCAGAAACAGTTAGTTATAGAGATGGGGTTCCATAAAGAAAAATGTTTAGTTTTTATGTACGAACTTACTGCAATATGTTTAAAAATTATATGCAAGCTTTACAAGTAAAAAAATAGGCACATTGGTTTTTAGAGGCCAAAAGTGAATATTTCTCTGCCTGATATTTTTTAAATAATTAATAGACCTTTATACTTAACAAAATAAATTTTTTTAATATCAATTCTATGAGAATTAAGCTTTAAAAAACTGTCTTAGTTGTCCACATTTACTGTATACTTTTTTAATAAAGTGTTTTATTGTAAAAAATGTAAATGTTGTGCAGTTGTTACAAGTGATGATGACAACCGATATTTTTTCCAAAATTCATTAGATTCGTTTGAAATGTAAAATATTTGTCAAAAATGTAATCACACTCATTTTTTATGAAAAATTTCATGTATTTTCTAAATTCGTCTTCAAAATTAATGGAAAAAAACTTTTTTAAGTTTCTTTCATTTCGAAACAATATTAAGGGGGGAACCTCCTTTATTGCGTCAAAAAAAATCGATTTTCTGGAAATAATTTTAATCGATTCTACAAATATTCAAGAATAAACCTTTAAATTAAAGTAGAAGAAGTGCGCCGGTTGTGAGCACCCCTACGTAAACTTTGACAGCAAGCAGATTTTACTGATCTAAGTATTGCAAGTCGTGTTCGTTGACAATACGGACTTTTCGTATTGATAACGAAACAAATATATGCATTTGTGTAATAGCTGTGAGCATAATAAAGAAAATTTGCATTAAATAAATAAAAAAGTAATTTTGTATTGTTTTTGAAGAGCAACATATGGGTGTAGATTCGTTTAGAAAAAAAGGGTTTAATTTTTTTTTTGCAGTGTTGTTATTATATTTTGTGATATACCTTCGTGTTTAACCAAAATCCTGCATCACAAAATGTGTTGGTCTTTTTAAGAAATGACTGTCATTCCCGGTTGTGGGCACCTTTATGTTAAGGAGGCTCTACCATCTGACAATGATGTAGACTACTGTCTCATCTATCTAAACTTTTGCCAAGGAAAGTGACAGCCGCAAACTCTATTAAATGCGATGAATATAGTCGTTCAGTGCATTAGAAGTGCGTTATGGTCTGCGTACTAGCTACTTCACATGCAAGCATTATGCTTTTGTTAGCGATGAGCACAGTGTGAAAACGTGTAATCATTTTTGTTCTTTATCCCGGCAAAGTCTCTTAAAATAAAGAAACTTTCATTTCTTCTTTATTTGTGTTGATTTCCTTTAATATTTTTTCATTCTTAGCGGATTTTTCAAAGGTGCTCACAACCGGAACACTTCCCTTACATTATAAATTACAAAACGTTTGAAGTTATTTTAACCGAAAAAAAAATCCCAAAAATGATGCATTTTGTCGATCGTCTAAATGAGGTTCCCCCCTTAATGCTGACATGTTTATGGAACTGTCACGTACTATTACGTTGAGCCAAAAATTATAAATAATCAATAAAAATGGTTATAAAAAATTATTTGTCTTTAATTTAGAAATTTTATAGATGATTTTTGGAATTGTAACAACCGACATTCACATTGTGCAGTTGTTACAATTTACACGCTGTCACTTAAATGATTCTAGTTAATTAAATAATAAATATAGAGCTAAATCAATTATGGCCTTTTAAAACTAGATACCTTTGATTTAATCGTTTGACCAAACAAATTGGAGTTAAACTCTAATCACACACTGAGAATACTGGAGAGTCAAATTCAGAGGTTCAAAAAGTGTATGTTTCCTTTGCTTATGAAGAGAGTTAAATAGTCCTTCTAAAATAAATTTTAAATTGATAATCGAAATCTACTTGTATATTCTCTCCCATTATATCTGAGGGTTAAAAGTTGCGCAGAAAATGTGTACGATCTGATGTGCGCGAACTTATTTTTGTGACATTTCATATGTATTTAATTTATAGGTTAGTTTGCCATATTTATTCATTTCGCGCTGGATAAGGAAGGGATTTCTCAAGATGGTTAATTTGTTTCTCTGTTATAAACTCATTTTCCCTCCAAGAGAAATAGCACTAATATCTGTCAATGGTGTATTTGAATATTTAGATTGTTATCCAATAGTCAACTTTCAAATATAAACGATTAGTCCCTCCAGATGTTTAGTCTAATCCTCCAGTTTTCTTAGTGGTGGATTCCACGTCAGTTCAACACACTTATTTTCATGACTTGTTGGGATTTAGCTGTAATTTTGTAAATTCATTACTTTTATAGTGATAAACAACTGCACCAAATATTTTTTCAAAATTTTGAAAATTACCAAAAATATAGCATTTTCAAAATTTTTGTCTTCTTTTTTTGAAAGTGCTATAACTTTGGTTCTAATTAACCGATTTTGGATTTTAAAAAAAGGATTTCTTTGGTTTTAAGTATATTTTAAGTTAAAATTAAAATAAAATAAAAAAATTCAAAAAATTTTTTTTTTTGAAATTTTGAAAAATTAAAAATCCGTTTTTGAAAAAACATCATCTTCGATTTTTTTCAAAATTTTACTAAATGTTAGGGCAAATGTGCTTTACATGTCCTGTAAGTTTTATTTTGGGATCTCAAAGGGATTCGGAGTAAAAAAATAAAACGTAACCACAAATTACGAACATATGGGGCAAAATTCCTCAACTACCCAGGTAAAACAATGAATTTTCTCTAAACTTTGCTGAAATGTTACTATTATTAGTAGAAGTGTAAATATTAATTTTTTTTGAATTTTATAAAATATTTTTTGAGTTATGGAGTTTCAAAATTTTGATTTTTTTGAAAATATATTTTTTTCGATTTAATATATTTATAAGTAAAATTAATCAAATTTAAAGTATGAATAGTGGTTTTTAAAGGGGTTTTCACGGGCTATAAGCTGGTGACCTTTTTTCTATGAGCCATATAAGAATCAGAGTGGGACCATGAGAATTTTTGAGGAAAATAATAATTTATCATTATTTTACATAGAAAATGATGATTTATAATTAATTTCTTCAAAAAGATCCATGGTCCCACTCTGAGTTTTACATGGCTCATATGAAAAAAGGTAAGCTTTCGATTAGGATAGGTTAGAAAAAATTAAAAAACACCGATTTTGAGATACAGTAGAACTTGGTTAATACGATTCTGTAGGGACCGCACTAAGAATGCGTCTTATGCGGGAAAAAGTATTAGGTGGGATATAAAATGTATGTCTTTAATTGCAGGGACCACCATAAATAAGCGTCTTAAGGCGGTATCAAAGTGGATTGGATTTTTGCATTGAGCTTCAATGGGAAAATCGCATCGACTTTGACATCCTCTTAAGCGGGAAATCGTAGTAAACGGGATTGTATTAACCGGGTTCTACTGTATATTGAAATTAAGAATTTGACCTTGAATTTCAAGGTCAAATTGACAGAAAACAACTTTTTTTTCATCACCAGCTTATAGACCGTGAAAACCCCTTTAAAAACCACTATTCATACTTTAAATTTGATTAATTTTACTTATAAATATATTAAATCGAAAAAAATATATTTTCAAAAAAATCAAAATTTTGAAACTCCATAACTCAAAAAATATTTTATAAAATTCAAAAAAAATTAATATTTACACTTCTACTAATAATAGTAACATTTCAGCAAAGTTTAGAGAAAATTCATTGTTTTACCTGAGTAGTTGAGGAATTTTGCCCCATATGTTCGTAATTTGTGGTTACGTTTTATTTTTTACTCCGAATCCCTTTGAGATCCCAAGATAAAACTTACAGGACATGTAAAGCACATTTGCCCTAACATTTAGTAAAATTTTGAAAAAAATCGAAGATGATGTTTTTTCAAAAACGGATTTTTAATTTTTCAAAATTTCAAAAAAAAAATTTTTTGAATTTTTTTATTTTATTTTAATTTTAACTTAAAATATACTTAAAACCAAAGAAATCCTTTTTTTAAAATCCAAAATCGGTTAATTAGAACTAAAGTTATAGCACTTTCAAAAAAAGAAGACAAAAATTTTGAAAATGCCATATTTTTGGTAATTTTCAAAATTTTGAAAAAATATTTGGTGCAGTTGTTTATCACTATAAAAGTAATGAATTTACAAAATTACAGCCAAATCCCAACAAGTCATGAAAATAAGTGTGTTGAACTGACGTGGAATCCACCAGTGCAGTAACTGTTTTTATCAAAATTGTAACAACTGCACCTAGTCTCCCCTATATATATTGGTGACTTTATAAAGGGAATATTGCTGTCCCCCGCTCTATAAATTGACTTGTAGCCTTATTTTTGTTTATGTGAAACTTTTTCGCGGTAATAAGTGGTGTAATGAATTGACACTCCAAGTTTGATACCAATTGGTAGAAAAGAAAACGAGATAGCCTGTCAGAAACAGGAAAAAATAAGGCAGAAATGTAATTGCTGTCCCTGTCCCCGGGCTACTCCTGTAAGTTTTAAACGTTCATAATGTTCTCAAATGTCTTTTGAAATTAAAAAAAAAATTGCACTGCTTTGTCTACCCTTATAGTCTGATAATTCGAAACATTTTGATTAAATTTGGTAATTTTTGTACGCAAAAAAAATCATGAACAGATGTCACTCACTTTTTAAACTTTACCTTGGAAAATACCTACTTACTTCTCAAGTCTCCTTACAATTTTTTACTCTCAGTTATAGGTATTAGAGTGAAATTTTCTATAGTATTGATTCATTATCTCGAAAATAAAAAAAATCTACAACCTTCTGATTATCGTTATAATTCGACAGACAGGCAGAAAAACGGCTGAATATATCATATTTATTTTGTCATTGCTGTCGCGTCTGCCAAAAATTTAGGAAATAGTAGAAATTAGTTGGAAATAAAAAATTTCCAGGTGGATTTGCATGTATTCTTAAATGTCACTTTATAAAATATCTTTAAACACATATGTTATGAATAAAATTCAATTTTCGGCAGAATTTCATTGTTGTCCCTGTCAGTAGGGGAGACTAAGCGCGGTTGTTACAATTTTGATAAAAACAGTTACTGTGATTAGAGTTTAACTTCAATTTGTTTGGTCGAACTATTAAATCAAAGGTATATTATCCAGCTTTAAAAGGCAATAATTGATTTAGCTCTATATCTATTATTTAAATAACTAGAAGCATTTTAGTGACAGCGTGTAAATTGTAACAACTGCCCAAAGTGAATGTCGGTTGTTACAATATCAAGAATCCTCTGCAACGTTTCTAAATTGAAGACAAATAATTTTTTATAACCATTTTTATTAATTATTCGTAATATAGTTTAATTTAAGTACATAATTATTAGTTATATGGGTGATTTTCACGTAACTGTGCAATTTCAAGATCAGTTTTAAAAGAAAAAAAATTTTGTTTTTTTAATGTTAAATATCACTTTTTCTCATCATTAGGGCATAATATAGTTGTAATTTGAACGGGTTAACTACAGCTATAATTATAAAAAAATTAGAACAAATTTTCGAAAATTGGCTGCCACGGAGCTGACCACCCTATGCATTGAATAATACTGCCGTCAACTGGGGCTACTTTATGTACGAGGTATATTTAATAAATAAAATTATTAAAAAGAACTTCTTTGTCAAAAAACCAAATTAATTTAATTAAAATCCTTAAAACGAATAAAACTTCAACCGGTGAGGAACATAACGGCAAAAAATTAACTTTAATTAATATTTATAAGTTTTTCAAATTAGTTTTAAAACTATTTCTCTCGTTTCTCTAATAACTTGAAAAGTGTATTAGATATTAAATTGTTATTCATTTAACCTTAAAATATTAATTTCAAGTTTTTGAAAAATATCATATTCAAAACGTTTAAAAAAGCTCCTATTGAAATGATGAGTACCTTCACACTGTACTCCACAGGCGCCACGGAGCTGATATTTTATGTGACACCACGGAGCTGAAATTTGACATTTAAACTAACCTAACTCCGACAATTCTGCAAAATAATTCTTTTCTTTGGGCAGATAATTTGTTTCTATTGTAATCTTCAAAAAAATCGTAATAATTACAACAGAGAGTGTTTAGATTAAAAGAATAGTAATACCACGGTACTGATCACTTTTTTAATGACCTTCACATTTTTACAAAAAAAAATTGTTTTTGAGTGTAGAACTTCCAATTTTTGAACCTTTTTTTACTGATATTTGTTGCTAATGGATCTTATTTTAGATTGTAATTCTCAGATAACATTAAAATGTGCCATAAACAGTTAAATTATAGGGAAAAAATCTTATTACAAAATTGAAAAAATTTGTGGACAAAACTATTTTACGATTCCCGGTCAGAAACCCGAAAACACATGCCCGAATGGACATTCGCCCGAAACCCAATCGCCTGAAAAAAATTTGCCCGAAAGCATTTGCCCGAATCCAAATACCCGAATGTTATTAATTTTCCCGAAAAAATGCCCGAAAGAAACCCGAAAAAAAATTACTCATATTATTGTGTACAATAATGAAATTTGTATTTTATTTGTAAATTAAATGTTTATTTGTGGAAATTTAATTGTGTGACGTTAAGATATTTGAATGTTATGTGCTATATTAGTTAGGTATTCCAAAATTTGGTTTTCTTCTTTATATCTGTTGTATTCTTCCGTTATTGTGCGTAATCGTCTTTGGAGTGCGATCCAGGTTTTGCGTGGTGCCGCTCTAACGTTGCGTCCAAGACTCAGCTCTGTGAGGCTCGTTTCCGTGTCTTGCTGTTCTTTTTGTATTTGATTCAAAAAAGCATACAAATCTGGATGGTTTTTATTCACCATTATCCGAAAGCGGTTGTGCCACCCTTCGCTCACATTATTGGTTCGATGAAGTCCTTGTAAGGTAGCTTCATACTGATTCCACAATTGGGGAGGGTAGCGAGGTTCTACAGCACGACGTCGACCTCGAGCTCTGCGACCGCGAACGTACGTGTGGTCAAAGTAATCTAAAATTTCCAACAAATCGTCCGAAACTTCATCTGCCAATTCCTCGAAAGCATTAGTAACATCAGACGGAGGGACAAATGCCAGACTTAAAATCATGTGAACTTGTTTTCGTATCGTGTCATCATTGGGGTCGTTGTAGGCAATCTGTAATCCTTCTTTCTGCACATGTCTGTACAGTGACTGTCCAAGATGGAAGAAACAACAGCTTACAATAATCTCCGAGTACACTAAATGACAAGCATTAATGATAGCAACTTCAAAATCGGAAACAATTCTTTGGGGTCTACAAGCGTGTATTCCAGCGGATGAAGCTGCAGAATCTATTGCTCTCAAAACTGCTTCATATTGATGAGTGTCTTTCGACGATAATAGAGCGAACACAAAAGGAAATGCAATGTTTATTGACTCATCTCCACGATTGCTGGGCTTGATCACTTTGCCAATGACGGTGAATAATTGAGTAAAAATGGAAGGTGAAACTTTGAAGGTACCATCGAGAAACCAAGTGTCGCTATTTGCAAGACGTTCCAAATTATTGCGAGTTGTGAAGACCAATACGCGACCTTCACCGAAATCTTCATCGTCCCGAGAATCATAAAAAAGAAAGCGGTCGTTCCCCAGTGTTCTTTGATAACGTTGAGGTAGCTCGTCTATTTCCTCCAAACGTTTTGGATTTGGAGGCAGTTTTCGTCTTCTTTCTCGTCTCAAAACTTTTTTAATATTCTCACGTTCTGGTAGTTTGGCCAAAACACCAGGTGTCAAATTCGAAAGATTATCACGTAAAATCTGTGAATAATAAAACCAGGTGTAACAAATGTATATACGGATCTTAAATGATATAATAGTAAATTAGAAAAAATAGAAAAATAATAAAATATAAAATTATTAAAAAAAAGAGTAGGAAAATAGATTGTAATTACAAAAATTCATACTTGGGCTGGAGGACATTCTGGATGATCTTCCGCGACTCGTTTCATATTAACTTTCACTACTTCCGCTTTTGCTGTATCCTGATTAGGTGGATGTTCATGAGGAGATTTTTTTGGGCCTTTTATAACTACTAACTCAGAAGCTGTTTGCATTGTAATCGCCCGAGCTTTGCATTCTTTTCTTCTAACCAACTGACAGTCCCAATAAAATTTATTATTTTTCGACGGTTTCGATCTTACGTAAATATATCCTGCGATTATTAACTTTTTCCCGACAATTTCTCCCACTTCCACTGTTTCTTCCATTTTCACAGATAATTTAGAATTTTCAATTTATATGAGTGATGATTCGAACACAAAAAATTTTGACAATTTACTCACGAATAAACAAATGAGCAACACTCTTTTGTTTCATATATTTGGCATATACTTCGTGTACGTACTAATTGTTAATATTTTTTTAAATTGAATTAAACTTTTTGAAATTTTTCGGGCAAATGTATTCGGGCAAATGGATTCGGGCGATGACGTTCGGGCAAAAAAATTCGGGTAAATGTCAATTCGGGTAAATATCCATTCGGGTGTATGGATTCGGGCGTGTGGTTTCGGGCGTTTGGGCGTGTACCCTATTTTACATTTTATAATTTTATAAGAAGTATTAGAAGATGCATTATATGTAGAAATTGTTCACCTATATACACAATTCATATTACAAAAATTCTCGTTTTCAATTTCGGCGTTTTCAATAAAATTTCTGAATTTTAACTTAAAATTTTAAAAAATGGACACGCCACGGAGCTGAAATTTTGGAAGGAATTCCGCAATTTATCAAAAATTATAATATCTATTTGTACATATTTGTGGTTGCGAATAGGTTTTATATATACCTGTGAAATGTATCCATACCCAAGCAAAAATTTTTTATTTTGAATGTGTTTTCTGTGACGCCGCCAAATATTACAGTTACGTGCAAATCACCCATATAGTTCCCAATAATGTATATTAAGTAATTTGAGTTTTATTTGGTAATTGAGGTAAGTTAGATGAGAAATAATTTTTCTCTATGAGGAAATACACTTAAAAACTATTTAGAACGAAAGTAACAATTGTTTAAACAATTAAAATAAAACAAATCAAACAACAAAAGTAAACACTTGTTTAGTCCATTTGTTTTGACATTTTATAGGGGTTATGTAGCTCAATGTAATATAGTAGTGACAGTTCCTTAGAGATGGCAGCACTAATACTATTTCGATATGAAAGTAACTTAAACAGTTTTTTTTTCATTAATTTTGAATGATTTTGAAGTCGAATTTAGAAAAAACATGAGATTTTATATAAAAAAAATGAGTGTGATAACATTTCTGACAAATATTTTACATTTCTAACGAATCTGCTGAATTATGGGAAAAATATTCTCTCTCATCATCACTTGTAACAACTACATTTCACAAAATCGTAACAACTGCCCAACAGGTACATTTTTTACAAAAACTTACTTTATTTAAAAAGTATACACTAAATGTGGACAACGAAGGCAGTTTTTTAAAGCTTAATTCTCACAGAATTGATATTAAAAAATTTACTTTGTTAAGTATAAAGGTCTATTAGTTATTTAAAGAATATCAAGCAGAGAAATATTTACTTTTGGCCTCTAAAAACCAATGTGCCTACTTTTTTACTTGTAAATCTTGCATAAAATTTTTAAACATATTGCAGTAAGTTCTTACATAAAAACTAAACATTTTTCCCTTTGGAACCCCATCTCTATAATTCACTGTTTCAGAGATATTCCATTTGTAACAACTGCGCACTGTAACAACCGCGCTTACTATCGGCTCAAAAAGTAAAAAAAGTATGCCCCTGTGTTTGAATGCTCATAACTCAGGTAAAAAAATTCACACGTTAATCGGACAACTTGGATTTAGAAGAGACACTATTTCTACGTTAGTATACGGAAATGCAAGAAATAAAAAATTTGTTGCGTTATTTACGGATTTTCAAAAGTGAAAAATATATGGTTTTTTGAAGCATTCTGACAGGGGCCTACTTTGAAAGCTTGTAGCTTATTCAATAAGTATCGTATTGTTATGCTGAATTTTTTCTATGAAGTTTAAACCCTACTAAAACAATATATATAAACATTTTTGAATTATTGCATTAACTTTTTGTTATTATTTGAAACAAAGATAAAAAGTCATCGCCTTTGCAAATAATAATACAGATTTGAGACAAACTGTAAATTACGTACAATATGGTATTGAAAATAATGCAATAAAAACAAATTGTTTAAAAAATTTTTTTAATGAATTATTTAGAAAAAAGTTTTTATTTTTTTGCTTTATTACCCTCATTAAAGCAAGGTGCAGACGGTCATGAACCCTTTTGTCAGCGACAAGAAATTCAATAGCAGCGGTCCCAAGCGGTCCACTACTGTACCTTTTTTTTAAAGATTTTTCTATTATAGCGAGTTATTTACAACTTTAAAACCTTTGTCGAGTGATCTGCACTAAAGGTATCGGCAAGACTGCCTACACCTTGCTTTAATGGGGTAATAAAGCAAAAAACTGAAAACTTTTTTCTAAATAATTCATTAAAAAATTTTTTTAAACAATTTATTTTTATTGCATTATTTTCAATACCATATTGTACGTAATTTACAGTTTGTCTCAAATCTGTATTATTATTTGCAAAGGCGATGACTTTTTATCTTTGTTTCAAATAATAACAAAAAGTTAATGCAATAATTCAAAAATGATTATATACAGTAGAACCTCGATTATCCGACAGGCACCGGACCAACACCCTGCCGGATAATCGAAAAGACGGATAATACCCATTCAGAAATTGAGATTGGAATTTTATGGGGTCCTAGCCAGAATTCCCTATCTGTAGTGGGGAACTGATTAGAGAAAATCGTTAGAACCCAACTACTTTCATAACGGTCGGCAGATGGGGTACAGACTAGAATATCTAGTCGGGAACTAGTATTAAAACTAGCTGTGTGTTGATAGGGCCCCGACTAGAATTTTCTAGTTGACTTTTAAAAATTATTATTTTTCAACTTAACCTATTTATAATTGAATTCTTCATTCATATTAACATTATTAATGAATGTTGTACACGAAAAACCTGAAACTTGAGTTGAAAAATCTCGTGCCCATGGGGGATCGAACCTAGGACCTTGGGGACTCCAGTCGGATACACATACCTCCCGGCCGTGATAGCTTGGAAGCACCTCCGCTTAAATAACATCCCGTGCAGCAATTCACCATTTACCCCTATCTCTAGTAGGGCTCTCGCTAGATTCTAACTAGAATCTCTAGTCTAGAAAAACTAGTCGGGTTCCAATCAAATTCTAGTTAAATAATTTTTACCAGCATTATTTTTTAAAAAATTTTGCATATTATTTAATTATTTCATTTTTTAACATATTTGATACCTAAATATTGTAATATTATCCGTAAAAATAATTATTTAAAAATATATGTAAGTGCAATTATACTTTAAAATGTTTTTGACAATTCATAAAAATATTTATTTATAGAAAGACAATTTATGTATATTACTTGTACACTAGTTTGTCGCTAGTTGGAAATCAATAAGGTCCTAGTGAGTTTTCTAGTCTGAATTATCTAATAATTTCAATTAATAATAATTCTTTATAATCTAATAATAATTTAAATTATAAAATTATTAAATTATTTAAATTATTAAAATAATAAATAATAATATTTCTTTAATAATAATTCTTTATAATACAAAATTAGTAATAATAATTCTTTAACTAGAATTTGATTGGAAACCGATTAGTTTTTGTAGACTAGAGATTCTAGTCAGAATCTAGCGAGGTTCTAGACAGATTTTTCTAGACTAGATTTTCTAGGATGGTTCTAATCAGAATCCAACATTTGGTAGGGACAAGTAGGGAAATTTCTATATGGGTAGAGGTACATAAATTTAAGATTTTTTAAAAATATTTTTTATTCACAAAAGGTTAATTATGTAGCAATAAATCTGTCATTTTTGTTTGTTTAACTTTGCTTTGTGATTTATTTGTTGCATATGTGCGTAGACGACACACTGTCAAGAATTTCTTTGTCTGTCATAAATGCATTGCAGAGAAAAAGATAAACAAAGTGACGAAAACACATAAAAAAATTTTATACATAGAAAAATATACCAAAACTTGTCGTCATGCAGGTCGAAATTGAGAAATAATATAGTATACATTATGTTAACTGTAAACATAAAAAAAAATCTTATCTCGGAATGAGGACGGTTAACAGAGGTGCCGGTTGATAGAGGGCCGGATAATCGAGGTTCTACTGTATATATTGTTTTAGTAGGGTTTAAACTTCATAGAAAAAATTCAGCATAACAATGCGATACTTATTGAATAAGCTACAAGCTTTCAAAGTAGGCCCCTGTCAAAATGCTTCAAAAAACCATGTATTTTTCACTTTCGAAAATCCATAAATAACGCAAAAAATTTTTTTATTTCTTGCTTTTCCGTATACCAACGTAGAAATAGTGTCTCTTCTAAATCTAAGTTGTCCGATGAACGTGTGAATTTTTTTACCTGAGTTATGAGCTTTCAAACACAGGGGCCTATACTTTTTGAGCCGATAGTAGTCTCCCCTACTGTCCTGCCGCAATAAGTGTGATTTTGCAGAAAATCGAAAAAATAGGTATTCTCATTGATTTAATTGTATTTTAACGACCACCTCAAATGTCCTAACTTTTTCAATTAAATATTTTTTGTATATTTTTTTTTCTTACTGTCTGCTATCAGAAACTCAAATACAATGGAAATTTTATATTTAAATTTAACTGCGTATGAATTTCACCAGTCGGTAGCGATAGAGTTTCCGAACTTTTCGTCGAAGTTAACGAAAAATTCGTGAACTTCTAAAAAATGCTAAAAACAAGAAAAAATAATTTCCAGACACTATACTTTTTTATAGTATTTCACTTAATTTAATAATTTGACGCTTATACGCATCTAACTACACAGAATACACAATTTTATCGCCATTAAAATTCGTAATTCGCTTCACGGGATTCGAACCTAGTACCATATACCCTATAACATAATATTTCTAACATCTAACCGTCACGGCTAAATCTACACTGAGAGAAGAAAAGCACAGAATCCGTACTGTGACAAACACCGGCCGTGTAAAATGCGTGTCAGTGTCCGTTCTTAATTTTATTCAGTTGGTGTCATTCATAGTTCAGATACTATGCTCAAGCAGCGCGGCGGCGGTACGAACTAATTAGTACAGGATCTGTTTCATAGCAACCGACAGATACTGTACTTCTAAACAGTAGCATTTGAAGTACAACATCTGTACCTCAAGCCAAAGTCAAAATCCGTTTCACATTTTAGCACGACACCTATCACACAGTGGCACTGCTGTTGCGTTCAATTGGAGTACAGATGCTGGACTTTTCCATTTCAGAATCTGTGCTTTTCTTCTCTCAGTGTATATACACAGTACTTCTGCAAACGACACGATTATAGCTTTGTCTGCTGTAAAACTCAGGACCGTGCAAAGTAGAAAAAGACCCTTGTAGTAAACTTTAATTTATTTTATGAATTATTTGTTTTACAAAAAAAATTACCACACAAAAATATTCACTAAGTAATAAAAAAACACTGTTTCTAAATAATAACTTTAATCAAAGATTTGCCCGAATGTAAACACCGATGACACAGACTGAATGATGAATGCTTGATCAGCCATATTTGATGCGCATTACGAACTGCGCATACTACTGAAACTCGCAAGTTCATGATTTTTTCGTGAACTTGTACCTCTACTTTTGACGAACTACTCATCCTTAACACAGTTCATCAAAAATTCATTAACTTTGTTTCAGTTTTTCGTTGACGTTCGCCATTTCTAATCAAAAGTGAATGAAAATTTTAAAATTTGGTGTCCAATCCAAAAGTGATATACTAGTTCACGAGAGATTCGTGAACTTTTTTTTCCGTGTAGGGTCGTAAGTAACGTAGTATACTTAACAGCTGACTGCGGGGGAAAATTTTGTATTTATTATCGTTTCAAAAGTTTTTCGTAATCAGCGAAAACCCTCTAGTAACAAGTTTCAAATGAATCCGATAAATTTTAGAAAATTTCATTCGCCATATTGGATCCGCTATTTTGAATTTTCAAAATCTAAAATCGGATTCGTAATCAGTGAACCAGAAAACCCCAGAGTAAGAAGTTTTAAGTGAATCAGATGAATTTTAAAAAACTTTGTCTGCTATATTGGATCCGCCATTTTGAATTTTTAAAATCTGAAATCGGTTTCGTAATCAGCGACCCTGAAAACCCCCGAGTAAAAAGTTTCAAGTGAATTCAGTCGATTTTGAATTTCTATGTCCGCCATATTGGATCCACCATTTTAAATTTTTAAAATCTGATATCGGATTTGTAATCGGCGACTTCAAATACAATAGTATGCTCGTTTGCGCCAATTTTATTTTTTTAAAAAGTTGTCGACATTTTGAGCCCACTTATGAGATTTTGGTCTTGACTGCGAAGGGGTTAAGCAAAGTTTAAATAATTAATTTTTAGTTGTTCTTTGATACATGAATTCAACAAATTTTCTTACTTGAGGGTATTTTGGATCGTTTGATTAAATTTTTGGGGTAAATATTTTGAAACACTGTCTCAAGGGGGAGTTTTTGTTGCTCCATTTACGAATCTAATGTGAAAAATGTATTTGGCAAATTATTATCCTATCCAATATGTCGGTCTCAAAATTTTGACTTTCCACATTTTTGAAGTAAATATTCTAAATATTAATTTATAGATTAAACCCCCTTGACGGTGTTTCAGAATATTTACTTAAAAAATGTGGAAAGTCAATATTTTTTATATTGAATTTCTGAGAAAATGTACGTGATAAAACATTGCATGCATTGTGGTGCATTTTTATAACATGCTTTAAATATCCTGGATTTTGAAAATTTTTGTAAATTGCTATTTTGTAATGCAACTAAAAATGAAAAAATTTGTAACCTGGGGAATTTTTTGCATAACAATTTATAAAATTAGGTTCTTTTTAAAAGTGCACTTTTTGCACGTATTTTCAATAAGAAATTTCGATCTATTACTGGCACTTGTTAATATTTATCAAACGGCTTCAGATTTTCGAAATTTTTTTTCATTTTTATTTAAACTAAATTGGGGGGTGGCGTTAAGTAAATTCGAAAATCGCATTTTTACGGACACTACCCTATACCCATTGAATAGATTTGCCCATTTAAATATTTTTTAATATCACTGCTATTGTAATTTAAAATTGTTAAAAAATGATGAATGTCGTTAATATTAGTCGAACATATTCTGACAGTCATTCAGAATAGGTTGTCATATTTGAAAAGAATCAATTTTTAATAGTCCACTTGTGAATCTCGACGCACGCATGTTTCTACTTTAAAAGCTTTCAAACTTTGCTACTTCCAATTTAACTTTGCGAATCGCATAAAGTCTCCCATAAAAAAGCACATCTTTTATATTAAAAAATTCATTTTTTCATATAAAAAGGCTCTTCTAAACTTCCAAATGAAACAATTTTGTTTACGAGCGAAAGGACATTAAAACTGGACTGCGTAATGTCTTCCTTTAAAATATTTTTCCTCCCCTTTTTTCTGACTCTGGCTCGTTTCTTGAGTTATAAATTATATATATGTATATCTTGGACCTTTCGGTGCGTATCTTCTGTCTCTATTATTCATGTTATATCCAGTCGAGTTTGGTTATGTTCAACAAAAGTGGACTGGTTTTTTTAATCTGTGCACGCATATAAAACGCATACATTTTGTGGTTACAATATTCGCAACGGAATGAAACAAAACGCATGTAACGTACATATGTTGAGGGGCGGAAGAACCGACACGAGGGATTTAAATACCGCGAGCTTTCGGAAGTGTACAACGGCACGTTGGCTACCCCTCTAATGCACTCCCTTCGCAAGGGTTGTTCCCTACGAAGCAGAACGTGAAGCGTAGAGCTACGATCCGTAACTTTAGTAATTAAATCTGCAATTTGGCTCAAAAAGTCTCCAGGTCTGTTTTTCTGTTTCCGCAAATCCTCTTTGCATCTAATCTATCTTCTTTGCATTCTCATTACATAAGAAGGTAAGTTACATAAGAACATAAGTTTCATAAAATTTTGACTTTTTCTAATTTTATGAAATCTTCACGTTTGACCTGTATAACATGGTCCGGCGAATACGCCTGTCTGCAGACAAAAATCTTTTTATTTTAGATTAGAAAAAAGCCAACAATTGAAGCTGCGCGTCGAAGAGAGATCTAACTTTAATAATGTTAACTTCGAGAAAAATTAAAAAATTGAAATTAAATTATTTTGGATAAAAAGTTGTTTAAAATGTTTCCAAAGGGGTGAAAAACTGTTCTATAACGTGTTTCTCTAGTATTTTCTTAATTTTTTTATAAAAAATTGATAAATTATTTTTTCCAGTGGAAAAGGGATCTAAATGACAAATTCACTTAGATCCTTTTTCCACGATATGCAAACATTTTTTATTCATTAATTATTGGATTATTAAAATATTCAATATCGAATAGTTTTTTTTATTATTTTTTATAATTGTTAATAATTATGTATAAAAATAACTTTTTTGGAGCATTTTATGAAATATAGATTTTTTAAAGAATATTTAATTTTCAATTTATTACTTTGGAAGACTGTATTTTCTATTTCACTACTGAAATATTTGCAAATTCTTTAAATTTTTATAACTTAGAATGTTTTTAAGACCTTAATTTTTGTCAAATAAATTTGTTTTTATTGTGGCCTTGGGTCCAAAGATTTAAAGAAGTTGTTAAATAAAAGTACTAATTACTTTATTTCATCAAATGCATTTTCACTGTGAACCAACCTGGGAAAGGTCTAATGCATTTCGATGAAGCATTTCAATTAGATTCATCCTTGACTTTTGGCGGCGCTACCAGCGCACTAATACAAGCAACGCCTGTGTAGCGACACACTACAAAGATTAATACTAGTACGTTGCTCGACAACAAATTTTATTTTGATATTTAAAAATTAGTTATTTAATACTGCGGTGCCAAAAATTCGTAAATTCGACTGAGAAAAGTAAAGCAATGAAGGTGTAAGTGTCAAAGAAACAACTATAGATATAAATATTTGGTCTGTAAATATCGTTAAATAGTACAAAATATTGGTTTAAGTGTAAATCAAACTTCACTTTTTTACTTATTATTTTTTACTTATTTTAAATATAACATCGGTTTTCTCAAATTTTGGAATTCTGTCCTTAGAGGATGAAAGCAAATTGTTTTAAAGTTTCATAGAAGTTGAAAAAACTATTGAAATATTTAATTTTTTACATAGGTTTATGATTGGTTTGAGAATTTTGTTCTAGTTTTTGAAAAATAAAATTTTAATGTTCCACATTAAAATGTGGTTTAGATAGTAAAATAGTTTTATCTACCAAAGAAAATATGACTCCCTTTTTAATATTAATGTGGTAGTTGGACCAAAAATTAAAATATCAACATGATAAATATGGTTTTTGGTACGAATTTGTCTTAATGAAACCCTTTCCAAAATATAGCCAAAAATACATCCAAAATTTTCAGAGTGAAAATGCATTCGATAAAATTCATTTTAAATAAATTTTATTTATTAATTTTATAAAACGAATTATTTAAATATTAAATTATTTTCATTTTGAAATTTGTGAATCTTTGTTTATTAATAATAATTTGTGATAATTGAATAAACAATTTAGAAGATTTTTATATTTTTTACAACAGAATTATATGAAAGTAATATTATATTTGAATAAATACCTACCAAAATAAATTGGTAATAATACATTTTATGTAATTTCACCAAATCGATTATTCATTACATATCTTAAAAAGTTGAAAGTCGAAAAGAAAGATAGATTTTTCTTCCTCGATAGAAAAATTTTAATTACAATGTTAAGTATTATAATATTATACCTATTAAAATTTTAATGCAAAATTTGAAAAAGGATACGTAATAGTGTCTATTTTTCTATACAGTTAAAATTTGATAAAAATGAGTTAGATCCCTTTTCCAAGCGCGGCTTGAATTTTTCTCTGCGAAATTTTTTATTAAATGTTAAATTTTAATGTTATAGGCTCTTAAATTGTCAAAAAACCGAAAAATTACAAAATAAAACTAAAAATCAATTCTTAAAGAAAAAAGTCAGTCCATCTATTTCGACACATTCTTACACCAAAACACTCAAGGAACATATGTCTGGACTGATATTATATTAAGATATGGATGTTAGTTTTTTCGGTCTAAGATAATTCACCTAGATCCCATTAGTAAGAAAAGGATATGCATATGGGACGTTCCTCGTCAAATGGACCAAAGTTGAGTCCAAAATTCTACGCGATTAAAAAAACATCAAAACATTTATTTGTATCTATATTTTCGAAAGAAAAGTGACAAAATTATAAGCAAAAAATAATTAAAAATAATAAATTTAAAAAATAAATTCCGTTACTCGGTGCTTTTTGAGGTCGCTGTTCACGAATCTGATGTCAGAATTTAAAAATTCAAAATGGCAGATCCAATATGGCGTCCGATTTTTTTTAAATGAATTAAATTTGCTTGAAACATGTTAGTCGGGGGCTCCTTAGGTCGCAGATCACGAATCTGACTTGACAATTTAAAAAATCCAATCCAATACCGCGAATGTAGTAAACAAATTGAACTGAAGTTGTTTAATTCTATTTATTGGAGACTTTGTAGTGTCATTTGTTTACAAAGAAGAATTAATATTTAAACTTTGCTATGTTTCTTATACTTGTTTTTGAACCAATGTTTAAATGTTGGCTTTTCTTTTAATACTTGCTAATTGTTTACGTAAAAACCTTATCATGTAAGAATTTCTGCCCCTTCATTTGCTTCAATAGCAACATTGTAGTATAATTTGGTATTGTTGTTTTTAATTTGTTTGAGTAACGACGTTAATTCGTCCTATATTTGCCTAATCACGTTTATGTGTTAGATTTGTTTTGTCTTTATTGGTTTGTTTAACAACATTGATGGATTTGATTTTGTTTCGTGTTTTGTTCGCCTAAGGACTTGAACATGTTAGATTTGCTTCGCCTTCATTTGTTTTCGAAGTTACATTAAACTGTTTGATTTTATTTTGACATTTTTCATTGGTTGCGACAAAGACTTCAACGTGTTAGGTATGTTTCGTCTTCTTTAATTGTCTACGTACTAACTTTGAAGTGTTGGATTTTCTTTCATCATTTGTCATTTGATAGTGTCTAAGACCTTAACTTGTTAGCCATCCATCGTCTTCATTTGTTCTTGTAGTAACATCTAACTATTCGATTCTCTTTCGTCATATTCCATTTGTTTGCGTCTAAAACCTTAACTTGTAGTGTAAGCTAGTTTCGTCATCATTTGTTTTTGTAGTAACATTAAAGTGTTAGATTTTCTTTCGCTATTTTTCATTGGTTTTGTCTGCTTCTTTTCATAACTTCGATTTGTTTGATTTTCTTGTTTTGTTTCAGTAGTATAACTAGAAGAGTTCTTCCCCAGGTTCTGATCTCGGCTAAGTACCTATAGTCAATACTACAGATTTCTATTTTATCAATAGTTGGTTAATTAATTTTTTAATAATAAAGGTAAGTTTAACCCTCTGTCACACACGGAAATAATACAAATAATTGGAAATAATTACACCATTACACACGTTTAGAGAGAATCAACAAAAATTTAGTTTAAACACAAACTTACAAATATTATGTAGTAAATTATTCTAAATTATAAAATTAATTTTCGGTCTCAAAAATAAAAATTAATTACGCGAATGCACATCTTAGAAGGAATTCCACTTTACATGTAAAAATAATGTAACATTAACAAATAAGCAAAAAAATCATTAAATAATTCATTTTAATTATACTTATAATATAATTTTGTCATTAACCAACAGTGGAACAAAAAATGTTTTGAAAACTTTATTTTTTTACTTAACCCATTAACGCCTGAATGCACTGAATTTTTAGTCTGATTTCAAACTTAAGTATTTGTTAATAAACATAGGGTGATGTGGGGTGATGTGAAACATGGGGGGATGTGCAACACCGCCGATTTCTAATCTACAGTTCGATATTGAACAGAGCCAAGTATTGCCATTTGTTTGTGTCCTCAGTAGCTTGTTTTTTATATAAAACTCACGAGAGAGCTCGCAGCTAGGTTTGCTGTATGTAAGTTGACTTAAATTTCTCGAGAAGGAAATATTTCTCGCGCTTTACATTTCTAGTCGTTTCGTGAAGGGTTTTAATTTATTTTATAGATAAGAAAGTGCTTATTGTTGCTTTTTTAAGTGTTTTTAAATATCTTTTTATATTTTGTGTTTCCATTCCATTGTATTGCGTACAAATCATTTTTTGCAAAATATCATATTTGGGGTGATATGCAAGACTTTTTTTGGGTAGACGTAACTACTTTTTACGTGACATAAAATTTAAAATTCTGAAAATCTAATAATGCAGAAATATTCTATTATAATGCCTCTAAGTCATTCAATTTTGAAATTTTTAAAAATTTAATTATTTGACATGTTTTTCGTCCAACAAAAAAAAACGTTGCACATCACACCACATCACCCTACTATTTTCTTTTCGAACAAAATTTTCAAAAATGAGTCGGATTCTTTTCAAAATCTTCACTCGGGGGTTTTTAAGGTCGCTGATTACGAATCTAAAATTACTTTTTCAAAATTCAAAATGGCGGATCCAATATGTCGGACAAAATTTTCAAAAATCAATCGGATTCTCTGAAAAATCCTTACTCGGAGGTTTTCGGGGTCACTGATTACGAATCTGAAATTACTTTTTGAAAATTTAAAATGGCGGATCCAATATAGCGGACAAAATTTTAAATTCAAATTTATTTTTATTTTATAAATTAATAAATTAGATTCAAATTGCATTTGTCCAAATTTTTTATTCTCATTGCTTTTCTATTCTCCGTGTGTCTGTTTGAAACATTTTTTACAGAAATATTAAAGACGGGTGCGGCAAAATTTTCGTGTTCTTATACAACATTTATTTGTTGAGCAATATTTTTGTAATTCGCTTCTTTTCACAACAGGATTTTTGTACTTTTTGTTTATCAGATAACTTTTTCAAATCGAAAAAAATTGAGATAAAAGAGATTTCTATAAGCATTAGCAAAATTTATCTGATTAACCACTTCGGTGGCTTGGCGTTCCAATTGGCGTTCCACGTCCCTGGCCAAAAGTGGCGAAAATAGCGAAATGGCGTTCCAACTTTTTCTAGATTTTTAAAGAGTATATTTAATTTTAATCTACTGCAACAATATATTTCTATGTTTTCAATATCAGGGAACACAAAAATGACAATAAAAATTTGTTTTTTTAAGATTTTCATTGTTTTTTTGGACATTGCAAAATGTCATTTTTAATACTTTTCTACGAATGGCGTTCCACTTTCGCTGAAATATTGATAAATAAACTCAAGATCTTTCTATGGGAAATAATATTTATTTATGTCTTAGAATCTCTGAATCGTAGAATTGTGTTATAGAATCATTTGTAAATTGTTATAAACAAATTATATAAACAAATTGTTAATTAAGACGATGTGTTCAATGAATTTTAATAAAAATTGTTACTCGGGGGTTTTTGGGGTCGCTGATAACGAATCCGATGTCTTTTATTCAAAATGGCGGATTCAATATGGCGGGCGAGTTTATAAAAAATTAATTGAATTCGCTTGAAACGTTTTACTCAAGGGTTTTTGAGGTCGCTGATAACGAATGCGATATCAATTTTTCAAATTTCAAAATGGCGGATTCAATATGGCAGACGAGTTTATAAAAAAATGATTTAATTCGCTTGAAACGTTTTACTCGGGGGTTTTTGGGGTCGCTGATTACGAATCTGATGTCAGTTTTTCAAAATTTAAAATGGCGGATCCAATATGGCGGACGAGTTAATAAAAAATTAATTAACAAAAAAAACAAAAAAATAATAGAAATTAAAAAAAATACAAAAAAATAAAGGACCACAAAATCCTATCGCTGCAACCTCCTCGTGGCGTGCTCTGGGTAGAGAACATTTTCTCTAACGAATGCAGGTTGGTCCTTGACATATAAGCAAAAAAAAACCTTGGCTTACTTTTGTTGCAGCTCATAATAAGTTACTTTCCTGACTTATTTTAACTTTTGCTTTTTATGATAAACTCATATTAAATTCCTAATAAGCATCCCTAAAAACCCCTGAGTAAAACGTTTCAAGCAAATCCAATCAATTTTTTATAAACTCGTCTGCCATATTGAATCCGCCATTTTGAATTTTAAAAAACTGATATCGCATTCGTTATCAGCGACCTCAAAAACCCTCGAGTAAAACGTTTCAAGCGAATTCAATTAATTTTTTATAAACTCGCCCGCCATATTGAATCCGTCATATTGAATTTTGAAAAACTGACATCGGATTCGTAATCAGCGACCCCAAAAACCCCCGAGTAAAACGTTTCAAGCAAATTCAATTAATTTTTATAAACTCGCCCGCCATATTGAATCCGCCATTTTGAATAACTGACATCGGATTCGTTATCAGCGACCCCAAAAACCCCCGAGTAACAATTTTTATTAAAATTCATTGAACACATCGTCTTAATTAACAATTTGTTTATATAATTTGTTTATAACAATTTACAAATGATTCTATAACACAATTCTACGATTCAGAGATTCTAAGACATAAATAAATATTATTTCCCATAGAAAGATCTTGAGTTTATTTATCAATATTTCAGCGAAAGTGGAACGCCATTCGTAGAAAAGTATTAAAAATGACATTTTGCAATGTCCAAAAAAACAATGAAAATCTTAAAAAAACAAATTTTTATTGTCATTTTTGTGTTCCCTGATATTGAAAACATAGAAATATATTGTTGCAGTAGATTAAAATTAAATATACTCTTTAAAAATCTAGAAAAAGTTGGAACGCCATTTCGCTATTTTCGCCACTTTTGGCCAGGGACGTGGAACGCCAATTGGAACGCCACGCTACCGAAGTGGTTAACAAAAAGTGCAAAAATCCTGTTGTGGAAAGAAGCGAATCACAAAAATATTGCTCAACAAAAATTTTCCAGAGCATCCGATTGATTTTTGAAAATTTTGCCCACCATATTGGATCCGCCATTTTGAATTTTCAAAAAGTAATTTCAGATTCGTAATCATCGACCTCAAAAACCCCCTAGTAAGGATTTTGAAGAGAATCCGACTGATTTTTAAAAATTTTGTCCGCCATTTCGAATTTTCAAAAAGTAATTTCAGATTCGTAATCATCGACCTCAAAAACCCCCGAGTAAGGATTTTGAAGAGAATCCGACTGATTTTTGAAAATTTTGTCCGCCATATTGGATAAATTTTTGAATTTTTAGGCGCCATTTTGAAAAATCAAAAGTTTATTTACAAAAGGGCGATGTATATTTGAAAAGTGTAACAATCGAGTGCACGATTTATGGAAATGTAAACCGTTAAAAAATTTTTTTTTACTTTTAAATTTAAGATTAAAAAAAAATCATTAAAAATTTGTGTAATTTTTTTAATTATATGCAAAAAAATATTGTTAAACAATTTTTTAATAATTTTTTAACATGATATTCGGGTAGAGGACACTCCAAAACATAAAAAAATTTTGTCTGAAAAGAAAATAGTATGTTTATTAACCCTTGGGCGGGCAAGCTGAAAAAAGTACGTAAGCGGGCAAGCGGGGTCCATTGGACCCCGCTTCAAAAACGCTTCCGGTTTATACCTATTTGGCATTTTTTGTTTGTCAATTTTTTCTTTATTGGTTTAAAATATACTGTAACATCCCTAGATTAATAATATATTAAGTCTTTGCATGAAAACAACTTGGAAATGTCTTTAAAATTATGTTTTCTGGAGAAATTCTAAATTGTAAAAATAGAAAATTTTAATTTCAAATGCATTTTTTTTAAAACAATGTTTTTTTTATTGGCGAAAAACATACTATGATATTCCTAGATTGATAATCAAAAACGTCCTTGCATGAAAACAATTTGAATTTTTTCTTAAATTTAATTTCTTTGGATCAATTCCGGAGTGTCAAAATAGAACATTTAAACTTCAAATGCGTATTAACTATGTTTTGCAAATCGGCGAGCAGTAGAACTCGAAAAACTTTCGTCCGATTGGCCTAAAAATTTAACTTTAGCTACTTAGATAGATTATATTTAGTGAGGTACACACGATTTTTAAAATTGATAAACAGGATTTTTTTATGAAAAATTAAAGTCGATTTTTTTGGGTGAAAAATGCGATTTTTTTGCAAGTCTCACAATTCTTCCAAAAAAATTCTAAAATTATAATCATGTACACATGATTAAAATTTTCACTAGATAATCTTATGTAGTTTATAAAAAACATTTTTTTGATTTTAAAAGCCGATGTTGCCAACAATAATTTAAAACGGTACTCATAAAATTTTTTGAAAAACACCCTTTTTTAAGCCTCTAAACAGGTATAACTCTTTAAAACATAGATATTTGTATATTTTGTTTTCTTTTTATTATATTATGAATTTAAATGCATTAAAATATAAAAATGATGATTAAGATTTTAATTTTAACAAACAGATTGATTTTCAAAATACCCTGGGAAAAACAACACACCGTTCTTAGTGCAAGGCAGAATTTTTTGGTGAAGCTCTAATTTCTTAAAATAAAAACACTATTTTGTTATTTGTTAATATCACAATTTGTAAATTTGGTCTATTCCACTAAGTGGTACTGTAGTCCACATAGTATATTTTTCACCGTGTACGTTATTGCAATTTTTTTATGCTTATGACAATGCGGGGTCCACTGGACCCCGCTTGCCCGTTCGTGCCGGTAAAAAGTTTAGACATCCATGTAGCATCATGTACAATTGGAATATGAAAACTGTAAAAGTATTTGGATGTATTTTTAGTATATTTAACAGAATTTCTAGGATAAACTCATTCTTTCATACGGATTCGGAGAAATTTGAAAAATACATACTCGCGGGGTCCAGTGGACCCCGCTTGCCCGCCCAAGGGTTAAAAAATTCTTAAGTTTGAAATCAAACTAAAAATTCAGTGCATTCAGGCGTTATTAAGTTAAGATAACCTCACTTTTTCGAGTTTTTTCTGGCTTTGAAGCCTCATAATGGCTGTTTTCGGCGTTCACTCGGTGTTAACACCAAGTTAATTCCCATTGGATAGTTCCAACAGAATGTTAATAAATTTTATTGCTGATTGGATTTTCTTTACCTCGGTGTTAACACCGGGTGAACGCCGAAAACAGCCATTTAAAGAATAATTATGTTTTAACTAAATGTTTTTTTTAGAAATGTGATGAGGATGAAATTGTCGAAAGGTATAGAAACTGATTTTATTTTGCAATGAGAAAAACGAAAGTTATTTTAAAAAATACTGAAACCGGAGAGGGAATCTCTCCCAAGGTGTGTGATGGAGGGTTAATTATCGTTTACAAAAATTACTGTTTAAAAAATATTGTTTGTAAATATTTGTTTATTATGTATAAAATAAATTGTTATTTATAATTAATATTTATTTATTCTAAAACTATAACTATTTATTTAAGTAAGGTAAGTTTAATTAATTTCTTTGTTTAATAATACTAATAATAATAATACTAATAATAATAATAACTATAATAATAATAATAACTATAATTTTTTTTATTTGTTTATACACCCGTCTTAAGTTTACAATCTTGGCTATACAAGTGTTTTACAACCTTAGAAATTTTTCCTCACAAACATTCTTAAATTACTTAATACTAAATTTTTGCGCTTACAAAGCGACTTGAAAATTAGGAGTATTCGCATTTGCCTGGTCCATCCGTCTAATCGGTTTTCTCGCTAGTGGAGAGGTAAACTGTAGAAAACCTCTCCTGAGTACAACCGGTTTATCGACAGTCGAGTTCTAATGGTGTGTACCGGACAATAATCGACAGTGTACATTATTATACCTCGACGTCAAACCTCCTGCTCAGATAATATTACTATTAACATTAATTTATTGATTGTAAATAATTTATTAATAAAGGTAAGTTAATTTTTCAATAATATATGCTTAAATCTGTAAGAGCATTTTTGAATTTAAATTGAAATTCGCGCCAAGTTAACAATTATCCAATCATCAACAACATTCTGTTGAATCTAACCAATCAGCATTAACCGGGAGTTAACCCAGGTCGAGTGCCGAAAACGGCCAATAAGAATAGAACTTTTCTCATTGGCTAGTTTCATTACTAAAAATTATTAAGGTTTAATGTTGAAAATAGTAATAATAATCTTGTTAATTTTATAAATCAGACCCAAAGTTGTAATAATAGGTATGAACTTATTATAATTTTAAAGCAATAAATATTTATTCGCTTATATTTTAAAAATATTGGTCTGTAATTTCCACATTTTTCTACTTGCTTAATGTGTGGCGGGAATTTTTAACTTTTATTTTACATAATACTTTAAAATTATTTCATACATTTATTAGGGGAGAGTGGGGCAAACCGGCCAGGTGTCAATATCTCCGAAATGTCGAAATTGGCAAAAGTTCTATTTAGAAATTTGAAACAACCATGTCACAGTGGACCAGGATAGTCGATTTTTGGCCAAAAATCATTATTAAAAAAAAACAAGATATTTACGAATGACAAGTATGCTACCTACAGTTTTTGGGGTCGCTGATTACGAATCTGAAGTCAGATTTCAAAAATTAAAAATGGCGGATCCAATATGGCGGACATAAGAATTTTTAAATAAATAAATTTGTATTAAACATAGGTATCTATGGGTTTTTTAGGTCGCTGATTACAAATCTGATGTCAAATTTCAAAAATTCAAAATGGCGGATCCAAAATGGAGAACATACAATTTTTAAAATTAATCGATTTTTATAAAACTTTGTATCTAGGGGTTTTTTAAGTCACTGATTAAAAATCTGATGTAAGAATTCATGTGGATTTTAAATTGGGTGAGATTCGCCTACAAATTTTTGCTTGGGAGTTTTTAAGTTTGGTGATTACAAAACTAGTGTCTATACAATTCAGGAAATAAATTTTTTTCCTGTTATTAGCCTACAAAAATAAAAAGTACTATAGTTTCTAGGATCTACCACGAGGAGGTTACAGGTAAAGATCCCATTTTGTATTTTTTAAAGATTTTTAATTTTTTTTTGTTTTTTTTCGAGACCTGATGTTTACTTATAGGTATATAGTTTATCGCGTGGGTATATCAGGTGCGCATGTAGTCCTATTGGAGAATCTGCTTTTATTTCCATGGATCAGATAAACACTCCATTTCATATCTAAATCTGATTTCAGAAACAAAGTGCTCATTTTTACATTTTTTAAATCTGACAACATATTCGTAATCAGCAACCCGAAAAACTTCTACATACATTGAAAATTGATTGTTTCATTGAAATTGATTAATTAAAAATTTTTTATGACCGACATTTTGATTTTTTGAAATCTGACATCAAATTCGTAATCAGCGACCCGAAAAACTATAGAGTTATTAGAATAGAGTGTGCAAACGACCAAAATGTTTCTTAGGCGCATAGACGGAGACAGCCATACGAAAAGTAGACCCTTTTTCTTTCTTTCTCTAATAACGCATGCGCGATAGTGAAACAGCTGATGCATCGAAACAACTGTTGTTTGCTTGCCGACAATTATATTTTTTTTATTTATGTGACAAATAAATAATTTAAAAACATTTTAGCGGGAAAAATGGTATTTTATGTTAAGATTACCTGCTTTCAATTTATACTCATCGAAATAAGCAGCTCAAAATTAAAAATTCCAATTACTGTAATATTATCGATACGACATCCAAACTAGAATCAAAAGTTGCGTCTTAACTTCAAATAACAGCCAAATAGGTTTTTTAAACATGACTTTTTAATCCCACTCTACCCTAATTATTGAAAAAAATTTATTTTACATTTAATTTTATTATAATTAAAACGATTTTTCATGCCATCTTTTTCGACAAAAACCTAACCAAAAACTTTTATTCTTGCACATGCGCCATTAAAGCTTTAAAGCCCGAATTATTTCCACTGATTCGATTTCAACCACATTTGGTATATAAGGGTGTTTGGGGTCGCTGATTACGAATCTGAAGTAAAAATTGCAAAATTCAAAATGGCGGATCCAATATGTCGGACAAAAAAATTTTAAATTAATAAGATTTATATGAAACTTGTCATTCGGAGGTTTTTGGGGTGACTGATTACGAATATGAAGTCAAAATTGAAAAATTTAAAATGGCGGACAAAAAAAATAAAAAATAATAGAATTGACTTGAAACTTGTCACTTGGAGGTTTTTGGGGTCGCTGATTACGAATATGAAGTGAAAATTGCAAAATTTCATTCTCTACAATCCATCCAGGAAACCGCTGAGAATGCTGGCTCACCAACTCACGGCACTTGAGGTACCATTGGTCCCCAATGACTTCAAACATGGCTACTGACTCTTCTTCGTCTTCTTGAAGCCTAGACAATGCATCAGGGACATGATGTGCACCTCGTCTGTGAACTATGTCGAAGTCCCATTTCTGCATTTCCAAGGCCCACCTGGCTAACCGGCCTGTAGGCCTAAGAAGCGTCTGAGTTGTCTCACGTTTTTCGGCTCTGGGTAATTTCTCACCAGCTCTGTTTTACTCGAATTTTACTCGGATCTAGCCTCAGACCCTCTCTGTCTAATAAATAACCTAGATAAGTTACTTCGGAGCACCCGAACTCACACTTATCTGGATTCACTATCAACTTCGCCTTGTTCAATTCCTTGAGGACGATCTCTAACCACTTAGCATGTTCTTCAAAAGTGTCTGTGACTACTATGATGTCGTCCAGATACCCGAAGACATGCGGCTCTACTTTCGGTCCCAGCTATGCGTCGATTAGGCGTTGGAACGTCATCGGCGCGTTCATGAGTCCAAATGGCATCCGGCGAAACTGCCACAGTCCTGATCCAGTTACTCTCTTCGGCAGATGGCTCGATGATTCCTAGTTTATACAGTTTGGCAGCATTACCTTGGGCCCAAGTTAACATGGCTGGCGACATCCGTCTGATGCCATGTTGTACTGGCGTTTCGTCCGTAACACGTATATGATGTTCTGTAAAGTCTGTCATTCCGTGTTCTTTTGACTCTGGAAATACCCATTTGTCTACTCTGCCGTCCAAAGTAAGAAGATACATAAGCGCCAATGTCGCTTAGGTGTTTATTCTTATGTTTACACTATACAAATTTTGACCTAAGCGACAATGGCGCTTATGTATCTTCTTACTTTGGACGGCAGTACTATGGCTGGGATGATACTCTTTTGCTCTTCATCAAGCGCAGAAATACCGGCACATTCGGCGAATATAAGTTGTTTGTTCTCTTCTCTCTCTTTTGGCCCAAACTCATGCCAGTCTCCTTAAAAAACTCTCCATAGTTCTTCTTTTAGTTTCACGTCCATGTTCCAGGCCTTGCAGAAATCAATTCCCAAGATAATGTCTTGTGTCAAAGTATTCATAACTTTGACTGCGAATTTTTAAGCAAATCCGTCGACTATGTTTAGGTCCGGCTGTTTCGGTGATACCTCCTGTTGCACTCCTTACAACTGTACCACACGGCTGAATTCGGCTTTTGAAAGGCTCTGCGACTCTGGTGGTAATTACTGAAATCATAGCACCAGAATCAAAAATTGCCTCGTAATGATGGTCGCTGATAGACATGTCGAAGAAGTATCTGTTCTCCGTCCTAGATCCGTCGATGTCCTCCTCATTACTTAGGTTCGGGTCAGCTGTGACTCTCACAGCCTCTCCCCTCCCCTGGACTATAGGTACCGGGATCACATCCGTACCTTTTGTCCCACACTCTTCGGCCATTTTCTCTACTTCATTTCGGTAGAGTGAACTCTGCTTACTGGACCGCTCTTGTCTACTTTCTTGCACTAATTTAAACGCGTTGTCCTCTGTCAAGTCGTCCCTACCTATGACTGGCTCTAAATTTTTCTTAGCTTTCATTTCTATTTTTAATTCTCTCTCAGTTTTTACCCAACTACAATTAGGCGTGAATCTATCTCTATACTCGCTATTTATCTCGACTCTACATGGCTCAAAACTCTCGGCTCTCCTCTCTACTACACATGGTTCACTAAATTCGGCTCACGAAATTCGGTTCTCGTCTCTGCGACACTCGGCTCACGTAATTCGGCTCTCATCTCTACGACACTCGGCTCACCAAATTCGGCTCTTTTCTCTACGGCAATCAGCTCACCAAATTCGGCTCTCCTCTCTACTATACTCGGCTCACGTAATTCGGCTCTACACCCCTTAACAGTATTATTTACTGTCTTGTTGGGTTTGAGGGGGGTACAGGGCTGCTCTGTGCCCCCCACACACCGTTTCCCAAAGCGGTTCTGACGGACACACAATTTGGACAATTTAGAGAATTTCATCCTGGCCTTTTACATACCAAACACGCTTCTGTTTGGGCTGGCTTCAGAGGGCATTGATTTGAATATTGTCCTTGTTGCTGGTCAGAAAAACAGATTCTCTGAGGGCAATCTCTGGCTCGATGTTCTGTAGTCTGACAATGAAAACATGCCCCAACGAATTCTTTAGGGGTACTTTGGGCTTGTGTACCATTTTGCCCCGACTTGGGTCCTTTAGGACCATTTGGCCTGGGGTAATTTGGTTTCATTCCAGTTGGAAACATCCCTGGATAAGCCATTGGGTAAGCAAAATGCATTAGAATTTGTACGGTTTGGGCTGGCGCAGCACTGGCAACTTGGCACTGGATTACTGCTGGCTTCTGACTTGATGTCGCTAGGCTGATGGCCTCGACAATCTTTTCTTCTGGCTTTTTCGTATCTTTCTTACTCTTCTTGCTCTTCTTCTTCTTTTTCTTTGGCTTCTCTGTCTTTGTAGAGTGATCGCTCTCACTTGACTCTGACTCCTTCTCTAGTGCTGCCACTTTTTCGCTTTTGGCGTGTTTGTGACCACTCTTCTTCTCTTTAATGGCTGCTGCTGGAAAACGCATCTTCTCTTTGGGCAGGGGTGGGGCGTATCTCTCATTAAGGTCCTTCGTCTTCTCGTAGTTTCGAAGGATCTTCTCGATCTGGCCTAACGACTCATAGTGAATTCTTTCTAATTGCCGTCGGTAACCTGTTGTTAGACCTTTGTAGACAATCTTGACTTGTTTTTTTGGCTAATTGGTCTCTTCATGAGGCCCAAAATTAGTCTAAAACTGGTCAGATACGCGGAATTTTTCTCCTCCTTTCCCTGCGTCCTGGCTCTTAACTCGTCTATCACATTATCGTCATCGACCGTGACTAGATATTCGTTTTTGAACGCCATCTGGAACGATCTCCACAAAGTTATTTCACGGCGTAGTGACCTGAACCAGCTACTGACAGTTTTCTGGAGGATGATTGGCAGTGCCTGTAAAATTTCTCGGTCGGAAAATTCTGAGCTGGCCTTACAGTCTTCCAATCGCTCAAGAAATTCCTCGGCATTATCGTCGTCTCCAAAGAATTTTAAGTCCCAGTCCTTTAGTGTTTTTATCACCTTGGACCTTCGGCCGGAATTAATTTTCCTGTTTTCACCCCCACTACTCTGGCATACGCTTCGGTTGGTTTTTCTTTTATAATTTAATATAAATCTTTTTTACAAAAACAAGGGAAAATGGCTCCTAGTGCGACATAGGAGCATTTTTCTAAAGTAAAAAATGGCTCAAAAGTAAAATGCGAGTCGTGCAATATTGTACTAAACTACAATAATAGCCCAACCAATATAATAAACCATGTCGCGGAAATTCATAAACTTTGTTTACCACACTGAGAAACCTTTGAGACTGTAGCGAAACAACGTATGTGACAGCAGCTCCACTATGGTTTCGGTGCGCTACGGTACAATTTTGGGTGCGTGACAGTGCAAAATTTCGGTGAGCAGCTCACCGAAGTAGTGGGGATGACGCCTTTGGTTTACAGCTGAACAACTTTTGGACTGTCACGCGCCCAAAATTGTACCGCAGCAACGTATCGAAAGTCTGCTGCTGACCCAAAGGTCTCTCAGTGCAAAGTTACCGGTAAAACAAGTAATTAAACGATGAAAAAAGAACATTTGTAGATAGTCCACCGAAATGTCATTTAAATAGCCCGAATCCTCTAGAAACCTAGGAGGCAATAAAAAGCGAATATTCTTTCATTTATCCAATTGCTAAAAAATATTTATGCTCTTGCAACCTCAGTACCGTCAAAAAGAAGTCCGGAGAAGTTTTGGTTTGAAAAATAGAGTTCTAACAGTTGGTCCAGCTTAAAGACATTTAAGATGAATGAGAAAAATAAATACTAGAATATACTTTTATTATGTATATTATATTTTTTAGAAGTTGTTAATGTTCAAATAAACTAATTTTTTTTCTATATTTAAACATATTAATGACTAATATAACTCCAAAAGTCGATAATCGAATTTTTTTGTCTGTTAGAGATATAGGAGCTAATAAATCGAATAAATATTAGAGCCATAAAACAATTTATTAATTTAACTATTCACATATATACACACATTGATTTAAATGTTGTTACAAATGATAAAAGATACAATTGGTAGATTTCAACTATCTACCATGAGGCTCATGATAAAACTGAGGATAAAAGGTATTAAGAAATGATGTGTCGAAAATATAGAAATCCCTTCTCCCCGAAATTAAAGTACAGTCAAAATAAGCGCGTATATTTAAAGTCATATAATGACAGTTTGACACAATTAAATCCAACACGCCCTCTCAAACTGCATTTTATGCATTCACTAAAAAAAAATATATTTACATTTATGTAAGACCGAGTTTTAATAAACATCTCTCATGACTCACTCTCGGTAATGGTTTTGTTAAAATGTCTGCTACCATTTCCTCAGATGATAAATGTTTTAAAAATATCTTCCTTTCACTAATTGATGCACGAATAAAGTGATACTTTATACTTATGTGTTTGATTCTTGAATGAAACATAGGATCATTAGCCAAACATTCAGCACCACGATTGTCAGTATAAATTAAAATTTGATCACATTTACAAAAATATAATTCACGCAATAAACTTCGTAGATACAAAGCCTCTTTAGCGGATTCACAAAGACTTACATACTCCGCCTCTGTTGATGATAAAGCAACGGTCCTTTGCTTTTGTGACTTCCATGTGATTGCAGCACCTGACATCATAAATGCATACCCAGAGTATGAACAACGATCCACAGCACTTCCACCCCAGTCAGCATCTGCATAACCGAAGATCTGATCTCCTGTCCTCCGATACAAGAGTCCGATCTCAGCTGTTCCAGCAAGGTATCTGAGCAACCTTTTTGCAGCCAACCAATGACGTTTTTGTGGTTTATTCGTCCACTGAGCCAACCTTGACACAGTATTGGAAATGTCCGGTCTGGTCCCCACAGAGAGGTACATGAAAGCACCAATCAATTCACGATAAGGATAGTTGATCAATTCCTCATCAAGATCATCATCATCGAAACGCACGTTCACTTCTGAAGGAGTCTTGACTTCGTTGCAATTTTCCATCCCATATTGTTTGATCAAACCCAATATATATCCAGTCTGTTTCAATTTGATTTGATTTGCTTCTTGAACAATTTCCAATCCAAGACAATATTTTGCTTGACCCAGATCTTTAAGCTCGAAATCCTCCAATAAATTCTTTTTCAAATTCATAATAGTTGTCAATTTCGTAGCTGCCACAATCATATCGTCGACGTAAACTAACACCAGGAGTATTTCATCTTCATCAATAGCATAAAATAGACAATGCTCATTTTCCGTATGCTTCAATCCCATATTCAACAATTTTTCACTTAGTTTTGAATACCATTGGCGACCTGCTTGCTTAAGTCCATATAAAGCTTTTTTTAGCTTACACGCATTTCCACCGGATCGTAAATCTTCCAACATCTTCTGACACTTGTTTTTAATTTTTGAAGAATCTCCTCGAGATAAAATTCTCTCCAGCATCTCTTCTAACATCACAGGTATTTTCAAAAAGATTTCTTCATCAAGAACTCCGTTTAAATACGCAGAAACAACATCAAACTGCCACACTAATAAATTATATTGCACGGCCAGTGCCAATACAAGTCGTAGCGTTTCCAATCTCGCAACTGGAGCAAATGTCTGTTGATAATTTACACCATATTCCTGACTGCATCCTTGAGCGACCAATCTCGCCTTGTGTTTAAGTAGTTGACCATCATGATTGAGTTTATCGGTAAGAATCAAGCGACAACCAACAACACTATTATTTTCATTATTTTTTATAATATCCCAAGTGTCATTTTTAATTAAACTCACAAATTCAAATTCAATTGCTTCTTTCCATTCATCACTTTGTTCACCATTCAGCGCATCTTTTACACTGATTTCAGCAACACCTCCAAAAACTTCATCTTCAAGGTCTTCTTCAAGGTCAATTGCCTCGCCATCTTCAAAATGTTGATCAGTCAAAGAACTAGGAAGTGAATTAAATAATTTTCTAGGACGCCCTCTTGATCCAGTACGTAGAAGCCGTGGTCTACCGCGACCTCTAACTGACCTTGGATGTAGATTCACCATTTCAGGAGTTTCCTTAAGAACAGGTTGATCGACGATTTCCTCCGAAGATGAAATTTCAACAACTCTTATATTGTCATCTGCACTTCTCTTCGAATTGATATTTTCCACCTCCTCAAGGTCACTCACTGGCATGTTTTCTGGATTCCTTTGAATTTGTTCGAAAAATTTCACATCGCGAGCCTCTATTATTCGATGTGATTCTGGTATCCACACACGAAAGCCTTTTCTTTCCCTTGGATAACCAACAAAAACACCCTCAATCGATCTTTGTGCAATTTTATCTTTATTTGGATCCTTATCTAGAACAAAAACTTTTGATCCAAATATCCTAAGATGATCAAATTTTACCTTGTTTCCAGTCCACTTTTCAAATGGAATTCCCCCATTTAAACTCTTTGTCGGGCATCGATTACGAATATGACATGCTGTGGCAACAGCCTCTGCCCAAAAAGATTTTGACATTCCAGACTGCAACATCAAACATCGAGTCATATCCATTAGGGTGCGGTTCTTGCGCTCGGCAAGCCCGTTCTGTTGAGGCGCATACGGGATTGTAAAACGACGTCCAATTCCTTGATCTTTCAGATAATTATTGAACTTGATACTACAATATTCACCCCCATTATCTGACTGTAGAAATTTTATTTTTGCACCAGTCTGTTTTTCAACCATCTTCTGGTACAGTTTAAAAGCCTCGAGAGCACCACATTTCTGTCGCAAAAAATACACTTTACACCAACCAGTACTTTCATCAATGAAAGTTATGAAGTACTTCGCACGTCCCAACGATTCTAATTTAAATGGACCAACAAGATCGGAGTGAATAATTTTTAAAATTTCATCACATTCTTTTCGACCATCCTTGAAAGGCATAGCTGTCATCTTTCCTTTTGCACAAACTTCACACTTCAATATTTTGTCCACATCCGAAATGTCAACTTGAGTAATTGCTTTGTTTTTAATGAGTTTTAACATGTCCCTGCCGTTCAAATGACCCAACCTTTCGTGCCACTTCATCAGTTCGGAACACTCAGATTGCACAACCGCGCTAAATTCGGCATTTTCTTGAATATGATATAGATTACCTTTGCGAACAGCTATGGAAAAATCTCGTCCCTTATTGTCACGTACATAGGCATCATGTTGACGAAACACAACTTCATGTCCCTTGTCAGTGATTTTAGCCACCGATATCAAATTCGACCTCAAGTTAGGAACATATAACGTATCTCGAAATTCAATCAGTCGAGAATCATTGTTTCCAGCTACAGACAACTGAACGACACCTTTACCTTTTACATCAGCTGATGCCTCACTTGCCAAATTAATTTTAAAATCCGAAGATTCAATGAAAGATAAGAACTTTTCCTTATCGCCACACAAATGAGTTGTACAACCACTATCTAACAGCCACATATTCGCAGGAACTTTCTAAGCACAACACACATTTACATTTGTTGCCGTATGAGTCACTAGATAAGACTCATCTACACTGTTCGCTGACTGCTTCGACTGTACACTCATATTATTTTCATTACTATTTTTCTCCGGACATTCGTTAGCCTTGTGTCCCATGACACCACATTTGTAACACTTAAACTGTTTTGACTTTTTCCCTTTCCATCGATTCTGGTTTTGGCGCGATTTTTCTCGAGTTTTCACTGTCATGGCCGTCACGACGCTTCCATTAACTTGCTTACGCGCTTCCCATTCCTCTATTATTTTTATTTTCAGGACCTCTGCTGTTGGTAATTCATCCCGGCTCTCAATAGCACACCTAAAATTTTCATAGGTGGCAGGAAGGCTATATAATAGCATTATTGCAAGAAGATCTCCATTTATTTTCACCGACATATTCTCAAGCTTATCGACAGCATCAAAGAATTTCGCCATGTGCTCTTTCACATCTCCGCCATCTTCAAGTTTTTGAAGCATTAATTGCTTTAATAAAGTCGCTTTTCTTGCAGGACCAGTCGACGCATAAATAGACTTGAGTTTTTCCCATACTTGGTTCGAAGTTTCACATCCGCGAACTTGTTTTAACTCGGATGAATGGATTGATAAAATTAATTCAGCTTTCGCGTTTTTATCTGATTTTATCCACGCTTCCTTCTTTCCTTCCTCCTCTGGGCACTTGTTATCTCCTTTAACAAAATCCCATAAATCGGCTTTAGTTAAGAGGGCTTCGATTTGCATGCTCCAAGTATCGAAGTTGTCCCTCGTTAACAACTCCAAACGCGTAATACCGGACGCCATGCTTGCCGAAAAAAAAAAAAAAAAATTGTTCACTGTACACTCAACACGTGTTCACAATTTCACAAATCTGGGCCCATAACCTATAGGAGCTAATAAATCGAATAAATATTAGAGCCATAAAACAATTTATTAATTTAACTATTCACATATATACACACATTGATTTAAATGTTGTTACAAATGATAAAAGATACAATTGGTAGATTTCAACTATCTACCATGAGGCTCATGATAAAACTGAGGATAAAAGGTATTAAGAAATGATGTGTCGAAAATATAGAAATCCCTTCTCCCCGAAATTAAAGTACAGTCAAAATAAGCGCGTATATTTAAAGTCATATAATGACAGTTTGACACAATTAAATCCAACAAGAGATACCTAGGCCAAACCGTTGGGACATTCCACCTGCCAACGTAGATCAGAGAAATGATCATTAAGTATTACCTATACTTCCAAATGATTTCGTTAATGAAGTCTTGGAAATGGATGATAATCATCTGAAAGTATTATTGAATGGAGCTGAGGCAATGTTATTGTTAGCAGAATAGCCAGTTCAAGTTATCAATCACTTAATTGGAAATCCAGCTCCATGCCCTGTGCCAGCGCCGAGACGAGTACAGGTTGCTAGACCAGAACCAGCTCCATGGATCCGTGTCCGAAGTAACACAAGGATGGTAGTTCTGGCACTAGCTCCACGCCCTATGCCAGCACAGAGACGAGCACAGGTTGCTAGACCAGAACCAGTTCCACGTCATGTGCTAGCACCGAGACGAGCACATGTTGCTAGACCAGAAGCAGCTCGACGACGAGCAATAGAGATTGCTGCTAGACCTCTTCGGATGGTTATTTAAAGCAATGGCAACAGTGTCTTCGAAAAAGAGGCGCTAGTTAAATTTTTTACTCAGTTTAAATGTCTTTTCTTTTTTTTTGCTTCATTTTACTGATTTTTTTGCATGCTTTTTTAATTCTTCTCACATTAACATGCTATTTAATTTTTTTGTTTCAACCTCGAGCTATTAAAAAACACACCTGCACAGAAACAGTGATAACTCCGTCAAAAATGAAGCTAGATACTTTTTTAAAATTGCATTTAAAAGCTTATTAAATTTCTAATGAAATGACACTACTTTCATTTGTATTGCATCAATAGGAAACAAGATATCATGTTATAAACACAAAAAAATCATTCTATTTTTTTCGGAATTTCTTACCCTGACTTTGAATCTTGTCAAAATTTAGAAAAGTTGATGGAAAAATTGCTACTTTTACAGACTGTTCCTTGTAATCTAAGCTTTAAATAGAGACCAAGAACAGCAAAAAATATTAACGGGTTCGCAAGATATTACAAAAAGAGTCTGACCGTGCAAAGCAAAATTTTTAATTATTGATTTCTGTAATTCGCCGTTGAGTTAATCGCATGGTTGTGAAAAAAGGATCGAAAATGAATTTCAACAAGTATATTCTTACTGGGATTCTCTTTTTAAATATCATTATATAATAAATTAAATTAAAAAGTGGATCCCAGTGTGAATGTACTTAGTAAAATTCATTTTCGACACTTTTTTCACAGACACTCAATTGACTCATCGGCGAATTAGAGAAATCGATGATTGAAAATTCTGCTTCGCGCGGTCTGACTCTTTTTGTAATATTTTAGAAACCCGTTAATATTTTTTGCTGTTCTTGGACTCTATTTAAAGCTTAGATTACAAGGAATAGTCTGTGAAAAAAGCAATTTTTTCATCAACTTTTCTAAATGTTGCCAGGATTCAAAGTCAGAGTAAGAAATTCTGAAAAAAATAGAATTATTTTTTGTGTTTATAACATGATATCTCTCTTCCTATTTATGCAATAAAAATGAAAATGGTGTCATTTCATTAGAAATTTAATAAGCTTTCCAATGCAATTAAAAAAAGTATCTAGCTTCATTTTTTAGAGTTATCACTGTTTCTGTGCGGGTGTGTTTTTTAATAGCTCGAGGTGTTAGCGGTCGCACAATTTCCGCCGCTAGTGTACATTTAATTATTATTTGTTTTACATTCTATTATTTTGTAAATGTACACAAATGGATGAGCATCTTGTTGAAGGGGTAGAATCGCCAACTCTTTGATACGAAACTCGTTGTAAAGTCTTTTGAAGCACTGAATATCTACGACGTACACTATGGTGTTCGAAGTAGAATAATGGCTCAAGCCCCCACAACCGACGTCGTTTATGATTGGTCATTATTTCTACCAACCACGTTACTTTGTTAACCCTTTAACGTCCAATTTTTTTTATTCAAAATTTATGACACTTGGTACCTAGGGTTTTTTGGGGTCGCTGATTACGAATCTGATGTCAGATTTCAAAAATTCAAAATGGCGGATCCAATATGGCGGACCGGAATTTTAAAATTTGGTGAATTTTTATAAAACTTGGTATCTAGAGGTTTTTGGGGTTGCTGATTACGAATTTTAAGTCAGATTTTAAAAATTCAAAATGGCGGATCCAATATGGCAGACCGAAAATTTAAAATTTGATGGGTTTTCATGGAACTTGGTATCTAGGGGTTTTCGAGGTCGCTGATTACGAATTTTAAGTCACATTTTAAAAATTTTAAATGGCGGATCTAATATGGCGGACCTAAAATTTAAAATTCGTTGGATTTTTATGAAACTTGGTATGCAAGAGTTTTCGTGGAAGCTGATTATGAATCCGATGTAGCTTGGAACTAGTAGCTTACCACGTCCACGTCGTTAGTTTTGGGTCACGCAAAGTGAAGTTGGTTTCGTATTTAAAAATTATTAAAGACCTAACACAGTTTCTAAAATTTATCCATTATCTTTAAATGCGACATTTTAAATATTGAAAATATGTTATCTAATTCGTAATCAGTGAGATCAAAGAACTCTAAATTCAAAGCTCCATTAAAATTCATGAATTTTAAATTTCTGTTCCGCCATATTGGATTTGCCGTTTTGAATTTTTAAAATCTAACATGATATTCGTAATCTGCTACCACGAAAACCCCTACATACCAAGTTTCATAAAAATCCATCAAATTTTAAATTTTTCAATCCGCTATATTGGATTCACCATTTTGAATTTTTAAAATCCGACATCAGATTCGTAATCAGCGACCTCGAAAACCCCTTGATACCAAGTTCCATGAAAATCCATCTAATTTTAATTTTTCGTCTGCCATATTGAATCCGCCATTTTGAATTTTTACAATCTGACATCAGATTCGTAATCAAAAACCTCGACAACCCCTACATACCAAGTTTCATGAAAATCCTTTAAATTTTAAACTTTTTGGTACGCCATATTGGATCCGCCATTTTGAATTTTCAAAATCTGACTTAAAATTTGTAATCAGCGACCTCGAAAACTCCTACATACCAAGTTTCATGAAAATCCATCAAATTTTAAACTTTTCGGTACGCCATATTGGATCCGCCATTTTGAATTTTCAAAATCTGACATCAGATTCGTAATCAGCGACCTCGAAAACCCCTAGATATCAAGTTCCATGAAAAGCCGTAGAATTTCAAATTTTCGTCCGCCATATTGAATTCGCCATTTTGAATTTTCAAAATCTGACCTCAGATTCGTAATCAGCGACCCTGAAAACCCCTAGATATCATTTTTTAATTAAATATATTAACCCTGTTTGAAGATAGGTTTTTTTATTTTTTATGGTACAGCATATGTACCGCTGGACGTTAAAGGGTTAACAACGCCGCTGATTGGTGTATACTGTATAATGCGGTCGAGAATTATAAGTCAATATGCAGCTGTATTGGCAAGAAAATTTTTATTTGCTTCGAATTCCAATCGCACATCTACAGTTGCTTGGTTTAGAAATTCGTTTTGTATTGAGCCTATGGTGCATAATCTTTAAAGTTATTTCTAGTTAATAAAGGTTCAGATTCTTTTCTATAATAGGACGGTTGAAAATTACAATACATTTCATATAGTATAAAAAATTTGTTTTGAGTAGAATTTAAATTTCCATAAGGATAGTACTGTATGTTTAAGAAAAGTTTAACATTGATAATATTGCAGGTATCAAACAAATTTGCATACCTTCTTTGATTTTCTTTTCGATTTGTTTGAAAACCAAGAATAACATATCGTGGTTTTTCAACTTGTGTTGAAGTTTTTACAGTCCACACTTGCTTTTGAGAGGCAGGAATCATAGGGTACTCATACAAATCCCATGATCTAGAACTCTTTATTATAAGTGAGTCTTTTTCAATTAATTTCAACAATTCAATTTTTTGTCGATCATTGACCATTAAATATGGAATCAACCATTCAACTTTATTAATAATAATTCTAAATTCTTCACGCTCAGAAGAGCGTGCTTCAATATTTACTACAGCATTTATATCAGTACGAGATCTTGCAAAAATAAGTTCATGTTTTGCATTTAAAACATTCTTTCGATAGTCTTCAGCAAAACCAATAATCATACTTAGTGGAATATTTACATCAAAATATCCAGCATCATTTGTTACTCTACTATCATCATCATAAGGTAGATAACCAGCATTTTCAGAGCAAATCATTTGATTAGGTGTTTGAGACATTATATTTTTCATTGTGGTTGTAATACCAACATTTTTAGAGCGATCTATTTCAACACCATTTAATTCATAACGAATCTCATTTAACAGCTAGGAAATACAATTCGTGAATTGTTTGTAACTTTTTATTATTTATGTATGCACCAGTAGTAATGTTACATTCAATTCTGATAGCATGTACGTTAAAAACGGCTACTGGTACATCTGACGTATGAGGCTTATTAGCTGTCAATAATATTCGTGGAGTAAATCCTAATATTTCACCAATTGAATCGTTTTGTTCAAAACTAACTTTAAGACTGCTTGTTATTTCACTACGTAAAGTATTATTGTTTGGTTGATTCTTACAATTTCAGATCTATTTTCAATAGAGTTTTTAATATATTTTTCAAGATCTTCAATTTCATAACTTCCAGGGGGTATAGTAACCACTTTATCACCAATATAAAATTTATTTTTACCTTTATCGATATTAGGAATTGAATTAAAAATTAGTAATTCGACTAAGCCAAGTACATAATTTTTATTAGATAATAATTCTATCGGAGGAAAATATTCTGCCTCCAAGGTAGATGAGTTGCCTGAGATAGTCAGAGTAAAAGATTCTTCCATGCTGGTGAGTTTTTATCAACTGATGTTAGGTGGAATGACTTACTATCATTTATATAGAATATATTTTAGAGTTGTTTCGAGTCGTCCGCATAAGAATTTCAGATATAAAGCTATTATACTCTTGATAATTTTGATGATTTTACTGCATTAAAGTATTGTAATCTAATTGACAAGTTCATAGGGTGGTTGAAGATTACCAAAACTGTCAAAATATACTACTTTATAATTAACTTTTGTATATGCAACCCAATGAATTCCAGAACCATCTTTATCATCTAAATTAATAATGGCTGATTCATTTTTTCGAGGTCCTCTTATAGGTAGTTCATTTCGCATGAAAACACCTCGAAAATGAGGAATTTTCATTTCTTTAGCATATTTAAGTAAATCTAGATCAGTAAGTGCTCGTTGAGGTAGCTTTAAACTTTTTTTTACATCGTCTTTTAATACCTTGTCCTTTAACATTGGGTTTTAAATAAAGTCCTAAGTGCACTTAGCCCAGCAAAAATTGGAATTAATGGTAACAGACCACCAACTTTTGAAAGAACAAATAGAATACGAGGTGTTAAAACTTTTTCTCTACCAGCTGCTTTCCTTACAGCTTTTCTAGCTGTATCAATAGCTGACTTTATTGTTAAACGTGTATCATTATCAGGAATTATTGATTTTCTGGCAGCATCCACAATTTTCCTTAGATTTACTCGATTTTTTGAGTTCGTCTTCTTCTTTACTCCCATTCCAAATTATGATTATGCTTTCATAGCGTTTGTTATTGCGTAAGCTACAGCTCTTTTACTATATCTTGCGTCTGGAGCATATACACGTTGCCACGCTTTATCAGATAGTACTCTGTCAGCGGCGTTTCTTGCTTCAACGTCTTCTCGATTTTTGGAGTATACAATATCGTGCTCATTACAAGCGGCGTCTAATGAATTAACACCTGGATCACCTCGTGCTAGACGTTTTGCTAACTTTGTGCCTGGTCCACAATTTGATAACCTGGCAAATGTAGTTCAAATGGTAACTTGTTTATATGTATGTTAAATAAACCTTTTCCTCAAGAGCGATGATGTATAATAATTACTTACTCTGTGACAGTTAAGTCACAGATTGTTCAACAACAAGAGAAGAAAGTGAACCGTCATGGTAGCTCACCGTCCTAAAAAATTAAACTTTTCTTTTCACACACAAAAAAATCAAACATTTTCGGAAACTAGGACCAAAAAAAATACCCGTGTCTGGCCGTTTTGCTGCATCAAGTCGTTTGTGGCTTCTAGGGGTGAAAACAACCCTTAAATAAAAAGTGACAAGTTATATTTTAAAAATAGATTCAATTTCCCTGAAACTTGTTACTCGGGGGGTTTTTGGGATCGCTGATTACGAATCTTAAGTAAGATTTTCAAAATTCAAAATGTACGATCAAAATGCAGATAACAGGTCTAGAATGAAACTGGAAGATTTAATTGTGTGATTCTTTTTTGTTTTTTGCCATTTTGAATTTTTAAAATCTGACTTAAAATACGTAATCAACGACCCCAAAAAACTTCTCAGTAACGAGTTTCAGGGAAATTGAATCTATTCTTATAAAAGTTGTCCGCCATATTGGATCCGCCATTTTTAATTTTGAAAAACTGACATCAGATTTGTAATCAGCGACCTCAAAAACCCCCAAGTAACAAATTTTAAGCAAATCCGATCAATTTTTTAATTTGACAGCCGCTATATTGGATCCGCCATTTTGAATTTTGGAAAACTGACATCGGATTCGTGATCAGCGACCCTAAAAACGTTTAAGTAACGAGTCTTAGGCAAATTGAATCTATTTTTAAAATATAACTTGTCACTTTTCATCTAAGGGTTGTTTTCACCCCTAGAAGCCACGAACGACTTGATCCAGCAAACCGGCCGTTTCCGAAAATGTTTGATTTTTGTGTGTGTGTGAAAAATCGTTTCGGACGGTATTATCAAGTAGTATTCGAGCTATTTTTTGTGGAACAGCAAATTGTGGAAAGACAAATGTACTACTTTCTTTAATGTTGATGGATTAGAGTACTTACTGTTCAGTGAGCATGAAAAAGTCATCACTCCTAAAGATGCAAAACGGAATTCAATATTTATATTTGATGACATTGCTTGTGAGAAGCAAGATAATGTAAGGGCATTCTTTTGTATGGGTAGGCATGTTGATTGTTTTTATCTTTGTCAAACGCATGCCGGCATTCATAAACATTTAGTACGTGATAATGTTAAGTTACTCGTTCTTTTTCGTCAAGATGAGAAAAATTTAAGGCCTGTTCATGATGACCACGTTAATACTGACTTGATATTTAATCAATTTCGAGAACTATCTATGTTCAACATTTTGGAATTCAGACAAGTATGGCTTTGTAGTAATTGATAGGGACTCTAATTAAAATGATGAAAGATATAGAAAAGGATTTGATAGCTTTGTAACACTATAAATATAACATCATCCTTTAAATGTTTTCAGTGAAACTGAAAAATCTCCGGCTGATGATAAAATAAGTAATAAACTTCTATACTTGTTAAATCATAATAGAAAGCAATGTTTACATTCAACATATGGGGTACGTAAGCTCAATGATGGGTCACTTATTATTGGTGATTCACCAATATCTCTTGAAGATCAGTTTTTTAAAATTGGTGATAAACGATATCTGCAAACACCTGGATCACTTGAACTTTTATTTAAAAGTAAAAATACCAGATCGCTTTTAAGTGAAGATGATAAAAGAAGCTATAAAGAGATTCTTATTGATAGTAATGCACACAAAAAGAAGTATAGTTCCTCTGAATCTATAAGTACGGATAAGAGCTACAAGTATTTGAATTTTATATCTCAATTCTTCCCTCGAACACCTACCAAACAGTCATCTGTAAGTGGTAGTTCATTACCTAAATTTATTATTGCAACCAAAAATTTTAACGAGAATATATCTATTTGGATGATCCAAATGTGTTGGTTAACCCCTTGGCAGTCGATGAAGTGTATACACGGCATGGTGCAGGTGGGCTCAAACTGTCGATGTCGTGTATAGACGCAAGCAGATTTTTGGTTACAAAACACACATATTTGTCCACACATTGTTACACAGCGGTTTTAGGGGTCGCTGATTACGAATCCGATATCAGATTTTGAAAATTCAAAATGGCGGATCCAATATGGCAGACATTTTCAAAAATTCATCGGACTCACTTGAAACTTGTTACTTAGGGGTTTTCGGGGTCGCTGATTACAAATCTGATATCAGATTTTAAAAATTCAAAATGGCGGATCCAATATGGCGGACGACATTTTCTAAAATTCATCGGATTCACTTGAAACTTTTTACTCGGGGGTTTTTAGGATCGCTGATTACGAATCCGATTTCAAATTTTAAAAATTCAAAATGGCGGATCCAATATAGCTGACGACATTTTTAAAAACTCGTCCAATTCATTTAAAACTCGTTACTCTGCTGTTTTTGGGGTCGCTGATTACGAATCTAGCATCAGAATTCTAAAATACAATGTGGCAGTTCGAATATGGCTGGCGTTATTTTTAAAAATTGATCAGATTTACTTAAAAGTTGTTACTTAGGATTTATTGATATCGTAGATTAAAAATGTAATATCGGTTTAAAAAATGGCGGATCTAATATAAGAACAAACAAAAAAAATATTAAAAAACAAAATAAATAAAGGAGTGTAAAATCCGACCGCATACCTCCACGTGGTAAATTCTGGGGTCGTAAGTAACGTAGTATACTTAACAGCTGACTGACCGACAGATTGGCTCAGTCGGATAGATGCCTCGCTTGGCGGTCGTTTAAGGACCAAGGGTAAGTACCCTTGGTTCGCGCCGATTTGGCTTGTTATTTTTCCGGCACGTCAATCAATCTGAGCGGGAGGTTTGACGTCGAAGTATAATGATGTGCACCGTCGATTATTGTCCGGTACACACTATTAGAATTCAACTGTCGATAAACCAGTTGTTTAAGGAGAGGTTTTCTACAGTTTCCCTCTCCACTCGCGAGAAAACCCATTAGACGGGTGGTCCAGGCAAATGCGAGTACTCCTGATTTTTAAGTCGCTCTGTAGGCGCAAAATTTAGTATTAAGAAAATGTATATAAGAAATATTGTAAAAGCAAAATTTGTAAAGAGACACTTGTATAGCCAAGTATGTAAGGCTGAAGACAGGTGTATAAACAAAATAAAAAAAATACTTAACAGCTAACTGCGGGGGGAAATTTTGTATTTACTATCGTTTCAAAAGTTTTTCGTAATCAACGAAAACCCTGTAGTAACGAGTTTCAAATGAATCCGATGAATTTTAGAAAATTTTGTCTGCTATATTGGATCCGCCATTTTCAATTTTTAAAATCTGAAATCGGTTTCGTAATCAGCGACCCTGAAAACCCCGAGTAAAAAGTTTCAAGTGAATCCGATGAATTTTAAAAAATGGTATCCGCCATTTTCACTTTTTAAAATCTGATATCAGATTTGTAATCAGCGACTTCAAAAACCCCTGAGTAACAAGTTTTAAGTGAATTCAGTCGATTTTTAATTTTCATGTCCGCCATATTGGTTCCGCCATTTTGAATTTTCAAAATCTGATATTAGATTCGTAATCAGCGACTTTGAATGCAATAGTATGCTCGTTTGCGCAAATGTTAGTGTTCTAAAAAGTTGTCGACATTTTGAGTCCACTTATGAGATTTTGGTGTTGACTGTGAAGGGGTTAACCGTCTTATACTATTAATGCCTTCTCAAGCTGCTACAAATACTAGTCACAATAATAAAATCGTGTCTATTATTGAGGAACTAAATGAAGCCACAATTATATATTAAGATGTGATATAGCAAATATCATTCATTTCAATAATGAGCATTGATGTGTTTGGACACCCTCTCTATCAAAGAGGAACAGCAAGACGAGGGCCTTCTGGAGTTGGTTTTAAATCCAATTCTCAAGGTAACTTCGACGTTGAAGGAAGAAAACTCTGTAATCTTCCTAACGCTAAAGAAGAAAACGACGATGTCAATTTAAATCTTGTACGACATATGATAAAACACGAAGTGCGTTTATTGCACGAAGCTAGTGCCTGTCGACTTTGAATCTATCGACTTTTTTCGACTATCAAAAGTCGACTTTTTTCAAAAGTCAACTTTGTTCAAATTTTTTAGAAACTTCGAATTATTTGAAAAATCGGCACTGATAAAGTATCAATAGTAAATTACAAGATAATTCATAATAATTGACTATCCTTCATGGTTTCTTTATAAGATAAAAAAAAATTGACATTGGACTTTATAATATAATGTTAATAAATAGGAAAATGGTTTTAAAAAAAGTTACAAGTCTTATGTATGAAGTTAATTATTTATTGCAATTCAGATTTTGTTATTATTATAATTTATTAGAACATTTATTGCAATATTTTTTATTATTTAATAAGTCGAAATTCTTATTTAAGGTAATTAATAAGTGTTATAAAATAAAGAAATAAGTTTTTTTTTAAAGGTAAAATTAAAAAGTAAACGCATTTACTTAAACCACATGTCAGTATCTATGCTTCCTAGAAATATTAATCTATCTAAATTTTTCGATGACAATCTATTTCGGAGCTGATTTGAAATGAGCCCTGCGTTTGAAAACAGTCGCTCACATGGAACCGATGTATCCATTATTGGTAAAAACGTCATCGCCACAGTATGTAGGTTAATAAATTCAGTTTTTAAATTTTCCCATGCATCAAATGGATTTGGAGTCGAACGTCTTGGCATTGGATCCGCACTTATATAGTGCTGTAATTCAATTGGATATTCGTTAAGATCTTGAACTCTAGACGATCTACTATTTTCAATCTGCTGCTGATCAAATATTATTATATTTATTCAATATTTACTCAAAACAAGAAAAATAGCCCTTACCAACAATTCGCACGGCTAAAGCAGCTGCAACAGGTTGAGAAAATCCACTTTTTTAAATCGGGGATTTATTAATGTTGCAACTTTAAACAGTTTAATCTTTTCAACAACAGAAAACTTTGCATTAAATTTTGTGTTTTCATGTACGCGGTTCACACCAATGTAGTGTTTCTTGCCGGCAAAAGCAACATGTGCTTTTGTCGTCTGCTATTTATGGTGTGCGCAACGCCTGGTGTTAAAGTTTGGCGCTAAGGCGCGAATTACAATTTGAAATTATATTAAAACTTACGATATATTCAATCTGACAATGAGTAATAATGGCGAACAATAATAGGACGATAACGTAAATAAAACGTTACAACTGATAGTAACATTTTTTTCGTTTACAACCAGGGTTATCTTCGATTAAATCAATGTTATCTGATTCCAAGTCGTCGACATAGTACAAATTTTGTACTTCAGATGAAATATTATTTTTATGTAGTCTGATGGAATCTTGTGCAATACCAGTAAGAACATGTGCTACACAAAGAACGTGTTTTTCAGCTCCAAATTCGTCTTTAAGGGGTTACGGACAGTTAGGCTTCAAAAAAAAGCTGTTTTTTAGGAATTTTTTGTGGCCACACATCAAAATAATTAATAACAAATCTTTTTCTACATAAAAAATATATATTTCAAGAAAATTTTCTAAAATTATAGTCCATAAATATAAAGAAATATGCGAATGATAGAACATTTCTAAAAAAATTATTAAAAATAAATGTCGAATATTTACCTTCACGATAATGAACTGTAACGCCAAGGTAACTTCACATTATACTTTTTTGGGTCCAAATGTCAGTGGTCAGGCAGACAGAATCAGATAAAGAAAATTTTCCTAGTACGTGTTTTTTTATGTTTTGTACTTTAAATTTATTTTTTTTGTCACTGTAGGTTCTGATGGTACTTTCCACATGATCATGAAAAGTAACGCATCTGTCACTGCTACATTCCTTGCTCCTCCAGCTACGAAAAAAATTGATTTAAAATAAAACATAAGATTAAATTTTTCTTCATATTTAAAATGGATAATTAGTAGACAGAGGATTAATGAAGGAAGGATTAAAAACCAGAAAATGATGCGACGTTGTCAAAATAAACATCCATTGGGCCCCGTTGAAACTCTTTACTAGAGGAAGACACTAAGAAAACAGAGGTAGAACGTCTTGCAACCTCGTTTTGAGAGCTTTCGGAGATTTCATTTGTTGTTTTAGAACGTTTTGCCTAAATATTAAAGCATTTGTGATAAAACAAAAATAATAAAGTTTTGTGAAAAAGCAGTTTAGGAGTAAGTTTTCAAAAAACTGATAAATCCAAAATTTGTCATTTCAAGAAATTTAAACAAATGACAATTATCACATAACCATTAAAATTAACTGTAATGTATAAAAATTGAAATAAATTATTTATTTTTTAATATTTTTTCTATTTAAAACGTTCTGTTTGTAATTAAATTCTATTGTAATAGGTAATTTAAAGGTTTTGGTAATTTTTTCTAATAAAAAGATCGAAATTAAAAATCATCAGAGTTAGACAAAAATATTTTTCAAATTGAAAATTCTTTCGTAATAAATTTTTTTGCTTAAATTGAACAGTGATAATTCGATTTTTAAGGATTTTAATATTTTAAATATATTTGTTTTTTAAATTTTTTTTTTAAAATGGATTTATCAACTTTAAGAAAAATTGCTCCTCAGTTACTTTTACAATGTTGTGCGTTTAGAGAAAAATCGTCATTATTTAAAAAAACATAATCTGTATTGTGAAAAAAAAAATTATTCTTACCTGTAATTAATTTTCATTTTCATTATTTGACATTTCATTATAGTCAAGAGGCTCATAAAAGTAAAGATTTTTTACTCTTTTCTTCGGCTGTTTATAAGTATTAGTACTAATTCCGTGGACAGACAAAGGATGATTTGATAATGAAGATGTGCTTTTATTGTACACTACCATCCACGAGTATCATCAAACATGCCATCATTTTTTCAATCATATCTCGGAAATAAAAGGAGATACAAAAAAACATAAATACGGTTAGAAAGTTGATTAAATTTTGTGTTAAATAAGCCATCTATGAAGTCATTTCGTTAACTTTTTGTAAAGTGAGGAAAAAATGAAAGAAATGATCAAATTTTCTCACTTTTGTCTCTTGATTTTAACTTTTTCAAAAATCTAGAAAAACTTAGATAACACTTTTTTAAAAACACAGAAATCTTCGTTAGAATTTCATGTTTAAAAAAAGCTTTCGAAAATTAAAAAAGGTTAATCCATCTTCGATTTATTATTAAAAGTGTGAAGCCGTTTGCGACGGATCGGTGCATTGAAAGTCAACTATGACGACTCGATTCTAGCTTCGCGCGGCTGTGATTGGGAGGAAAAACAGGGACGGTTTTTACTAGGGAATAATAAATAATGTTTTACGAATAATATAAAGAAACTCGAAAGTTCATCGTTCCCCCGCATGAATTCGTCCCTGCTTTCTCTCTTATTCGCAGCCTTGAGGAGCGAGAATCAAGTCGTCACAGTTGAATTTCAATGCACCAATGGGTCGAAACTCGGCTTCACCTTTTTAATGATATATCGAAGACGGATTAACCTTTTTTAATTTTTAAAAGCTTATTTTAAAGCTGAAATTCTAACGAAGATTTATGTGTTTTTAGAAAAATGTTCTTTCATAAAGTCGCGTGTAATTGTCCTGATACTCGTGGACGGTAGTGTAGCTAAGTTGTTTTTTACACTCCTGAAACTCAACTTTAGTCCCGTTCTTTATTTTTGTAAATTATAACGACACCGCACTAGGAGGCATTTTTACATTCAATTCGCTATATAAATTTAATTCACAATATATCTACAGCGCCGGATTCACGTTTGTAGGTTATGTTTTTTGTTATCTCAAAATCTACTTCAAAGAATGCTGAAGTCGAAAAAAGTCGATCGCCAACATCGACTTATCTTATCGAACAACTGAAACAATTAGTGAACTGGATACCCGCTTAAGTGCTCTCGAGAATAAACAACAATAAAATAACAGTAGTAAATGAACTTCATACCCAGGCTAGAAAAAATTATCCTCGACGGCGAGTTGAAATGCGCGATATTGATGAGACATGGCAAGCAGATTTAGTAGAAATGATACCTTATTCAAAAAAAGGTTTCAAGTATTTACTAACAGTTATAGACATATTTTCGAAATATGCTTAGGCTGTTCTAGTAAAGAGTAAAAGTGGAAAAGATGTTTTTTTATGCAATGCACTCTATATTTGCTAAAAAACGCATACCAAAAAACGTGCATAGTGACAAAGGAAAAGAATTCTATAACTTACAATTTGAAGCATTAATGAAAAAGCATAATATAAATTTGTATTCAACATACAGTAATATGAAAGCTTCTATTATTGAACAATTTAATCGAACACTAAAAAGAAAAATGTGGATGCAATTTAATTATTATTTATTTACAAACCATTCGGTTCAATACATTCTAAAAATATAAAAACTACAATATAAGAACAAAAAAATAAAACATTCTACAAACACAGAATAATAAGACGCTAGGGGTCGCTATTTAACATTTTTTCTAACATTCTTACAAATTTTTTCAATGAGCTTATATCCTGGGTATTTATAATCCTCATCCAAAATACAATTTCTGAGTCACAGACTTGAATCTCCGGAAAAAATTGTTTTTTCACTTCCTCATGAGCCCCACACTCAACTAAGAAATGATATAGACTGCCCCGATCCAAGCACCAACAGGTATCAACCCACGATTTAACCCTAATATTTTTATTGATGGAAATTAAAATTCTTTGTCTATGTATGTTAGCAAGCCTGAATTGAGCAAATACTCTTTTAAAATATAGTTCCAGGCGTCCCACCAAATAAATCTGAGGCCCCAATTTCATTTCTAGATCTTGCCACATAATTAAACTTTTAGATTTGTATCTGTCCTCCAGATCTTGATTTAGGCAAAATCTCTCGAATTTAGATAATAAGTTATTGGAAATTCTACTTATTTCTTCTAACTCTGATGACTCCCAACATCTCGTCATGTCACAATCTTTAAAAAAATGTTTTATTTGCATATACCAATTAAATCCAGAGTCGGTTCTCCCCCCCCTAGCAAGCTCCATCAGTCTCACCAAACACAGTCTTGGGAACCTAGTATTTTCCATATTATTTATTTTTTTAATCCAAGACAGAGTCTGCGAGAGTACGGCACCGGCCAGGTGAGATCTCCCCGACTCTAAGCGTACTGCATAGTTTGGAGAATTTATTGGGAGCCATAAGAGCTTCTTAAAAAACGACAGCTGAACTTTCTCGATTTGCCCTAAGCAATTTTGTCCCCAAACCTGTATCGCGTAAAACAGAATACTTTTAACCAACGACTCAAAAAGCCTATTGTACGTAGACCAAGTGTCGGCTTTAAGACTACCGATTACTTTCATTGTTGCACCTATCGCCGCATTGGTCGAGGCAGCCACCACCCTCATATTCTCAGAAAAGGCACACGAGTCTGAGAAAATCACACCTAGATATTCGTAATCCTTAACAACTTCAATTTTTTCATTGCCGTAGTTAAATGTCTTGTAATGATTTACCTCCCCCTTCTTATCTCCGCGAAAGATTACAACTTTTGTTTTACCTATATTTACAGTTAATTGATTCAGTCGACAATATTTTTCTAGGGCCTTGAGCTTATTCGAAAGCTCCCACGGTGTATCTGACAACAATACAATGTCGTCGGCATAGGCCAATAACAATACTTCTGTTAAAAAATTAATAGCAAGACCTCTACATCCCTCTGATCTCAAAAATTGCTCCATATCACAGGTAAAAATCGAAAATAAATGAGGACTCAAGACCTCCCCCTGTAAAACACCCTGAGTGACCTTTACAAAATTCGTAAAGCCCTGTTTAGTCTTTATTGCCGCTGAAGCATTCTCATAAAAGCTCCTCAGAATTCTTACAAACTTTGTACTCACACCCTTTTTACACAACTTAGACCATAACAATTCGTGCGAGATCGAAGGAAATGCGCTCTTAAAGTCCACAAAAGCAGCATATACCGCACTGCCCGGATGTCTCAGACGAATCTGTATCAACGCAAGCAGAGTGAACAAATTATCCACACATCCTCTGCCTCTCCTGAAACCCGATTGAAATTCCGGAATCACATTATACTCATTCATCCATGCTATCAATCGCTCGGACAGTATTTGAGTAAATACTTTTGTTAAACAATTTACAAGCGTTATTGGTCTAAAGTTACTCGGGTCACTCATACTACCTTTCTTGTGTATCATGGAGATAGCCAGGGATCCCCACGCTTTTGGAGTTTTTTCCGATACCATTATTTTATTAAAAAAATCCTCAATATAAATTATCCAGTTCTCGGGGAGTTTCTTAAGAAAACTGAAATTTACCAAGTCTACTCCTGCTGACTTATTTTCTTTAAATTTTTTTAAACTATTCATTATTTCTTCTATCTTTATTACTCTATCAAGGATTGGATTAGCAATATTGGGAATGAAAGTCCGCTCGTCGCTAACATGAGGAAACATATTATTTAAAAATTCTTGCCACTTTTCCGTATTAATATCATTTATCATTGTATTTTTAAATCGTTTTTTATTTACTAAGGACCAAAACGTTTGAGAATTTTTTGAAGCAGCTAATTTATCTATAGAGTCAGTTTCATATAAAATTTTTGCATTCTTTATCACTTTTTTGAAATTTTTTTTTGCATTTAAGTATAAAGTTTTACACGCTTCATTATCATTTTCGTGAAGATCCCAAAAAGCTGACACCATGTTACACTTCGCCTCTACACATGCTCTATCAAACCAAGGTTTTTTACTCGCAATTAGTCCTGATTTATTTTTATTTCGTACTCTCATTCCAAGCTTTTGTGCAACATCAATTACAGTAGAAATTAAATTACTATTCAATTCATCAATATCTCCATCAACCATTCCACTTTCATCCCTCCATCTCATACCATCAATGAAATTTTTAGTTTTTTGTACATCAAAAATTAACTTAAAAGATTCAATTTTTTCGACACACAAATTATTCAATTCGATCTCCTGTACTTTTAAATATAAAGCGACAGGAAGATGATCAGACAATGATGCCACGGGGAGAACTCTCATATCATCAACAACTCCCAACTCTTCAAAGGAAGCCCAAATTAAATCAATTACACTTTTCCCCTGATGACCAATGAACGTCCAATTTGCCGGGCAATCTGAAGTAGTTCTACCATTTAGTAAAACCATACTATTCCTTTCCATAAACCTATTCAACTCTTTCCCTCTTTTTGTTACAACCGTGTCCATAGAAAAACGTTTTTGCCCTACTCTAAGCTCTTGATAACCTAAAACCCTTTCTAGTTGATTCATACCTGCTAATCTGCTATTAAAGTCTCCTCCCATAAAAATGGGTAAACTTTTAAAATTCGCCTTAATAGCTGTCAGTAGTTGTTCCAAATTACTTAAAAAGTTATTAAAATCAGATAACGGAGACGTATATATTACACACAATAAACATTCGAAATTCTTTAGCTTTAATTTAACTATCAAAAACTCACGTTCCGCAGCCACCAATTTCATATCGAAACTACCTTTATTTACTGCAACCATAATTCCGCCCTTGTATCTTCCTTTTTCAGCTTCACGCCATGCGGGGGAGCAAATAACCTCCATATCACTCGAGAACATTGCAGCACATTGATCCACTGAACTAATCCACGTCTCATATACACATAAGACATCCCTTTCCGTAACTTCTTCGCTCAACTCCTTTATATTATTTTGACCATGTGAATTCCAGAAGATAATCCTGCAGCATTTTCCATCACTTAAACTTGTTTTCTTTTGACAATCCTTATACTTTCTTGTGTCACCGGGCCGAATGTATAACTGCTAATCAGTAACTTTTCCCGGAGAGGTAGGCGTATCCGAATTTACATGTGCTTGAATGGAGGGGGGGAAGGCTAGCTTAGGCTGTTTGATTATGAATGAATTCAAAGATCCCACCGCCTCAATCTTCTTCGCCTGTTTAGAGGGGCGACCACGACTTTTCCCCTGTAATTCTTGTCCCTCTCCCTTACCAGTGCCCTTCTTAACATCTCTTTCTCCCAACTCGACTGATAACACCTCTTCTTCCAAATCGTCTTCATTCTTACGCTTCTTATCTGTTTTAATATTCTGTAATTTACAGTATGCATCCTTTTCATTGCATTCCTTTTCATCGATAAAAAGTTGATCTCTTCTCACTGTCGCGTTCACACCATGATCTCTCAGTTTCACTGCCAGGGTAACAATATTTTTCCTGTATTCCCTTTCTTGTGCTGTTCGATCGTTGGAAATTCCAAGTCCAAGTTTTTTAAATTCTCGGACCTTTGCAAAAATTAATCGGACCCAGCGATTGGCGACAAATTTTATCAGTACTGGACGATTGCCTTTAATTTTTCCCAGTCTGAAGGCGTCCGCAATAGCGACATTCGGAATTGAAATATCTATTTTCTCCAACATTGTAATAATAGTATTTATTAAATTCTTGTTAATGTCCTCCTCGTCCTTCAGTTTAAAGATCAAAATATTATTTGCTCTATCCAAATTCCTCGATTTATCAACTCTGGATTCTATTCTAATGACTCTCTCATTTAATATCTCTAAATCCCTTTTAACTTCCTTCGAAGTATTGCAAGTCTCTTGCACTTCCTTTTTCAGTTCCTCATGTGAGTTAGTGAGACTCTCAATAGCTGAAGTCAGTGAGCTGATGGCTTCCTGTAATTTATCCATTGCACCTCAGTAAACAATGATCTCATCACAGATTACATCACAAATACACTGTTCAGGATTAAAAATCTTGGAGTAAGGTTTTCACTAAAACACAAAACACAATGACTATCGCAGAATAGATTGTTTATCATCTCACTACACCAAACGAATAATTAGTTAAAGGAATAATAGAGATAGAAGTAGACTTAATAATAATTGAGCCGCAATATTCGAACAGTAAACACGTCTACTCGCCAAGAATGCCAGAGCAATACTTAAATGTGGATGCAATTTAGTTTACAAAGAAATTACAAGTGGTATGATATATTACCTACTCTTATATTCAAATACAATGATACAAAACATAGAACAATTGAAATAAAGCCTAAAGATGTTACTTCAGAAGACGTTGAAATTTTAAAAGAACGATTCCTGAAGCTGAGAAAAATTCCTTTGAGACGACCAAAGTATAAAATTGGCGACAAGATTCGAGTAAGCAAATATAAAAACGTTTTTGAGAAAGGATACACACCCAATTGGACCACAGGAATATTCACAGTGGATCAAGTTGTATTAACTCAACCAGTAACTTACAAGCTTAAGTATTACCAGGACTAACCCATCAGTGGAGGATTCTATGAAGAGGAACTTCTTAAAGTAAAATATTCAGATATTTATCTTGTTGAAAAAATTCTCAAGACACGTGGAAACAAAGTTCTTGTTAAAAGGCTTGGCTTTGACAATTCTCACAATACTTGGGAAGATAAAAGAAATGTATAATCTATTATTCGCAAATCACCCCCAGTAACTTAACGCAAATGTCAATCAACCAGCAAATCAATCAAAGATTAATGTTAGCGTAGAACCTCTTTATAAATCAAAACTACTTCCAGCAGCAGACCTTCACACTGCCAAATTTAATAAACATTAAATCAATACTGAATCAACTATGAATCAATAATTAATCAATAATGAATCAATATTAAATCAATATTACATCAGTTGGCACTGGCATTGTGAAGGTCTGTTATTGGAAGTAGTTTTGATTTATAAAAAGATTCTACGCTAACATTAATCTTTGATTGCTTTGCTAGTTGATTAGCATTTGCGTTAAGTTATTGTGGGCGATTTGCACATTTGAATTATATTGCATTAATATAAGTTTTAATCATATGTGTCACGGACAGTTAAAAGGGACCTACGGTCCGAAAAAAACGATTTTCATTTTTTTATTCATTCTTACAGTAAATAGGCCGCTCTTTCCAATGCATTAAACTGCAGTTTTCTAGCTGCATTAGTTTTTTCACAATTTCACTTCAAAGTTAGGTACTTTGACAAAAAAATACAACAAAATTAAATTTGACAAACTTTTCTGAAATTAATCAAATTCACTTGAAACTCGTTACTAGGGGGTTTTTGGGGTCGCTGATTACGAGTCCGATGTTAGTTTTTAAACATTCAAAAAAGCGGATACAATATGGCGGATGACTTTTTTAAAAATTGATCGGATTTGTTTGAAATTCGTTACTCGAGGGTTTTTGGGGTTGCTGATTACGAATCCGATGTTAGTTTTTAAAAATCCAAAATGGCGGACGAGTTATTTACAAATTATACGGATTTGCTTTTCAGAATTTTTAAATGTATGGTTTTAATACAAATTTATAAAATTAATTCTGCTTCTTACATATTTTTTTCGTGGATTTAACTTTTGTATCTGATATATCAGTTTTTCTTTTCTTTGTTACGGTAACCAAACTCTTTTCTTTTATTTACGCGCAGTAAACATAAACTAATACTTCAGTTTTGATACTAATGACAAAATGTTAACTTTGTCCCACCACCGATGGTGTTTGTTACATAATAAATTAATAAATGCTTCCTTTGAAGCTACTGCATTAAGAAAAATGCTTGGAATAAAATAACTACAAGAACAAAATAACTATGACATTGGTAAGAACAATTAAACACATCATTAATACAAATGAATACTAATTTACATAGAGATCCAGAAACCCATCTGTTTCCTAAACATCGACCCCAAAGTACCCCTAAAATATAAATTAATATGTGAATCCAAACATTGTTTTAAGCTACGTCCACTATATTGAATCCGACATTTTGAATTTCGAAAAACGAACATCGGATTCTTAACCCCTTCGCAGTCAAGACCAAAATCTCATAAGTGGGCTTAAAATGTCGACAACTTTTTAAAAAACTAAAATTTGCGCAAACGAGCATACTATTGTATTTGAAGTCGCTGATTACGAATCCGATATCAGATTTAAAAAATTCAAAATGGCGGATCCAATATGGCGAACATGAAAATTAAAAATCGACTGAATTTTCTTAAAACTTGTTACTTAGGGGTTTTCGGGGACGCTGATTACGAATCCGATATCATATTTTAAAAATTCAAAATGGCGGATCCAATATGGCGGAAAACATTTTCTAAAATTCATCGGATTCACTCTAAACTTTTTACTCGGGGGTTTTCAGGGTCACTGATTACGAAATCGATTTCAGATTTTAAAAATTCAAAATAGCGGATCCAATATGGCGAATGAAAATTTCTCAAATTTATCGGATTCATTTGAAACTCGTTACTAAAGGGTTTTCGCTGATTACGAAAAACTTTTGAAACGATAATAAATACAAAATTTTTCCCCGCAGTCAGCTGTTAAGTATACTACGTTACTTACGATCCTAGAGTTTACCGCGTGGATCCAATATGGCGCACATAAAAATTAAAAATCGACTGAATTTTCTTGAAACTTGTTACTTAGGGGTTTTCGGGGTCGCTGATTACGAATCCGATATCAGATTTTAAAAATTCAAAATGGCGGATCCAATATAGCGGACAACATTTTCTAAAATTCATCGGATTCACTTGAAACTTTTTACTTGGGGGTTATGCGTTCGGATTTGACACTCCATTTATTTTGTTTTTTTATATTTTTTTTTGTTTGTTCTTATATTTAATTCGACATTTTTAAAACCGATATTACATTTTTTGTCTACGACATCAATAAATCCCAAGTAACAACTTTTAAGTAAATCTGATAAATTTTTTAAAATGGCGCCAGCTATATTCGAACCGCTACATTGTATTTAAAAAAATATGATGCTAGATTCGTAATCAGCGACCCTGAAAACCCCCGAGTAAAAAGTTTCAAGTGAATCCGATGAATTTTAGAAAATGTAGTCAGCCATATTGGATCCGACATTTTGAATTTTCAAAATCTGATATCATATTTGTAATCAACGACCCCGAAAACCCCTGAGTAACAAGTTTCAAGTGAATCTGATGAATTTTTGAAAATGTCCACCATATTGGATCCGCTATTTTGAATTTTCAAAATCTGATATCGGATTTGTAATCAGCGACCCCGAAAACCCCTGAGTTACAAGTTTCAAGTAAATTCAATGAATTTTTTAAAATGTTTGCCATATTGTATCCGCCATTTTTGATTTTTAAAATCTGATGTCGGATTTGTAATCAGCGACCCCGAAAACCCCCGAGTATCAATTTGTGAACTAATCTGTGTGTTTTTGAAGCCAAAAATCTGCTTGCGTCTATACACGTCATCGACAGTTTGAGCCCACCTGCACCATGACGTCTATATACGTCATCGACTGCTAAGGGGTTAATCAGTGACCTCGTTTTCGGTGTCAACGAAATTTTTTAGTTTTACACGTATTCGAACAAATTTGAAATTTTGTCCTCCATATTAGAAGCGACATTTTGAATTTTGAAAAGCGAACATCGGATTTATAATCAGCGACCCAAAAAACCCCCGAGTAATGATTTTCAATCGAATCCGATCAATTTTTAAAAAAGTCATCCGCCATATTGGATCCGCCATTTTGAATGTTTAAAAACTAACATCCGACTCGTAATCAGCGACCCCAAAAACCCCCGAGTAACGATTTTCAAGCGGATTAGATCAATTATTAAAAAAGTCATCCGCCATATTGGATCCGCCATTTTGAATTTTAAAAAACTAACATCGGATTCGTAATCAGCGACCCCAATAATCTCTGAGTAACAAGTTTTAATTTATTAAAACGTTCACAAGTATCAAAATCAACTTGCTAAACTTCAAAGTAGTTTTTCTCGAAATCTGTTTTTCGGATCGTAGGTCCCTTTTAACTGTCCGTGTTATTTTGTGCATATATGAAAGGATTTTTTTTAATTAAAAAAACATGGAAATTGAATATATTTGTATTATTTATTAACAAACCTTTTATTTTTTAACAAACATATTTTACAAATAATTCGTCGATTGTAGGGATCGCATAATGTTCCTACGGGTCGTTTTCGGCATGGTCATGGATCGCGATCCGGATCACTAAGTATCCAATCACAGCATACGAAAAGTGATCCGGATCGCGATCCGTGACAATACCGAGAAAGGCCATGGTAGAGTGTCGGTACTCCCCAGGACAAATATCGTTTGTCGTCTAGCGGACTTAAGGCTACTTTAATTTGTTTTACAGTCTCGAGGTTGTGTAGGTTGTGTATAAGGGGCATTCCATTTCAAATCGTTCCACCGACAAAAAACAATCGCAAGGAGAGCGATTTTCTAATAAATATAATTATTAAAAAATTTAATTATTTGTAACATATTATACACTGAATCGAAAGAGAATTTCATGAACTTTATAATGCTATTTTTATTTTTTTAAATTTTTCTTAATTTCGTAGAGAAATTCCTGTTTGAAAGTTTAAACTCTTAATATCTTAAAACACCCCCCTGTCGATTTTTATCAAAATTATATGAAAATAAAGCTTTACTTTTCTAGTTTCCATTCCCGTATAATATATTATGGACATTTAATGGAATTAATAGAAAAAAAATTGTTTAAAAAATGTGTTTTTGAAAAATTTGACAAATGGTACGAAGTTGAATCCTAACTAACCTTCAACTTCGTACCATTTGTCAAATTTTTCAAAAACACATTTTTTAAACAATTTTTTTTCTATTAATCCCATTAAATGTCCATAATATATTATACGGGAATGGAAACTAGAAAAGTAAAGCTTTATTTTCATATAATTTTGATAAAAATCGACGGGGGGGTGTTTTAAGATATGAAGAGTTTAAACTTTCAAACAGGAATTTCTCTACGAAATTAAGAAACATTTAAAAAAATAAAAATAGCATTATAAAGTTCATGAAATTCTCTTTCGATTCAGTGTATAATATGTTACAAATAATTAAATTTTTTAATAATTATATTTATTAGAAAATCGCTCTCCTTGCGATTGTTTTTTGTCGGTGGAACGATTTGAAATCGAATGCCTCATAATATATCAGTAGTATAGCTAGGGGGGTACGGGGACAGGTTCTGATCTCGGCTAAGTACCCTCGGTCGGTAATGCAGATTCCTACTTTATCAGTGATTGGTGGGGGTGTTCTACCTTACCGACCGAGTGTAGTTCCTGCTGCCACCGCTAGATGGCGCCACTTACAAATTCCAAACCCCTTGGCGGGAAATTTAAAAAATTTAATTTCAAACTTTCAAGTCGCTTAGAAGGGGTTCTCTGTTTTACCGACCGAGCGTAGTTCCTGCTGCCACCGCTAGATGGCGCCACTAGCGAATTCAAACTTGCTTGGCGGGAAATTTAAAAATTTTATTTTGGAAATTTAAAGTCTATTGGAAAGGGTGTTCTGCTTTACCGACCATTGAGTTCCGGCTGCCTCCGAGAGATGGCGTTACCATCGAATTCAAACCGCGGGAAATTTAAAAATTTATTTGAAAAATTCAAACCGCTGGACAGTGAGCCGCCATTTTGTTTTACCGACAGAGTGCGGTTCGAGTGTTGTGTCGAGAGATGGCGCCACAACTGAATCGTTTGTATTTCGCAGGCAAAGATGGCGCCCTATTGTTTACACTAATAAGATTATTAAAATTTTAATAGATGGCGCTTGTAAAAGTTGTTGAAATCTATTATATTAAACATAACCTTAAAATATATTGTATTAAACATAACCTTAAAATCTATTTCATTAAACATAACCTTAAAATGTATGCCTTATTCTCTAACGTAATACTAATGAAGGTATTTAATTAAATACAGTATTAATAACATTTCATACATTTATTACATTCAATATACAATATTTACACTTGTTTTATTTTAAATTCAATATGGTTGTATGGACCACCAATATACTTTAGTCGTAATTGTCCAGAATTAATAGCTTCTTGCATCTGATCCAAGCATATCGAGTCATCAGTGAACATTGGTACAAATCTTGAAGGTAGGAATGTATTGAATTTTTTATCCACCTCAACGACGACCTTGACTCCATACCTGGTGTTAACGACCTGGATCTTTGTTATAGGATACTTATGTCCAGGAGTCAGCTCGGAAAGCGGCTTTGTAGGTAGGAAAGCATCCATGCGACCAATGGCGTTGATTTTGGTTAGATCCATCTTTTTTTAGAGATAATACTTTGTGAAGTTACAAAACAGAATGAGCTTTACAGCTCAAGGTGCCTCTATTTATACCCAAATATCACGCAATATCCCCACCATTACTTTTACGCATGCGCAAAACCCCTACCACTATTTTACGCATGCGCAATAGCTTTTTATGTTTGTAAAATACCACCACTTTTTATTATTGAGCCATGCCCACTTTGTGACGTCATAAGACAAGTCTAGACTAGTTTTAACATGTTTAATAGTTTTACACATGTGTAATAAAGATAATAGGATAGGGAAAGGTTAATTAAAGTAAACATTAATAGACATTTAATACATTTATTCATTATATAGGAAATTTTCACAATCATTATAAAAATCTTTCAATGTACAATCATTGTCAACTTCATCATTATTTTCTATATTATTTCGTAGTACATTTGACGGTTGTATCAACCAATTTCGTAGATTACATACATTTTTAACAGCGCAATTGCTAAAGCTACGTGTGTGATTTGTACATGTAGATGAACTGTCTACACTTAAACTTTTTAGCGACGGACATTTAAAATCATCTAAATTAAACACATTCAATGTATATTTTTCGAACCATTTTTGTTTTTCTAAACCTTTTACATAAACGGTAGGTGTACCTATTAGTACTTCTTTTATTATAGGTTGTAATTCTTCATAACATACGTCACCAGCAGCCCAATCGATACCATGATAATTATTTGTAAGCCATCGATTCTCACATTTGTATCTTGCAGGCAATCGACTCCAGGCATATGGCGGCTCGAAGAGGTAGACCAATGGATGAGCATCTTGTTGAAGTGGTAGAATCGCCAACTCTTTGATGACAAACTCGTTGTATGGTCTCTTAAAGCACTGAATATCTACGACGTACGCCATGGTATCTGAAATAGAATAATGGCTCAAGCCTTAGAGAGACGCTCTCTTTATAACCTTTCCCCCAACACTCCAAATACCCCCACTACCGATGTCGTGTACGATTGTTCATTATTTCTACCAATCACGTTACTTTTTTAACAACGCCGCTGACTGGTGTATACTGTATAATGCGGTCGTGAATTATAAGGCAATATGCAGCTGTATTGGCTGGAAAATTTTCACTTGCTTCAAATTCCAATCGCACATCTACAGATGCTTGTTTTAGAAATTCGTTTTGTTTTGAGCAATCAATAACAGCCAATGGTGCATAATCTTTAAAGTTATTTCTAGTTAATAAAGGTTCAGATTCTTTTCCATAGTAGGACGGTTGAAAATTACAATACATTTCATATAATATGGAAAATTTGTTTTGAGTAAAATTTAAATTTAAATTTCCATAAGGATTGTACTGTGAGTTTAAGAAAAGTTTAACATTGAGAAGATTGCAGGTATCAAATAAATTTGCATACCTTTCTTGATCTTCTTTTCGATTTGTTTGAAAACCAAGAATAACATATCGAGGTTTTTCAACTTGTGTTGAAGTTTTTACAGTCCACACATGCTTTTGAGTGGCAGGAATCATAGGATATTCATACAAATCCCATGATCTAAAACTCATTGTTATAAGTGAGTCTTTTTCAATGAATTTCAATAATTCAATTTTTTGTCGATCATTTACCATTAAATATGGAATCAACCATTCAACTTTATTAATAATAATTTTAAATTCTTCACGCTCTGCTGCTTCAATGTTTACTACAGCATTTAGATCAGTACGAGATCTTGTTAAAATAAGTTCATGTTTTGCATTTACAACAATCTTTCGATAGTCTTCAGCAAAACCAATAATCATACTTAGTGGAATATTTACATCAAAATATCCAGCATCATTTGTTACTCTGCTATCATCATCATCATAAGGTAGATAACCAGCATTTTCAGAGTAAATCATTTGATTAGGTGTTTGAGAAATTATATTTTTCATTGTGGTTGTAATACCAACATTTTTGGAGCGATCAATTTCAACACCATTTAATTCATAACGAATCTCATTAAACAGGTAGGAAATACCATTGCTAATTAACTTTGTATTAGTTACAAGCGTATTGTTAGGCTTAACAATTCTTCCAGTGACGTGTAGAGTACTTTTAGAGGGAAGAATGTACAAGTCTTGATGTTGAACTGCAATTCGAATCTCGTCACTGTTATTAAATGCTGATGACACGTATGGTTGATGTGCATGAATCTCATAGTGTGCCACAGAATTATCAAATTTTACTGGACTTAGAATGTTTAAAATCTCTTCCATTTTTGTTACAACAACAAATAAAAAGTATGTGAAAAATTAATTTTTTCCCTTGTTTTCTTGATAAACTCTTAGGCCGAGCTGCTTCAGAAATAGTATGTTCTGAGATGTTAGTCTCTTGCGAACTGATTGAGGAATGAATGACTTCTGACATGGTAACTCATTTATATAGCTTCCACCAGTTTTTCTATGAAATACAATTCCCATTACGTTGATTTAACGTGTAATCGAATTGTTATAGTTTCACCTCTAAAATTTATTAAATCTCCGTCTTGATCAACGATTCTTATTTGAATATTATGTATTGTCTTCACGGCGATTGGAAGGTAAATGACGTGAGATAGAACTTCCACAATCTTATATCCAGCTGGTACAATTGGAAAAAATTCGTGAATTGTGTGTACCTTTTTATTATTTATGTATGCACCAGTAGTAATGTTACATTCAATTCTGATAGCATTTACCTTAAGAATGGCTACTGGTACATCTGACGTATGAGGTATATTAGCTGTCAATATTCGTGGAGTAAATCCTAATAATTTACCAATTGAATCGTTTTGTTCAAAACTCACTTCAAGGCTGCTTGTTATTTCACTACGTAAAGTATTATTGTTAGGTTTGATTCTTACAATTTCAGATCCATTTTCAATAGAGTTTTGAATATATTTTTCAATATCTTCAATTTCATAGCTTCCAGGGGGTATAGTAATCACTTTATCACCAATATAAAATTTATTTTTACCTTGATCAATATTAGGAATTGAATTGAAGGTTAGTAATTCAACTAAGCCAAGTACATAATTTTTATTAGATAATAATTCTATCGGAGGAAAATATTCTGCCTCCAGGACAGATGAATTGCCTGAGATAGTCAGAGTAAAAGATTCTTCCATGTTGATGACTTTTTATATACTGATTAGCTGCAATGACTTACAATCACTTATATAGAATATATTTTTGAGTTATTTCAAGCTGTCCACATAAGAATTTTAGACATAAATGACCACAATTAAAGCTATTATAATCTTGATAATTTTGATGATTATACTGTATTAAAGTATTGTAACCTAAGTAAATGACAAGTTCATAGGGTGGTTGAAGATTTCCAAAACTATCAAAGTATACTGCTTTATTATTAACTTTTTTATATGCAACCCAATGAGTTCCAGAACCATCTTTATCATCTAAATTAATAATGGCGGATTCATTTTTTCGAGGACCACTTATAGGTAGTTCATTTCGCATAAAAACTCCTCGAAAATGGGAAATTTTCATTTCTTTAGCATATTTAAGTAAATCTAGATCTGTAAGTGCTCGTTGAGGCAGCTTTAAACTTTTTTTTTATACATCGCCTCTTAATACCTTGTCCTTTAACGTATGGTTTCAAATGAAGTCCCAACCCTTGTCGGTATGGTTTTAAATGTAGACCTTTGCCAAGTGCCACTGCTTCCAACTCTCTATTATGACGCTGAGCTTCCTTCAACTGCTCTTTTGCTGCACTTGCATCATTAACAGCTTTTGCTACACCAGCAGCTCCCCCAGTAAGCGCTCCAAGTGCACTTAGACCAGCAAAAATTGGAATTAATGGTAACAGACCACCAAATTTTGATGGAACAGGTAGAATTCGAGGTGTTAAAACCTTTTCTCTACCACCTGCTTTCCTTACAGCTTTTCGAGCTGTTTCAATAGCTGACTTTATTGTTGATCGAGCATCATTACCAGGAATTATTGATTTTCTTGCAGCATCCACAATTTTTCTAAGATTTACTCGTTTTTTTGATTTTGTCTTCTTTACTCGTTTCTTTGACTTTTTCTTCTTCTTTACTCCCATTCCAAATTTTGATTTTGCTTTCATAGCGTTTGTTATTGCGTAAGCTGCAGCTCTTTCACTATATTGTGCGTCTGGAGCAAATACACGTTGCCACGCTTTGTCAGCTAATACTCTATCAGCAGCGTTTCTTTCTTCAACGTTTTCTCGATTTTTCGAGTAAGCAATATCGTGCTCTTTACAAGCGGCGTCTAATGGATTAACACCTGGATCACCTCGGTCTAGACGTTTTGCTAACTTTGTGCCTGGTCCACAATATTGATAACCTGGCAAATGTAATTCAAATGGTAACTTGTTTATAAGTTTATTAATTAACCCTTTTCCTTGAGAGCGATGATGTATAATCATACCTTACTCTGTGAAAGTTAAAATTAGAATGACTTGTGAGCTATATAAGCGCTGTATTTATACCTTTAGCGGCAGTCTAAATCAGGATGCGGTTCAAGGAACAACTTCACAAGCTGCCAGTCGTCAATCTAGACTCGATTGTTGAACAACAAGAGAAGAAAGTGAAGCGTCATGGTAGTTTATTTTCCGGTAGTATTCGAGCTATTTTTTGTGGACCATCAAATTGTGGAAAGACAAATGTACTCCTTTCTTTAATTTTACATCCTAATGGTCTTAGATTTGATAATATTTACTTATACTCAAAGTCTTTACATCAACCCAAGTATAAATTCTTGGAACAAGTTGTTAATAATGTTGAAGGAGTAGAGTATTTACCATTTAGTGAGCATGAAGAAGTCATTACTCCTAAAGATGCAAAACGAAATTCAATATTTATATTTGATGATATTGCTTGCGAGAAGCAAGATAATGTAAGGGCATTCTTTTGCATGGGTAGACATGTTGATGTTGATTCTTTTTATCTTTGTCAAACATATGCCCGCATTCCTAAACATTTGGTACGTGATAATGTTAATTTACTAGTTCTTTTTCGTCAAGATGAGAAAAATTTAAGGCATGTTTATGATGATCATGTTAATACTGACATGACATTTAACCAATTTCGAGAACTATGTTCAACATGTTGGAATTCAGACAAATATGGATTTGTAGTAATTGATAAGGATTCTGATTTAAATGATGGAAGGTATAGAAAAGGATTTGATAGCTTTGTAACACTATAAATATAGGATCATCCCTAAAATATTGTTAGTTCAATATGAAACCTTGTAATAATAACATGTTTCATAAAGAAAAAGAATATCTTCATCAAATTGCTAAAGCTAGCGAGGCAATTAGGCGAAAACATCGTATGTTAAAATTAGGAAAAGAAGAAGCTGAAAATGTGCTGACTGAAACTTTTAAACCGATAGTTCAACCCTTACAAAAAATTATTAACTTGACAGACACTGAACATGAAAATATCAAGATTGAAAAGAAAAAGCAGAAGATGGATGATAGCATATACTTTGAAAGTGAAACTGAAAAATCTCCAGATGATGATAAAATAAGTAATAAATTTCTATACTTATTAAATCATAATAGAAAGCAATGTTTAGATTCAACATACGGCATACGTAAGCTAAGTGATGGATCACTTATGATTGGTGATTCACCAATAACTCTTGAAGATCAGCATGTTAAAGTTGGTAATAAACGATATCTTCAAACGCTTGGATTACTTGAACTTTTATTTAAAAGTAAACCTACTTCATCGCTTATAAGTGAAGATGATGAAAGAAACTATAAAGAGATTCTGATTGCTACTAACGCACACAAAAAGAAGTATAGTTCCTCTGAATCTGTACGTACAGATAAGAGTTACAAGTATTTGGATTTTATATCTCAATTCTTCCCTCGAACACCTAAAAAACAGCCATCTGTAAGTGGTTGTTCATTACCTAAATTTATGATTACAAACAAAAATTTTCAACGAGAATATATCTATTGGGATGATCCAAATGAGTTGGTTGACCGTCTTAGACTATTATTGGCTTCTCAAGCTGCTGGAAATCCTAGTCACAATAATGAAATCATGTCTATCATTGAGGAACTACGTGAAGCTAAAATTATATATTAAGATGTGTTTTAGCAAATATCATTCATTTCAACAATGAGCATTGACGTGTTCGGACATCCTCTCAATCAAAGAGGAACAGCAAGACGAGGGCCTCCTGGAGTTGGTTTTAAACTTAATTCTCAAGGTAACTTTGACGTTGAAGGAAGAAAACTCTCTAATCTTGCTAACGCTGAAGAAGAAAACGACGCTGTCAATTTAAAACTTGTACGACATATGATAAAACACGAAGTGCGTTTATTGTATGAAGCTAGTGCCTCACTTAGATCAGATGTGGACAATAACAACTTATTTCTAAAAGTTCTTGAAGACTCTATTACAGAAAAAATAAAAAATTTTGAAAAAGATATAAATCAAGACTTATCTTATCGAACAGCTGAAATTATTAGTGAATTGGATACTCGCTTAAGTGCTCTCGAGAATGAACAACAAAAAATTAACGGTAGTGAATGAACTTCATACCCAGGCTAGAAAAAATTATCCTCGACGGCGAGTTGAAATGCGTGATATTGATGAGACATGGCAAGCAGATTTAGTAGAAATGATACCTTATTCAAAAATAAATAAAGGTTTCAAGTATTTACAAACAGTTATAGACATATTTTCGAAATATGCTTGGGCTGTTCCAGTAAAAAGTAAAAGTGGAAAAGATGTTTCTCATGCAATGCAATCTATATTTGCTAAAAAACGTATACCAAAAAACTTGCATAGTGACAAAGGAAAAGAATTCTATAACTCACAATTTAAAGCATTAATGACAAAGCATAAAATAAATTTTTATTCAACATACAGTAATATGAAAGCTTCCATTGTTGAACGGTTTAATCGAACACTAAAAAGAAAAATGTGGATGCAATTTAGTTTACGAGGAAATTACAAGTGGTATGATATATTGCCTACTCTTATTTCCAACTATAATGATACAAAACATAGAACAATTGGAATGAAGCCTAAAGATGTTACTTCAGAAGACGTTGAAATTTTAAAAGAAAGGATCTCTAAACTGAGAAAAATTCCTTTAAGACGACCAAAGTATAAAATTGGTGACAAAGTTCGAGTAAGCAAATATAAAAACGTTTTCGAGAAAGGATATACACCCAATTGGACAACAGAAATATTCACCGTAGATCAAGTTGTATCAACACAACCAGTGACTTACAAGCTCAAGGATTACTAGGATCAACCTTCAGCGGAGGATTTTATGAAGAGGAACTTCTTAAAGTAAAATATTCAGATATTTATCTTGTGGAAAAAATTCTCAAGACACGTGGAAACAAAGTTCTTGTTAAATGGCTTGGCTTTGATAATTCTCACAATACGTGGGAAGATAAAGCAAATGTATAATCTATTATTCGCAAATCGTCCCCAGTAACTTAACGCAAATGTCAATCAACCAGCAAATCAATCAAAGATTAATGTTAGCGTAGAACCTCTTTATAAATCAAAACTACTTCCAACAACAGACCTTTACACTGCCAGTGCCAAATTTAATTATCATTAAATCAATAATGAATCATTAATGAATCAACAATGAATCAATAATGAATCAACAATGAATCATTAATGAATCAACAATGAATCAATAATGAATCAATAATGAATCAACAATGAATCAATAATGAATCAACAATGAATCAATAATGAATCAACAATGAATCAATAATGAATCAATAATGAATCAATATTAAATCAGTTGGCACTGGCATTGTGAAGGTCTGTTGTTGGAAGTAATTTTGATTTATAAAGAGATTCTACGCTAATATTAATCTTTGATTGCTTTGCTGGCTGATTGGCATTTGCGTTAAGTTACTGGGGGCGATTTGCACATTTAAATTATATTACATTAATATAAGTTTTAATCATGTTATTATGTATATATGGAAGGATTTTTTAAATAAAAACACATGGAAATTGTATGTATAATTGCATTATTTATTAACAAATCTTTTGTTTTTTACAATCATATTTTACAAAATCATTCGTCGATTTTAGGGATCGCATAATGTCCCCACGGTAGAGTGTCAGTACTCCCCGGTAACAAATATCGTTTGTCGTCTTGCGGACTTAAGGCTACTTTTATCTGTTTTACAGTTTCGACATTGTGTAACCGCGATCTAATGTTATATTGCGTTCGAGTTTGAATGTCAAAATCTCTCAGACATTTTACATAATTATCAAAGTGAATACTCTTTTTAACAACGCCGGATTTAATGCCTTTAGCTTTTTTAATAATGTCTTCACCTTCAACCCGTACGCTGTACATCTTACTCCGCAAGCCAACAAATTCGGTAACGATCTTGCCGTTACATTCATCTTTCATTAGACCGAGAATCTTTTTGTTGGCTTGCGGAATGCCATACACGTTGTTTGCGGGATAGTCTGACGTATCGAACTTTTGGATGTCATTTTTCATGTCATTGTAGACATCTTTACATTTAATTTCGTAGATTAGACTGTCTGTATCGGTATACATCAGTTTACAATTGTCACCGTATTTTTTTAACATATACCCGTAGTGAAAATCGTAGATTAGCGTTTTGGAAACATCGAGCACACTTAACCCCACATAGATCGGTTTGTTGAGTAGTACCTCGGTTTTACGCAGTTCAATGGCAACCAGATTTTCGTCGAATATCGCTCGACTATGGAAATTCGGGCGAGAAATAAGGGCTTCAGCTCCATAGCGGCCAAACCATTGGGTGACAAGCTTAATGTCAACATGTTTACGGACATTTTCCATTGTTTTACCGTATACCGCATTGTTCATGAGCTTGAACAAATTTTTCTCGAACTCATTCTTGGCGTTGGTTCGCATCATCGTATTATAGTCTATATATGGTTTAAGCCATGTTGATTGCTTAAACTGTAAGACTCGATGAATTTTAACAAGCTTAATGCCGTTGGCGACAACTTGTTTTAAAGTGCGGTAGTGGATCACATATTTTTCTTTTGGTTGGAGAGTTGTTAATCATTTCTCCTGTTTCGAGAGGGGTGGTTTCGCATTTTCTGCGCAAAATGGCATATCTTTGTGAGTATCGTGGAGATTTTCAGGATACTCCAAGTCAACTTCGAGTATGTACCCAACAGGTGAATCGTCAGGCACATTAAAATCGAAGGAGTTAACGACATTATCAACCCATTTGAAGCCGCCATAAGGGAGCGCTTGATCTATTGCCCAGCCATATAGATTATTGGCATCGAAGTACATAATATAGCTTGTATCTTCATTTTTGTCAAATTTCTCCATATACGGATTATTTGCTTTAGTATATCGGTTGCAACATTGGCTAATGCCACCTCTAATACCAGACTCAACAAACATAATCATATCGATATCGGTTATTAGTTGCAATCCTATGCTCGTGTACTTGAGCATAGCATCCCAAGTTAAACCGGGGGTCGTATAATAGTGAGCAGGATCTAACCCGTACGCTTTAACACATTCTTTTCGAAAATTTTCAAAGACATCCGCAAGTAACAATACATCAGTTTTCATATACAAATGGACATAGTCATATAGATTTTTACAGTCAAACTCGGTCCATACATTCTGCGCATGCGCATACTCATCATCAGAAATACCAGCGTCATACAGAGTACTATAAAATTTCTCGATCGGGGGCAATTCTGTCTCATCTAACTTACTTTTCGAGTCAAAGTACTCATAGGGGAATACACCCTTGCGCGTCAATAATTTAATTTTATCCAGATCTGTCACCGTACTGGCAAAAACGGAGTTGACGATTTTATACTCGTCTAGGTACGATGCGAGTTTCTCTAGGGATGCTGCCATGAATCGCAATGAGTCAATGAATCGAAATTTGACCTCACTCCCCTTGACATGTTTAGTAAAAGAGATATACTTCTCTTTATTAATGGGAAGGAGGTCAATTTTCCCTTCAAAGCTCGTAGAAATCGCGTGTATTATAAAATGGGCGTCGTAGCCGCTTAAATTGTGGAATACTACGGGGATCGTCTGACAATCTTGGTAGTTTAGATTGCATGATTCATGGGCAGCACCCCTATATTTGCCAGTAAGGTGACAGTGATCGCGGACTTTCTTTTCGCTTGCCGGTATTTTCTGATGACAAATGTGACAGATTGTCGCTCGCTTAAAATCATTAATTTCTTGAGGAGTTAATGCAGTCATCGGTAACGGATTTTTAAAAACTTTATTCATTTTCTCTGCAATCTGCTTTAACTCCTCAGCAAACCATTTCGCAGGGTCAGATTCATTTTTCGGACACGGTACATATTTACATAATGATTCGTCGTAGCTACATTTGATATAATATCCGATGCTTAACAATTTGTGACGCTGGAAGACTTCAGTCTTACTTAAATTGTCTACATCTTCATCCGCTGGAAGAAGTAGACTTTCACATTCGTTGTAAATTACATATGGCACCTTTTCTTTGTTCTTAAAATTTTTAAATGTGATCAGACTCTTATCAGGCGTCGGTAATTTAATTTTACACTCATTCATTTTTTTACAATTTTCGAGATGTACATTCAGTCTATCTACAGATGAAAAGTAGTGTAAGCATCTGTCACAGATATGTTTTTTACATTTCTTTTTAGATAATTGTTTCGATACAAGTCGCGATAGATCTTTTATCCATACATAATGAAAATTCATAAAATCACCTTCATCACATATTACATTCTCTTCAACACTCTCATCTGTATACATGTCAGCTACGTATAAGAGATTCACATGTTTATCTCTTTTTTCAGCAGAGAGATGAAGGGGATGTGTTGTAATGTCCCCATAATATTTTGATAAACCATAGACGTTAATCGAAATATTATTTAACTTTTCAAATTTTGAGACATTTTTCAACGTTACTGGGAAATCTATACCGTCAAAATTTAACTCATTTTTAAATTCTTTATAATTCGAAACTCGATCATTTCTCACTACATTTGGGTGTAAGGCTGAGAGTACCGCCCACTTAAAACACTCATTATCTTTGTTTTGCACGTTAATACAGGCTTGTTTTCTTTTAATTTGTGAGGGTAGATCAATGTATGAGCTCGCACGCATCGGATTATACTTATTTACATTGATTTCAAGCTTTATAATTGACTGTAGGTTCTAATTTGAACCTTTGGCGTAAAACTCTTCAACACTATGTAGAATCGGCTGTTTAATGTACTGCTCGAACCAATCATCTAAAAGGGTCGTAGGGAAGATGTTGTTGGCCTTGGTTCCAAAAGGAATCGGCTTTACAACTTCTTCGTCATTCTCCACCCTCTTGAAGTTTGCGATGAGTACGCCGTACACGACGATGGGTCCATTCTTATTTAAAGCACCTCTAATATGGTCTTGAAACAGTGTGGACCTATCGTCTAAAAACGCGCTTATATCAATGTGTACAAGATTTAGAATCACATTCGTGTACAGTCTACACGCAAACGCACTCTCACATTCTTCCCAGCGCACACGTTTATTTATATCTGGATCACCGATTCCAGCGCCATCTACAATATGGGACTCAAATAATGCGCGAAGTCTAATGATGGATTGTAGAATGCTCACAAATCTTTTCTTTTGATGTGTAAAGTACATCGACTTGAGAATGCTCGATAACACGTTTTCATGTTGTGAGCATTCTACAATCCATCTCCCAACGAATGAACGTCTTAAATTGACGTCGTCTAAAAGAGGAATCAACTCTAGAGCCTCCTGGATGAGAGTAATAGTTACGTCACTCTCGTCGAGAATAGTACCGTAATTCGGATACTTACGTGGTGGTCCATCGGTGGTCGTCGCCTTCCGCTTCATCTCTACACCTAAAATTACACTTACAAACTAACAAAAAAAAAAAGAATAAAGAACACACTTACAAGCTAACAAAAGAACACACTTACAAACTAAAAAAGAACACACTTACAAACTAACAAAAGAATGAACTTACAAACTAAAATACTTATACTAAACAAAACGAACTTACAAACTAAAGAACTTAACCTACAAACCAATACAGAGTAAATGCAATAAACACAGTAAATGTAACAAAAAAGACAGTAAATATAACAAAAAAAAGACAATTAGTAATGGCAAGGGGAATCTGCTGATGCTGCTGCTGCTGTTGGAACCGCTGAATCTGTGAACAGAACAGCTACTGACTAAACTCGCCAAAATCCCTGAATATATACCCCGAAATCCCCACTCCTACCTTTCACGCATGCGCACTAGACCATTTACCCTCACTCCAACCTATCACGCATCCCTACTCTTAAATTTTCCCCCACCTATTCACGCATGCGCAACACTCTTACTCTAACGCAGTCGTAACAATTTCTATACAGGATACGCAAAATAAATATACTAATTTACAAAAAAATAAAAAATTTATTGATTATTAAGAATAAAATTCAGAGTTAAATTTAAAGTTACGCGCCGCCGTCGATGGCAGCGACGCCGACCGTGAGCGGGCGGTGGCTGCGCCTCTGGTGGAGGTCCCGCCGGCTCTCTCTCCTCTACCCTGGGCTCGGGAGACTGCGCCCTGGGTATCGGTGACCTACACCGTGGTGGACTTCCTGGCGGGGTTGTAGGCAACCATTCCACCGGTGTAGGCGACCTGGCTTGCGGGGTTGACTGCGCCCTGGGTATCGGCGATGGAGACCTCAGCTCCACGTAAGATGGCGTCTCTGACCTATACCGTGGGTTTGTGGGGGGTGACGCAGAAGGTGGCGTTGGAGGTAGCGGTATTTCATTGCCAGGATTCTGTAACTAAAAATATATTATATTATATTATACTATATTATATTATATTATATTATATTATATTATATTATATTATATTATATTATATTATACTTACATTATGCACGGACACCTTCATCAGGTGACATTGGTAGCAGTTACACCAGTACTCCATTGTTGACTGCTCACGAGAACGCTGTGAACAGAATATGCTGATCGACTGTGTAGCTCCAACTCTTATAGGCCTATCCCCACCACGCGCGCTCACCCCACCGTGCACTCTCATTACCCTGTATGTGTGGTGGCTGAGTGAAGCTTCTTGAATTCAACACACCGTCGGTAACGCGCGAAATTTGAATTTGAGTATTATTAAATTGCTTCACAAATATAAACAAATATTTATTAATTATGTTTAATAATAAAAAAATTTAATTAGCATGATAAAAAAATTATTAATAAATAAATAGATATTTAATTTGTAAATAAATTTACTATTTATTATTATTATTATTATTATTATTATTATTATTATTATTATTATTATTATTATTATTATTATTATTATTATTATTATTATTATTATTATTATTATTATTATTATTATTATTATTATTATTATTATTATTATTATTATTATTATTATTATTATTATTATTATTATTATTATTATTATTATTATTATTATTATTATTATTATTATTATTATTATTATTATTATTATTATTATTATTATTATTATTATTATTATTATTATTATTATTATTATTATTATTATTATTATTATTATTATTATTATTATTATTATTATTATTATTATTATTATTATTATTATTATTATTATTATTATTATTATTATTATTATTATTATTATTATTATTATTATTATTATTATTATTATTATTATTATTATTATTATTATTATTATTATTATTATTATTATTATTATTATTATTATTATTATTATTATTATTATTATTATTATTATTATTATTATTATTATTATTATTATTATTATTATTATTATTATTATTATTATTATTATTATTATTATTATTATTATTATTATTATTATTATTATTATTATTATTATTATTATTATTATTATTATTATTATTATTATTATTATTATTATTATTATTATTATTATTATTATTATTATTATTATTATTATTATTATTATTATTATTATTATTATTATTATTATTATTATTATTATTATTATTATTATTATTATTATTATTATTATTATTATTATTATTATTATTATTATTATTATTATTATTATTATTATTATTATTATTATTATTATTATTATTATTATTATTATTATTATTATTATTATTATTATTATTATTATTATTATTATTATTATTATTATTTTTTTTTTTTTTTTTTTGCTTAGGGAATTTTGGGAAATCTGTTTACAGATACCTTGGATTCCGCACTCCAAGGTTATGTGGGGTTGGTAAAATAAAAAAAAGGGAATTTAAAAAAAAAAGGATAAATAAATAAATGTTATAATAAATTTAATAAACTGGCGACCTACTACCAGCCCGACCCACTAAAACCCGTAACCCTTCTTTTGGAGCCCTTTACCCTCCCTCGGAACTGTCGTAAGACTTTAGCCTTCGAGGGAGGCGCTCCAACTCTATCGCTGCTGCGACTTTGTTCTGTGTCTGCGGTTCTCCTGCGTCAATAGTTAAAAAATTTAAAACTATTTCAATATAAAAGCGGAATTAACAGCACAACAACAATAAAAAACAAAAATTTTAAGAAGTTTAAAAAGTCAAAAGATAAAATTATAAACGGATATATAAAAAAAAATAAAAATAAACGCGTATAAAATATTGAAAACATAAAATTGTACAAAGATGAATAAAAAAAAACAAAACAAATTAAAAAAAAAATGTATAGGGACAAATAAATCACAAAATAAATTAATAAAAAACAAACAAACAAATTAAAAGCTGTTTAAATTACGCTTTTTGGCGGCCGTCGAGATCCTTCCTCGACATAACCGAGATTATGAAGTTCTCGACTTGCCGCCAATTCTCTTCCGACTGGGTCATCAGCGATACCATATTCTCCGGTGTAACTTGACTGTTTACACCTTCAAACATGGCCCGCCTCTCCAAGTCCCATTTTTTGCATGAGAAGAGGGTGTGCTCCGCGTTGTCCTCAGGGAACTGGCAATATGCACACACCTCGTTCTCGCGTAATTTAAAGCGACACAGGTACGAGTTAAAACACCCGTGACCTGTGAGCGCCTGAGTCAAATAATAGGAAACCTGACCGTGTTTCCTATTTATCCAGGTGGCGAGTGCCGGGATAAGGCGATAGGTCCATCGACCTTTTCCCTCACCATCCCATCTTTCCTGCCATCTTTCTATGAGCCTGTGCCTCGCTTCTTTGCGGATCAGGCCCTTGCTTGGTCTTAATTCCTCATCCCAGGAACTGCTTTCTTTAGAAAAGAGAAACATTTCTTCCCTTTCCCTCGCCAAGAGATCTGCTGGCGGGACACTTGCAAGGACCTGCACAGCACTCGTAGATACCGTCTTATATGCAGAGATGATACGCGTTGTTATCGATCTCTGCGCCGACAGTATCTTTTCACAGATGGTAACACATCTTTTACTCCTCAGGGATGGGGCCCACGCTGGTGCTGCATAGAGCATTTTAGCGTGGGCGACACTCGCCACCAGTCTTCTTTTTTGTTCACGGGGTCCGCCAACATTTGGCATTAACCGTGAAAGATTAGCCGCACACTCGATCGCCTTATTCGACGCCGTAGCCATGTGGTGGTGGAAGTTTAACCTTCCATCTAACTCCACACCAAGGTATTTAATTTGTTTACTCCACTTGACCTCGAATCCGTCTATCACGATTCGTGGGAGCTCATAACCACGTCTGTCTGTGACTAGCAGTGCCTCGGTCTTTTCCAGGGCCATTTCAAGACCTCTGGTATCCAGCCAGCTTTTTGCTAGTCGCAGACATTCGTTCACCAATGTCCCAAGAGCCTCCTCACTCTCGGCAGTGCACACGAACAACGCGTCGTCCGCAAAGCCGATGATCATCGCACCTTCGGGCAGATCCATTCGCAGAAAATCATCGTAAGATACATTCCATACAAATGGACCCACCCTCGAGCCTTGAGGAGCCCCACGCTGCATCTCTTCCCTGAGAGTGCAGGTGTCTCCCTCATATATAACCCACCTGTCGCTAAGATAATTATCCATTATCCGCAACAAGTAGGGCGGCATGTTTTTCTTTTCCATCGACTCGATGAGATCTTTCCATCTTGCGGAATTAAACGCGTTGCGTATGTCAATTGCTACCAACGCGCAGAAGCTCTTCTTTTTCCCAGGTCCCAATTTGTTTTTTCCTGCTTTGGCTATGTCCACAACTGCCTGGATGGCATCAACTGTGGACTTGCCTTTACGGAAACCAAATTGGTAATCGGATAGACGATTCTCTTCGGTCAAGTGGCCCTGCATTCTCTGAAGAACCATATCCTCTAGAAGTTTACCCATCGTATCTAGCAGGCATATAGGCCTGTACGATGAAACCTTATCTAGAGGTTTTTCACCTTTCCTTAGGAGGACTAACCTCTGTCGCTTCCAGTCGCGGAAGAACTCTCCTCTCTCAAGGCAAAGATTGAAGCATCGAAGCAGAATCTGGGGTGAAGTGTCGATTACCAACTTTAGGATCTCGTTACTTATCCCATCGATTCCAGGCGCCTTGCCTGTTTTTAATCTTTTGCCTGCTTTTTTCAGTTCACTAAGTGTGAAGAGTTCTTCCTCTTCGACTTTGCAAAAACTCCAGTCCCTTCTAAGGTATGGTTCTGCAGGAGGAAACAAAGAACTTATTATCTTTCTGACCCAATCGGGATTGTCCAGGCCGGGGGTCTTTTGCCTCGTCACTAATTTCTTAGTTACGATTTTAAAAGCCAGACCCCATGGGTCCTTATCGACCTCCTCGATTAGGTCCTTCCAGCTACGGCGTCGCGACTTGCGGATCTCTTTCTTGAGGTCCTTTTTCGCCTCCTTGAAAGCCTCTTTCAGCAAGGGATCTCCCTTAGAACGGGTATATGTCCTTCTTGCTTTGAGGCATTCCTTTCTCAAGGAGGACAGTTTTTCTGACCACCAGTGCAAGGATTTTTTCCTTGGAAAGGCGCCTTTGCGACGTGGCATCGACGCATTGCAAGCGGTGACGATTATATTTCGCACCGCTCGCACCTCTCCATTTAGACTTTTCGGCCTCCTCACCCAACCAGAATCCTCAATTAAGATAGATTCTTTTAGGGACCGGCTGAACTTCTCCTTGTCGAGTTTCTTAATGTTCCACGAGAAGGTTTTGCGACTAGGAGCTTCCTGTCTCTTTCCTCCTCGTGTGTCTCCCATTGAGACTGAGAACTCAATGTACTGGTGGTCACTTGCTGTATATTCCTCAGAGACCCGCCAGTCGCTTATGCGGCTAAATATATTAGACGATGCTATCGTTAGATCTATTATCGATCCGATCGCACCTCGTCTAAACGTCCATGTTTTTCCCCGGTTTACAACTAATAAATCGTTCTTGGAGATCATTTCTCCAATCAGAATTCCTCTCTTGTCGAGCCTCGTCTCACCCCACTCTGGCGACTTTGCATTAAAATCGCCAGTGATGATGACATCCAGCTTGGATTCTATGAGGCTCGATTCTAGGTCTTCTATATTGGCTTCGAAGGTGGTCAGCGGGTCGTTGGGTGAGAAGTAGCAGCTATACATACGTATGTTAGCCACCTCTATCCACACAAACCCGCTGCTTGTCTCCAAGAACTTGTCAACCCGCAATTCTGGGTTGCACAGCTTGATGGCGGCTCTCTTCGCCTTATCCTGATACCAAGGTGCGAGGTCGCTTCCTTGATACTGCTCACTGCAGAACAGGATATCCACCTCATTTTCCCTAGCTGTTTGCATCAGGAGCACCTGTGCATCCTTACTTGTATGCAGGTTGACTTGAAGGAGCTTTAAGGATTTGCCCTTTTAAGTTTCTCCAGTTCCTCCTTGTAAACCGGGCAGGAAATTCTTCCAGGGATATGGTTGACTTCCGTTTTTCCCAAATCTGTACACGTTATGCACTTTGGCTTGTCATTAGTACACTTTTTGGAGAAGTGTCCCGCTTCGCCGCATCTCCGACAGTTTTTTGTTCTGTCGGGGCCCTTGCAAATTCGGGTCACGTGTCCATAGGCTAGGCACTTTTGACATCTTGTCACTTCTAAGTGCGTTCGGATGGATGCATTTATCCAGCCAATACGCACTTTGCCCAGCTTAAGCAGACTCTCGCTGTCCGTTTCATTCAAGCGTACTAGTGCCACTTTCGTACCACCAAAACGTGTCAGAAGTCGGCAAGTCACCTCTAATTCGGGCTTTTGCAACTTCTGCTTTAAGACGGTTAAAACGTCCTCCTCTAAGGTTGTTTCGACAAGATCCCGAATTTCGAGGGTCTTTTTACTGACAAGAGCCGTAACCTCGGCCTTGTCCAGAAGAACGGAGGTAAGATTCTGAGCGAACTTTGAAGTTTCACCCCCCTTTTTCACAACAACAAGAACCTCTTTTTTAAGAGTTCTCCTAATTTTCACAATCTCTGTTCCAGTTTCCTCTGGCTTTACCGAAGTTGTTGCCAGTTTTATGAGATCATGGTAGGTCTCTGGATTCCGGGCCACAATTTTTATTGCCTCCGTTGTTCTAATTTTGGGGGGGCGCTTCTGAAGTCGCTCCCTCTCCTCCGCTTTCTTCAAGGCCTTTTTCTTACGGGCCTCCCGTTTCCTATTGGAGACAGTTTCAAAGTCTTTTTCGTTTTCAGGCTTATTTGCCACAGTTGCCTCCGAATAAGAAGCAACCCTGGCCGAAGCAGCCTTACTCACCTCCGTCTCCATAACAGTAGGGTTTGCCTTGGTCTCCTTGCTCTTAACCCTCTTACCCTTGGGAGTGGTCACAGAAGAATCAGTCTCCGGACCTTCAAACTCTCTAGGGCGCTTCCTTGGGTCGATGGACTTGCTCTCGCTGGATGTGGCGTGCGACATCGATCTAGGAGTTTCAGGATTCGACCTTGGTTTGCTTGGGCTAATGAAGGGCTTAGGTATAAATCGCAGGTTTCTGCAAAGCACCTCGTGCACCTTCTCCATTGCCACCATTCCATCCTTAACATCCTTGCTAATGTTTTTTTGCTTTCTGCAAGCACGCCACATACTATCCAGTATTATTGGGATCAGATCGACCTGTTCTAAAACATTTTGTTCGAATCTGCTAAGTCCCACATCCTCAGAATTTTTTATTTGGCTCCCTCCAAAATCCTTGGAGCCGTCTGCACCGACTACCGGGGCTTGAACCCGATCAGAATCGGTGACGGGATTACCCTCATTTGAGGTACCCGCTTGGAGTATTTTATTTGGATCTTTATCCATTTCATTCATTTTTTTTGGTTTTAGAATCAGGGAACCACCCTGTTGGTTGCCCTTTAGTGAAAAGCCCCGCCACCACGACAAGGTCTACCGAACATATCCATCATGTCTATTATGTCTGGCAGTGGATAAGCATCCACTTCTCCCAGCACGTCAAAGACATCGATGATGTTCGGTAGTGGACAACCATCGGCGGAGATTATTATTATTATTATTATTATTATTATTATTATTATTATTATTATTATTATTATTATTATTATTATTATTATTATTATTATTATTATTATTATTATTATTATTATTATTATTATTATTATTATTATTATTATTATTATTATTATTATTATTATTATTATTATTATTATTATTATTATTATATTATTATTATTATTATTATTATTATTATTATTATTATTATTATTATTATTATTATTATTATTATTATTATTATTATTATTATTATTATTATTATTATTATTATTATTATTATTATTATTATTATTATTATTATTATTATTATTATTATTATTATTATTATTATTATTATTATTATTATTATTATTATTATTATTATTATTATTATTATTATTATTATTATTATTATTATTATTATTATTATTATTATTATTATTATTATTATTATTATTATTATTATTATTATTATTATTATTATTATTATTATTATTATTATTATTATTATTATTATTATTATTATTATTATTATTATTATTATTATTATTATTATTATTATTATTATTATTATTATTATTATTATTATTATTATTATTATTATTATTATTATTATTATTATTATTATTATTATTATTATTATTATTATTATTATTATTATTATTATTATTATTATTATTATTATTATTATTATTATTATTATTATTATTATTATTATTATTATTATTATTATTATTATTATTATTATTATTATTATTATTATTATTATTATTATTATTATTATTATTATTATTATTATTATTATTATTATTATTATTATTATTATTATTATTATTATTATTATTTATTATTATTATTATTATTATTATATTATTATTATTATTATTATTATTATTATTATTATTATTATTATTATTATTATTATTATTATTATTATTATTATTATTATTATTATTATTATTATTATTATTATTATTATTATTATTATTATTATTATTATTATTATTATTATTATTATTATTATTATTATTATTATTATTATTATTATTATTATTATTATTATTATTATTATTATTATTATTATTATTATTATTATTATTATTATTATTATTATTATTATTATTATTATTATTATTATTATTATTATTATTATTATTATTATTATTATTATTATTATTATTATTATTATTATTATTATATTATTATTATTATTATTATTATTATTATTATTATTATTATTATTATTATTATTATTATTATTATTATTATTATTATTATTATTATTATTATTATTATTATTATTATTATTATTATTATTATTATTATTTTTTTTTTTTTTTTTTTTTTTTTTGCTTAGGGAATTTTGGGAAATCTGCCTACAGATACCTTGGATTCCGCACTCCAAGGTTATGTGGGGTTGGTGTGATAAAACAAAAGGAGATAAAAAAAAGAAAAATAAATATATAAAATAGTAAATTTAATAAACTGGCGACCTACTGCCAGCCCGACCCACTAAAACCCGTAACCCTTCTTCTGGAGCCCTTTACCCTCCCTCGGAACTGTCGTAAGACTTTAGCCTTCGAGGGTGGCGCTCCAACTCTGTCGCTAATGTGACTTTCTGCTTTTCTCTGCGGTTATCCTGCGTTAATAGTTAAAAATTTAAAACTATTTCAATATAAAGCGGAATTAACAGCACAACAATAATTAAAAATAACAAATGTGTAATTAAGTGTAAAAAGTCAAAAGATAAAATTATAAACGGATATATAAAAAAAAGAAAAAATAAACGCGTATAAAAAATGAAAACATAAAACTGTACAAAGATGAATAATAAAAAAAAAAAAAAAAAAAACACAAACAATTAAAAAATGTATAAGGACAAATAAATCACAAAATAAATTAATAAAAAACAAACGAATGAATTAAAAGCTGTTTAAATTACGCTTTTTGGCGGCCGTCGAGATCCTTCCTCGACATAACCGAGATTATGAATTTCTCGACTTGCCGCCAATTCTCCTCTGACTGGGTCATCAGCGATACCATGTTCTCCGGTGTAACTTGACTGTTTACACCTTCGAACATGGCCCGCCTCTCCAAGTCCCATTTCTTGCATGAGAAGAGGGTGTGCTCCGCGTTGTCCTCAGGGAACTGGCAATATGCACACACCTCGTTCTCGCGTAATTTAAAGCGACACAGGTACGAGTTAAAACACCCGTGACCTGTGAACGCCTGAGTCAAGTAATAGGAAACCTAACCGTGTTTCCTATTTATCCAGGTGGCGAGTGCCGGGATAAGGCGATAAGTCCATCGACCTTTTTCCTCACCATCCCATCTTTCTTGCCATCTTTCTATGAGCCTGTGCCTCGCTTCTTTGCGGATTAGGCCCTTGCTTGGTCTTAATTCCTCATTCAAGGAACTGCTTTCTTTAGAAAAGAGAAACATTTCTTCCCTTTCCCTCGCCAAAAGATCTGCTGGCGGGACACTTGCAAGGACCTGCACAGCACTCGTAGATACCGTCTTATATGCAGAGATGATACGCGTTGTTATCGATCTCTGCGCAGACAGTATCTTTTCACAGATGGTCACACATCTTTTACTCCTCAGGGATGGGGCCCACGCTGGTGCTGCATAGAGCATTTTAGCGTGGGCGACACTCGCCACCAGTCTTCTTTTTTGTTCACGGGGTCCGCCAACATTTGGCATTAGCCGTGAAAGATTAGCCGCACACTCGATCGCTTTATTTGACGCCGTAGCCATGTGGTGGTGGAAGTTTAACCTTCCATCTAACTTCACACCAAGATATTTAATTTGCTTACTCCACTTGACCTCAAATCCGTCTATCACGATTCGTGGGAGCTCATAACCACGTCTGTCTGTGACCAGCAGTGCCTCGGTCTTTTCCAGGGCCATTTCAAGACCTCTGGTATCCAGCCAGCTTTTTGCTAGTCGCAGACATTCGTTCACCAATGTCCCAAGAGCCTCCTCACTTTCGGCAGTGCACACGAACAACGCGTCGTCCGCAAAGCCGATGATCACCGCACCTTCGGGCAGATCCATTCGCAGAAAATCATCGTAAGATACATTCCATACAAATGGACCCACCCTCGAGCCTTGAGGAGCCCCACGCTGCATCTCTTCCTTGAGAGTGCAGGTGTCTCCCTCATATATAACCCACCTGTCGCTAAGATAATTATCCATTATCCGCAACAAGTAGGGCGGCATGTTTTTCTTTTCCATCGACTCGATGAGATCTTTCCATCTTGCGGAATTAAACGCGTTGCGTATGTCAATTGCTACCAACGCGCAGAAGCTCTTCTTTTTCCCAGGTCCCAATTTGTTTTTTCCTGCTTTGGCTATGTCCACAACTGCCTGAATGGCATCAACTGTGGACTTGCCTTTACGGAAACCAAATTGGTGATCGGATAGACGATTCTCTTCGGTCAAGTGGCTTTGCATTCTCTGCAGAACCATATCCTCTAGAAGTTTACCCATCGTATCTAGCAGGCATATAGGCCTGTATGATGAGACTTTATCTAGAGGTTTTTCACCTTTCCTTAGGAGGACTAACCTCTGTCGCTTCCAGTCGCAGAAGAACTCTCCTCTCTCAAGGCAAAGATTGAAGCATCGAAGCAGAATCTGGGGTGAAGTGTCGATTACCAACTTTAGGATCTCGTTACTTATCCCATCGATTCCAGGCGCCTTGCCTGTTTTCAATCTTTTGCCTGCTTTTTGCAGTTCACTAAGTGTAAAGAGTTCTTCCTCTTCGACTTTGCAAAAACTCCAGTCCCTTCTAAGGTATGGCTCCGCAGGAGGAAACAAAGAACTTATTATCTTTTTGACCCAATCGGGATTGTCCAGACCGGGGGTCTTTTGCCTCGTCACTAATTTCTTAGTTACGATTTTAAAAGCCAGACCCCATGGGTCCTTATCGACTTCCTCGATTAGGTCCTTCCAGCTACGGCGTCGCGACTTGCGGATCTCTTTCTTGAGGTCCTTTTTCGCCTCCTTGAAAGCCTCTTTCAGCAAGGGATCTCCCTTAGATCGGGTATATGTCCTTCTTGCTTTGAGGCATTCCTTTCTCAAGGAGGCTAGCTCCTCTGACCACCAGTGCAAGGATTTTCTTACTGGAGTGGCGCCTTTGCGTGGCATTGACGCATTGCAAGCGGTGACTATCATGTTCCTCACCGCTCGCACCTCCCCATCCAGACTGCTCGGCCTCTTCACCCAGCCCAAGTCCTCAATTAAAAGGGCTTCTCTTAGGGACCGGCCGAACTTTTCCTTGTCGAGTCTCTTCATATTCCACGAGGAGGTTTTGCGACTAGGAGCATCCTGTCTTTTTCCTCCTCGTGTGTCTCCCATAGAGACTGAGAACTCAATGTACTGGTGGTCACTTGCGGTATATTCCTCTGAGACCCGCCAGTCGGTTATGCGGCTAAATAGTTTAGACGATGCGATTGTTAGATCTATTATTGATCCGATCGCACCTCGTCTAAAAGTCCATGTATTGCCTCGGTTTACTGCCAATAAGTCGTTTTTGGAGATCATTTCTCCAATACGAATTCCTCTCTTGTCGAGTCTCGTCTCACCCCACTCTGGCGACTTTGCGTTAAAATCACCAGTGATGATGACATCCAGCCTGGATTCTGTGAGGCTCGCTTCTAGGTCTTCGATATTGGCTTCGAAGTTTGTCAGTGGGTCGTTGGGTGAGAAGTAGCAGCTATACATACGTATATTAGCTACCTCTATCCACACGAACCCACTGCTCGTCTCCAGAAACTTGTCAACCCGCAATTCTGGGTTGCACAGCTTTATGGCGGCTCTCTTCGCCTTATCCTGATACCAAGGGGCGAGGTCGCTTCCTTGATACTGCTCACTGCAGAACAGGACATCGACCTCATTTTCCCTTGCCGTTTGCATTAGGAGCAACTGTGCATCCTTACTTGTATGCAGGTTAACCTGCAAAAATTTTAAGGATTTGCCTTTTTAATCTTTTGCAGTTCTTCCCAGTAAACCGGGCAGGCTCTCTTTCCGGACTCATGATTTGTTTCTGGCTTTCCCAGGTCCAAGCATGTAAGGCACTTCGGCTTAACGTTACAGCTCTTCGCGAGGTGTCCCTCTCCGCCGCATCTCCGACAGTTTTTACTTCTGTCGGGGCCTTTGCAGAATAGGGTTCTGTGTCCGTAACCTAGGCACTTTTGGCACCTAATTACTTCAACATGCTCACGAATTGGAGCGTTTATCCAGCCGATTTTGATTCGGCCAAGTTTAAGCAGAATGTCACTTTCTGCTTCTGCTAAGCGGATTAGAGCCACCTTAGTACTTCTAAAGCGCGTCAAAAGGTGGCACTCTATCTTCAGATCAGGTTTGCCCAGCTTATCTCTCAGAACTGAAATCACCTCATCCTCCGTCGTGGTTTCATCTAGCTCCTTGATCTCAAGAGACCTTTTATTTACGAGAGCAGTGACGTCGCATGGCAAGGCGCCATGCAGAGCCGAGGACAGTGCTTCCGCAAACTTCAAGGTATCTCCACCCTTTTTCACTATCACAAGAACCTCCTGTTTAAAGGTTCTCCTGATTTTATGAATTACGGTACCAGTGTCTTCTGGTTTAACCTTTGCTTTTATCAGCGGCAAGATACCCTCATAAGATTTTGGGTCTCTTGCCGTGATCTTTACCGCTTCCGTGGTTCTAAGCTTCAAAGGGTGTTTTGGGAGCTCTTTTTTCTCGCCTGGGGGCTTTTTTCTTGGAGCCCGTTCCCTTCTCTTTCCAACAACCTTAAAGCCGTCCTCATTGTCCGCTCCGTCTTTTAATACGGTCTCAGCATACGTCTTGCTGGGACTACTTGAGGGCGCCTCTTTTGCTCCAACTAGCGACCCAGAATTAAGCTGTGGAGCATCCTTTCGCTTAATCCTCTTTCCGCTCCGAGTTACTTGTTGAGGACTCTTATCCGGGCTTACACCTTCTCTGGGGCGCTTACTCACCTTCTTTTCCTTATTAGAATCTGTAGCTGCTGCACTATCAAGAGTTGCAGCAGCACTCCTCTTTTGCCTTGGAGTTCCCACAGTTGAAATCCGTGGCTCCTGATCTCTGAACGGTTCAGGGATAAAACGCAGATTCCTACAAATTGTTAAGAACGCACTCTCCAAAACCGCCACGCCATCCTGGATGTCGCGACTGACGTTCTTTTGGCGCTTGAATGCCTGGTGCACGCTCTTAAAAATCCCGGGAATAGCCAGGAACTGATTTGCGACATTTGATTCGTAGCATGTCAGCTGGCTATCTATTTGGCTCCCTCCAAAATCCTTGGAGCCATCTGCACCGACTATCGGGGCTTGCACCCGATCAGAATCGGTGGTGGGATTACCCTCTTTCGAGGTACCCACTTGGAGTATTTCATTAAAAATTTTGTCCATTTCATTCATTTTTTTATTTCTTTGTCCCGTGTCGAGGGACAATCGGGCCTTAACAGGGTACTACCATCTGGCCAGGATGGGCCCTGAACCGCCTCCGTTAGTTACATAAACGTTATAGCATTGCCGGAGCATTGATGCGACGTCTATGATATCCAAGGGCACGTGAACATGTATGTTCGGACGTGGAGGTCGATGTGTCTCTCCAAGATAGCAGGAAGTTTCCGCAAAGGGAGTGCATCCTGGTATCTCTTCACAGAGTTTACCCTCATTATTATTATTATTATTATTATTATTATTATTATTATTATTATTATTATTATTATTATTATTATTATTATTATTATTATTATTATTATTATTATTATTATTATTATTATTATTATTATTATTATTATTATTATTATTATTATTATTATTATTATTATTATTATTATTATTATTATTTTTTTTTTTTTTTTTTGCTTAGGGAATTTTGGGAAATCTGCCTACAGATACCTTGGATTCCGCACTCCAAGGTTATGTGGGGTTGGTGTGATAAAACAAAAGGAGATAAAAAAAAGAAAAATAAATATATAAAATAGTAAATTTAATAAACTGGCGACCTACTGCCAGCCCGACCCACTAAAACCCGTAACCCTTCTTCTGGAGCCCTTTACCCTCCCTCGGAACTGTCGTAAGACTTTAGCCTTCGAGGGTGGCGCTCCAACTCTGTCGCTAATGTGACTTTCTGCTTTTCTCTGCGGTTATCCTGCGTTAATAGTTAAAAATTTAAAACTATTTCAATATAAAGCGGAATTAACAGCACAACAATAATTAAAAATAACAAATGTGTAATTAAGTGTAAAAAGTCAAAAGATAAAATTATAAACGGATATATAAAAAAAAAGAAAAAATAAACGCGTATAAAAAATTGAAACAATAAAACTGTACAAAGATGAATAATAAAAAAAAAAAAACACAAACAATTAAAAAATGTATAAGGACAAATAAATCACAAAATAAATTAATAAAAAACAAACGAATAAATTAAAAGCTGTTTAAATTACGCTTTTTGGCGGCCGTCGAGATCCTTCCTCGACATAACCGAGATTATGAATTTCTCGACTTGCCGCCAATTCTCCTCTGACTGGGTCATCAGCGATACCATGTTCTCCGGTGTAACTTGACTGTTTACACCTTCGAACATGGCCCGCCTCTCCAAGTCCCATTTCTTGCATGAGAAGAGGGTGTGCTCCGCGTTGTCCTCAGGGAACTGGCAATATGCACACACCTCGTTCTCGCGTAATTTAAAGCGACACAGGTACGAGTTAAAACACCCGTGACCTGTGAGCGCCTGAGTCAAATAATAGGAAACCTGACCGTGTTTCCTATTTATCCAGGTGGCGAGTGCCGGGATAAGGCGATAAGTCCATCGACCTTTCTCCTCACCATCCCATCTTTCTTGCCATCTTTCTATGAGCCTGTGCCTCGCTTCTTTGCGGATCAGGCCCTTGCTTGGTCTTAATTCCTCATCCAAGGAACTTCTTTCTTTAGAAAAGAGAAACAATTCTTCCCTTTCCCTCGCCAAAAGATCTGCTGGCGGGACACTTGCAAGGACCTGCACAGCACTCGTAGATACCGTCTTATATGCAGAGATGATACGCGTTGTTATCGATCTCTGCGCAGACAGTATCTTTTCACAGATGGTCACACATCTTTTACTCCTCAGGGATGGGGCCCACGCTGGTGCTGCATAGAGCATTTTAGCGTGGGCGACACTCGCCACCAGTCTTCTTTTTTGTTCACGGGGTCCGCCAACATTTGGCATTAGCCGTGAAAGATTAGCCGCACACTCGATCGCTTTATTTGACGCCGTAGCCATGTGGTGGTGGAAGTTTAACCTTCCATCTAACTTCACACCAAGATATTTAATTTGCTTACTCCACTTGACCTCAAATCCGTCTATCACGATTCGTGGGAGCTCATAACCACGTCTGTCTGTGACCAGCAGTGCCTCGGTCTTTTCCAGGGCCATTTCAAGACCTCTGGTATCCAGCCAGCTTTTAGCTAGTCGCAGACATTCGTTCACCAATGTCCCAAGAGCCTCCTCACTTTCGGCAGTGCACACGAATAATGCGTCGTCCGCAAAGCCGATGATCACCGCACCTTCAGGCAGATCCATTCGCAGAAAATCATCGTAAGATACATTCCATACAAATGGACCTACCCTTGAGCCTTGAGGAGCCCCACGCTGCATCTCTTCCTTGAGAGTGCAGGTGTCTCCCTCATATATAACCCACCTGTCGCTAAGATAATTATCCATTATCCGCAACAAGTAGGGCGGCATGTTTTTCTTTTCCATCGACTCGATGAGATCTTTCCATCTTGCGGAATTAAACGCGTTACGTATGTCAATTGCTACCAACGCGCAGAAGCTCTTCTTTTTCCCAGGTCCCAATTTGTTTTTTCCTGCTTTGGCTATGTCCACAACTGCCTGGATGGCATCAACTGTGGACTTGCCTTTACGGAAACCAAATTGGTGATCGGACAGACGATTCTCTTCGGTCAAGTGGCCTTGCATTCTCTGCAGAACCATATCCTCTAGAAGTTTACCCATCGTATCTAGCAGGCATATAGGCCTGTACGATGAAACCTTATCTAGAGGTTTTTCACCTTTCCTTAGGAGGACTAACCTCTGTCGCTTCCAGTCGCGGAAGAACTCTCCTCTCTCAAGGCAAAGATTGAAGCATCGAAGCAGAATCTGGGGTAAAGTGTCGATTACCAACTTTAGGATCTCGTTACTTATCCCATCGATTCCAGGCGCCTTGCCTGTTTTCAATCTTTTGCCTGCTTTTTGCAGTTCACTAAGTGTGAAGAGTTCTTCCTCTTCGACTTTGCAAAAACTCTAGTCCCTTCTAAGGTATGGCTCCGCAGGAGGAAACAAAGAACTTATTATCTTTCTGACCCAATCGGGATTGTCCAGGCCGGGGGTCTTTTGCCTCGTCACTAATTTCTTAGTTACGATTTTAAAAGCCAGACCCCATGGGTCCTTATCGACTTCCTCGATTAGGTCCTTCCAGCTACGACGTCGCGACTTGCGGATCTCTTTCTTGAGGTCCTTTTTCGCCTCCTTGAAAGCCTCTTTCAGCAAGGGATCTCCCTTAGATCGGGTATATGTCCTTCTTGCTTTGAGGCATTCCTTTCTCAAGGAGGCTAGCTCCTCTGACCACCAGTGCAAGGATTTTCTTACTGGAGTGGCGCTTTTGCGTGGCATTGACGCATTGCAAGCGGTGACTATCATGTTCCTCACCGCTCGCACCTCCCCAACCAGACTGCTCGGCCTCTTCACCCAGCCCAAGTCCTCAATTAAAAGGGCTTCTCTTAGGGACCGGCCGAACTTTTCCTTGTCGAGTCTCTTCATATTCCACGAGGAGGTTTTGCGACTAGGAGCATCCTGTCTTTTTCCTCCTCGTGTGTCTCC